>QLOH01000195.1:0-1200000 GCA_026901365.1 Sesbania bispinosa
AATTCTTAGAGACGGCCTAGCCATCGCTAGGAAGTGACAGTAGCGACGACTTAGTCGTCGCTAGAATTATAATGTATTTATTTGTTTCTGAAAAAAAAATAATTTTAGCAACAACATTAGAGATGGCAGGCTGTCGCTACATTAAAAATGAATTTTTAATTTACGAGCGCATTTTTTTAAAAAACGTAGCGACGACCTACGTTAAAAACCTGCACGCATTAAAACCCATCCCCCTCCCCCTCTTCCTCCATTTCCAAATCCCTTTTCCTTCAAACTCCCCTTTTCTCTCATACAACCAACCCCTATTTCTGTCCCCTCACTCCGTTTATTTTGAAAAATTGACCGATTAATAACGTTCCTTTCCTTCATAGGATCATTTTGAACCGATCATTTTTCAAAATAGTTGCTTGTAGGTGACGTTAGAGCTCGTTCCAGAGTTATTCCTTTTTCGGAGTCGCAACAAGTAAGTTTTTTAAGTTTAATCAATTTATTTGCAATTAATAGTTTATTTGTTTTTATTAATTTATTAATGTGATATAGGAATTAGGTTTATTTGTAATTAATAGTGTATTTGTAGTTAGTTTTTTTATTAATTAATTTATTTGTAATCAATAGCTTTAATTAATTTATTTGTATTTAGGTTTATTTCTTTTATTAATTTATTAATGTGATATAAGAACTAGGTTATTTGTAATTAATAGTTTAATTAATTTATTTGTAATTATTAGTTTATTTGTTTTATTAATTTATTAGTAATTATTTTATTAATTAGTATATTAGTAATATGTAATTAGTTTTTTAATTTATATAATTAATTAATTATTATATAATGTCTATATTCATTAGTGCATAGGATGCATGGTAAGGGTGGAGAGAAGATCCCACCGAGTAGATGGAGGTCCATCCCTCCGAGTGAGCTACGACAACAGGCAGCCCGTGCGATGCGTGAGTGGGCCAACCTCTATCACTCACACGCTGATCAGATATCGGAAACATCCATCTACATCAGCGTCGACGGCCGCAATGCATACTTCTTCTTCTTCCTCCCCTCCACCATCTGCCTCCAGCCCAGTTCAATGGTATTAGGCTCCCCCACTACCACTATCATTCGTTTCATCATTATTAGTAGGCTCTCCGCTTACACTATCATTAGAACCAACATCATTGCCCGTAGCTTTGTCATCATCCAAATTAACAATTGGAATATCACTTAGATTATCCATCTAAAAAAAGTCAACTAACTAACAATTAAAAATCCCTAGAACACAATTATAAACTAAGTCCATGCTTTCATAGCTTAGTGTCAATATTACAGCTCAACTCCATAGCTAAAATCTCACACCATGGTCAAAAACTTTGATTCAAAGCAATGAAGCAATGGGAAAGTATTCTCAAACTCAATAAACAAACCTTCGGTGGAATGATAAAAGCTGGAGCGAACACACATTCACGGGGGAACGAAATCACATGACCATGGAGTGATAAAAGCTGGAGCGCAATCTCGAAAAACAAAAAGCATGAGGAAAATCAAGAACAATGGAACACATAAATTGGGGATAGGGTTTCTGGGGAAAAATGGAGTATAGAGGGGAACCAAACTAAAAAAACTGTGTGCTTACCTTCGATGTTGTGCTTAATGGAACTAATGAAGTCGGCCATAGGAAAATCTGGAAGCATAAATCGAAGACACCTTCACCAGACAACACGATACCAACAATGGAAAGTAGGGCAATGAAGATGGAACACATAATTTGGGAATTGAGTTTCTGGGGAAAAGTAAAGAAAGGAGATGGGGAATCTGTCTCGAATTAGATTTTTAATTTTGTTAACAATAATCTATTTTTTGATTTTTAATTAACATTACAAAGCAATAATAAAAAAACTAATATAGTAAATTATATAAATGAAAAAGATTATTTATTTAATGAGGACTAAACTGCAATTCCTTAAAATTTTTCTATAATTATTATAAAATATAATGGTAAACTCTCATTGGTCAAAATTGGACTGTTCCAAAACCCTACCTTTAGATGAGGCTTTGTAGAAATTCTCTATTTATAATGGTGGAATCCATTTAACAGCTTTACTATAAGATATATTGAATGCAAATATGCAAAACAAATATGCTTGACTGCAATATTATGCATAATGATGTCTTGCTTTTATTTATATATGTTTTGGATATCATGTTGAAGTGGGCTATACATAACCGAAAGCCACCATAGAATGCCTTAAATTGATTATATAGATTAGACATCAACAAATATTTGAAACATGAAAAGGATTAAATAATGCTGAAACAAAAAGCAATAATACTCATTGGTTAGCTTGAGACTTTTTCAAAATGTAAATCGCTTCTTTTTCAAGTGATTTCAAGTGGTGGAAGAAGCAACATAACGTTATGGTATAATTTGTTTTAACTCTTTTTACCCTAAACATGTAACAAACAAATGAAAATACAAAACAAAGGTTTTTAGGATTGACAATTTGTAGAACTATGTGTTGGTATATTGGGGGGAGGCCAATATGATTAGTATGTTATTACTTGCAATTTATTGAATACACCTTAAAAAAGGTAGAACTTGCTAAAAATGAAATGATACAAAAAGTAAATGGCACATTCTGAATGAAGGTATACATTAATTTTGTTGTGATGTTACACGTAATGGCAAAGGTAGATAAATAAAAGCTTTTGGTTTTGAATCATACACTATCGATTATATTCTTGAAAAATAAAAACAACTAACACATACATGATTAACAACCTTCATGTGGCTAAGAAATCTAAGAATATATAGAAGGACTATATATATATATAGAGAATAATGGTAGAAATATGACTTGCAAGCTATAGAAACACATTTTTCATCATCAGAGGATGAAATCTTAGTAATTTATGATACATATAACTTAAATTGTACTAATTTACACCTTAGTCTCTGCTCCACCTTCATCACTTTTGCCTTCATAGCAGTCAGCCACAACAACCTTTTGCACATTCTTATAGGAATATTGACGAGCAAAGAACACAAAGACAAACAAGTTCATTGTGGTTATGGTTGCCAATAGCCAATAGAATTTGTCCAAGCGGCTACTATTCAAATCCTTACCAATCCAACCTTTTCCATTCTTACCTGTCACGTTATCAACAATTGTTATAAGCAAACTACTGAGAAAACTTGCAGCACCAATCACACTTAGGTAAGTCCAATTCCTAGGCTTCTCATTGAGTCTGGAACTTGGTCATAGAAATACTCTTGCAAGCCCACAAGAGTAAACCCATCACCAAAACCAATAATTAGAAACTGTGGAGCCAACCAAAACACACTCATTGAAAGTGAACCCTTTGAAGGATTCATCTCAACAAATTCTAGCCTCTTTCTCTCTACCAGTGCGGCTACAACCATTGTAATAACTGAGAAAAGCATTCCAAAACCAATCCTCTGAAGGATGTTCATTCCTCTTTCATTTCCATTTATCCTTCTTAACACAGGGACAAGGATCTTGTCATAAATGGCAACAGAAACTATCATACCAATGGCAGCAAGAGTGAAAATTGAAGCTGGTGGAATCTCAAACCCATTGCCTATCTTCCTGTCCATGATAGCACCTTGTTTGATAAAGAAAGTGGATGTTTGTGAAGCACAAATTCCAAATGGCAAAGTAAATACCCAAATGGGTATCATGTTGATAATTAGTTCATTTCTTCAACCTTGGTCACAGTTGCAAGTCTCCATGGACTCTGTTTCTCTGCTAAGTTTCCTTCATTTTCAACAATTGCTGCCTTGTCAAGAAACCTGAAACAAAATATACCATCATTTCATTCATATACCTCTTAATTAAACTCTCTTAATTTCTCAATGTAATGCTTTAACTGTTATTTTTTTAATACAATATTATAGTTTTGGGGGTATCTAACTGCAACATGACCATAATTGCAGTCACATCAACCACATTTATATGTAATGTAACTACAACTACAATTTAAAACCTTACTATATCATACTACTTACTTGAGTTTCTTGGTGTGAGCCAAAAACCTTTCATTTTTTGCCATTAGATTTGGAAACTTCATAAAGTTGAGATGGATTGGAAGGATAGGGAAGATTTCTTTTAGAAATTGCAGCAACAAGAACTTGCAACATTGGAGTCAAGGGGCTCCCAGTTGGTGCCCTATAACGATAAGATGATCTTCCTATCAAGAAGATAAGCAATGAGAAAGCCATGACCACTGTGAGGATGATATCAGCAACTCCCCAGTTTACATGGTCTTGCACATAAACAATTATGGTCACTCCTAGAATGAGTCCACTGCAGAGACCACAGTTCCACCAGTTAAAGAAGGACATTTTTTGCCTTCTTTCTTCAACATGATCATCATCAAATTGATCAGCACCAAAACTCTCCAAGGAAGGTTTATGCCCTCCAGTTCCTATGGATATTAAATAGATGGCCAAGAAAAAAGCCACTTCATGAACCCCTCCTAGGCTCAGTGCACATATTAGCATGATCACATGGCTTTAGACCTGGTAAGAACCATGATAGAGAAAGGAGGACCAAACCCTGTTTTTTTTTTTTAACAAAGAAAGTAATTTAGTAATTAATAAGCTATATAAAATAAAATGTCAAATTAATAATGGTGTTTGAGAATACCATGAGATAAACAATGCATGAAGCAATCACAGTGGTGTAGCGGCCCAAGTATGCATCGGCTAAGAATCCTCCAAATAGTGGCATCAAAGTGGTGACACCAGCCCAGTAGTTCACATTCTTAACTGCAGTCTTAAGGTCTTGATGAATAACCTTCGTGAGGTAAATGACCAAGCTAGTTGCTATTCCGAAGTAGCTTAACCTCTCACTGAACTCAATCGCTGCAAACAGGAAAAAAAAAACATTAACTTCATATATTCAGTTTTCTTTTTTTTTTTTGGTCCAAATATATTCTTTTTTTTTTTTGTCAATGGTCAAATATATTCGGTGTTCATATTTTCCTCAATTGAGGACTGGGCTGCCCACCTATTTTCCTCGGCCCAAATTCCATTACGATCGAGAAGAAAAAGATCTTTTGAATTATACGTAAACTTGTTAAATGAAAATTTATGAATATGCATGGCTAAGTTGTGGACTTGTGGCTAACTAAATGGGAGTGATTGTTATTCAAGAAGTACTAATAATTCTTTAATATATATAGAAATTGAGTTGTTTTAATATATACTTGCATTTTGTGTATGAAAGGTATATATAATTAGGAGAATCACAAAGGTCAAAAGTTTGAAAGGGAACAGGCATCTCGAATCATTAGTCCTTAATTTTATACTTCAATAGCTTCTTAATTGGCCAAGAAAGCAAGCATAGTATCATTTTTTTTCCATATCTTGACACGGAATCTGGAGTAACAGGGTAAGTATCATTCTTCGTATATAATTGAAAAATGCTAAGTACACTAGGAATTAAAATGATAATATATTTTATTAATTGTTCAGTATTATAAGAAAAGGAAATAAAAAGAAAAAAGAAATGCAAGATGCAGTTGTAGAATCAAGTATCCATAATCACCATCTAATGTCACTTGATATAGGTTAAGTTTTGGTAAAAAAAAAAAATCTCACTAAAGATAATATATAAAAGTTAAGCGATTCTTTACAATTTTAGTAATTTCTGATCTTTTGAAACAAGAGGCTAATGTGATTATAGTCTTTTGTGTAGGTTTAGTATTTTGCTTATAATCTTGTGTGATTATTTGTAGGTAGGAGCATTTTATCAATTCATCCATTATAAATTACTAAAATAAAACATAAAATATTATATTTAAATATCATTCCACATATATATCCTTTTTATTAGAGTTAATTTTCTGTATAAAAGTAGTATATACACAATAATACATATTGGTTTATCTAGGGTGGACCATGGTCCACGTGGTCCAAAATATAAAAATATAGTAATTTAAATTCTCAAGTATCAAATTCAACACTTAAAATAATTGATATTAAAATGATTTTCAGCTACTTTTATGAAATATTTGTTGAAAAGAATCAAAATTCAAATCAATAATACTGTGTAGTGTAAAGTTTTCCCTTTCTAACTTTAAATTAATATATCATAAATGAAACTAACATATGTTGTATTATAAATCCATATTTTCCCTCACATTAAATTCAAATAATCATATAAGGACTATTTAAATAAAAATAAAATTATTCATTTATCTAAAAATATAGTGATATGTTTCGTCCACCCTAAAATCATCCCATAACACACATACATACGTACACACATATATTCTATAAATAGTTTTTTTTTACCACTAATCTAAATGCACCCATTATCCAATTCATACTTAAATTAAAGAGTGGGGCATCTTCAAAAGAAAATTATTCATAGTAATAGTAAATATGTAAGGGCTAAATTGTGTGGCCGATATCATTTGTATTGGCATCACTAATACAACTAGAATTAGAATATATATCTAGTTGTAGGTAGTGGGACCTACCGCTTTCATGGTCGTACTGCTATGGACTATTTCAGTAAAAGGAAACTAAATTGATCACAATTTCTACCCTATAATATTATAGCATATTTACTTGGTTCGATAATTACTCTTCTTCTACTTGAATATACCTTTGTGTTTGCATGCCGTGTAGGAGAGTTTGAATTTCCTAATGGGACAAAGGTAATTATCATAAAAACTCTCTAAACGAGTAAACGTATTCTCTTTTCGTGAATCTAATTAAAACAAAGGTATTCTACCATCTAAGCCTATATAGATAGGATTATGATAGGAATGAAGTAATTAAAGGTAATAGGTTTAAATTGTTGGTGAATATATTAATTAAAGTCAATTAGAAAAACTAAAATCCATTCTCACTTCCTAATGAAGTATAAGTAACATACTAAAAATTTTTGGTTATACACCTATATAGTAAATTTAATTAAAACAAATGTTATTAAAATACTTGTTAAAAATAAAAATAAAGTTCTTAAAAAATGAAATGTATTAAACGTTATGTTATTTTGTTAATGTTTTAATTTCCTAATTATTTAACAAATATTTTAAAACACAACAAGACTTTTTATTAATATAAAATAAGGCTGAGAATATTCATGTAAGAATGTAATTAGATGTAAAAGAAAGCACTCTGTAAATTGAAGTATTAGTTGCAAATGCTTGTATATAATAACAAATATAAATCAAGAAACTAAAAAGTTAAAAAGAATAAAACAACATGAGATCCATTAGCAATTAGTACTATATATATATGCAGTACTGCCTTTATGCCAATTATAGTACGACTATATATGCACAACTATAGTATCTCTATTAACATTAACATACACCTAATATTTTCTCACAATTATTCTCCATCTCATTTTTCATTTTTATCTAATTTTCATACCAAATCATTCACTATTATATATGTCTATATTAATTTCTCACTTTCTCTTTTATCTCCTTTAATTTTAATTTAGGCCACCTCTTCCAAGTATATACAAATAGGTTGGAAAAATAATTTCTGGCGGTGAGTTTTTATCTTTTATCATTCATCCGACGATCTTCTCATTCCTTCTACCAATATTTATTTAACTGAAAATATATGCTAGTGATTCAGCTGCATTAATTATTGCAGTACTGCCTCTATGCTAAAATACAAGTATTCATTATAGTTCATAGGAAAATGTGAATGCATACGCATGAGGTCAATCCACCTTTAAATAAGAAGGGGTAATAGAGAAAATAAGAAAAAGAAAAATAGGAAAAAAGAAATGAAATGGAGAAAGAGATGGAAGGAGAGTGGGTGTATGAATATTATTACTGTTAATTCATATGGAATAATCACAAATGCAGTACGAGGTACAAAACTTATAAGAAAGTAAACAGAAATTGATCAAAAGCAGATAATTTTTTAGAGTGGTGGAAAAAATAAGTGGGAAATTTGAGAATCAAAGAGTATGTATATGATGCATTGAATTTTAGGTTGGTTGGGGTAAGTATATAATTACTTACCAATAATGAAGAGAGAAGCTTTCCAAGAACCAGTTGAAGCTCGGAGAGGATTCTGCCTTTATGATCCAATGAGAATCATGAACCCATTTCATGTTATCATCAACCTCCCCTGTTTTGGATTGACTCGGTTCTTCTCCATCTTCCTGAGAAGTGCTACCCTTTCTAATTAGCACAAGTATTCTAAATTAAAGAGATATTGGAGCTAGAAAGTGGCTATTGCATGACAACCTTTGCCTTGGAAACCAACCTTATATAGAGGATGGGATTTTGGCTTTTTGACCCACTATCAGCAGTAGTGTAGTAGGGTTTTGAAAAATAATGGGAAATCTCTCTCATTATGCAATAATTGTTGTTTGTGAGAAAGACAAAATCTTTTTATTTAATTTTTTTAAAAGGAGAAGTATTGGTGCTTATCTCATTAACTTGATTGAATTGTAAAATGCCCTGTAACATCGGCAAGGGTCTTGAAACGGAAGTCATGCAATGCAGAGCAGAGATGCTCTTAATTTCCACTTAGGAAACGTCACTTTTGTAAAATGGAATAGCATTCGCTCTCAATTCTCATTTACTTTCATGGGACCACACTCCTGTGCCACTGCCATATTGGGTACCAAACTTACGTGTCATCCAAGCAGACCAAGTTGTGTCTTTAAGTTAGTATACGTGCTTGGCAACATGAGCATGCCTAGTTGCAAAAACATAGGGGGAAAAAAACAAATGTCAAGGCCTAAGATTTTCTAACCTTTTTTTTTGTTTTTGAGTTAATTCCCTTTTTTCCTCACCAAATGAAGAATATAAGGACTTATTTAGTGATAAAGATAGTATGAAAATTGTTGAAGTTTAATTACTGTAATTTATATTAGTTAGTTCGGTTGAGTTAGTTGATGATAGTTTGGCTAATATCCCTTTTTCTGTTAGTTAGTTTTTTGTTTTTTTTTCCCATTAGAATGTGTTTGTATACAAGTTGAACTTCTCAATTCTTTCTATCATGAATAAGAATTCACACATTCAACTATTTCTGATTTCATAGTTCTCTCTCTTTCTCATTCTCAATGAAATTTAATATGGTATCATAGTTTTTTCAATAGGAGTTTTGCCATTACTTCTGCTTTTATCTCTAGTCTCTTCTTCTTGATTAACTCTATTCCCATTCAATCTTTTTTCGTTTAGAATTTTTCTTTCTTCTGATTTCTTTAGAGATGGGGAACGTAAATCTAGATCCCTTGAATCCTTATTATTTGCATCCTAATGAGAATCCAACTTCTGCATTGGTGTCGAGTCTTCTAACTGGAGAAAACTATCACTCATGGTCGTGAGCTATGAAGATGGCTCTAGATTCAAAAAACAAGCTTTAATTTGTTGATGGAAGCATTTCAAAGCCAGATATAAGAGATCCTTTGAGTATTGCTTGGAAGAGATGTAACACAATGATCATGCACTGGCTAACATATTCTGTGAATACAAAATAGCTCAAAGCATTTGTGAATGAATACAGCTGCAAAGATTTGAAACGATATGTATGCTGGATATTATCACGTTAGGTCCCAAGTGATCTTGATGGAACCACTGCCAGCTAGGGTGTTTTCTTTGTTGATTCAACAAGGAAGACAAATTGGAACTCAATTTAATTCGGAGGAAGCCAAGGTGCTTGCTAATGTTGCTGAAGGCATTTTTTGTTAGAGGAAGGGGAAGAGGAGGCAAAGGACAAAGAGATTGCATGTTCTTATTGCAACAGAAATGGACACACAATAGATCATTGCTATAGGAAACATGGTTTTCCACCTCACGTCAAGAAAGGAGTACAGATTAACATGTGTGCAAATGAAGAAAATTAATGAAGCTTATGATGATGATTGAATGAGTGGAAATCCTCACAGCCAAAATGACAGAAATGATGTTATAGATAACAATTTGTTTTTCACACCTGAACAACATCAGGCCATTCTTGCTATGATTCAACCAAGTCAGCATCCAATTAATCAGTTTCAACTAGAAAACTTGTTCCAAGCAAGATCCAAGGTATGAATAAAGCTGCCTCTAAGAATTCTTATTGGATTATAGATACTGGTGCCCCTGACCATGTGTGTATCTCTTCAGATGTGTTCCATTCTTTCAGAAGAATTAAACCAATCACCATTAATCTTCCAGATTGAAATAAAGTGGTTACTTCTCTTTGTGAATCAATGTTTTTCTCCAATGATTTGTTTCTGATTGATGCGTTCTTTATTCCATCATTTAATTTCAACTTGATTTCTGTTTCATCCAATACAAACATTATTCCTTAGCCATTTCATATCCAACCTTGAAACCATCTTCCTACCAAGAGAAGCTATTGTGGATGCTCATTGGAGAGAAGGCATTCAGTCAAAATTGAATGCTTTAGCTAAAACTCACATATGAGAGCTTGCTTATTTTCCCACAAGGAAATAAGTGATTGGGTTTAAGTGGGTATTTAAAATTAACACCATGCTGATGGTTTTTAAAGAGGTACAGGCTAGATTAGTATCTAGGGATATACACAACTACTAGATTGATTATCTGGAAACGTTTAGTTCAGTTGTAAAAATTACCACAATTAAAAGTCTTGTTGCTGCACATAATTAGAATCTTCATCAATTGGATGTCAATACAACTTTTAAAGGGAATCAAAGCATGTGGTCAGGGTGCAGCGGAATCAATGGATTCCCTTCCTTGTTATGATCGTTAATGCGAAAACACGAATTAAGGCATAAAAACTATGAAACAAAAGGTCATACCTTTAAGGATTGCGAACGAGGCATAGCATCCAGCCACGTCTCTAGTGGTGTCCACGCCAACAGCCAAACTAGGAAACCTTCTCAACTCTGCTAGTAGCCTTAGAGAGTAAGAGCGACTGCTCATTTGTTAGGGTAATGCATCTTATGCTATATTTATAGAGTGGTGGTTAGGGTTTAACCCCTCACTCTATTAACCTAACATATATGGGCCTGGCCCATTATGGTTATAATTCTAATCAAATTAGAATTATTATCCTTTCCTAGCGGCTTGTTGTATGCGTGTGACCCAATAGGCTTTTAATATTTGGTTATGATATTAAAATAAAACTCTTTTATATTTAATATCATAAATAGTGATGCGGTATCTAGCAATACATCATTATCCAATATTAAGATTATCAACAACTTTGACGAATCCTATTTTATGATATTTATTGATCCATCTCCCTTTGTCCAAATATCAAATTGACACAAGGGCATGGAATGTGTCAACCTTGTATAGTTCAATTTATGTTTTCTTGATCCTCAGTAGACTGTACAGAAATAAACATCTCGTGTTTATCCTCCTGAGCATGGCCATGTATTTTGCAGTCTCACTTTATCAAGAGGCCTACAGATATAACTCCTATTACATAGTAGGGACAAATCACATAGGTCACTCACAACCCACCACATAATTTATTATATGTCCAAATACCAACTTTATGATCACCTTGTTACCAGGCAACGTTTGGTGATATTTAAAACATATAATTCCTTATGTAGGAATCATAGTGATTTCAGGTCAAAGGACTTCATATAAACATTTATCAATTTAAGAAACGTTCATGACATTATGTAACAATCCATGCAACGTTCTTAAGGTGGGTCTGTCCAGTACACTATTACTCTTAATATGTACTTATGTGAGCACATGATATCTCATATCCATTATCCGTGAGATTGATCATCAACGAACTCACATACTAGTCTAAATTCATCTTTGTCCTGAGATGATACTTGACCAAGGAATATTTTAAGAATAATTCTTCATAAGATCTCACGGTCAAGTCATCTACTTGATTTCTTATGAAGTTTGAGTTTACTAGTCTACTACGGACATTAATTGTATTCTTAAAAGAATGAGTTGCCTTTATAAAATAACATGATACAAGTGATGGATGTTCAAAACATATAGTCTCTAGTGCATTATAACCAACACTTTCTGCATAGTGAGCTTCGAAGAAGAAATTTATATGACTCCACCAACAAGTCTTTCTTGCTCTCCCTAGTTCCAATCTTGTTTGTAAGCTGACCAATCATTGTATGGATTAAAACAAGCAAGTAGACAATGGAATGCAAAGCTTATTGCCACATTGATGGAATCAGGTTTACACATAGTCAAAGGCTGATTATTCGTTATTCCACCAAAGGTTATTATTCATCTTTACTACATTTATGGTGTATATGATAATTAGAAGTTGCACAGGACTGATTTCTCTAAATAAGTTATATTAACAAGTTTTTGGACAAGAAATTCAACATTAATGATCTTGGAGAGTTGATATTTTTCCTTGGACTTAAGATTTCCAGATCCAAAGAAGGAATTATTCTTCATCATAGGAAATATGATTTGGATTTGTTCTCTGATTCAGGCTTACTGCTTCCAAGTCTTGTAGTATTCCAATGGATTCTTCTCTCAAACTTTAGAAAGGGTTTTGAAATCCCTTGTCAGATGTTATTTCTTATAGAAGGCTAATTGGTAAACTCTTGTACCTTAATTACCAATTCTAGGCCTGATTTTTTTTTTAAGTAAGTCAGCCTAGTCAGTTTCTGGATTGTCCAACTGATATTCATCATCAAGCTCACACAGGGTTCATAATTAATACATTAAATAGTCTCCAGCTAAAGGAATATTTTTTCATGTTAAGTCCAACCTGAAACTTACAGGATTTAGTTATTCAGATTGGGGTTCTTACATTGATACTAGAAGATCTATCAATGGTTACTGTTTCTTTTGGGAAATGCTCTTATTTCTTGGAAGAGCAAGAAGCAAAAAGTCGTGTCCATATCATGATCTGAAGTTGAATCTAGAGCATTGGCTCATGCCATATGTGAGGCTCAATGGCTCCCATACTTATTGGCATATTTTCATCTACTTGCTATCGAGCCTATTGTCCTTTACTGTGACAACATGTCTGCAATTCATATCGTTTTCCAAGCCTGATTTTCATGAAAGGATCAAGCACATTGAAACTCGATTGAAATGTTGTTCGGGACAAGATTCAATCTGGATTGATCCACCTGTTACCAGTTACTTCTTTCACACAAGGTAGCTGATATTTAGCTAAGGGCATTGTCTCCTGGTCCTTTCATTCACTTGGTTTCCGATCTTGGAATGTGTGATATCCGTATTTCAGCTTGAGGGGGGGTGTTGAAATTTAATTATTGTAATTTGTATTAATTAGTTCAGTCAGTGCTGGTAGTTTAGCTAATTTCCCTTTCCTGTTAAGTAGTTAACGTATAGTTAGTTTTTCTATTTCTTCTTTTCCTCCAGAATGTGTTTGTATATAAGTTGAACTACTCAAATTTTTTATCATGAATGAGAATTCACACATTTCAACCATTTTTATTTCCCAGCTCTCTCGCTTTCTCATTCTCAATGAAATTCAATAAAAATAACCTAAAATAAGAAGGATGAATAATAAAAGTAGGTGTTCTTACAAAGCTGATAAGTGCCACAGATTAGGTTATTTGCATATAGAAACTTGGCACTTATGGGTTAAATGTAGCCATTCTTCAGTTAATTTCCTCCATTTATAGAACTTTGGATTTAAATGATAATATCTGAGTACTGACTTAATTGAGGCATTCTGATCCCCATTTTTGGTGTTTAATTGCAGGTAAAGTTGAAGAGGATTAACTAGAAGCAAAGGAATTTGAACAACAAGGAGAAAAGAAAGATTTCAAGAAAAGTAAATTCGCTTGAGCCAAAATTTTTAGCTCAAGCGAATTTGGACCAGAGAAGGGTGTTTTTGGGTGGTAAATTCGCTCAAGCGAATTTATTTAGCTTGAGCGAATTTATTTTCTTCACCATGAAGAATTCTATTGGCTTGAGCTAAAATTTTTAGCTCAAGCGAATTTTCACTTATTCAGCATCACAAACCGAATTCGAAGTCAGTTATCGTCAGTTCGACACTTTCCAAAAATAGAACGAAGACTCCGAAGACGAACGCAAGCTGCGGAATCAGATTTCTTCATCTTCTCCTTCATATTTTCATGATTGTACAAGCTACCATGAATAGCTAATCTCCTCTTCTGGGATTGAATGTAAATCGACTCGAACTCGGATGTATTCTGGTTATATTTCTATATAGTTCATTTGTTCTATCGATATTGTTATTTTCGTTCCGATTTCATCTCTTGATTCTATCTGATCAATAGTTTCAATGTTTAGATTTTTAGATTTGACTGGAAAGTATTTCTGAAAATTCCGATTTGAACGAAGATATTGTTATATTGTTTTACTAGGAATAGAATTCAATATAGCGAATGCTTTTACACTTGATCTTAATGCTGGATGATTTGTTGAGTATATGAGGAATCAATATTCAATAGATCAATTTATGAATTTTATATGTGAGGAATCAATATAAATGACTATTATGTGTGCATCAATATCGATAGTTATAATTGCTATATATTGATATACAACCAGAATACAGACGAGAGGATAGATGAAATTCAATCCCAGTTTCTTCTCACTGATATTTCAAATCAATTTTACTCTTTTATATTGCCTACTAGAATTGTGTTTTAGTTATCAATATCAATCATGAACCAATCCATTTCTTTTGTATATATATACTTTTTGAATTAGTACAACTTTGAACTACCAACTCCTCGTGGGATCGACACTCTGAATTCATTTTCATATTACTACAGTTGACTAATAGGTATACTTGCCTAGCAGCCAACAAGTTTTTGGCGCCGTTGCCGGGGAAGCGATGTCAGTTCAAAGTTTATCTAGTTCATTAAGTATTGTGAATAATTTTACCTTTTTAGTTAGTTTTTGTTTATACTTTCATCCTTGTGCTAATCCTTGTTTGAGCTGTGTTAATTTATGTTATTGAGAGGTCAGGTGCCTGAAGATCAATTGGAATTTGACCCAGAAATTGAGAAGACGGCTCGGAAAAACAGAGGTAAAAATAGAAAGAAGAGACAAGGACAAGCAACAGGTGAATCCTCCAACACCCTTAGCCACACCTAGTCCAATCAATCCAGAAATTGAAAATATGGCTGGAGAAAGAAGAGATCCACCAAGGAGAACTCTAGGAGACTATGCTTTGCAACAGGGTCCCAGGCATTTTTCAAGCATTGTAGTACCGACTACAACAAAAGCAATTGAAATGAAGCTTGCATTCCTGAGCTTGATCAGTGCCCACCAGTTTCATGGAATGGATCATGAAGATCCATATACCCACCTTTCTACTTTTATGAATTAATTGCAACAATGGGTTTTGAGGAAGAGGACTTAGAAAGTGTATACTTACGTTTGTTCCCTTTCTCATTGGCAGGAAAAGCAAAGGAATGGCTTAAATCTCATCCTAATCAGAGTTTGACTAGCTGGAGTGTAGTAGAGGCAAATTTCTGAATAGATTCTTTCCGCCCTCTAGATACATCAAGGCTAAGGCAGACATTTCACAATTCAAGCAGGGACCAGATGAATCTCTTTTTGAAGCTTGGGAAAGATTCAAGTCCTTGCTGAGGAGATGTCTCAACCATGGATTTGAAGACATAACTCAGCTGAATACATTTGCAATGGTCTTTTGCCTGATACAAAAATGATTTTGGATGCAGCAGCTGGAGGAACTATGTTATCAGTAGATGCAGAACAGGCAACAAGAATTATTGAAGGTTTAGCATCTGCTGATCAACAGGCTCAACGTGAAAAGGGGTACAATGCAAAGAAGAGGAGTACTTGATCTGAGTACTACTGATGTATTCTGGCTTAGAATAAAATATTAACTCAGCAGATTGAGGCACTGACTAAGCAAATGTCTAAGCTTCCTCAACAATTACATTCAGTGCATTCTGGTCCTGGTCCGGTACAACAACCTTTGGTTTGTGATTTCTGTGGAGGTGACCACCCAAATGGTCACTGTTCTTATCAAGCCAGCCAGCAGGAAGAACAAATTAATTATATGGCTAATCAGGGAGACCAGATAATTTCTCTACAAATCCTAATAATTATGCTAATAATTTTTCGCAGGGATGGAGAAACAATCAGAATCAGAACTTTGGATGGAGACAGGAAGCTGGACCTTCTAATAGACAAGCCCCTTACCAACAACAGCAGCAACACTATCCTTCTGTGCATGAAAGAACATCAAAATTGGAGGATACATTGGAGAAATTCATGCAGACTTCTATGTCAAATCAGAAAAATATCGAATCTGCAATCAGAAATCTTGAGACAACGGGTTGGACAGTTGGCAAAGTAGTTATCAGATCAACAATCAGGACAATTCTCAGCCAACACACAAACCAATCCAAAGGAGCATTGAAAATCTATCACTACAAGGAGTGGAAGAGTTGTAGGTAGAGGGATTGGTGACAACCTATTAGTAGAGGAGGAAGTTTTGGAGGAAAAAGAGAATGAAGTAGAGAAAAATGAGTGTGCGGGAGAGGAAGAACAAAATAAAAGTGAGGCTGTAAATAGAGAGTTGAGAAAAGGAAAAGAAAAAGAGGAAGAAATAAAAGTGAAGAGAGAAAGAGGGAGAAGGTTGAGAAACAGGTTCCACATTGAAGAATCTACCTTACCCTCAGAATCCATCAAAAAGAGACAAGGAAAGGCAGTTTGCAAGATTCATGGATATATTTAAAAGACTGCAAATTAATATTCCTTTGTAGAAGCAATGGAGCAGATGCCAACATATGCAAAGTTCATGAAAGAGCTTCTAACAAAGAAAAGGAGATTTTCTGAAGAGACAGTGGAGCTGGAGGCAAGGTGCAGTGCTATAATTCAGAAATCTTTGCCTCAGAAATCCAAAGACCCTGGAAGCTTCACTATTCCTGTAACCATTGGAACACTGCCAGTAGGTAAGGCATTGCTTGACTTGGGAGCCAGTATTAATTTGATGCCTTTATCTATGTTGAAGAGAATAGGAGATCTGGAGGTGAGACCTACAAGGATGACATTACAATTAGCTGACAGATCCATGAAATACCCCTATGGTGTTGCTGAAGATGTACTAGTTAAAGTTGACAAATTTGTATTCCCAGTTGACTTTGTGGTAATGGATATAGAGGAAGATGTTGAGGTTCCTCTGATACTGGGATGACCTTTCATGAAGACAGCTAAAGTAGTAATTGATGTTGATGATGGCAAATTGAAGGTCAGGGTACAAGATGATGAAGTCAACTTTAATGTATTTGAAGCTATGCAACATCCAAAGGATAAACAACAGTGTTTCAGAATGGATGTCCTAGATGAGGTTTTTCTAGCATCAAGAAAGCAATTGTCAAAGCAAGCCCATTAGAAAAAGCATTGATTGGTGTTTGTAATGAAATTGAAGAAGATGATGAGAAAGAAGTTGATGAATACTTAAGACAGCTGGATTCATCAAAGGAGATTACATCAAAAGAATCAAAGCCAGAAAAATTGCAACAGGAAACTAAATCTGAAAGTCAGAAGCTGGAGTTAAAGGTATTGCCCCCTCATTTAAAATATGTTTTTCTTGCAGATGGAGGCAATAAACCAGTGGTGATAAGTAATGCTCTGACTGCTTCTGAAGAAAAGAAATTGATCCAAGTGCTTAAGGCTAATGAAGGAGCAATAGGTTGGACTTTGTCAGATCTCAAAGGAATTAGTCCATCCTATTGCATGCATAAAATTCATATGGAGCAGGATTATAAGCCTGTAGCACAACCTCAAAGGCGATTAAATCCAACGATGAAGAAGGTAGTGAAGAAAGAGGTAATGAAGTTGCTTGATGCAGGTATGATTTATCCAATCTCTGACAGTGCCTGGGTCAGCCCGATCCAGGTAGTTCCGAAAAAGGGAGGTATGACTGTTATTCATAATGATAAAAATGAATTAATCCCTACTAGGACAGTCACAGGTTAGAGGATGTGTATAGATTATAGCAAATTAACTCAAGCAACTAGAAAGATCATTTTCCTCTTCCTTTTATGGATCAAATGTTAGAAAGGTTAGCTGGACAATCTTATTATTGTTTTCTGGATGGTTACTCAGGTTATAATCAGATAACTGTAGATCCAGAAGATCAAGAAAAAACTGCTTTTACTTGTCCATTTGGTGTGTTTGCTTACAGGAAAAAGCATTTCGGATTGTGTAACGCACCGGCAACCTTCCAGAGATGCATGCTTGCAATTTTTTTCTGATCTTGTTGAAAAATGCATTGAAGTTTTCATGGATGATTTCTCTGTATTTGGTGAATCCTTTGATCATTGCTTGGAGAATTTGAATACCGTACTGAAGCGGTGTGTTGATACCAATCTGGTCCTGAATTGGGAAAAATTCCAATTCATGGTCACTGAAGGAGTAGTGTTGGGACATAAAATCTCTGTCAAGGGTATTGAAGTTGACAAAGCAAAGTGGAGGTCATAGAAAATCTCCCACCACCAACAAATGTCAAGGGAATCAGAAGTTTTCTAGGCCATGTTGGGTTTACAGAAGATTCATCAAAGACTCTAAAAAATTGCCAAGCCACTCAGCAATCTGCTTAATAAGGATACACCTTTTAAATTTGATGCTGAATGCTTGCATGCTTTTGACTTGTTAAAACAAAAATTGATTTCAGCTTTGTGATAATTGCTCCTGATTGGAATTTAAATTTTGAATTGATGTGTGATGCGAGTGATTATGCTATAGGAGCAGTGTTAGGTCAAAGAAAGAATAAAGTTTTTCATGCTATACATTATGCTAGCAAAGTCCTTAGTGAAACACAAATCAATTATGCAACAACTGAAAAGGAATTGTTAGCTATTGTGTAAGCCTTAGAAAAATTTAGATCTTACTTGATTGGTTCTTCTGTTACTGTATATACTGATCATGTTGCAATTAAATACTTGTTAACTAAATCAGATTCCAAACCAAGACTGATCAGATGGATTTTATTGTTACAGGAATTTGATTTGACAATCAAAGACAAGAAAGGAAGTGAAAATAATGTAGCTGATCATTTGTCCAGGCTTGTGAATACAGAAGTAACCAATAATCAGACAGATGTGCAGGAAGAATTTCCTGATGAAAAATTGATGCTTATACAAGAAAGGCCATGGTTTGCTGACATGGCAAATTTCAAAGCTGCTGGTGTCATACCTGAAGACTTGAGTTGGCACCAAAGAAAAAAATCTGAGAGAGGCACATCAGTATGTGTGGGATGATCCTTACCTGTTCAAAATTGGATCAGATCAATTACTCAGAAGGTGTGTATCAATAAGGAATCAAGAAGTATCTTGTGGCATTGCCATAGTTCTCCTTATGGGGGCCACTTTAATGGAGAGAGGACAGTTGCAAAAGTCCTCCAATCTGGTTTCTATTGGCCCTCTCTGTTCAAGGATGCGCACAATTTTGTTCAACAGTGCAATAATTGTCAAAGAACAGGTGGAATCTCACGAAGACATGAAATGCCTCTTAATACAATTCTGGAAGTTGAAGTTTTCGACTGCTGGGGCATTGACTTTGTTGGACCACTGCCATCCTCATTTTCTAATGAATACATTCTGGTAGCAGTGGATTATGTGTCAAAATGGGTAGAGGCAATAGCATCTCCTAAAGCTGATGCTAAGACTGTGATCAAATTTCTCAAGAAGAATATTTTCTGCAGGTTTCGGTACTCCAAGGGTGCTAATCAGTGATGGAGGCTCACATTTTTGCAATGTTCAACTTCAGAAATGTTTTGGAACATTATGGAGTTAGGCACAAAATTGCATCACCTTATCATCCACAGACTAATGGTCAAGCAGAGGTCTCAAATAGGGAAATCAAGAGAATTTTGGAGAAAACTGTGGCATCTTCAAGGAAAGATTGGTCAATGAAGCTGGATGATGCACTCTGGGCTTACAGGACTACATACAAGGCTCCAACTAGTTTAACACCATTTCAGTTGGTGTATGGTAAATCCTGTCATTTACCTGTGGAATTGGAGCACAAGGCATACCGGGGCCTTGAAATTTCTCAATTTTGATCCACAAGCAGCAGGAGAGAAAAGAAAACTTCAATTACAAGAATTAGAAGAATTAAGGCTCAATGCATATGAGTCATCTAAGTTGTATAAAGAGAAAATGAAGAGGTATCATGATAAGAAGATTTTGAAGAGAGAATTCCATCCCGGGAAATCAGTTCTCTTGTTCAATTCCAGGTTGAGGCTATTCCCTGAAAAACTCAGATCAAAGTGGTCAGGACCTTTCAGAGTTAAGGAAGTCAGATCATATGGGGCAGTTGAATTGGAAGATCCTGAATCAAAAAGAAGTTGGGTGGTAAATGGGCAGAGGTTGAGCCATACCTTGGTGGTGAGGTTGACAGACTTGCCACAATGATCTTTTGAAGGACTCATAGTGAAATAGGCGTCAAGCTAAGTGACGTTAAACAAGCGCTTCCTGGGAGGCAACCCAGTGTTTAATTCTGTTTTGCATTTAGATTCCAATTTTTATGTGTCTTTGTGATTTTGTACATATTTTTGTGCTTGTATACTTTAAGTCAATTTTTAGCATTTTATTGTCTCAATTGGCCCACACATGTGTATTTGAGTGTTTTAAAACTATTTAAACTTGTTTTGCATGAAAAAGAGTTTTGGTGCTAAATTGAGGTAGTTAGATGCTATAAAATGACTTAAATGTGGTTAACTAGGAAAATGGAATTTTCAATCTTACATTTTGGTTAAGAAATGTTGAAACCTTGTTGTATCATAGAAGTCAATGTAGGGAGTGAATTAGGGTGTGAGATAGAATCTAAAAGAGAGCAATAATCAAAAATTAAATGATTGAAATTGGGAGAAAATTTTGCGAAGTGTAAAAGGATTTGAGAAGTAAATTTTCTGTAAAATTCGCTCAAGCTAATTTAAATTAGCTCAAGCGAATTATGCAGAAAATTTGAAAAGAAGCAACTTCTGTAAAATTCGCTCAAGCTAATTTAAATTAGCTCAAGCGAATTTTGGGGTGAAAAATGATGCTCTCTGGACTAAATTCGCTCAAGCTAATTTAAATTAGCTCAAGCGAATTTTGGGGTGAAAAAATGATGCTCTCTGGACTAAATTTGCTCAAGCTAATTTAAATTAGCTCAAGCGAATTAGGTACATTTTTACACACTCTGGCAAAAAATTCGCTCAAGCGAATTCTGTTTAGCTTGAGCGAATTTTTCTTAAAAATGCGCACCAAACCATTTTGACAGCAACTGGAGAGAGAAACTTCACTTTTTGACACACCCCTTTCTTCTCTCTTTCGTGCGTGACGGAACTTCCCCCCTAGGGCATTGCTTCACTTCAATTTAAATCAACAATTTCACACTCCAATCTTCTTCTTCTTTCCTCCAATCACCCTCCAAGGTAAGTTTCCTTTGAATCCTCTTCAAATGAACCGAACATTTCTCTGTTTTCTAGAGCAATTCGAACCCTAGGTTAGACACCATGAGGGTTAATATGAAATGTGTTGGTTTGCTTGAAAACTGTTGATTATTACTTGAAATATTACTTGAAAGAAGATTATGTTGAATGATTGTTGTGCAAATAGGTGAAATATGGGAATATGATTCAAGTATTTTACACATAATCATAATGATGCATGCAAGGTGTTTGATAAAATGTGTTAATGAAATATCCATGATACTTACCATGTTAATTGCCTTGTTCCTAAATTGTGGAGTTATAATGTTCACCATAGAATGGCAAAGTGAGTCTTAGGTTACTAATTGCATACCAAGATTAAATAAATGACAATACCTTCCATGATGCAAGTGGTTATTTGAGATTACATGTAAAAGGTTTGGTATGTAAAGGGTTTTATGCTTATTTTGTAAAAGTAACTCAAGAAACAAATTTTATGAGTATGTCAAGAGTTTGGTAAAATGTCTTGGTCTCTTGAATTTGTGTTTTCAAAGGATAAATGCATATTAGGAATAATGATCATGTTCATCAAGAGGTTGTCAAGTGTCTTGAGCTTGCTCAAATATATTGTGATAACTTTTCTTGGATGCTTGGAAATAATTATATGTTTTGAATCCATTCTCCAAATACTGTTCAAATATTGTAAAATTACATATTGAAATCATAAAAATGGTTGTTGAATTTGAATGGCAGTATTTTGTTACATATTGGATTTCCTTTGAAATTAATTGGTTGTTATTGGTTGGTTAATTCTGATGTGCAGAAAATGGGAAGAACTAAAACAACAGCAGGAATCAATCCAACAAAACTAAATAAAGGAAAAAGGGCCAGAACAGACCACTCCTTGACCTGAGAGGCCAAACAAAAACGTGTTCAGGGATGCAAGGAGGCTTGAAAGGTATGAAGAAATCAAAAGATGGAACTTTATCCCAGAACGAAAGGTTGATGTGAAGACTGGGGAATATGATAAGTTTCTCAATATGCTTATCAGGAGGAACTGGATGCAATTAGCTAATCCTCTACCAAAGTTTGATCCGGAAATTGTCAGAGAATTCTATGCAAATGCTTACCCCCACAATGGATCAGCTGAAAGAAAGTCTAAGGTGAGAGGAAGATGGGTGATATATGATAGAAATGCCATTAGTGAGTTCTTGGGAAACCCTTTGACACTCTCTGAAGGGAATGTATGCACATATCAAAGGTTGAAAGCAACAAGAAATGGGTTTGATGAACGGAATGAGGTGAGAAAATTTGCATTGCAAATCATGGATATACCAGAGGAACATCTAATAAACCTCTCCGGATATATAGATCAAGTATGAAGACACTGGCACAAATTTGGATGACTTTTATTTTGGCCAACATTATACCCATAGGTCATGTTTTCTGATATGAATTGGCAAGGTGTCATCTTCTTTACAGCATCATGAACAAGAGGTTCACTGTGGATGTAGCACAAATTATTTCTGAACAAATGTATAAGTTTGCCACTGCTGAAACAAATAAAAATAATGAGAAGGCAACCAGGACATTGGGTTTTCCAGCAATGATCACAGCCATGTGTGCAGCTCAGGGGGTTGAGGTCAACCCTACAATAAAAATCAGAGAGACTATTGATAAAAGGTACATAAGGCTGTATTGTACCAACCCCAATGAAAGGCAAGCCAGACAACCACAGGAGCCTCAGCCACAACCTCAACCTGAAGAGGAAGAACAACCACAGCCAGTCAATGTTAATGATCAGATTCTAGAGCAACTGAGACAAATGCAGCTAGAAATGAAGACTGAAATGCAGCATTCAAGACAGCAAAATATTTCTTTACATAGAGGCAAACTCCATCTTCAGGAGTACCTCTACTATAATCTTAAAGGCTCCTATGCAGGTATGGATCCAGCTCAATTCCTTCCTTATGTCCAATGGCCTAGGGACAACCCAACTTTTCCGGGGGGGAGTGAAGCTGGAGCTGCTGCTACTAGTGGAGATGCTGCATTTGGAGCTGGTTTGAGTGGAGAGGATGCTTTCGGAGTTGCACCTGGAGGCGACTATATTCCAGAAGTGGGACCATCAGGACCTGCTGATGATGCAGTTGATGCTGGAGATGGAGATGGAGATGGACTATATCATGAGGGTGATTTTGATGAGGACTTTGACAGGATTATGAGGGGAGATTGATTAATCCCTTTATTATGGTTTTATTGATGTTTTCATGGTTTCACTGTTGATAGTTTGATACTGTTTATACTGTTTTTGTGATATTTTGGCAGATAACTTGAGACTGCAGTGCTTGATACTTTTGATAATTTCGGTTTATGTGTTAGTTATATATGGTTGTTTCAGTTATTTCCGTTTTCAGGATGTTTCTTACTTTGCTAGTTAGGATTTGTGTTTTAGTAATTTTAGATATAATACTGATACATAGATACTTAGAAAATATTTTTTTTTGGGAATTAATGAACCATCTTTCTTGAGGAATTTGGTTAAAAAGGAAATCAGGATTCAGTAAGTGTTCTAAGATAAGATGACTAAACAATCTGAATAAAAGAAGAGAAAAAGAAAATGTGGTCAATTGCATAATCAAATAGAACTAGGACAGTTGTGCATGATAATTGACCAAAATAAATAATTGTAACAATAGATGATATAATCAAGGAAAAGCCACAGATAACCCAGTGAGTGTGTGAATCCATAAACAGACTGAGAGTTTGACTGGTAATTGACCAAGTTGATATTGCTTGAGTTTCTTTTTGATAACATTGCATAAAAGGCATGGAAATGATTAAGGCAATTTTGTTGAACATAAAAAGCTAGAGCCAAAGAGCCAATCTTAAAATTAACCAAATTTTTGCTAGCCCATTTGAGCTTAATTATTCTTTGATATTGCACCTTAAGCCTAAATTGAAAAATGTCATCCTTACCTTGCACAACAAAAGAAGGAGAGCATAGGTGCATTTAATTAGTAACAGATCAATATGGGTTTGTGAAAGTGTTTACAAAGAGGTTGAATTATACAATTTACTCCTTTAAAAAAAATTCATAGAAGAGAAAGAGAAGAAAAATACAATAAATAAAGAAAGGAATAAATTGTGAAAAATGAAAAGTGGATGTATTGAAGTGTCAAGAATAGAGAGTTGATTTGAATTGAATTAAAAATGCTTATGCTCTCTTTTCTTCAATTGTGCTTTTTGATTAACCTGAAAACCAATCTTCTTGGAAGCCTAGCCCCATTACATCCCTTTTAAGACCTTAAGATCCATGCCAATTATGTGATTGTAATTGAATTGGAAATGACTAGCAAGGTTGATTTGTGCAATTTCAGTGGAAAATAGAGAGAAACACTCACCAGTGAGATTTGAGAGAAAAAATTTCCTTGATTAGAATCATATCATTGTTATACTTGTTTCTTTTGGTGATTGATTGCACTATTGTCCTCTTTCTATTTGATGTTGTAGTTGCCATGTATTCTTGATTCAATTCTGTAGTTTGGATGTGAGGTTGCTTCTTGAAGGACCATGGAAATGATTTCCAAATAACCATTTTCAGGAGTTAAGGGTTTGTCTAGTTGATTTTAATTATTTACTTTGCTTGAGGACAAGCAAGATTCTAAGTTGGGGGGAGTTGATAAGTGCCACAGATTAGGTTATTTGCATATAGAAACTTGGCACTTATGGGTTAAATGTAGCCATTCTTCAGTTAATTTCCTCCAATTTATAGAACTTTGGATTTAAATGATAATATCTGAGTACTGACTTAATTGAGGCATTCTGATCTCCATTTTTGGTGTTTAATTGCAGGTAAAGTTGAAGAGGATTAACTAGAAGCAAAGGAATTTGAACAGCAAGGAGAAAAGAAAGATTTCAAGAAAAGTAAATTCGCTTGAGCCAAAATTTTTAGCTCAAGCGAATTTGGACCAGAGAAGGGTGTTTTTGGGTGGTAAATTCGCTCAAGCGAATTTATTTAGCTTGAGCGAATTTAATTTTCTTCACCATGAAGAATTCTATTGGCTTGAGCTAAAATTTTTAGCTCAAGCGAATTTTCACTTATTCAGCATCACAAAACCGAATTCGAAGTCAGTTATCGTCAGTTCGACACTTTCCAAAAATAGAACGAAGACTCCGAAGACGAACGCAAGCTGCGGAATCAGATTTCTTCATCTTCTCCTTCATATTTTCATGATTGTACAAGCTACCATGAATAGCTAATCTCCTCTTCTGGGATTGAATGTAAATCGACTCGAACTCGGATGTATTCTGGTTATATTTCTATATAGTTCATTTGTTCTATCGATATTGTTATTTTCGTTCCGATTTCATCTCTTTGATTCTATCTGATCAATAGTTTCATTGTTTAGATTTTTAGATTTGACTGGAAAGTATTTCTGAAAATTCCGATTTGAACGAAGATAATTGTTATATTGTTTTACTAGGAATAGAATTCAATATAGCGAATGCTTTACACTTGATCTTAATGCTGGATGATTTGTTGAGTATATGAGGAATCAATATTCAATAGATCAATTTTATGAATTTTATATGTGAGGAATCAATATAAATGACTATTATGTGTGCATCAATATCGATAGTTATAATTGCTATATATTGATATACAACCAGAATACAGACGAAGGAGATAGATGAAATTCAATCCCAGTTTCTTCTCACTGATATTTCAAATCAATTTTACTCTTTTATATTGCCTACTAGAATTGTGTTTTAGTTATCAATATCAATCATGAACCAATCCATTTCTTTTATATATATACACTTTTTGAATTAGTACAACTTTGAACTACCAACTCCTCGTGGGATCGACACTCTGAATTCATTTTCATATTACTACAGTTGACTAATAGGTATACTTGCCTAGCAGCCAACAAAAGCCTAAATTCTACTCGGATGGTACAAGTAGGCTAAGTGAAGAAGCTAGTGTGTGTCCTAATGCTGCTTGTGCCCCTCCGTTTATAGGTGTTGGGGATACCTCCCCATTATGGCATGTTTTGCTGATTGGGGGACAACATGCGCTGATCCTGCTATCAGGTTGCTTGATATTAGTTCTTTCCTTTTATGTCTGATTTTCCTCCTTACGTTGGACCATGAATCCGGCTATTTGCACGCTAGGTCTTGTCTGGGTTCTCCTCGGTCCGAGCGTATCATAAGCCTCCCAAGCTACGAGGTGTTTATTCAGTGAAGTAGCTTGTTTGTTCTGGCTCTGCCCTGACCGAACTACGTATCAGTAGGCAAGATAGAATATGAGGTTTTGATAATCTTTTCTTCTATTCAATATTTGATATGAGTCATATAATTCACTCGATAATGTTAATTAAGTATATTATTCTATCATATATTTCAGGTAGATTAGACAATGGTAGGAATTTAGGCATGGCAACGGGGCGGGGCGGGGGCGAGTTTTGCTCTCCCCGTCCTCGCCCCCGTAAAATTCGGGGCGGGTTCGGGTTCGGGTTTGAAGAGAGTGGGTATGGAATTATGGAACCCAACCCCATCCCCGCGGGTTTTCGTCGGGTTATGGGAAACCCGCGGATTTTTCATTTTTTTATTTTTCATTTTTTTTCTCTATTTTTTATAACTTAAATATATTATTTTTAATTAAGTCATATATATCTAATATATTTTAATTCAAATAATATGTAAATATAGATATTGATAATCTTAAAAAAATAAGAAAGTTAAGAACTATATCATATTTTAAGGAAAATATATAAGTTTACCTTTATTATTCAAGTATTAGTATAATAAAATTATATAATATTACATCGGGGCGGGTTCGGGGCGGGTTCTTACACCTCCAAACTCGTCCCCGCCCTCGTTAAAAGCGGGGCGGGTTCGGGTTCGGGGTTTTACTTAAACCCGGTCAAAGCGGGTTTTCCCCGTCAAAGTCGGGGCGGGGGCGGGTCGGTACCCGCGGGGTTCAGGTTTGATTGTCATGCCTAGGTAGGATATTATATTATATTATATATATATATATAAAAGAATTTATTAAGCGGAGTAACTTTACCACAAATTACTTTTGGAGTAAGTTGATCCCTCACTCATATATATATATATATATATATATATATACACTCCCTCCGTTCCTTTTTATTTGTCGTTTAAAGTCTAAAATTTGTTTCTAAATAACTGTCGTTTTCACATACCAAGGCAACAATAAATTAATGCTAATTTTTCAACTTTACCCTCTTCCAAAATTATTAAATAGTGGGGTATTTATTGCATATGACTAGAAATTGTGGAAAACTTTAAATGCTTTAATGAGAGAGAAAGGGTATATTTGTAAACAATGGATTTAAAAAGACACACTTATTGTATTCCTTAATCCATGTGCAAAAACCTTAAATGACAGATAAAAAGGACAGAGGGAGTATAAAATTATATATAAATAAAAAAATAATCTTTTATCAAAATTACATATAAGTTATTTTAAAAAAATAATTAACTTCTGATCACCTCCTCTCTTGCGCGGGGAGGTAACCCGTTTTCGTAGCTTACAATTTCTAGATTAGACTTTCTCTTTCTCTCCCTTAATTCAATTATTATAAGTGACAATTAACTACAATTATAGCAACTCGGACAACCATGATGACAAACCATTTGTGTCTTTCAGCTTCCACCATTTAGACGGATACGTTTTATTCAGAGGAAATATGATTATCATATATAGATAACAAGTTTCACAATAAAAATGGTGACCATTGTTGTCGGTAGAGACGGTGGTGCTCACTAAATTAATTTTTAACTAGTGAGTGAATAAGATTATTCTATTTATTGGCTCATCAAATTATAAAAAATAAATATAATAATTATTCTATATATTTTATTTGTTTTATTTCATCGACCAAATGGACCGTGAAAAACAATAGATTTAATAGATTTTTTTTAACCACAGGTATCCTTCACGGGAGGCAATCCTGTTCGAGCCTGGAACAAGATTTAATAGATTATATATATATATATAGGGTGGGGATCAACTTACTCCAGGAGTAGGTCTGGGTAAAGTTACTCCGCTTAATAATTTCTTATTAACATTGAATTTCATCAATCCATTAAGCGGAGTAACTTACCCAGACTTACTCCCGGAGTAAGTTGATCCCCACCCATATATATATATATATATATATATATACTAATAATATAAAAAGTTTCATACTACTATCCAATGATGTATTCATTTAACAAGTTTAATAACATATGAGATGTCGTGCTCATTAAATAATGTGACATCACATCATTTGATGATAATGTAAAACAATATGAAATTTGTAAAGTCACTATTTTATAAGTGTTTATATATATATATATATATATATATATATATATATATATAAATTAATCAATTTTGGTAACAGTGAATGCATAAGATTAAACTATAATATGTTTAAAAGTTTTGTTAATGAGTATCTTATGGTATTATTAAAGAATCGATATATAAAATGTTTTTTATTAAAAATAAGAGTATTAATTATATCTGTGATATATATTAATTATGCTACACAGAGTTCAATAAAAATTTATTAAGTTAAGAGTGAGTATTATTTTTGAACACAGGGTACTTTTTCTTAAAAAAAGGACTCTCATGTTATATATCAATATCATTATAAAAGTTTAAAAATTCATCATTTATATCATACTCATAATACAACTATTTTTTTTAGATGAGTGAAAAATTTAGGGTGAGGGGATGATGCCCCAGTCCAAGGCAGGGAATGCCTCCGGGCTCAAAGAGCACTTACAGAGGTACTTACATTTTACCTCACCCCAAGGAGACGAGTGAGTGTTCGAACCTGCGACCTGTCAGATACGATACCCTGTCTTGCTCCACTCGACCAACCCCTTGGAGTTTATCATAATACAACTACGATAGAGACTAAACTTGCATATACGAAGAGCAAATTTGTAAGATAACAAAGGCTATATTTATTTGGTATAACTAGTTGATGAGCTAACTAATTGATAACTGATAAGCTCTGAATTGATAAATTAACTTATTGAATTAAAAGTGTTTGGTAAAATTAACTACTAAGCTAACTATAAGAGTGTGTTTGGCAAGCCATTTCAGCTAGCTGAAAGTTGAGATTAGTAGCTGCAATCATTTTAGTTGTGTTTGGTAAGGTGGCTTTTTCAGTTAGCTACTAGTTTTTCTTGAAAAGCTACTTGGGGTAGCTTTTTTAAAAAAATTCCAATTTTCAGCTACTAGCTGAAAATTCATTACAAATTTAACCCTCAACCACCTTCACTTATCATTAATTAATAATTAATGTTGTCCTTATATGTCATTTTTTACCAAACACATTCAATAGTTTCAGCTAGCTTTAAACTTTCAACGAGCTTTTCAGCTTTCAGCTAGTTTTAAGCTTTCAGTTAGTTTTACCAAATACATTCTAAATGTAAAAATGACATAAATATATAAAAAGTTTAAACAAAAATAAAAAAATGTATTAAAATATGAGGGATAAAAAAAAATATAAGTTACAAGTTAGGAGCTAACTAAAGTAATGTATAGCTAATAAGTTAGAAGCTTGTGTCTTACCAAACACTTTTATATTGATCAAACTAGTTTATAGATCAGTCAAATAAACTAGAAGTTGGTTTATTGACATTATCAAAGATACTCAAAGTATTTTCACATATTATATATATATGATAACAAAAGTCTTGCTAATGAGTACCTTATAGTATATTGATTAAAGAATCGATTTATAATTTTTTTTTATTAAATCATAGTATTAATTACATTTGTGATAATATTACACACAATCCAATAAAAAATTATTAAGCTTTTAAGAGTGAGTTTTTTTATTGTGAACAATAATGGGGTATTTTTTTAAAAAAAAAGAGTTATATGCTCAAAATCGCTCATGCTATATAACACCGAGAACATGGACTAGCTGGCAAGAGTTATTCCAGTTTAACCGGAGAGCTTTGTTGCCCATAGAAATTCTACTTTACTCAAGCAGAATTGTCTCCCATGGTGATCTTGAGGGTACTTGTTGTAACGCCCTGATTTCTCAACTCAGAAATAATGCCCGTTGGATACACGATTCTTGAATTCCTTGAAATCATTTCGTTAAATTTCCGATATTGTTAAACAAAAGCTTAGGCTTTCCAACGATTAGCTTAAGCGGTTACAAAACATACATCGAAATCCCTAAATAACCAAAATAATTCAATAACATAAATACCATAACATTAGAATTAAGCCTTCGTGGTCAATCCAGGAGCATTCATACATATACAATATACATAAGAAATTAACCAATTATCAAATATAAATTCTTCATGAACTACTTCTATTAAATGAATCTTCCAACTGAAGTAAGACTCAGCTCCACAATTCCTCTTCCCTGCTTTATCAGCACCTAGGATTTCCTGCACAACTAGACTATATCCCCGAAACGTGGGGTGAGACTACAGTCCCAACGAATACAACTATGCAAATGCAGTGTGGGAATCATTTATACAAAATGCAACACACAATACATATCAACATGAAACTCATGAGCAAATTCTGATTCATTATATAATGAAAACTTATATTAACATAGAATAAAGATACATGTACATTTACACAGATGTGTAATGATATACTTAAACCCAAACTTTCATAAAGGTGAATTTAGCATAACATGAATTGTTTTTTCCCTGCAGTAGGGTTCTTTTCACTTAACATGCAGTTAGGCTGAGCTCGGACTACAAGGGGTATCCCCCTTGGGGACATTACGTCGCCACCATTACCATGACGGCCGAAGCCAAGTTTTAATGTAACATCCTAAATTTTATTAGGATAAATATTAATTAAATTAAATAAATGAGTAGAGGAAATAATTAATTAAATAGGTGAATAAATAATATGATTAATAGTATTATTAGTTTTAACACATAATGATAGTTTAAAATTTAAAAGAAGATAAGGGGTTGAGGATGGGCCCAAGCCCAATTAGGCTTTTTAGTAAGGAGGGGTTAATAGATCACCCTAATCCTTATTCGTATTATCGTCAGAGAGCGAAGAACCAAGGAGGGGAGAAACCACATCTCAAGAGGAAGTTGCTACCGAGTAACCAAGCACCAAGAATTGTTGCAGTTGATCTTCACTCCCAGGTAACAGGGGGAAAAGGGTGTTCCTTGTATGTGCATGTAGGGAGCTGTTGGGTAGTGGTGGGCAACCATAAGACCCATCTAAGGTTCTAATTTCAATTGAATGTATGTATCTGTTGAGAATGGATGTTGATAACTGTTAATGGATGATTAATTTGATGATTCTGGATGAATTCTTGGGTGAAATCAAAGAGGATATTGATAATGATGAAATGAGATGAATATAGGGTTTGATGATTTGGGGCTTTGGTGATTTATGATGGATTCTGTGAAATAATTGGTGTTTTACTGAGTTTTGATGAATATAAGTGTATATAAATGATGTTTTGATGAAAAGGATTGATTAGAGATTGAATTGAGTGGTTTAAGATTGGTGGAGATCGCAAGATTTGTGATCTGCGTCGCGAGTAATCGATTACCACTTGGTAATCGATTACCAGTGTGTTCTGGGCAACCCAGAAGTGTTGTTTGTGTGTTGGTAATCGATTACAGAGTTGTGGTAATCGATTACCAGAGAGATTGTTTGCAGGTAATCGATTACAGTTGTGTTGTAATCGATTACCAGTGTGTTTGCTTGCAGGTAATCGATTACAAGGGTGTTGTAATCGATTACCAGAGACGTTGTTTGAAGGTAATCGATTACAGGTGTTGTGTAATCGATTACCAGAGTAACTTTAGTGATCTTAGTGATTGATGATGGTTGTTATACCTTACTTTTTGTATGACAATGATGATATGAGTGTATCTTTGATGATAGACGATTAATATGAGGATAATAATGTGGATGATTAATGTTGTTGATGATGATGTATGATGTGGATGATAGATGATGATAATAATGTTGAGGATTAATATTGTTGATGAAAATGTTATACTATTGAGGATAGTATGTTGAATTTTATGATGTTGTTCATGCATTGTGCATATGAATTGTGGTACTCGGGATACACGAGCCTAGAGAGGGGCGAGTGTAACTCGGGGACTTGTTGTACTCGATTGCATGAGCCTAGAGAGAGGCGGGTGTAATTAGGGAGTTGTTGTACTCGGTTGCATGAGCCTAGAGAGAGGCGAGTGTAATTGGGGAGTTGTTGTACTCGGTTGCATGAGCCTAGAGAGAGGCGAGTGTAATTCGGGGAGTTGCTAATGATGAATAAATACATATTGCATATAATTGTGGTGAGTTATGTTGTTGTACTCGATTACATGAGCCTAGAGAGAGGCGAGTGTAGTTCGGGGAATTGTTAATGTTGCATGAATATAAGACCCTTATGATGAGGTTGTGAATTGATGTTGGGATGTTATGTGTTGGTTGATGAATGATTATATGTTGTTTTGCTATGTGTGGTGAGGATAGGGTAGCCTCCTATATGTATGTATGAGTTAGAGCTCTTTCCTCACTGTTACTGTTGGTATTTCAGGTGATGATGATGACACTTTTGGTGTCGAGTTTTGATTAACGGGAGTGTTGCTCTGGTACATGTGACATCAGAGCATATTATCAGGGTGTTGTCTTATGTCCTTAGTTAGGAAGATTTTTGATAAACCGTTTTGGATGCCTTGCACGACAAGTAGGATGTTTAGTATTTTCTATTTTTTTGAAGTTCCGTTGCATGAGTAATTGATTACATTTGAATCTTATTTCTTTTTAATTAAGTTGTTCTCGAACTAATGAGGTTTTTAATAAAGGAATTATGTGAACCTTTTTACCCATTGTGATATTGTTATTTTCTAAAGTTTTTCGCTACGTTTTTATATAAGAGTTGGGGGTAGAAGGGTGTCACATTTAACATAATTGGTCCAAGACCCGTGATGGCCGAAGCCTTAACATGAATCTTTCACTTGAATATTAAGTAGCTTGATTACATGAATTTTCTTTATAACATGAGTGTTTCCTCTTAATCATGAACAAGGCATAAAGGTAACTATATTCATACTAATTCAATAGATTACATACATTCCATATTATTTCAACTTATTAACCTTACCTATACATAACCCTAAATGGCATTTTTAGCTAAATACATAATCATAATTCACGTCTTCATGCTCTTAATCACACTGATCACAAACATAACAACCTATATGACAACAAAACCCTAATCTCTCTAAGTTTCATAACCTAATTCCAACAATAAACAATGCATCTACCATTCATAATCTCTAATAATCAATATTCACAAACATAGGGAAAGGAATTTGAGAGTAGGGATCATGCTCAAGCATAAAATCAAAGAATTTGAGAGTGGGTGAGTTGTACTCACTTGATCCTTGATAAATCAAGGGGAAAAAATGTTGATCTAAGGTAGATGGGAGAAGGAATTCCTTGAATTGCACCTTTTTCAAGCTCGGACACCACTTTCTCTCACTTTCTCTCTCTAAGATTCTCTCCCTCTCTCTCTAAAACCCTAAGGAAGAAGAAGAAGTTATGAATTCTGATAAGAAAAATAGGTTTTTAGGCACTTAAGTGTATTCTCGCTTAGGCTAAATATTCTAGCCTGGGCTAGAAAGTTGGTTGCATGTTGTCAGGCCATTCTAGCTTAAGCTAACCATTTCTCGCCTAAGCTAAAAAAGTCCAGAGAACATGCACAAACACAGAATCAGAGGCTAGCTTAGGCTAAACATTTCTAGCCTAAGCTAAAAATGTCTAGAGAGCACATACAAAATCCCCTGATTCTAGCTTAAGCTAGCTGGATCTCGCCTAAGCTAAACATGCAGAAACTGAAAGTGTAAATTTTTCTGCATATTTAGCTTAAGCTAGCCCATTCTAGCCTAAGCTAAAATACTGATTTTTTATTTTTAAGTTTCTTTACCTTAATTACATTTCCAAACTTTCTAAACTATTTTCCTCACTTACTTAACACCTAATTAGCCATCTAAATCTTACTCTACATAAGAAATTTCCTAAGTATTCCTTATTAGTTATTACACATTTAAATTCTTATCTTTATCCTTTCTAACTCATTCCAACTCTCACCTATTCCATATTCCTAGTTTCCTTTACCCAAAACACATTTCTAACTTGATTACTCTTCTAAATCTTCCCTTAATACCCATAATTCCTCATTATCCTCGCAATTCCACTCAAAGTCCTTTCTCCATCCTCAACTGCTCATTCCCTTCCTAACTTAACTCCTATTAGATTTAGGTCCTGTTTTTTCCGGGATGTTACACTTGTGGTCTTAGAAACAAAAACTCTCATGCTATATATATAAGTTTTAATTTCATCAACTTTTTGAAGCTAAACAAAATTTTTAGAGAAATGTTGTTTATACAAACAACATGTATAACCAAGAAAGATAAAGAAATAAAAGAGGAAAAAGAGAGAGAATTGTGGAATGTGATGAAGAGAGATGAAAGGAAAAGTGTGTTGTATGCTTTTTGTTGTATATATGAATAATTAATCTCAAATTTTCATATCATACTTAGAAAATTTTTATACAATATATGAAAGAGTAAATTGTAGGATAACAAAGTATTTTCACGTATTATTGAGAGTTGTAGATATATACTACCTTTGGTCCTATTTATAATAAATAAAAAGGTTTTTTTGTCTTAAATATAAGAAACATAATACTATTTTGAGTTGTATTAATTATGAAACTCCTTTTATACCATTAATTTATTGTTAACTATATTTACATTTCCCATGATAATGGTGCACTATTTTCAATTATCAACTATTAAAGTATGAGTTACTACTCATTATTAGCTTTAATTAGGAGTATTTTCATTACTATTTTAATTATTTAAAATTAAATATATTTTTAAAATAAAATTTAAAATTATGACATTTTTAATTATAATTAACTGATTTTAAAGTATTTTCTTAGAACATGTTTGACTTAGTGTTGTAACGTGGTAAACTCACATTTTCAACATTAGAAATAATTGTGTTGGAGAATTTATACTAAATTAATTTAGTCAGTTTCAACACTAAACCAAGCATACAAGATGATTTAAGCACATATTTATTAAAAATAGGACTCAATAGATTATTATATATTATAATTATATATGTGGTGCCAAGCTATAGCTTTTTAAGAATAGTACCTACTTTTGAGATCAAATCCCAAGGATGTATAGCATCTCTCTTGTCTTGTCCCTCTCTCTCTCTTTTTTGGTTCTTTAATTTCTTTTCATACTTTACCAAAAAAAAGAATAAAGAAATCCCAATTAAGTCGGCTTGATTGCATTTTGGTCGATCGATTTGTTGTTTTTCTCTTCACACAACCAAGCAAAACTCTAGTCTTCTTTTGAATCCACATTTAGCACGTGCGTTTTATAATTCATATAATTAAAGGGAATTTTGGCCTTTTTTATTTGTTATTTTTTAGAAGCAAACTAAATATGTCCACAACTCCTAAGCTCTAAATTAAACCAACAATTTTGATGATCCAATAGATAGCGGATTGCATTTTTTTTTCTTGTTGGCATGGGGCATCGATGAAACTCCTTTTTTTAGTATGTGTAAAACGTATTCTAACTCATATTAATAAGAAAGTAAAATGGTAATATTACACACGAAAGATATATATAACCAACAATATATCTTTCGATAATGGGACTTTTAGGGGTAATATTCACGAATTGGATTGGATCAATTTTGAGGGAAAGATCATTCAATCCAATCCAATCATTTCGATTTTTTATTTAATCATCCAATCAGTTTTAATATTTTTTCCAAATCCAATTCAATCCAATTTTATATTGGTTTGTATCTTATATGTCTAGGAAGAGACATTTACTCCAAGGTTTAAGGGGTTATGTTACCCTTCAATACTTTAATTGTCCTCATGGATACTATTCATTTAATTACATTATATACATTTATCTTTTATTTGGAGGATGAAAGGAAATATGAAGAGAGAAATAGGAAAAAAAAATGAGTAAAAAAAACAGAAGAGTTAAGAGAAAGAGAATGAGGATGACTTTTTCTTCCAGTTGTTTGGTTTAAGATATATAAAGATGAGAGAAATAATTGTTGATTTCTCTCCTTTCCTTGTTTAGTTGGAGAGAAAGTGAGAGAATCGAAATGAAACTTTTTAAAATCAAATATACACTTAAAATAAAGAAAAAAGAATTTGTTGGTTAAGTTTTTAGAGTGTGTTTGATAAATTATTTCAACTAAAAAATGTTGAAATTGGTAACTGAAATAATTTCACTAGTGTTTTGTACGGTAGTTTTTTTAGAAGTCACTTTGGGTAGTTTTTTTAAGTTTTCTTTTTCAGCTACTACCTGAATTTTTTTTTTTACAATTTTATCCCTCAATAACTCTCGATCACTATTGTTTGTTATTTTAATGATATTCTTATATGTTATTTATAATTTTTAGCTAATTTTAGCTAGTTTCTTTTATTAATTTTCATCGAGCTTTTATGAGTTAACTTTTCAGCTTTCAATTAGTTTTTATACTTTTAGTTAATTTTAATTTATCAAACACACTCTGAGTGGATTAAGCCATGTCTAAGCAGTATCTTAGTTAAAATCCATAATGTTAATTAATGGATTTTTTCTGTTTCTATTTTTAATTGATATATTTTTGTAAATAGTAATAATTAAAATTGTTATTTTATTTTTTTATTTATTTTTTTTCAGATATTGTTATTTTTACTATTTCTTTTTCAAGATATCTGAAACAGAAACAGAATAAATTGAAAATAAGCAAACACACTCTAATTTTTTTGGTATAAACCATAGGTATCCCCTATTACCAGGGGCAATTCTATTCGGAGCTTAGTCACAGTTAAGGCTCTTCACCCCTCCCGAAGAATGTGTTTAGTGGGGATCAAACCCGAGAATTCTTCCCACAATCTTAGGGCCTGTTTGGTTTACGAAAACATTTCCTGTTTCCATTTCCTGTTTTCACCCTGTTTCCTGTTTTCTGAAATTTTACGAAGGAAAAACTGGAAATGCTGGAAACAACAAATTTTTGTTTCCAGCATTTCCAATTTTTCCTTTGTAAAATTTCATGAAACAGGAAAACAGAAAATGGAAACAGGAAAACGAAAATGCAAACCAAACATACCCTTAATCTGTGTTACCAATTGAGCCACAAATCTTTGGTAAACGCCCTCTAATTTGATCTAATATATAATTATATTTTTTAACTAACGAATATTCAAATAATTGTCACCTAGAATTGCATTGGTGAGTTTTATTCCAACTCTAGTGCAGTTGGATACAGCTATTGGCGTAAGTTTATTCCGTGTGAAATGGAATGGAGAGATTCGAAATTTGAATTGCTAGCCACTAATATAACACGAACATAAACAAATATTAATTAGATACATATCATCCAACAATTAAACCCTGAGAGGAAGTAGAATTTGAGGGTGGGGCTAATTATATATCCTTTGGGAGCGAGTTGGGACAATTAGAATCCGATCGAGTTTGTCATAATAATTACACTTTTATAGTGCTCTTTTGTTTAAAAAATTATAATAACTTCTTTTATATATATTTTATTATCTATAAAGATTAATAGGAAAACAGAATATTAAAATAAAGGAAATATATGTATTTCTCAAATAAAAAACGTGTTAAAATGTAACTACAGTACAGAAATTATAATCAAACAGGCAAGATTTTTCAAACAAACAAAATAGTCCCTCCGGTTCTATTTGTAAGACAATTCAGACAAAAACACACATATTAAAAATGTAATTAATGCATCGATTTCCAAGAAATCTTTCTACAAGATTACATGTTTAATTACCCCTATTTAATATTAAACTCCACCACCATATTATTAATTGTGTCACTTCAAAACCTTTAATAGTCAATAAGGACAAATATGAGAAAAGACAATAAATGCTTATACATTTCTGTACTTTGTCTTATAAATAAGATCATGGAATTAAAAACTTCAAACATTGTCTTATAAATAGGATCGGATGGAGTATCAAGTATTTTTTAGTTTAAAACAATCATGTTCGAGCCGGGAATCAAGCATGTACCACTTGAACCAACCACCGTTGGTAGATGGAGTATCAAGTATGATTATGTGAATCATAGATGAATAAATAATTATTGTATATATATTAAATGAGTAAAAAGATTTCAAAAAATGTTTTGTAGAGTCAAGTGCATATATATGCGAAGGCATTTAAATTTTCAATTGCTTAAATGAAAATCAAATTATCAAAGTATTATTTATAGGTAACCAAGAAAAGCAATTTTCTTTTTGACATAATGTCTAATGAGAAACATTTTGGCTATTAACGTTTATTTTAATTTACATAACTTTAGCAACTAAAAAACATAGGCGTAATTTGATCCATTTACAAAATTGCATTGTAAACTTGGACCGAAAAAGGTGACATGATTATCACGTGCAATTTTAATAAATTTAAAACTAAAAAATCAAATTAAAATTCATTGATTACTTTTCCCATGAAACAATTTAGTCTAAGACTTAAAATCTTATAAGACATTACTCCTTCTAATCCTATTTATAAGACAGTATTTGAAATTTTTTTATGGTCCTATCTATAAGACAAAATACAAAAAACTATAAACATTTATTGTTTTTACTCGTATTTGCTTTATATATTGACCATTAAAGGTTTTAAGGTGACACAATTACTATGGTACTAGAATTTTATTTTAAATAGGGGTAAACTTGTAATCTTGTAGAATAATTTCTTAAAAATCAATGCATCAATTACTTTTATTAATATGTGTGTTTTGTCTAAATTATCTTATAAATAGAATAGGAGGAAGTAGTTATTAAAATTGCTCGTGATAATTTTGTAACCATTTATTTTTTACAAATTTAATGGTGTCGCTATATGCCAGAGAATATTTTTTTTTGGTACTTGACCAGGGTATCCACCGCCAACAGCAATGACTAATCCCCTCGCTGGTTTGTAGGCACCTCGATGGGTGGGATAACTGGCCCTGAATTTTAAAGGAGCTGCATGCTCAAGGTGGAATTCGACCCCGACCTTGATTAAGCTAAAAGATTAAACACACAATTATGTTTTTAAAGTTAAAATATTGTCGTTAGAGATTCTCAATGAAAGAAATATAAACTTTAAAATATTGATGAAGGGGTAAAGTAATGTTTAATGTTCGTTACTTCGTTTGGTTCCTCATCATGAATAGTGAGAATCAATTTTGGTAGAATTTATTAGAAATCAATTTTGTATAACTAATTAATTGCTTCATAAATAGTACATTATTCATGTCTTATCATTAAATCTATATTAAAATCGATTATGCTGAACTATAAACCAAAATGTCTTTTGGCTGAACTAACAGCCAAAATGTCTTTTCTCTAATGTTTAAAAGGTATTTATTTAGTTTTACAATGAAGGTACGAATGTGTGATACTGGTATGTAATTATCCCCAACAAGAAATTAAATTACAATATATGAAAAATTACCGATTGTCAATAGGTCATCGATTATAGACGACCAAACCATCGATAATTAAATCTAATAATAAAATTACAAATATATATCTAATTAAAATTTAAAAGTGAAATTTATAAATTATAAAGTACATATTGTAAAATTCAAATTTATGACTTTATATATCGAAGATGAAAATTAAATTCTAAAATTAAAATTAATTACACGAGGGTTCAAAAATATGAAATAAAAAATAAAATTGTAATTAAGGAATCGCATGCTTGTCATTAAAAAATAAATTTATAAAAGACTTTCCAAATTTTTTATATTTTTATTAAAATAAAAAAGTCACATTTTAGTAATTTGGGAGGTCCCTTGGTGTGAGAGTGAATGTGGGAGCTTCATTAAAATTCAAATTTAATATGTAAATAGTATATGAAATATGAATTTTAATTAGGACTAATAAGATGTGAAATGTCAATTAATAAAATTAATAAAATAGTTAATAATTATGATAGAGTTATAAGTGGAGCGGCTTACTTTTTTATAGAAAACATTTTAATCCTAATACTAATTTTTTAAAAAATCTTAAAAAAAAATAATAATTAATTTTTTTATAAAATATTTTTGGGGAGGTGATAAGTGCATAGAATTAGTAGTTTTTAGGTATAATTTGAGCACTTTGTAATGTTAATTGCTGTGAATTTTGCTCCCATTTGCCCTCTTATTGCTTTGTTTTTAATTGTAATTAATCTTCAAACTACTTCGGAGTTTTGATGTTATTTTAATGAGAAATATGGATTTTTGCAGGTTCTAGGAGTGGAAAATAATTAAAAGAAGAAAATGGAGATAAGAAAAAGCTAAGAGCCCATCATCTGAATGCGCGCTTGAGTGCGCATGCAGTGCGCTCAAGCGCACCATTGTCTGAAGAATGCAAGCTTCTGAGTTCTCATTATCTGAACGCGCGCTCAAGCACACGTATTGTGCGCTTGAGTGCACACTTATCTTTTCCCATACTCTGCACGCACTATAAAAGGAAAAAGGGAGATCTTTTCTAAAGAAGAGGTCGGCAGATACAAGTTCCTCTTCTCCAAAAGTTTCCTCTGCTAGGGTTTCTCTCCCCATCTCTTCCACTCCAACTTCTGTGTTTCCATCTAACATGAGTGGTTAACCTTCTCCTCAGGGATTGAACAGAGTCTTCGAATTCCGATGTATTTCGTTTAGTTTTCTGTATTGTACTTTCATTCCAAATTGGTAAACTCGTTTTGTATTAATATTGGATTCTATTTTAATCAAATAGTTTCTTGTTATCAAATCTTAGTTTTGACCGGAAGGTATTTATTCGATTTCGAACTAAACGTTTTTACTTGGTAAATATGTATGCTAGGAATAGACAGTTATCTATTGATTGCTTTTGAATACTCTTTTTTAATGTTGGAATATATGTTTGGATATGCGAGGAATCGATATTCAAGGGTATCATTCTTAGGGTCTCTAGGTGCGAGGGATCGACCTAGGCAATTTTAGTGTATTGCATCGATGTCAATGAAATAGTATATACAAAAACTAGCGGAATACTAAGGAGGGAGAATGACGAGTTCAATCCCCATTTATAAATCTGTTTTAAATCCTTTTTACTGCTTTTGTTTACTTTTATGAATTGATTTTATCAAACTTTTCACAAAAATCAAATGACTACTTCAATTCTTTTGTGTAAATACTTAATGAACTGAATTGTGTGAGTCAATAGTAGTGCAAGTTTCTCGTGGGATGGATACTCTTAGTTGAGATTATTATACTACAGTTGACTATTGGTACGCTTGCCAAGGGTCCAACAGGAGGTAAGGCAATGACTATTGGGGTTATGCTTGGTCGGCCATTATTGCAGAACTGTAATCCTCAAAGTGTAAAGTGTAATTGGACAATTTTTTTACTAAACTAGCACATTGGTCCCCGACCAGAAAGGTTTGAAGGCTAACCACTAGATTGAATTAATACTTCAGCAAATATACCCAATGGCGTCGTTTTTAGTCCTATTTGGCAACTGATGTGTCACTTCACGTGACACATCAACTGCAAGTTATAAACAAAAGTTACAGCCAAGGACTAAAGTGATGGACGGAGCTAACAAAAGTTGGAGGTCGACCGACCAAGAAAGCTTGAAGGTTGACCGACTAGATTGAATCAATACTTCAACAAATATACCAAACGACGTCGTTTTCAGTCCTATTTTGGCAACTGATGTGTTACTTAACGTGACACATCAACTGCAAATTAACAGAAGTTACAGCTAATTAGGACTAAAATGATGGACGAAGCTAAAAGTTAGGGACTGTTGTGCTATTTCAAAAACGTCAAGGACAAAACTGCATGTTCCCCTAAGAGTTAGGGACTAATGCGCTAGTTTAGTCAATTCTTTTTTATTAAAAAAAACTTGTTTAATTGTACAGGGCTCTCAAATTATACTAAATAAACCCTATAATTATAGTGGAAAAGAAATTTTAATAATTTTCAAACATTTATTTTAAATTGTGACTATAATAACTTGTTGATTTTGATGACGCTATCCAATATGTAATCAACTCTCCTGCCTTTTGGGCAGTATATATATGTTGGGAAACAACGGTACCTATTCCCTCCTCTGTGAACGCAAAATGGGCACTATGCGGAAGCGTAAAAATTAAAAGAGTAGAGAAGAAGATGACACCAGAATTTTTACGTGGAAAACCCTCTCGGGAAAAACCACGGGACCTAGTCCAGTAAAAGATCTCCACTATAAAAGTAGGATTACAAAGTGTTTCTCTCAATCTCTGAGGATCTCTCTATGAATCTCACCCTCTCGGATGGTATACAAAAAACTCTCTCTATGGAACTCTCTCTTTCTCTCAAAGAGGAATACAAAAAACTCTCTAACTCTCTTGGATGTGGATGATGCAAGTCTTCACAAGTTCTCCTATTTATAGGAGAAGAATGTAGCTTCTCCAAAGAGTGTTTAATGGAGGTTAATAAATTTCCACAATTCCAATGAGTTCTAGAAAACCAAAATACATTCTTCAAAGTTGAATGTGCATGTCTCAAGATCAAAGATTAATTCCAAGACCTTGGAATGTTCATCCCCCCTTTTTCCATGCATTGTGACTTGTGAACCACAATTAAGGAGGGAATTCCAACAAATCTCCCCCTTCCTGACTTAATTGGGAGGCACCACAACACCAGCACCTTGGCAATAATCTTCAACCTTCTTGATTGGCATTGACTTAGTCATCATGTCAGACCAATTCAAATCTGTATGAATTTTCTCTATCTTCAATTTCTTCTCATCCAACGCTTCTCGTATCCAATGATACCAGATGTCAATATGTTTTGAGCGTGAATGGAACATGGGGTTCTTGGTTAGATGGATGGTACTTTGATTATCACAGTTCACCACATAATCATCTTGATCATGTCCCAATTCTCTTAGAAAATTCTTCATCCATAGCATCTCTTTGGAGCCTTCAGTGACTGCTACATACTCTGCCTCAGCTGTAGACAATGTCACACATTTTTGAAGCTTTGACTGCCAAGAAACAACTCCCCCTACAAAAGTAATCAGATAACCTGACGTTGACTTCCTTGAATCCACATCTCCTGCCATATCTGAGTCTAAATATCCAATGAGCTTTAGATTTCCATTGCCAAAACACAAGCTTCTTTTGGCAATTCCTCTTAGATACCTTAATATCCATTTAACAGCTTCCCACTGCTCCTTTCCTGGGTTTGATAGGAATCTGCTCACAACTCCTACAGCATAGCCAATATCTGGTCTTGTACAAACCATTGCATACATAAGGCTACCCACGGCAGAAGAATAGGGCACCTTGTTCATTTCTTCTTTTTCCACTTCATTCTTTGGACATTGAGATTTGCTAAGTTTGAAATGTCCAGCAATTGGAACACGAGCAGGTTTGGCATTGTGCATGTTGAACCTTTTGAGAATCTTCCCAATGTAATCTTCTTGAGATACCCACAACATTCTTTTGGAACGATCTCTAGAAATTTTCATTCCAAGAATCCTCTTCACTGCACCCAGGTCTTTCATGGCAAAAGACTTACTCAATGCCTTCTTGAGAGCAGCTATTTTTATTTTATCTTTCCCCACAATCAACATATCATCAACATATAAGAGAAGTATGATGGACTCACTGTTTTCATATTTCTTCACAAACACACAATGGTCTGCGGAGGTCTTCTTGAAATTATGTTGGATCATAAAGGAATCAAATTTCTTATACCATTGTCTTGGAGCTTGTTTTAGACCATAGAGACTTTTCTTCAGACGACACACCAAGTGTTCTTTGCCTGGTTCTTCAAAACCCTCTGGTTGCTTCATGTAAATTTTCTCCTCTAGGTCTCCATGTAAGAATGCTGTTTTGACATCCAATTGTTCAATCTCCAGGTCTAGTTTTGCTGCCAGACCGAGAATTGCTCTGATAGATGTCATCTTCACCACTGGTGAGAATATTTCATCAAAGTCTATTCCTTTCTTTTGGTTGCACCCCTTCACGACAATTCGTGCTTTGTACCTCGGGTTTGGATTGTTCTCTTCATTCTTGAGCTTGAACACCCATTTGTTTTGTAATGCTTTTCTTCCTTTTGGTAATTCTACCAAATCATATGTCTGATTATCCATTAAGGATTGAATCTCTTCTTCCATGGCTTGCAACCATTTGTCTTTGTCTTCCATCTCAATGGCTTCTGCAAAGCTTTGAGGTTCACCTTCATCAGTAAGGTTGACATATTCATCTGAAAAATACCTTCTTGATGGTTGCCTCTCCCTTGTTGATCGTCTCAATTGGGATTCCTGTTGAACACTCTCAATTGCTTGATCTTCTGGCGCCATGTTAGGTTGATCTATCTGATCAGGTTCTTCAGCCATCTCATCAAGTTGTAGCTCCTGATCTGGCTCTGTCTGAGGAGTCTCTCCCCCTGAGTTTTTCACCACAAGAGGACTTTGATCATTACTCACCTTGAATATTCGTTTCTCCATTTTCTTGATGTCTTGGATTGTCTGATCTTCAAAGAACACCACATCTCTGCTTCGAACAATCTTTTTATTTGCAGGATCCCATAATCTGAAACCAAATTCATCTCTTGGTGAACCAAGGTATACACATTCTTTTGCCTTAGCGTCAAGCTTTGCCCTTTCATCTTTTGGAATGTGAACAGATGCCTTACATCCAAAAACTCTCAGGTTGCGATATGAGGCCTTTTTACCAGTCCATACTTCTTCTGGTATCTTTCCATTTAATGGTCTTGAGGGTGATAAGTTAATCAAATCAGCTGCAGTAACCACTGCCTCCCCCCAGAATGACTTAGGAAGTTTTGCATGAGACAACATGCTTCTGACCTTCTCGGCAATCGTTCTATTGAATCTTTCAGCTACACCATTCATTTGAGGTGTCTTGGGAGGTACTTTCTCATGTTTGATCCCGTGAGTCTTGCAATAGTGCTCGAATGGACCTCTATACTCTCCACCATTATCACTTCTCAAACATTTCAACTTTTTACCCGTTTCTCGTTCAACTGAGGCGTGAAACTCCTTGAAGGTTCAAAGGACTTCATCTTTTCTCTTCAATGGATACACCCAAAACTTTCTAGAGTGGTCATCAATGAAGGTAACAAAATATTGAGCACCACCAAGGGACCTTTCAGATGTTGAACAGACATCTGAATGTATAAGATCCAAAATATGCTTTCTTCTTCTTCTACTATCAGATCTATGGAAGGATACTCTGCGCTGCTTACCTGCTAGGCAATCTTCACATAATTCAAGTGGTTGTCCTTTTATGCTTTGGAGATGATCTTTCGCAAGGATCTCTAAACCCTTCTCGCTCATGTGACCCAATCTTTTATGCCACAACTCCTTACTTTCTTCTTGAGCAACATTTGTCTCCCCTTTGCATATCTTTCCTTGCATGATATATAAAGAGCCTTCCTTCTTGCCGCGAGCAACAATCATACTTCCTCGGCTAAGTTTCCATTTTCCACCACCAAACCGGTTGTTCATTCCAGCATCATCTAGCTTACCTATTGAGAGAAGGTTTAGGCGCATCTCAGGTACATGTCTTACCTCCTTTAGCACAAGTTTGTTTCCATTTTCTGTCATCAAAGTCACTTCTCCTATGCCCACAATCTTGCTTGTGACATGATTACCCATCTTCACTGTTCCAAAATCTCCTTTTTGATAAGATGAAAAGAATCCTTCATGAGGAGTAACATGGAAAGATGCTCCGGTATCAACTATCCAAGTGCAATCATCAAAAGCAACATTTAGATAATTTACCTCACCAATAAGGAACACGTTCTCGTCGTTTGATACCACTGCTGTTGTGGTTTTCTCTTCCAACTTCTTTTTGGGCTCTATCACGTCAGGATGGACTAACCCAGCTTTCTAATCTCTCTTCAAGAATCTACAGTCTTGCTTCTTGTGGCCATCTTTTCCACAATAGAAACATGTCAAACCTCTGGGGCGAGACTTAGATCTTCCTCGTGACTTTCCACAGCTTCCTTTGCTTCTATGATCACTCCTTCCTCTATTCTCAACAACATTGGCTTCTGAGTGACTACTTATTCCTCTTTCTTTCCTTCTGGACTCTTCATTCAGCAGACTATCTGTAATAGTATCCAGACTAAGCTTTCCATCTGGTGTTGAGTTGCTGAGAGTGACAACCAATGTGTCCCAGCTCTCAGGTAGAGAACTAAGGAGTAGAAGAGTTTGTAACTCATCATCAATCTTCATATCTGCTTTCATTAATTGATTCACAATACCTTTGAAGGTGTTTAGATGCTCGATCATATTCTGTCAGAGTACTCCAATTTTACCAACCGTCTGACGAGATGAGCTTTGTTTCTAGGAGTTTTCTTTTGAATCATAGATTCAAGCTTCGTCCACAACTCATACGCATTGGTATAAGTCGACACATGCTCAAACAAGCTTTTGTCGATGTATTTTCGAATCATAGCAACAACTTTGCGATTCAAAATCTCCCAATCCTTTTCAGTCTTCCCTTCTGGAATTTCCTTATTTGTGATTGGCTCATACAAATCCTTGCAGTATAGATGGTCTTCCATCATTGGCTTCCAATAGGAATAATTATCTGCAGTTAGCTTGAACATGTCTCCATCATGAGCGAATGTTCCTTCCATCTTGAATTGCACAGGACTATGACTTTTCGAACCAATGGCTCTGATACCACTGTTGGGAAACAACGGTACCTATTCCCTCCTCTGTGAACGCAAAATGGGCACTATGCGGAAGCGTAAAAATTAAAAGAGTAGAGAAGAAGATGACACTCGAATTTTTACGTGGAAAACCCTCTCGGGAAAAACCACGGAACCTAGTCCAGTAAAAGATCTCCACTATAAAAGTAGGATTACAAAGTGTTTCTCTCAATCTCTGAGGATCTCTCTATGAATCTCACCCTCTCGGATGGTATACAAAAAACTCTCTCTATGGAACTCTCTCTTTCTCTCAAAGAGGAATACAAAGAACTCTCTAACTCTCTTGGATGTGGATGATGCAAGTCTTCACAAGTTCTCCTATTTATAGGAGAAGAATGTAGCTTCTCCAAAGAGTGTTTAATGGAGGTTAATAAATTTCCACAATTTCAATGAGTTCTAGAAAACCAAAATACATTCTTCAAAGTTGAATGTGCATGTCTCAAGATCAAAGATTAATTCCAAGACCTTGGAATGTTCATCCCCCTTTTTCCATGCATTGTGACTTGTGAACCACAATTAAGGAGAGATTCCAACAATATATACATCCATGAAGATGAAACAAATTAAACCACTCCCACCCAGTAACTAAAGTAATATGTACCTGTAATTATTAAAACGTTGTGATCCTGATTATGTTGTTGCCTCGTGCATATTTGGATTTTATTTACTTTATTTTATGTTGCTATCTATTGATCGACATATCTATATTGGAGGAGGAGAACACTTATAAAAGACAATTCAACTTCATAATACCATGGACATTATTAAAAAAAAGGGTTAAATATGTTTTTGGTCCCTAAACTTTCATCCGAATTTGGTTTTGGTTCCTAATTTTTTTTCGTTAGTTTTGCTTCGTAAAGTTTTCAAATCATTGAAATTAGTCCCTGCACTCACCCTTATATTTAATAAAGTTGACGACAGAGACTAATTTCAATGGTTTAAAAATATTAGGGACCAAAAACAACGAAAAATAAAGATTAGGGACCAAACCCAAATTCATGTTTGATCCCTAAACTTTCACCCAAATTTGGTTTTGGTCCCTAAAGTTTTCAAATCATTGAAATTAGTCCCTGTCGTCACCCCTATATTTAACAGAGTTGACGGCAAGGACTAATTTCAATGATTTGAAAACGTTAGGGACGGAAACCAACGAAAAAAAAAGATTAGGGACCAAAACCAAATTCGGGTGAAAGTTTAGGGACCAAAAACATATTTAACAAAAAAAAAACATAATGTTCTAGGGACAATCCGGATCCGATTTGGCATATCCCATCTTACTTGGACTGACTCGGATAAGAGGTGCTTACTCGAAAACTCCCCAAGCTGACACCTGTCTTCACCAAAACTAGCAAGCATCTCGGAATGCCATGCATGTAGAAGCACTCTCATTACTAACGTGACATGACCATATTAAGACACACCCCTATGAGACAGAATCCTTTCCATGTACTGAAAATGACACTTGGCGAAAATACCTCAGAGTTAGTGGTGTCAAATCACTCTTCACTCACACGATTGTAAAAGTTTCTACGATCCATATAAATACCTCCATGCAAACCATCAAACATGTACACAATCTTTCTATTTTGCAAAGCATTATGTTAAAATATATACTAACTTCTTGGTTGAGTGTTTTCGCAGACACACCCAACTGTTGTTTCAAACACCTAAAAAAAACTTGAAGATCAGTGTTGGAGAGAAACTTGAGCAGCTAAAGGTGCTGATTCATAATAGAAGGTTTGGAAGATGTAGAACACTTAATAATACTGCACCAAACAAATTCCACTTGATAATTATTTAATCAACCCTGCCTCCAATCTAAAAGAGTATAATTATACAATGTTGAGGTCAACTGATAATTAATTAAGCTTAAAACCTTTTGGTGGCTAGAATTGAGAGCAAAGCCCAATATTGTGGCCAAAGCACTCCCACCTTCATCAATGTTAATCCCACCATAAGAAGTTTAACTTAATTAGCAATTTTTTATACTCCAGGTCAACCGTAATTATAACACTTTTAAGGGCAAGAGTTGGTGGATTATGACCATACCAAATGCAATCCAAGATGGTATGCCACCGAGTCCTTTATTCAGTGTATCACGTGATTCACGATTTAGCATTTTGATTCATGTTCAGATTTGACCTAAAAGGGACAAAAGAATTTCATGCTCCCCTCTTGTACTTTGAAATTTGATTTTGAATGCTATAGTATCATTGGAAAATTGATTTTAAATAGATATGAATTAGTTAGATAATCTGTGATGGACATATATGTGTGATGATATTCGGCTTGACCCGATTTAATTCTGTTTATTAAATAAATATTTTTTTTTAAATTGAGTTTTAGACCATTAATTAAAAAGTGTTGTAAGTGTGATATTTACACTTGATTGTTAGTAGTATATTTAAAATTAAATTTATTGACCTATTTATAAAAAAATTATTATAAAACATGTTTTCAAGTCAAATTAAACTTTTAAATATACTTGAATTTGGGCGAAAAGTGAGATTTATTTAAGTTAAGACTTGACCTATAAATAATATAGCCCATTTCCACCATAATTGAAAAATACAAATGGAATTAATACATGGGACCACCATCCGATCCATTATATAAGTTCTTCCCTGTTTTATCAATATAGCATTTCTCATATCATATAAGAAAAGGAATCTGAAAACTGCAGGGTTCACAGAATATATACCGTAGGTCACGAAACACCAAGAATTAATGAAGCACACAAAGCACATGCTCTAACCAAGTAAAGCTAAATATATATACTTTAAAGTTGAAGAGAATCTGAAGAGAGATTTCACTTTTTGATCTTGTTACTTTTATTGACTATTTGATGTATACTTTGTAATTTGTAGTACAAATATATACTATATATGTTATTGGAATCATTGGATTAATGGGGGTTATATCCAACGCATGAAGCACTGCAGTCACATTATTGTTGACATGAACTATATGGTGGATTAATTTCAAGTCATTATTGACACTAGTGATCTTGTCACTTCGATGTATAAAGACGATGGATGGATATGTTTACATTATTGAATTTACATATGCATTTTAAAACGTGATGAAAAAAAACTATATATGCATGGATGGAATATTGTTTTCTTGCCTTTTAAAACGAATTCAAAATATTTTGAAACATGAGATCAGGACATTTTTCAAAAGACGTACAGTAACAATTTTTTGCTTTCTTTTTTTTTTCCTTTACCAATTTTTTTCATCTTTAAAAATAAAAAATAAAAACGTAATCGAATTTCCGCTACAAAAATCTTGTTCTCTTCTGTCAAAAGACAAGTTAAGTATATTTGAGATGACGATTAGGCCATTTTATCGTCTCTTTTGCAACCCATTAATATGGCTACGTGCCTACACCTTAGTGCCTACACCTACATATCTACTGGTCTCTTTCTTCACCTTTTTATGAAAAGCACTTTAATTTTGATTTGTATGAAGGAATGTGCCCTTATCTTAATAACTCTCTATAAAAATAAAATTAATAAATTTAATTATTAAATAATATAATATTAAAATATTCATTATACATATTAAATTTTTTATAAATCAAACAATTATATATATATATATATGAGGAGGGTTATAATTACACCGGTGTAAGTTACACCAAGTATTACACCGCTAATAACTACAAATCGAATATGTTTTTTAGTAATCCAACCGTTGAATTATGTTTGTTCATCATCATGATTATATGTGCCAAATTTCGTAAAATTTTGACACTAATAACTTGGTAATCAAATAGTTGGATTTTTCATATATTTCAAATGTATATATAACGTTAATCTTGAGACATCTCAATGACATATTAAATAATTTCGGGTCAATGTAAAATTTTATATGTATGATCTATATGATAGTAACTTTCAATCCAACGGTGGATTATTTAATACAATGATCCGTTAAAAAATTATTCAGCGGTGTAACACTTGGTGTAACTTACACCGGTGTAATTATAACCCTCCTCTATATATATATATATATATATATATATGTATATGTGTGTGTATGTGTGTGTAATGTATATATATGTGTGTAATTTATACTACCAATAAAGGTGCTTAACTACATAAGTGACTTTTAGTAACTTTTAAAAAATGTTGTTAAATCTTGATAAAATGTTACGTCTTCCTTTAATAACATTTTATCTTTAATAACATCTTATCAAATGCAGTATAAAGCCCCATCGTTAAATATATAGTTTTAACAACACTTTTAATATATATTTTAGTAACATTGTAAAAATGTTACTAATTGATTTTAACAACATTTTAAATATTTATTAGCAAATATTAAAAAATATTACTAATTTATTTCTTTCATAACATTAAAAAAATATTGTTAATTGACATTTTTCATAATATTTAAAAAATGTTACTAAATTACAATTGTAATATTTAAAATATATAACTTTAATATTCATTTCAAGAAATAAAATATAAATTTTAGGATAACACCAATTTCTTTTTTATTCTTCAATATCAAGATTTTTGTACCATGTTAACTTATACAAGCTATTTAGTATTATTCAATACAATCTACTATATTAAACAAAGAAAATATAAAAAAATGACATTAAAATATTTTATACAAACAACTCATCACTTTAATTCATATTCCAATTCAAATGACATAAAAAAGTATGTAGAGTAAACAATTAACAAGTATATTGCTTAGACAATGTATTTCCATATATTACTTAAGTTGAATGTAAGGTTTAAGCAACAGTACACTCAAATCTAAAAATTAGTAACAACTTTAACTTACTATAAAGATCTAAAAAAAGGAAATCCATCAAAATTCAATACACAAATTTTAATATTTTGAAGAATGATAATATGGTGTCATTCTCTGGAAACGCCCTTCAATCCAAGCAAGAGCCTCGTTGGAATAGGAACCTATAGGACAAAACATAAAAAAAATGATGTCACTATTTAAAAAACTATTAGCCTTATCAATTTTTAAAAAATTGATATATAAGAATTAATCTAGCAACATTAACATAAAGATGATCAGAAATATATGAACTCACGCAATGAATCAACTTAAAAAGGAAATTGTTTAATGCCAATATAGATGTTAAAGGGGAAAAAGGCACCTCTGTTTTCAACAATTTCCCCTGTATAATTTCACCACTTTGCTAGTTTCTTGAAATATTTTTCCATAATTTGTGATTCTAAAACAAGCAAATAATAGACATCATAAAAGTTAAAAAATAAAAAACAACAGTGAGAATTCAACATATATAAATCAAACTTAATATGATATAAAAAAAATTCAAACTAGACAAAAACCTTAAGCCATGAAACCATATATCAAATGCAAACTAAAATTAAGATAATTATGATATTTGAAATTTATTGATCAACCAGTACTGTGTAAGGTCACCCCCTTAGCTAGTTGGAATAATTGTTAGGAGTTAGCGCATGTGTAAGATTATTTAAAGTTATCAGCAAAGAAGAGATACTCGGACCAACTAACTCAATTGACATCAACTTGTAGGTTGGTAAAATTGTAGGAAGCCTTAATGTGGCTGCTTGATCTGTCTTTTTTTAAGCTTCATTTTATTCTTTTTTCAAAAGTAAAAAACTTCCCCTGTTCATTTTCTGTGTGTAAACTATATTTAGCCTTGACTTGCTAATTAGCTTTCAAGTAATGTTAGTCAATTTGTGAACAAGTTTGAAATTAGACTTTGTCATGAGTCATGACATACTGGTGTTAAACATTTTTAGGTGACAATTTGGGTCTCCCTAGGCATCCTGCAGTTATGGACCCATCTTTAACTGAAGAAGTTATACTTGAAATTGAGTGAATTATGCTTCTAGTGGTGTTGGCATCAAATGAAACTGGCTCCTATTTGGAGAGTTTAGGGTGTTAACTTTCATACTATATGTTGTGTCTTATATAGCCTTTAATTAAGACACTGATATATTTTAGATGAAAATTTATATCTCTTGTAGATTGAAAGGCTATCTCTGGACAAAAAAATTGAGCTGTTTCTAGGACACAAGAACTAATTAGAGGAAAAATTAATTGATGTTTGTTAGAAGTTAGAACAAGATACTTGTTTCATACAACAAGGAGAGTTGTTTAACACCAATTTAAGAGATGATGTGAGATTGCGGTGGAATCAAGAGATAAAGGTAGGAAGATAAATAATTAATTTTCCAAAGCTTCTAAGTCATATATAATGGTCAAAGCCGCACATACATATTCATCCCTTTCATCCCATGCCCTTGTTAGGTTGGTGTGGAAAATAATTCATTTATTTAACATTTAATTTTCATATTGAAGAATAAAATACATAAATATTAATACAATTGTTAATTAGGAGTGATATGCACCCAACCGCAATAGGGGATAATAAAAACTCCCTACTCGTGACATAAGATCAACAAGTAAGTGCCCGTTTGGTTTAAATTTTGTAGAATCCAGAATTAATTCTGCAGAATTAATTTTAAATCACTTCCGTCCAACGTACTTCGTAAAGTGTGCATCATCCATCTCAACCATTCATTTGTAGAATCAATTCTACTCAACTGTAAACCAAACGGACCCCCATAAAAAAAGAGTGCAAGAAAAATAAGAAATTAAAAAAATCTAACCAAAAAGCTGGAGCAATGAAGAAATTGTTGAGCTGCATTTCCTTCAGATTTATATTTCACATGCAACTAAATATGAAATATGAAACAAATAAAAAAAAATTAAACAGACTATCTATAGCAAAGGTTACATTAATTTGCTTCAAAATTAAGATTTATAGATCCAAGAGAATGAATGAAAAGAGGAGATCGAAGAGAATCAATACCGGAACGAACGAAAGAAAGGAAATAGGAGATCAAAGACGAAAACGTGTTCACCGAAAAATTACTACCTTCAAATGGAAGAGAAATTAATGGTTGTAAATTTTCAAAGAGGATATTAAGAATTAAAAGGACATCGAAGATATAAATCAAAAGAGGAGTTCATCGATCGATCATGAGCATTGTGGGATATTTGGGAGAATGAGTGAAGTTCAAAAGTGGGACTAAGGAACAGAGTGAGAAAATAAGTAAAGTTCAGAGAAATAAAGTTGAGTGAAACTTGTCTTAAAGATTCGCATTTGGAACAGAGAGAATGAATGAGTGAATGAAACGTGTTTCTTACTTTTCTAAAAATTGAATGTCTAATAAAAGTTAATAATGACATTGTTAACATTTATTCTCATAATGTTACAATATGACTTTAATTAAATGTGTTAGTAACAATATTTTTAATAGATGTTGATGAAAAAATGTTGTTAAAGCCCTGTAATGTAGTAGTGATAGTACACACATGAAAGCTGTTATTTGTAGTTGGATGAGAACGGGAGGCTCTGCAGTCAAAAATCCCACTGGAGAGGATCCACACGCGCTTAATGAACCGCAATCCTCTGCAGTTACAAATTAACTACAGATGATCCAAGCCGTAAAAAAATATTTTATATAAAAAAAAATATAGTACATGCACGTAAGCTGTTATTTGTCGTTGGATGAGAACTGGAGGATTTGCAGTCGAAAATCCCACTGGAGAGGATCCACAGGCGCTTAACGGACTGCGATATATCCTCTGCAGTTACAAATTAACTGGAGATGATCCAAGACGTAAAAAAGTTTTATTTTATGTAAAAATAAAAATATGTATAGTACATGTATGGAAGCTGTTATTTGTCGTTGGATGAGAACTGAAGGCTCTACAGTCGAAAATCCCACTGGAGAGGATCCACACGCGCTTAACAGACCGCGATCCTTTGTGGTTACAAATTAACTGTAGATGATCCAAGTCGTAAAAAATTTTATTTTATATAAAAAGAAAAATATAGTACATGCATAGACAATAACATAATATATAGCAGTATCTCCAACAAATATACCGGTATATATAAGATCAGGAGAAAATCAGCACAGTAGAGTAACAGCAATAGGGATGACAATGGATATCCTCTGGACAAGATAACATAGTATCCGTCCCCCATACCCGTGTTTTAGAAAAAACTCGTTCCCGCGTCGGTAATAACTTTAATGTTCGTCCCCATAACCACTGGGCACATATATGCTCACACCTGCGCCTACTATTGGTAATGATCAGTTAAGTGAAAAAAATTATAACTCATAAAAAAAATCTTAATTAAAAAAATTATAACTCAATTGAAAAATTACTCAAAAATCATGTAAACATAATTATTAAATATCAATGACATAATAATTTAATTGAATAATCGAAACACAATAAGTTAATATTGTAAAACACAACACATGATCTACTGCTCAAATTTTTTAATAAATATTAAAATATACTTTCACACAACACTATTTTACAAACTTGGATATAATGTGTTAGCATTCTCCAAGATCAAAAATAATTATTAACACCATTTAGTCATATATTATAAAGTAATAATATAAAATATGGGAACACTACTATACTCAGTACCGAAAAATCCAAACCCATAACACAATAGAGCAAAAAAAATACCTTAAGTTGCCACATAATGCAAATTAAGGTATGTAGCAGGTTGCACTGACCAATAAGAATTCATAACGAAACTAGTATTCTTAGCTTTCAACATTCCATGAACGTAATGTACTGACTCTAATTAATCAAGTGGTGTGACAAACTTGTTAAAGAAAAATAACCTTATTCCTTGTCAACCATAGACTCCATAGGACAAACAACCCAATGACATACCACTTATACCAATTTTTGAAATTACACACGGGAATTTTAGCGACAAAAAATGACCCAACAAATGGTCAAAGAAAGCAATGACGAAGTTGTTTCGATGGACAAAATACAAATCACACAAAGTAAGCACAACATGCAAGTTGATAATCAAATGAGCACCCAAAAAATATATGGAAACAAGCTCTAAATCGTGCTTGCACCACATAATATAATGAGACAGATAAATAGAAAGGAAACACATTATTGGATAAATTTATATAGTGGGAGCTCATATGGAAGGAAATAAAGACTATATATATTTGTATAGTAAAAGAAATGTTTACATAAGTTATATTATATAAAATCTATTTTTTTCTAGATAAAAATATAATGCCAGGTAATTATAAGTTTATATTTTTATAAGTTTAAAATTTTAAAATCTTATTATATTTTTAATGATAAAATTATTAAAAATTAAAATAAATAGTTATATTAAATAATATAAAATAAATAATAAAAAGAGAATAATAATTAAAATAATCCATAAAAATTTTAAATTACTTACATTATATATATGAATTATAAGTGTTTATCTTAATTCCTATTTTTATTTTTAATTTATATATAATAATAAAGTTACATTTGGGGTGAACTAATTGATTAGGAAAAAATGTAATCAGTGGCGGAGCATAGTAGTAGGGGGAATTAATTACTATATATATATATATATATATATATATAAATTATTTTTTGCACCCAAAAAAAAATTATATCACAATATATTGTGTATAATAATAAAACTAATTTAAAAAATTAAACTCATTATATATTGTATCTTTCCTCATCTATAATTATAAGCCCAAGCCCAATTATTAATTAAAAAGTAAATTACTACATCTTAAAACCTAAAAAAGATGTTCAATTATCAATTAAAAATTAAATTACCTGCTGTAAAATTGAAATTTGAATAGTCATCTCTTCACTTTTGCGCTTTCATACTGAGAAAGAAAGCTCTCCATTCTAAGAGATGTGAATTTTGCTTTTATTTTCATCATTTACAAGATAATTAATTCTGGTATGTATTTTTAGAAATTTCTTTTTTCCCCACTTTTTATCTTGCTCTTGAATCCTTGATATGCTAGTATTGTTCTCTTTTTTTTTTTATTTTGATGTGGAAATTGTGTGCTCATTTGTATGTTTGATTGGCCATTGCGACATTTGGGAGATTGTATATAATACATTATCGATTTTTTTTGGTTTTTGGTTTAACCACAGGTATCCTCCACGGGAGGCAATCATGTTCGAGCCGGGAACATCCACATCATGGTGGAGCTAGCTCTCCCAGCGGGGATTTTTTCCATCCACAAGGCTCGAACCCGAGACCTTGCTTAAGGGGAATCAAACATGTACCACTTGAACCAACCCCCGTTGGTATATAATACATTATCGATTTAATACTCAAATTGTTTGCCAAAAGCAACCGTAGGTAAGGTAGAGATATTTGTTTAGTGATTGTTTTGTTTAATAGTCAAATTGTTTCCAAAAACCAACAGTAGCATAGGTACTAAATAGAGATATTAGTTTTTATTTTATGTGAATAAGTAAATCGATTAAAAAACCAACAGTAGGTAAAGTTTTAGTTGTAGGAGAAGATTGTAGTAAGTAGTAAATAGTAAATGTTTAATTCCTAAAATTTTAATAATTAGTAAGTAGTAAATCTTTTTACTTTTTAGGATAAGATTGTAGTTTCTTATTTATTAAAATTAATCTCATTAAAACTTGAAATTGTTAATATTAAAATTCTTTTGTCGGATCAAATACTTTTTAAAATTTTTAGGAGAAGATTATAGTTTTTTATTTATCAAATACTTTTCTTCTATTAATCATGCTGCTGGCATTGGTGGTATTATTAGAGATCTTACTGGATCCTGGTTGAAAGGATTTATGGGGTCTTTCAATTCAGAGGAAGTTCTGGAAGCTGAACTATGTGCAATTCTTCATGGGCTCAAACTTGCTTGGATAGAGGGCTACAAGCATGTTATTCTCTGGTCTGACTCCTCCACTGCTTTAAACTTATGCAAGGATTCCATCCAAGATCATCACTTGTATGTGGGAATTATTAAGGAAATTAAAAGTCTTCTTAGCCTAAATTGGTCGGTCACTCTTAATTTCATTCATAGAGAGGGCAACCAATGTGTCGATGCTTTAGCTAAGAAGAGGGTTTCTTCTCAAAAACCCTCCTCTATAGTCTTAGATTCTCCGGGGTTTATTCATGATTTAGTTGTTAATGATTCTAATGGAATCCTCTTTCCTAGAGACCGTGGCTGAGGATTTCTTGTGGTGTTTGTACTGTCTCTTGTTTCTTTTTAATTCATATCCTTTACCAAAAAAATACTTTTTTAGTCATTTTTTTTGGCAATTCTGGTTAATATTGTTATAAAAGTGTGATTAATTTTATTTTAAAATAAATATTTGGATTACTGTAGTAAGTAGTAAATAGTAAATCTTTAATTCCTAAAATTTTAATAATTAGTAAGTAGTAAATCTTTTTACTTTTTAGGAGAAGGTTGTAGTTTCTTATTTATTAAAATTAATCTCATTAAAACTTGAAATTGTTAATATTAAAATTCTTTTGAGCAAAGTTCAATTTTATTTGCATTTGCTTCTATATCAATGACAACAACTTTAAGAATTTTATATTCCATTTTAGTATTTTACACTTGATTTTATGTAAATGATTTTGATTATTTGACTTTAAATTTTGAGTATATCACATTAATATCCTGACCCCCAAAAAAACTAGTCAAGCTCTGCCACTAACTATAATATTGACTTTCCTTGCCCTTAGTTCTTGACTTCACCCCTGCATCCAGCATTTGAAGGTTGTAAAATTTCCCTTTTAGCAATATTAACTTTTGATGGAATTAGATCCAACATCACCTTCCACACGTACAAAAAAAAAAAAGAGATTTATACACTTAAATCTATTATTAAACTACAAGCCTATCTAGATCTATGTCATTTATTTTAATATATTTTACTATTACTTTAGAAACTAAATTAAAACTATTTTCAAATCATATTTAGTTTCTCTAATTTATTTTATATAAAACTTTTACGTATAAAAAAAATAGTGTCAACAGAGTGAAATCATTATGGATGTTGTCTCGACTCTAAGTGGGAATAATGTTAGGAGTAAAATAATATATTTATTGTGGTATTTAAATCATGAAACTTCTAATGGACCGGTTTTGGGTTAAGCTCTCCTCACTTTTTTTCAAAGGCCTAATATAGCTATTATACGCAACTGATTTTATTCCCATAAAAAATTAATAAAAATAATATATATATATATATATATATATATATATATATATATATATATAGTGAGAGAGAGAGAAAGAGAGGAGGGATCAAATTATTAGATTTTGGACCCGTGCCTAACTCAACCCCAAAAGCTAGCTTGTAAGGTGAGGACTGCTCAATGCTTATATACTATTAAGCACATCAAGGGGTGGGGCCCTGCCCAATGCTTATATACTATTAAACACATCAAGGGGTGGGGCCCAATAACAATGGATCTAGAATAGGCTCTGATACCATATTAGATTTTGGACCTGGGCCTAACTCAACCCCAAAAGCTAGCTTGTAAGGTGAGGACTGCCCAAGGCTTATATACTATTAAATGGCCTTATCACTAGTCAATGTGGGACTTTCCAACACAAATGACACCCGTGTAAGTTACATCAAATATTACACCGCTGAATAATTTTTAATAGATCATTGTATTGTGTAATCCACCGTTGGATTCAAAATTACTATCATATAAATCATACATATAAAATTTTACATTAATCTGAAATTATTTGATATGTCATTTAGATGTCTCAAGATTAACGTTATATATACATTTGAAATATATGAAAAACCCAACCATTTGATTATCAAGTCATTGATGTCAAAATTTTACGAAATTTGACACATATAATCATGATGATGAATAAACATAATTTAACGGTTGAATTACTAAAAAAACACATTCAATTTGTAGTTATTAGTAGTGTAATACTTAGTGTAACTTACACCGGCGTAAGTTGAACCCTTCTCATGTATATGGTCTATATGATAGTAACTTTGAATTCAAGCTTTCCGAAGAAGAAAAATCTTGCAATCTAGGAAATAGAGGGATATGACAAGTATAAATGAAAAATATTATATTCTTTATATGGAGTGAAATTTGTCAATTGTACAAATTATTATTCATTAATCACACCAACTATCAATGCAACCCCCGTCAACTACAATACATTCATTATAAATTGCTTCACTCCTCTGCAAAATCTGGACTTTGTTTCTCTTGAACTTTGGTAGATTTAGAATGTAGTTTGTCAAATCATCATGGCACCGTTTTCCTACATCCATCACAAGTGAGATACAACAATGACTTCTAATTCTATGATTGCCAAAAAATACAGCTAAGAATATATCATCACCACAACTTGGGTCCTTTAACTTCGTTGTACAATTATGTAAATACTTTTCATATGATGACAATGGCCCTGGTGCATAATTAGCTATAGATGGACCATTTGCTCGTGTTATAACATCGGATGAAAATCCTGTTTTGAATATTAGAGCAAAACTAACCATAAATGCCACCATTAGATAAAAATTGCTGAATGTAGCCATAATTTAATTTGATGGTTCCAAGAACTTGATTAGTGGTAATTAGAAAGCTTTGATGGTGGTTTTGAAATGTTTAGAAAGATGTATTTATAATTTAAAAAAGTTTTTACAGTTACATTAGCTTGGATGTTGGTCTTAATTATCTTATATAAACTGATAAAACGGACGTCCATCATTTAATTCACATACTAACGTTTCCAACCTTTCTTTTTTTCTTTTTTTTTTTTTAAAGTTTCCAACCTATCTTTGAGTTCGCATACTATAATAGCAAAAATGACGTTTTAATATAACTGTAGTTATATATAAAAAATACAATTATAGCTATAGAGAAACATTAATTAGAGCACTTGATAATTAATCGGGTATATACCAATATGTTATATAATTTGCAATGGCAATATGTGGGATTGTGGGTGTATATATTAGTTGCAATTAATATGAAGTTCCAATCTTTTTAAGGGCATTTGTTAATAAGTATATTAATAAATATGCGATTAATGTGTTAATTCATAAGTGGTTACGATACAATTAAAAAATTTGACACTCCATTACTATTTACTATTTAATATTGATTGTAGTTTTTTTTAAAGAAAAATGTATTTATATAGGTTTTCTAATTAATCTAATTTCTTTTACCATATTTATTGAGTTATACTAAATCATTTAAGAGCTGGGATATGTGATTTCTATCTTTTAGTTTTTTTTCAATAATCTTTTAGTGTGAGGATATTTTTGTCAGGTGGATGATATGTTTGGTATGTTAGAATTATAGGAAACTCTACTTAAATTCTCAAAATGTATAATAAAAAAGTTAGAAAATGATATTATATAAAAATATTACTAAGAGCTTCCTTAATTAACACGATGTAATTGTCTTGTTTGTACCTCATTAGCATTAGTGAATTATTTAACAAGATATAATTATCTTGTTTGTAGCTCTATAGCATTAGAGAATTAGGACGTGTTTGCAATTTTGAGTGTGCGGGCATTCCATGTCAGTGATTGTCTATGTGATTAGTTGAATGAATAAGTTGATTGCAAACAAAATGGTCTCAAAGTTTTTTTTGGTTTAACCACATGTATCCTCCGGGAGGCAATCCTATTCGAGCCCGGAACATCCACATCATGGTGGGGCTAGCTCAACAAGCATGTACCACTTGAACCAACCCCGTTGGTAAATGATCCCAAAGTTGATCTGATAATTAATTTGTTATTTTTATATATATTATTAAATTTTTATAATAATGTGTCATTACAACCCTTCGAGCGCACACGGTTGCTACACATTGTAATGACGCACTTTATATTTGCATAATGAAAATTAGAGATTTCTTTTGGATGGTTATCCACTTAAGAACTGACCTAGTGGTCGTTACCTATTATCACTTATGATAAGGAGACCAAATTATGTAAGAATCATTGACTTAGCAAGAATTCTTTCTTCAGTGGAGTAGTTACGGTGTAGGTTTAGTTGGTTAGGAAATTACTCCTTCTAAATTATAATTATTATGATTTGAAATTGATTCTCTACTTATCTTTTTCAACCTTTTAAGACTAAGTGCGTCTACAAGTCAGTTAGAGATAAATTAAAATATCTAAGAGGCTAAGACCCATTGACTTCTTTTCTTAGCATTTCCGGATGAAAAATGTAAGCTAGTAGCTAGGGATGTTTATAAATCAATTAAATTATATAAAATATGTAAAACTGAATTAAAAATTGAAAACTAAAAAAACAAAATATGTAAAATTGATCTTTTTATTGGATAGGATCAAGGTTTGAGATTTTGAAAATCAATCTAATCCTTTAATCGTAACTTTATTTTTAACAACAAGTATCATCCACGGGAAACAATCCCGTTCGAGTCGGAAACATCCACATCATGATGGGGCTAGCTCTTCCAGTAGGAAACGAAACTTATATTTTGTATACAAACATATATAATACTGCAAGCTGATGATGCCGCACGGCTGCAAGCCGGTGACGACGCACAACGACTGTTGGGGCGGTGTTTGAGTGTCCTGATTGCCAGGAGCGTAGTCAGGAATTTATCTCTATATATAGGGGGTCGAAATAAAATATTAAAAATCATGATAAAAATATTAAATAATTTATTTAGGAATAGTAAATTTTATTTAAATAAAACTCTTCTTTATTTCACAGTACTTAAATTTTCTATTAATGTATCAATATTAAACTTTTTAGCTATTTCTCTCAATATATATCTACTAGTAAGTGGAAATGTCACTACTTTTTGAATTTCAGCTAACCCTTGATAAAGTTGGGATAAATTGGACAATTTCGTCAAATTAGGACCCTGAGAAACATTATAATGATAATGTCTTAATTGGAATGATTAACCTTCTCTTGCTTTGAAAAGTCATTTGCATGAAATTTCTCAACAAGCTGACAAATTTTTTCAATAATAAATTATTTGAAAGAGTCCTTGGGATTTAAAGTTGAACAAAATATAAGAAGTTCAATTGCCTTTTCGTTAAATCTTTTATTTAATTCAGATGATTGGAAATCAAATTTTTAGTTTTTCTTTTCATGTAATTCTAAAAAACAAATTCAAATCAAACAAATTCTTTTTAAACGTTATATTATGTTACCTACTTATGTTTTCAATTAAATTAATTATTTAAATGTAGGGGTAAATACTTATTGCATCTACTTTTATTAAAATGACTTACTTTTATTAAATTGAATTGTGATTTTTATTGATAAAAATTTCATTTTTTATTTTCTTATAATGGTTTTTTATGTGTCATAAGAGAATAAATCTTTAAATAAGATTATTAATATATAAATTTTATTTAATAAATAGATTACAAAAGGTAAATATAATTTGTTAGCGAATGTGTTTGTTGTTCAATTTAATTGATAGTGGTTGTATGATTTTTTTTCTTTGGCCTTTAGACCCTTTTAGTAAAAAAAAAAGGGACAAATATAATTTGCCCGACAATGAAATTTTTACATAGAATACATTGGTATTTAAATTTAAATTATAGGGGGAAATATTTGTATCATATATGAATAAAAAAAGAGTAAACCCCCAAATCGGTCCCTAACATTTTTAACGTCGTGCAAATTGGTCCCTGACTTACTTAAATGACTACGTTAGTCCCCGACTTCCTTTGCCGTCATGCAATTAGGTCCAAAAGGCAAACGTTCGTTAAGTGTTTTGGGCCTAATTGCATGATGACAAAGGAAGTCAGGGACTAACGTAGTCATTTAAGTAAGTCAGGGACCAATTTGCACGACGTTAAAAATGTCAGGGATTGATTACCAAATTTTTGTGTACCTATAAAATCAATTAACTCCTTCATCATCCATATCTAACATACATTTCATCAAATGCAAATTATATTACCACAGTTGTTAAAACTAAAAATAGTTACCTGAGTCATCTTTGGTAAGCTCCATTAAAAATGGAAGCAACCTTTTATAGCTAATGGAAGCAACCTTTTATAGCTAACTGAACCTGAGGATTTTAAATGGAAGCAGCTTGGAGATTTCATGGTTTTTCTTGAGCTAGAATAAAAAACAGATTGTTCCTTAGAGAGGATAGGTATAAACTCCAAATATGGTAACATGTTTGAAAGGCTAAAAAAATTTGATCCTGACACATTTGATAATGGCAAGCCCCACCATGGAAAAAGACACCATCACAGCAGAGGCAACCAGCCAGAGACTGCTTCATTTTAATATTGTCCCATATGAATATTTTCTCATAAAAAATAAATATATATTTTCATCTTTGATTCAGTTTGATTTACCTGGGGTTAACAATATATATCATTTTCCCTTTTCCTTTCATTTTGGTGTATAGAGAGAGTGAAAGAGAGAGAAGATTGGGTATATATAGAAGTCATTTAATATGATGATGGTTATAATGATATGGTTGTTTCTGGTGGGTTTTTGTATAGTTTCATCATCCCTTTTTTAGGTGCTTAGGTATTTTGTCATTTAATGACTTATCTTTTTTATCAGGGAATGGACATTGTGGTGCAGCAGTTAAGTAAAACTTCAATGCAATTTGTGACACCCTTCTACCCCATACTTTAGATGTTTAATAAATCTAAGTTTAGAAAAGGTAATGTCCCATGATGGGTAAAAAGGTTCACAAACGCTCTTATTAAAAACCTCATGAGCTCAAAAACACTTAATTAAATGAAAGTAAACTTCAAATATAATCCAACAATTATGCAGCGGAATCTCTAAAGAAATAAAACAACTAAAACGACCTACTTGCCGAACAAGGTATCCAAAATAGTTCATAAAATACTCCTAACTAGAAACATAATAAAGACTCCCAAGTACACCCTGATGTCACATCTATCAGAGCACATCCCTTAATCATACTCGACACCCATCGTGTCCTCATCAACACCTGTAAAAATATATCCACAGAATACGGTGAGAAAAAAGATATTACTCATATACACACATAGGAAATGCCCTATCCTCACCCACAGATAAACAACATCATCACAAATTATACTACCAATACATCAGATGAGCCATCATATAACAATTATCCCAAAACTCAGCATCTAGCTATTCATCTATATCAACATATATATTTCATACCATCATTCACATTTATACACATAATACATCCATCATGTATTCACCAAACCCATCATCATCATAATATAACTCGAATATCACATCAGATATCACACATATACATTCAACATGTATGCACCAAAACTCATTATTACATGACTCAATTCCATCGTTGAGTATTCCAAATTATCATATGCACCAAAATTCATTAGAATATAACTCAATTCCATCGTTGAGTATTCCAAATCTCATCACCTACCCAAAGATCATGACTTGGAACTCCGCACAATGGGTGCACCTCGTCAATCACTCTAGTTAATACCAAGATAGTCTACCGGAGTCACCACACACAATCTGATAGGTTGTACCCCCTCTATGGGCCCGCACAACGACATTCGACCCTAGGTTGCACCCCCTCTATGGGCCAGTACAATCACTCCTAGGTTGCACCCCCTCTATGGGCCCGTGCATCGAACGCCCCATCTTGATCCCCTGAGTTGTACCCCCTCTATGGGCCCGCAGAACTCAGTTCACTTCCCGAATTGTACCCCCTCTATGGGCCCGTACAATCCAGGTCTCATCACATATGCTCAAGGCATCTCTCTTAAGTTGTACCCCCTCTATGGGCCCGCACAACTCAAGTAACATCATCATTAATTATATCACATGTTCACCAACCACATGCATTCCAAATATCATAGCATATTAACCAACCATATGCATTCCAACATATCTTAAGTTGTACCCCCTCTATGGGCCCGCACAACTCAAGTAACACTATCATTAATTATATCACATGTTCACCGACCACATGCATTCCAAAATTACATCAATGATATCGCATGTTCACCAACCACATGCATTCCAATTAACATCAATTACATTAAGCATATTCACCAACGTATGCATTCCAAATAACATCAAAGATATTAAGCATATTCACCAACATATGCATTCCAAATAACATCAAAGATATTAAGCATATTCACCAACATATGCATTTCAAATAACATCAAATATATAGCATAATTACCAAACATATGCATTCCAAAACATCAAATATATTAAGCATCATTAAGCACTTAGGCTCTCAAAATCCACTCTGGTAATCGATTACCAACCTCTAGTAATCGATTACCCGCAAACAAAGTCTCCGGTAATCGATTACAACCACCTTGTAATCGATTACCTGCAAGCAAACACTCTGGTAATCGATTACAGCACCCCTGTAATCGATTACCTGCAAACAAACTCTCTGGTAATCGATTACCACAATCGTGTAATCGATTACCAGCGAACAAACAACACTTCTGGGTTGCCCAGAACACCCTGGTAATCGATTACCACACCTGGTAATCGATTACCCGCGACACAGATCGCAGATTTCACGATTTCAAACATCTCTAAACCCTTCCAATCAATTTCTAATCGATCCCTTTCGATCAAACATCATTCATAATCATAAACATTCATCAAACTCATCAAACTTTAACAGTTTTACATGGATTTCCCATCAAAACCCCAAATCATCAAACCCTTATTTAACCCCTTTTCACTATTCTCATTATTATCATTCTAACCACTCAAGATTCATCAAGAATCATTCCAAACAACCATAAATCACAGTTTATATCAACATTCTCAGTTATAGCATACATCCATACAAATTTCTAATCTTAATTCACTACCCAAGCACCCTTACATGCATATACAAGCAGCACCCTCTCCCCCACCGTACCTTAAGCGAAGCTCATCACAGCAAGGAAGTCCCTCTTTGGTTCTTGATGTTCACTCCACAACAACTCTCTCTTGAGACTCAGTTTCTTCCCCCCTTGGCGTTTCGCTCACTGACGATAATACGAATAAGGATTAGGGTGCTATGTTAACCCCTCCTTACTAAAATGTCTAATTGGGCTTGGGCCCACTCCCAACCCCTTATCCTCTTTTAAATTAAAACTACCTTTACGAAATAAAACTCATAATAACATTAGTCCTATCATTTGTTTTCTTATTTAATTAATTATTCCCTTTACTTAATTATTTAATTTAACTAATATTTATCCTAATAAAATTTAGGATGTTACACAATTAGATGATGAAAGATTTTATAAGGAGATTTATATATTGAGATATTAAGACTTTTGCTGTAGTAGCTAGTGAGCTTCCTAATATCTTCTATGTCTGTTTTTTTTTGTGATATTATGGTTTTACATCTGTGGTAATTTAGGTATGATCTGGGATGTCTATGCAGGTGCCTAGACCAAATTTGCACATGAGACTTTTCAAATCCCAAGGTTCAGTTAGCTATAAAAGGTTGCTTCCATTTTTAATGGAGCTTACCAAAGATGACTCAGGTAACTATTTTTAGTTTTAACAACTGTTGTAATATAATTTGCATTTGATTAAATGTATGTTAGATATGGATGATGAAGGAGTTAATTGATTTTATAGGTACATCAAAATTTGGTGATTAGTCCCTGACATTTTTAACGTCGTGCAAATTGGTCCCTAACTTACTTAAATGACTATGTTAGTCCCTGACTTTCTTTGTCGTCATGTAATTAGACCCAAAGTACTTAACGGACGTTTGCCTTTTGGACCTAATTGCATGATGGCAAAGGAAGTCAGGGACTAACATAGTCATTTAAGTAAGTCAGGGACCAATTTGCACGACGTTAAAAATGTTAGGGACCGATTTGAGGGTTTACTCAATAAAAAAATTACATGAAAACACATTCATATTTAGATCATAGAGGTAAAAATATATGAAAACGTAATTTAAGAGAAAGAATACACTGCACAAAGATGACTATTATAAATGAAAATAATGGTTTATCATTAATTGTATATGATAAAATGCCACCATTAATAAGAATCTTAGAAAAACCAATTAATATGTAGGGGTAAAAAAATCTTAGAAAAAAATTAATAAAAATATTAGAAAAAATAATTAATAAAAATAATCACTTTTTTAAATTAAAAATTTCTTTTATTCATATATTTTTTTATTTTTCTTATAATATTGTTTAAGCATCAAAGGGGAATAAATATTTGCATAAAGTTTATTAATTTCTAAATATTATTTTAGTATATAGATTGTAACCGGTATATATAATTTTCTCAATGGTAAAAAATTTACATAAAATTTATTAATATTTAGGGGTAAATACTTATTACATGTAGGAATTACAATTTTGTATGAAAACACCTTAATATCTAGATAATAAAAGTAAACATATGTGCAGACATGATAATTAAAGAGTAAAAATACACCAATCATTCTAGATAAAAGCAATGGTATTTAACTTATAATATCTAAAATGAATACCTATGTTTTGAAAGTAAGATTTATATCAAGAAGTAATGTTGGAGGAAAAGTCTTTGTCATATAATTATCACTAATTACATTTGATAAATGGATACTTTTAAATTTCAACATAAAATAATTGTTTCTCATTTTTATTTCATTTGCAATAACAATAAATAAATAAATAATAAAGGATAGTTATTTAAATTACAGACTAAAAATACATGAAAAGTTTTAATATTAAATTTTTCAAGTACTTGAAGTGAGTTTACTTTTGTGTTTTAATTTCAACACAAAAGCATGTCAAATTTTTTAAATTTTTTTTATTATGTATTTAAATGTTAAATAATCTTATTTAATGATGTATTCTCTTTATAAATTAAAATTAATATATAAAAATAATATTTGTATTGATTTTATTCAATATATTGACCCATGCGTTCGCACGGGTACCCGACTAGTTCTTTGTAATGTTCATATGCTTCTCTTTTGATCCTTTTACTTTTTATAGACTAATATTTCTAATCAAATCTTATATGTAATTTTGAATATCATCTTATCATCTCTAAATAAGAAAAAATAATTAAAATAAAAAAGGAAATAATAAAAAGTTAAAACTTTTTTTAAAAAAAAACTAAGATAAATAGCAAAAGAGTCATACAGAAGTACTTAATACTATAAAATCTACAAAATTTTAGGTCAAAATAATAGTTCATGAAATATATTATATGAGACCTATATAGCTAATAAAAAAATTGGAAATTAGGGGGTGTTGCCTCTGCCAGCCCCTAGCTACGCGACTGCTGATTGCGGTGACTAACTTGGATGACAGCGGCGCAGCAATGGCATGGTGACGCGTTACACAGCAGCAGTAGGGTCACGAAGGCTCCTTAGAGGGTGAAGGTGGGATGGAAATGTGGTGGTTTGAAGGTGGCTTGTGGTTCCACGGCGTGGTGCTCAATGACTCGAGAAGGTGGTGGGGAGTGGTTGTGGCTCGGGGGACATGTGTCTCGTTGCATAATGCCATAATGACCACATGGGTCTTAACCATGGTTGCCACTAAAAAATCCAAACCCTCATACACCATTTTTGTAAATTTAACTAAGGGTTGCGATTCACGTACCGCACGTAGTGCGGCGTGCAATCGTCCCGCACTGTGTGCGATTTTTTTTAACGCTCGCGCCCTTTTTTTTAAAAAATAATTTTTATTTGTTTTTAAATTTATTAACCAAATATATTACTTCATTCACCATTTCTGTGCACACAATTAACCTCACAGATTCAATTAACCAAATATTTCACTCTGTTAATCGTCAATGCATTCACCGTTGTGTGCACACAATTAACCAAATATCTCACTCTGTTAACCGTTAACGCGTACACCATTAACCTCATTTACAAATATGTTCACCATTTCTGGCCACATAATTAACCTCGTGTTAACCGGAGTTGCAATTAACCAAAAATTGTATTTTGTTAACCATACACGAAAACACTATTAACCTCATTTTTTAATATATTAACCGTTTCTGGACACTTGATTAACCTCGTGTTAACATATAGCTAAAACTAATTATAATAATAAAATAAAAAATAAATAAAAAATATTTTAAAAAAATGGATTTGAAAAAAAAGTAAAAGGGGTGCTTGACAAAAAGAGGGTTCCGCAAACGGTGCCAGCGGGATAAATGCGGGATCACTGTTTGTGGGATAGATATATTTATCCTTTAACTAACGGTCGCGATTCACGTACCGCGTACTGTACGCGGTCCCCCTCTCCTTTTTCTTTTTTTTTTCATTTTTTTATTTTAAAAAATAGTTTTATTTGTTTTTTTAAAGTTTTATTTCAAAAAAATAGTTTTTATTTCTTTTTTAATTTATTAACCAAATATACTACTCTATTCATCATTTCTGTGTATACAATTAACCTCATAAATATAATTAACTAAATTATTTATTTATTTTTCTTTTTAAGTTTTTTTAAAATAGTTTTTATTTATTTTTTAATTTATTAACCAAATATACTACTACATTCACCATTTTTGTGTGCACAATTAACCTCACAAATTCAATTAACCAAATATCTCATTGTATTCACCGTTTCTGTGCACACAATTAACCTAATATCCCACTCTATTAACCACTATTGTATACACCATTAACCTCATTTACAAATATATTCATCGTTTCTGGCCACATAATTAACCCCGTGTTAACAGGGGTTGCAATTAACCAAAAATCATACTCTGTTAACCACAAACGGAAACACTGTTAATCTCATTTTTTAATATATTCACCATTTCGGGACACATAATTAACCTTATGTTAATTAACATAACTTCTATATGATCATTTAATTGTATTTTCTTGATCTATATTTTTATTTGATGAGATAAATAAATAAAAATATAGGAATTATTTTTTTTAAATAAAAGAAAAAGGTTAAAAACAGTTCTTTAAAAAAAATTAAAAATGGTGCAAAAAGAAAAAATGGGTGCAAAAGTAAAAAAAAAAAGGGTGCGGGATTTTAAATGTAGCACTGTGGTGCGGGATGAGAAACATTTTCCTTTAACTAATAGCTTTTCATGTTACCTGGATTCATTTTATCACTTTTAATCAGCATCATTGAATAAAATATTAATATATCTTGTGTCTCCAAATAACTTGTGTACAAGTTTTTTACTTGTATAAAATTTTTAGTTTTAGGGTTGCCACTTTTAAGACATTTTACTTAACTACTACCTCTAATATGATGATTAATTAACTAAGCCGGTAAAGATTGTTAAAAAAAATAATATGTGCATTATTCGCCAGTCCCTTGTATTACGAGATGGCCTCTGCGTGTGTTCGGTTTACATTGATCCACATTTCAAATGTGAATTTAGGTAAAAACCATTATTAATAACGTTTGTACGGATCCAAGTTTAAAATGTGATTTTGGGTAAACCAAATTCACACTGCAACTTTTCCTTTGGCGGAGACTACCTAAAATTCGAGAATATCTGAACCTTCCAACACTCTCTAGTAGGACAAAGTCCTTTAAGATCTATTGATTTTTGGTATTATATTCTCAACTAGCTAGGAAATGTCAAGCATGCATGGATCAGCCATTTTCTAGGAACCTCAAAACCCCTCAGTTGCTCCTACCTTACTGTACGTGGGAATGGCTCTTCCTACTTGCCTTTGACCTCATTGATCTATTGTATTGTATGAGCTGGCTACTTGTACTATTTAGTTCTTGTTTAACATTTATTTAACCAAATTCAATTAAAAACCAACAATGCACACACACCTACTGACACTAACTATTAATCAAATACAACCCTGTGGTGGGCTCCGGGTACCGAGGTATGCAAAATAGCTGTTATGTTATGAGCATCGATGTTATGTTTTTGTTAATTAATTTAATTAAGTAAAGATACATTAATGGTCTGGCAGAAGCTTCTATTTCAAAAAGTTTTGGACCCCCCATTTTGTCTCTGGTTTTCATGACACAAATAGATACAAGCTACAGATTCCAGAATGTCATTAATAAGTCTCTTGGTTCAAATAATGTCATGTGCATGTAGATATTGTTAATTTGTTATGGTGTGCATCTGCAGACATGCATATATTCCTAAATCATATAATGGACGATCTCCTATAAGTGAACCACACCTATATTATTCCATTGATTACAGGGCAATAGGTACAAAACCTATTGCCTATTGTCTCTAAGGATTGATTACATTTACATAATTAGTAATTACATTGGAAAATGATTCTCTTGTGTGCATAGTTTTGGTCTACTTAGATTTTGGGTTGTCCTAATAATGGAAACCATCTTACAAAAAATTAATAATATAATTTTACACATTACAATGAAACTAGACTATCATGTTACTGAGAGGGAGTGGTGTATATAGATTACAATCTCACTATTTTGCTGCATGATACAAGGCAATGCAGCTATTGCCTTATGTAGACTTGATCTTTGTTAAGTATAATTTATTGAATGGAGAAATAAATTCAACAGGAGAAGAATATTTAAACAATATCTGGTTTTCTCTGCAACAGCATGAGTGTGGATTGAAAGATTTTTAACTCAAAGCCATGCTTAATTGTCTCTCAAATTTGACTAGCAATTCACGTTTATTTCTCCTGTAACCATGACATGTTATTGACAATGATCCAAAACAAAGATACCCATGTCCCTATGCCTATTTACACTCTCTAATACAGGGGCAGCTATATACCATTGTTTCTAATACATGGCTAATTTCTCATATATGTAAATCTAGAAAAAAAAAAACCACTTATTCAGCATTGACCATATATTCCTTCATGTTCATAGGATATTCTGCCCCCTGGCATAAGGCAAACTGTAACATTTTGCATTGCTAGATTTTAAACCAGATCTAGTCTATTAAAAATACAGGAAGTAGGCTATGTTTAGATTAGTGAAGGGGGTGGAATGGGGGAAATAGGGTGGAACAATAAAAGGTTCCATTGTTTAGATTCTTTATAGTGTGTTTGGTTTACCATGAAACCACGTTTCAAATGTGGATCCTGGCAAACATTAGTGAAAGTAGTGTTAGCTCGGATCCACGTTTAAAACATGATCTTGGGATAAACCAAACACACGCTTAAAATAGGATAGAAGGGAATGGGATAAGTTCAATTCCCTTCCATCCAATACCTCATTTTTTCTTACCCTTCAATTTGAGCAAAATAAAATGGTTCAAATCATTTTTTTTTTCTATAACAGAGTGACAAATTTATTTCATTATGATCCATTCCGTTCCACTTTTCACTACATATCCAAACACAGTCTAAGGATTGTTGGTTCACCAAGAGATGTCTGCATGAAATGAATTTTCCATGCTACTGTTGGATGTGTGTGTCTTCCCACTTTCATGTGCTGTGGGAACAAATTAAAGGAGGTAATTAGGCCCTTTGCATTGTAAATTAAGCAACTTCTAATCATCTTCCCTTACTTGAAGAAGTTTGTAGGAACTGGAGACACTGAATTTTATAATGGAATCCAATCGTATCACAGCTCGGCATATAAACATCAGTGACATCTTGTTCCCTTGGTTGTTTCTTAGTTGTATTTCTGATATTCTAATACCTCCACATGCAACTTAATTTCTCATCTCTCTCAGACAACTCCATAGGAAATAAATATAAAAAATAATTAAAAAAAATTATTTGTCAGAATCCAACAGTAGGAAATTTCAGCCAAACCACACGATTGTAGGATCTCTTTATATAATGTAGGAGTAGGAGCTTATACAACCAACCCCAAAAACCATCTTCCTTCAAAGCTTCAAGAACAACAATCTTCAGAAATCCAAAACTCCAAAACAATGGCCCAGTTTCTTTTCTTGTGCCTTTTAATAGCAAATACTCTTCTGGGTCAAGCCATAGCTACAAACAAACCCCAAATCAATTTCCAATCAATTTCAACACCATCTTCAAATCCTCCTGCTCAGAGTCCCTCTAGTGGCCAAATAACATATGCAGCAGAACCCTCTATTGGAAGGAAACTTGGTAAGCACCAACATAAGCAGGTCAGCACTTCTGGCACTCCAAGTCCTAGCCCTTCTGAAGCACCAAAAAGTGAAGACATACATTCTAGTTCTGAAGGAAGTATTCCTAGTCATCAGAGAACTTCTGTTGAGCCCCATGATGATGTTTTGGGTTCTCAGGGTCAGGTCCACTTGTTAAAGCAGCACCACCACTCATTTGACAAGTCCATAGCAGGGGGAGGAGTCATTCTTGGAGGGCTTGCTACCACATTCTTGGTGTCAGTTTACTGTTATATCAGAGCTACTGGAAGGCACAAGTTAGAGACCACTGCACAGAGCCCATAAGCCTTTTGGCTTCTTTTTTTCTGTCTCACTTTCTTGTATTGTATTTGTATAAATACATAGTGTAAAGGAAATTAGTCAATAGATTGTGATTTGCAATTGCAAGCTACATTTGTGCAGATGAAAATAAGGAATTTTTTAACTTATAACCTATTGTAAGGGAAGTTCAACTTCAACTGATTAACTAATCTTGAGAGAGCCTATCTTTATCTGTTATTCAAATGATATCAACAGTTCATTTTGATCATAATTCATTTTAATTGATTTGGTATTAATTTGAACTAAATACAATATAATGAAAAGTGAAAACAAAAGTAAATGGATAGATTCCTTCAAGGTACATTATTATACACTAAAAGATGTGAAGGCAGTAGCAGTGATGATGGTATAAAAAGGGTGCACTTTGATGACAATGAGGAAGGGTAATAAATGTGCTGGAGTGCAAGAACCTTGCCTTGAATGTCTAGTTGAAAGCCCAAGATGAGACAAATCAGGAGGAAGGTAGAGGTGGGAATCTGACAATTCTATTAGCCAGAGCTTCGAATTTTGCAAAATAAAAAAAAGAATAAGAAGCAACTGATATTGAAAGAAATTCAAATTCATGCTTTATGCTTATCCTCTCATCATTACACAGGAGCCAAATTTATAACAGTTTTATCAGTACAATAAAATCTAACCAACTATAATTCAGCATAAGCTGAGTAATTACCAAAACATTCATTGAAATAGAATAACAAAGTTAGGACACTCAATCCAATTCAAATACTGCACATAATTCTTCAAAAATCTTGATGGTTTGGTCATCTTTATATGTCTTCGGCCATTAAACTCTACTGACAATCAAACCCAAACTCGCCCATAATTGTGCAGAAACTCGCCCCTAATTGTGCAGTCACTTAATATTTGCACCGTTGGATCCATTTAAGAGTAGAAAATGCATCATTGTGTTAGTTTTGAAACTGACCATACTCAAACTTGAATTTTTCAAAACAACTATTTCTAGCATGAGTTTATCATATTTTAACGTTAAACCAAAGATGTGGCACGTCATTTCTTCACGTGATTGACTTAATATATTTTCCTGATATTTCACCAAGTCTCAATACCCTTGTGCTATATTGAAGAGAAGGGGAGAATCAGAGAGCTAACATCTGTTGTGTGAGATATTTTAATATCCTTAGAACAGTGTATAGCTACATACTGAGAAGATCAATAGCAACCTGTGCGTTATTGCCCAAACAGAGCCTCTTCGTTACATGTTTCTTCCCTTGGTGATCTCGTTAATCTTGTGATACTCGGGTGATCTTTACAAATTGTTTCTCATTTCATAGCTAATAAAATTCATGTATGGACCACGAATTCAGTGTTAAACTTAAATGGTTTCACTTTTATTCTAGTTTCTATATTATAAAAGAAAAATGCGCTAGTGGTGACTACAGATAAATGCGGTATTGTCAAGGCCTTGCAGATCAGTGCTTCTGTACTAAGTTTGTGCTTGATAACTTAACAATTTTATGCCCTCCATGACATGTCTATTCTATAGGTGTCCTAATGCCAACAAAACCATGATCAGCAATCAGAATTTAAAAAACACACCATATCTTGAAAGGCTTAAAGCCTAAAGATTATAAGACCATCTAAGTACAAAAGCAACCGACATCAAATGACAGCAATAACACGGTTTCTAGAAACAAAAAAATCTGAACTCAGGGTAGTAGTATCCCTAAGACATAATTTCCAAAACATGCAATTTCTCACACTGCCAGGATCTCCAAGTATGTAGATTCTGCAGCAAAGGTTACGAAATGGTATAAGACCGATATGCATTACCATAAAACAGGCATATATTTTATAACCAAATACAAACCAAGCTAGGGAACCGATAGACAAATAAAAAGACACCTGAATATACTTACATATTTTATTGAAGGCCACAATGTCACAACTCTGGACATGTTCATTGATGGGCTCAACTGTAAGATATTCCTCAATAAGATTGTCGACAGACACTAGATCATCCACAATAGTAAGCATAATTTGGAGTTTCTTGATACCGTACCCAACAGGAACAAGTTTGGCTGGCATAAATAAACTAATGTCAGAATTGCAAAAAAGGAATAGCTATGATAAACGATAATAAATGTATGAAATGCAAACATAGTCGTAAAGGAAACTGCAACTGTTCTCGAAAAATCAAGTGAGTAATATTTTTAAACGGAACAGAATGGAAACAGTTATCAAAGTTCAAGATATGTGCAAATATTAATAATCAATGCAAAAATAAAAACCTTAAAAAGATAAATAACATACATGCACCCCAAAGCAACCCTTCCATCTGAACAGATCTCACTGCTTCTTCAAGCTTTTTCATGTCAGTTTCATCATCCCATGGCTTCACATCCAACAGAACAGATGATTTCCCAGCTGAGAACGAAATAAGCAGAAAAGCAATGTTGTGAATTGGTGTAAAAGTAGGGGGCAGGGGGCCAAATTTCAAATAATTATGAGTTTATGACAAGACAAAAACATACACTCTTTCTTTTTTCCAGCTGCCTTCACAGCAGCTGCCCGTTCTTCTGCTGCCTTCTTCTCTTCCTCAGTCTCTTCCCCAAACAAATCCACATCATCATCGTCATCATCCTCAGCTGCAGTAGCCTGAATGACATTTTACAATTAAAGGTCAACCAACAATTAGAATTAGGTTACTCTAAAAAGAAAACATGAAACCAACCACAGTTCATGGGTCTATGATTAGAAAACTACTTGCCTTTGTGTCAGCAGCTGGGGGAGTGGCAAAAGTCTCTGCCACGAGAGAAGATCCCTCCACAGTGACACCAGATCCCTCACCAGAAACACCACTAAGAACACAAATTGGAATAAAAAATTAAGTTAAAAGCAAAAAATTACCAAGTGTGAATGCATAAAAAATACAAGTCATTTGAATTACTAAACCATCATACTACCCCAGCAAAGAATAAACACAGTTAAGAGCCCGCAAATAACAAACATTGCATAACACACCAACATGGTAACATAATCATGTTACATAATTCTTCATTAATTTCCATATAACTGACATGTAAGTCACGGGAAGGGAACTTACGAAATTCTCAACAAAGCATCAATGTGCTTGTACCACCTGGACACATTCACATATTCATCTGATGGAACCTTTGGCAAAGCTGCATATACAGTAACATCATCCTTTGAAGCTTGGTACCTAAACAGATCAGATAAAAGGACAATGCATAAGAATCAACAAATTAAATTAGAAAAAAATGAAACAAAAGAAGGAGCACAAAAGCCACACAGTGACTTACCCAGTGATATAACTGCGGGAGAGAAGGTACTCATCAAGCTTTTTCAACCCAAAATCAGAGCTAAGGTCGTAGAATGTGACTGCCATATTCGCTAATTATATGTTCTTGGTTCTGCAGAATATACAGAACATGGATTACAATAGTATCACCGAGAAATTTCAAAAAATGATTGGATTTTTATTGAAATCCATGACCAGTAAGTTGAAACTGCGAAGCTAATTAAAATAGATGATGAAAGCTCCCCCAAAAAAATCAGGAAGACAAATCAACAATTCATATTACAAATGCATCATTGTTAACATCAAAGAGAGGATGCTATAACTGGCATAGTTTTGCCAATTCATATCGCAAAAGAAGAGATCGGTAGAAAGGGCTTACCTGAGCGAGAAACGCAAATGAAGGCAGCACCAACGAGAGAGTGAGAGTGGGAGAGAAAGTACGCTTCTCTTCTTATTGGCTAATAACAAAAGGCTGGAAACCCTAACCCGATTTGTCAATTGGGTCATGGTGGCGAAAATGGATCACCCATTTTACCCGAGGCTGCTAACCCGAATGTAGACAACGGGTCGGTTCGGGTGACATGTTTTACGTGTATTACCTGACTCGACCTGATTTGGTACTTTATGGTTCGGGTTCTCGGGTTGCATGGTGCAATTTTTACAGAAAAAACATTAAACAAAAATTAGTTCAGAAAATTAACTTTTTTGCTGTCAAACCCAATAGCTAAAACGAAACTCCCTGAAATAGAAAAAATACATATTATCATCTCAAAATCCATCTAAATGGAAAAAACAAAAAAAAAAGATAGAGTGAAATAAATAAATCAAATGTATTTAACTCCTTAGTAGAAATGCAGAACCACACAAGTGAGGTTTTTTGACCACATTGGAGCAAAAAATTTTAAAATTTACCAAAATAATGTGGTCCTTAAACTATTTACCCCGCATGGTGTTTGTCATGCCACGTGGATATAAAGAAGCGCAAAGTCGGTATGCGCTTTCAGGATGCGCAAAGTCACATTGCGTCTCTCTCTTATATACGCAAAGTCATATTGCGTTTTTTTTCACTCTCTTATATACGCAAAGTCAAATTGCGTTTCTCACTCTTATATGCGCAGGAATTATAAAAGTCGCGTGCAGCGCTTGCACGCTTCTTTTATTATTATTTTTTATTTTTCATTACATGTAGTGACGGTTTTGAATCGTCACTACTGGTTTAAATTAAAAAAAATCACTTTATTCTAACTTCAATAACGTGATTTCTTTTTTTTTTTGCCAAAGAGTTGTGACTCAGTTGGCAACACAGGCTTGGTTCGATCCCCACTAAACACATTCTGTGGAAGGAGTGAGGAGCCTTAACTGTGATTAAGCCCCGAATATGATTGCCCTTGGTAGTAGGGGATACCTATGGTTTACACCAATAAAGTGATTTTTTTATTAACAATATTTACCCTTCACGTGAGGTAGTCCTGTTCCTACCGTTTTCATTTTTTTTGTTTCTTATCACAATTTTGTTTTCTTTTTTATTATTACTATTAGCGGAAAGACAGGCACAGTCGTGCCTGTCTATCCGCATTTTTTTTTGGAAAGACGTAAAATTTATTTATTTATATTTTCAAATACCTCATATAATTAATTTGTATGAATAAATTAAAATTATATTCAATATTCTAAATTAAACTAAATTAATCATAATATAAAATGTAAATGTAGTTTGTAAATTAGCAAATTAAGTTAGAGATATGAATCATTGTAAATTTAGATGCAAATCAATTTCTCTTGAAATTCATTCTAGGTAATCTATAAAAAATAAGAGTATAACAATTTTTATTCAATTTACATGCATTTTTAATATATTCTTATATATAAGTTTAAATGTAATCCTAATTTATTTTAATAAAAAATAATAAATTATATTACCTTCTTCTTAAATAAAGATATGAGTATTATATTACCTCTTTAAAATAATTAATGCATTTCAATTAAATATAAGCATATATTCATCTATTTCAATTAAATAGAGTCCTATTTGAAATAACTAAAAATCTTCACCGTATCCTTAATTGTCTTTCTCTTAAAAATTTGTACAAAAGGATCTTAAAATTTCATGATTTAAATGATATGGATAATATTTTAAATTTAAATTAAGAAATAGGGATTAAAATTTGAATAGGAAAAAATAGAATCAATCAGGATTTAAATTTGAATAGTAAAAAATAGTAAGGATTCAATGGTTAAATTATAATAGGAAAAAATATAATCAATCAAGATTTGAATTTGAATTGAAAAAAAATAAGGATTAGTGTTAAAAAAGTTATCATTAAAAAAATCAAAATTCAGTATACCGGAATGAGACGTGAATCGAGGGTATTATTGGCTGAAAAAAGTGGAATAAAGTGTTTTTTTTTTTTAATTTAAACCTGTAGTGACGATTCAAAACCGTCACTACAGGTAATGAAAAATAAAAAAAATAATAAAAGAAGCGTGCAAGCACTGCACGCGGCTTTTGATCATAATTCCTACGCATATAAGAGTGAGAGACGCAATTTGACTTTGCGTGTATAAGAGAGAGTGAAAAAACACAATATGACTTTGCGTATATAAGAGAGAGGCGCAATGTGACTTTGCGCATCCTGAAAGCTCATACTGACTTTGCGCTTCTTTATGTCCACGTGGCCTGACAAACACTATGCGGGGTAAATAGTTTAAGGACCGCATTATTTTGGTCAATTTTAAATTTTTTTGCCCCAATGTGGTCAAAAAACCCACAAGTGAAATGCATAAATGTAGAAATGCATAATTGTATTAACTCCTCAGCAAAAATACAGAATCACACAAGTGAAATTAATAAATCAATATGGCAGCAGATGCAAGAGACACGAGAGAGAAAGGTGTGCTTGGCTGCTCCGATGTGACGCTGCTGGTGCTGGGCGACACGAGCGAAGACAAATCACCGAAAGGTATGGCTGCTCCGCTGCTGGTGTTGGGCGATTGACGACGGACAAAGAGGATGACCCACGACTCAGAGAGCGTCCCTAGAGATGGAGGTGTAGTGGCACAAAAAGTCATCGGTGGCGCAGTTCAGGATTGTTAGTACAGTGACGTCCGTGTAGTGTGCAGGTGCAGCGACGCAAAGGGAAAGGGTTCAATAGTTGCAATTTAGGAACGAAAATAAGAATAGGGGCCCTAATTTGATTTTCAGAACTTCTTTTGATTTATACTTTTTTTACTCTTCCTGATTTTTCTTTTCTAAATACAATTTAAAAAAACCAACCCAACAGGCCAACACGCAATCACCACTCGGGTTGGCGGGTTTGGTGGGGCATGTAATGTCCTAATTTCTGAATTCAAGAACAATGCTCGTTGGAGGCACTATTCCCAAATTTGTAAAATTATTTTGCACCATTATCGATATCGACATACAATCACATGCATAAATGCTTAGGTAGTCCAACATTTACTTAAGCCTCAAAATAAATACATATGTTCAATGATCAAGTGAGTTGCCGACAAATGAATCAATAGGTCATAATACACACATCAATAGGCATGGTTGGGTAGTCCTGTGCAAAATAACCAATTTCCTAAACTAACCCATTACCAAACTGATACTACATTTAAAAAACCCCACTTTATTAGAACTAATTTTTGAACCATCCCACTTCAATTTAAAAAAACCCAACTAATTTTTTAACTAATTAAACAAGTTCGTGTACCATTTTTTACCCAGATTTTATGTTGTCTCATTCTGAAATTAGATTCCATTTCACCTCTCCCAATTTTGCAATTAATAACCCTAATCTCTGACTTGCAAACCCAATTCCCAATTTCTCTCATTAATGCTTTGGATCATGTCATCACGTTTGTGATTTCACTTGCAAACTCAATCCTCAATTTCTCTCATTCACGCTTAGAATAAGGTCATCACATTTATGATTTCACTCGCGGTCTCAACGGAGGCCTCTCTTCAGGGATCATCGATTTGTCACCCCTTTCGTTTCTGTGCAGGTGCGATGTGTTTATTTAACATGTTATTCTCTCTGCCATTTTTATTTACCAATGCTTTTTCTTGTTGTTTGGTGATATTGGGTCCCCGCATTTGAAGAAAATAAGTTCAGATGAAGTTTAGATCTGCCATGCAAGAAATAAGATATAATCAAAATATGTCATAAAAGAAAGATACTAGTACTAAATTGGCCATGTTACTTTAACTTTTTTTTTTGCTAATCATCAGTATCTATTCAAGTGTTAATACTAAATTGGCCACGTTACTTTTGAGGTAAATGACTATTTAAGCACCACCGAGCACGTGGATCAGCTGGTAAGGGGCTGTTCCAGCTTAACCAGTGGTCTCGAGTTCAAGCCCTGGGTATGCAGCTGTGTTAAATACTCGGAGGGAGAGTTTTGCCGCCCATAGAGGTCCTACCCGGCTCGATAGGTGTCCTCCCGTGGAGGATACCTGTGGTCTTGCACAAAAAAAAATGACTATTTAAGCGACAACTAGTTTAATTGTTGAATCATATTAAAGGCAAAAAAGACTGCTTCATAAGTTGCTAAATTGCATTTCAGAAGAATTCTTGGAAGATTATTCTGCTCTTAGCCTACTAGAGCCTCAGTGTGGTATATGGGGACTTGAGCATTTAATAAGAAAAAAGTATGGATTTATGCACTTCAATTAAGCCTATTGGTACTTTGTTATGAGAGTTTTCTAATTGAATAATTTTTAGAACACTTTTAGTTGATTGATAATGATACAGATTAGCATTAGCTTGAATCAATGTTGCATGTAGATCCTAAGTTCCTATTTATTTCTTCTTGCCTGTAGCTTGAATTGATAATGATATAGATTAAAATATTTTGTGTTTTTATTTATTCTTGCCCGATGACTTTTATAATGTATTCATTATGGTGAACATCTCCTCGTCTAATTTTTTTTTTATTTTTTTCAATAAAACTTGTTGAAATTTGTTGGTATAATAGCACTTGGTATAATTCATAATTCTTTTGATTATGCATGCATGGAATCCATGGCTTAATTTTCTATTACCCCATTAATATCCCTATGATTCCATTGGTTATCATGACCTATGTGACAACCCTTTACCGTTTACTGCTAAGGGCATGCCCCAATTCTGCTGTGCTTCATAGAATCATTAGACAAATGGGTTATTTTGAAAAGGTTGGAGTAAAACAACACTGAGGCTGAGACTGAACTTGGGTTTTGATCTTATAGGGGTTTTGATTTCCGTTCAGCATTTGTGTTCGGTCAACATGGATCAGAGAGCTTGTTTCTACATCTTTCGGGTATGTATTGATGATTCTCACAGTTTCTGACTTTCTGTAATTGAAATATTAATCATTTGTGTGCTATTTTTTATTGATTTTGTTCAAGAAATTTTGTTGCCGAGAAAAGTCATTCTACATGCTTGATTGCTTGTAAGTTGTAATGATTTCATTCCTATCAAGTATCAACTAAATAAATTTAAAGTGGGAAAATCCTATAGAATAAATTTGCTTATTAGGATTAATGATTTTATGGATTTGAATTTTCTTATTACGTTGATTTACTCATTTAAATTCGAAGGAATTGTTGCATGTTGAGAAGTAGGTTGCCTAATTTTAACTACAAGTGTAGTTAGTGTTGTGATGTTGCCATTAATATAATTATTTTCTAGCACCCCATATTGATCTTGCAAAATTGTATGTTTGGATTAAAATGGCTGATCAAGAGGGTTTTTTAGCTTCTTCAGCAACAGGACATTCTACGCATCCCCTACTATGTCCCACTCTATTAATGTGTTGTCGCCATGTGTTGAAGGGCGGAGAAATAGATCTGAATCATAAAATCACTTTACAATGGAGTGTGAGTCAATAAAGAAAGTCAACTACAACTATTGTGGCAAATCAATCATGACAATGGAACCAGTGCCATGAGAGCTCATTTAATTTGATGAGGTGCAAATTTAATCCTAGCAAGAAGCAAAGAATTGGTTCATCAACAACTAGGAATGTGGAAGGAGAAGTCATATCTTTCCATTCAATCGCTAAATTTGAACAAGAGGACAGTCGTGACGAACTAGCGAAAATGTTCGTGGCTATGGAGATCCCCTTTAGACAAATGGAGAATGAAGCCTTCCGGAGGTTTATGAGTGTCACACAACCGAGGGTTACCACCCCCTCACGCACGACTGTAGCTCATGATATTTTGACACTGCGGAAAACGGAGAAAGAAAATTTAAGGAAGTTTCTTAGCCATCATTGTCAAAGGGTGTGTCTCACTACCGACACATGGACCTCTTCACAAAATTTCAATTATATGTGTTTGACACCCCATTTCATTGACAATAATTGGAGGTTGCACAAGAAGATTATTAATTTTTGCCAAGTCTCAGGTCACATAGGGGAGATTATTGCCAAGATAGTTGAGCAGTGTTTGAATAGTTGGTCTAAACCGTGTTCTGTGTTTGACGGTGGATAACGCCTCGTCTAATGATCTTGGAATTATACTTCTAAAAAGGAGGCTTATGTCATGGAGTAACTTGGTTCTTAGGGGTGAATACCTTCATACGTGTTGGTGTGCCCACATACTGAATTCAATTGTTAAAGATGGTTTGAATAAGATCGATAAATCTATTTTGAAAATCCAGACAACAATGAAGTATGTAAGATCTTCACCTTCAAGGTTGTCTAGATTCAAGGCATGCATCGAGCAAGGTAACATTAAATACAAAGGTCTTGTCTGCCTAGATGTTGAAACTAGATGGAACTCGACCTAAAATGTTAGATGCCGCTTTGAAGCATCATAAGGCATTTGAGGAGCTTGATATGATAGATGAAAGATATAAAGAGGAAATGAGAAAGGGGGTGTCTCGACATTAGAAGATTGGTATCAAGCTCGCTCTGTTCTCCCATATCTGCAGATTTTTATGATGCTATAACAAACATTTTTGGTTCTTCTTATGTAACCAGTAACATATACATGCTTGAGGCCCTTGGACTTGGCTTGAAGATCAACAAGATGTTACATTCTAAGGATGCAAGTATGAAACTCATGGCTAATAGGATGAAGAAAAAATATGAAAAGTATTGGGGTAATTATGAGAGTCTCAACATGTTGTTGTTGGTTGCTTATGTGTTGGACCCTAGGTACAAATTGAGGTTCGTTACCTGGTTGATTGATAATGTCCACAGTTGTGGTCAAGCAATCATTTTTAAAAATAAATTAGACTCTTGTTTGAAGTCTATTTTTGAAGAGTATGGTGGTGGAGTGGAAGAGTCTTAGGGTGGGTCACAATAAACCCAGTTGAATGTACAAGCTAATATTGATTGTTATGGTTATTCTAAGTATTTGAAAACAACTAGGTTTGGGGGGCCGAAATTCTAAGTTAAACAAGTACTTGGAGGAAACATTAGAAAGCCAAGTAGGGGATTTTGATATTTTGAATTGGTGGAAAAAAACTCAAGTAGATTTCCCACCCTTGCAAACATTACAAGGGAGGTGTTGGCTATACTTCCATAGTGGCATCTGAGTCGGCCTTTAGCATCGGAGGAAGGGTGTTTGATCCCTATCGTAGTTCTCTAACGCCAAAAATGGTAGAAGCCCTTATAAACACCTAAGATTGGCTCAAAGGAACACCCTCATCATTACTTTCCAATGAGGACTTTGAGGATCTTGAAAATTTTGAACAATGTAAGATAAAATAACAAAATGTGTTTAAAAGTATGTGTTGACTTATTTCATTATGACTTGATAGTAACAAGGGTTCTTTTTATTTTGCATAATTAATTTCCCCACAAGATGTTGCTTGTTCAACTTCCATTGCACTTGATGAGGACTAAAGACCTTTCTTTTTCTAGGTTTATAATGTATTCGAATTTGTAGTTTAAGGACCTCAAAACTATAATTTCAGTTGATTTTTAGGCTTAGATAGCATTATTGGATTAAATGGTTCAGTTTACAGTGACTCAGCTTAGATGATGTAGTAAAGAAATCTAATGGTTCAATTTGCTTTTTCAGTATGTTTATTATATTTGCTTAATATTCCTTTCGTTGACCTTGGGAATAAGGTGTTGGAATAATAAGCAGTTAACTGAGTCCAAAAGTCAGTTATAAGGGGAAACCCTTGTAAGCTTAGTTTTCGGGTCCCTAATAGAAGTGGTTTTATGTATAGTTTATATACCATATTTTTCAAAAATCACCATGCTTTTATTTAGAGCAGTCTGTAACTTTATGTTGAGTTACTTAACATAGATGTTACTTCATACCCATTGCTCTCACTCTTGGAGAAGGTGTATCCCTAGAAGCTAAATTGCCGAGCAGGTAATCCAGCTTTAAATCCCTTATACTCTGGCTGAAACTGAAACTATTTATTTTGTTTATATTTTAAGGTTGTGGTTTTAGTATGGTATATTTACAAGAAGGAAGCTATTTTACGTTAAAGAGAGGTATACGGGAAGAATGGATATTAGATATGGCAGAAATATGAAATTAATGATAGTTGGAAGTTTGAAATGATGTGATCACCCTTGCTTGATAACCCACTATACTGGATCTTCTCTATGTTTTAATCTCAAAAGTGCTTTTGTATTATTCAGATGAATGAACATGTGTTGTTTTAATCCCAATTCTGGAGTTGTTTTGGAAAATCACTCTTGGTCTTTGGTACTGCCACTACTCCAAAAATGGTCTTTTACGACGGTTAAAATAGGCCTTTTACGACGGTTGGAGAACCGTCGTGGATCCAGACGTCGTAAAAAACTGGAATTTTGACGACGTTTCACAACCGTCGTTGCAAATTAGAAACAACGACGGTTGTTAAGGGAACCGTCATCGTTTATTGCATATACAACGACGGTTGTGGTCACAACCGTCGTGAAATGTGGCCAAATGAAGGTTATCTGAAGACCTTTTTACGACGGTTAAGTAAGGAACCGTCGTTATAAGCCAGAAACAACGACGGTTAAAACTGGAACCGTCGTTGTATGTCCAAGAAACAACGACGGTTTCTGTTTGAACCGTCGTTGTTTCCTGGACATACAACGACGGTTCCAGTTTCAACCGTCGTTGTATGTCCTGTTTGTAATGGTATGTCCAAAATATCCTAGCTACTTTGTAGTTAATGCCTAGTTATTTTAATAAAAATTCCAAAAAAGCACAATTTTTGGGTGCTTCATAGTCTTTATTAAAATGTCAAAAATTATATTAAAACTATCCTGGTAGCAGCTGCCAAAGACAATGAGGCTACCAAAATTAAAATGTCAATTATATATATGTTCTATGCGTGTATAAAAGAGAGATAAAAAACATGCTTTCAATGTTTCCTTCCCCAATGAGATCACTCAAATCATTTATTAGAGAATGTGTTTCAGAAAAGAGCATTTAGTTTGGAATTGGTCAAAACCAAAATTAGAAAAATAAAATATACAGTTATAAATTTATTTAATTTTAAAATAAAATAATAAATATTAAAATATTTATTATATTAGTTAAGAAGTTATGTATTGAATTTCTAAAAATATAACAAAAACTTGTTGATCTCCTAGGCAAGTGTACCTATTAGTCAACTGTAGTAATATGAAAATAAATTCAGAGTGTCGATCCCACGAGGAGTTGGTAGTTCAAAGTTGTATTAATTCAAAAAGTATATATATACAAAAAGAATGGATTTGGTTCATGATTGATATAGGTAATTAAGTTAAAATTCTATCAAGTAATTGAAAAGAGCGTAAAACTTGATTGAAGATATCAGTGAGAAAAACTGGGATTGAATTTCATCTATCTCCCTCGTTTATATTCTGGTTGTATATCAATATGTAGCAATCATAATTATCAATATTGATGCACACATAATAGTCATTTATATTGATTCCTCACATATAAAATTCATAAGGATGATTTGTAAAAACTTGTTGATCTCCTAGGCAAGTGTACCTATTAGTCAACTGTAGTAATATGAAAATAAATTCAGAGTGTCGATCCCACGAGGAGTTGGTAGTTCAAAGTTGTATTAATTCAAAAAGTATATATATACAAAAAGGATGGATTTGGTTCATGATTGATATAGGTAATTAAGTTAAAATTCTATCAAGTAATTGAAAAGAGCGTAAAACTTGATTGAAGATATCAGTGAGAAAAACTGGGATTGAATTTCATCTATCTCCCTCGTCTATATTCTGGTTGTATATCAATATATAGCAATCATAACTATCAATATTGATGCACACATAATAGTCATTTATATTGATTCCTCACATATAAAATTCATAAGATTGATTTATTGAATATTGATTCCTCATATACTCAATAAATCATCCAGCATTAAGATCAAGCGTAAAAGCATTCGCTATATTGAAATCTATTCCTAGTAAAACAATATAACGACTATTTTCGTTCAGATCGGATTTTCAGAAATAGTTTCCAGTTAGATCCAAAAATCTAAATCTAGAATCTATTGATCAGATAGAATCAAGGACATATAAACAGAACGAAAATAACAATATCGATAGAAACAAAATCACTATATAAAAATATAACCAGAATATATCCGAGTTCGAGTTGATTTACATTCAATCCCAAAAGAGGAGATTAGCCACTCATGGTGACTTTACAATCCATAAAGATGAAGGAGAAAATGAAGAAATCTGATTTTGCAGCTTTTTTTCTTCTTCGGAGTCTTCGTTCTCTTTAAAAATGTCGAACTCCGAAAACTAACTTCGAAATTGGTTTTAGGTGCTGTTTAATGAAAATTCGCTCATGAGCTAAAAATTTAGCTCATGAGCCAAAGCATTCTTCAACGTGAAGTAAGGTAATTCGCTCATGAGCTAAAAGTTTAGCTCATGAGCCAATTCAGCACCCAAAAGCACTCTTCTCTGGCTCATTTTCGCTCATGAGCTAAAAATTTAGCTCATGAGCCAATTCAACACCCAAAAGCACTTTTCTCTGGCCCATTTTCGCTCATGAGCTAAAAATTTAGCTCATGAGCCAAAAAATTTCACTTGTCTTGGAATTTCTCTTTTCTTCTTGCTTCTTCACTTCTTTTGTTCCTGATTGATCTCCTTTCATATTTCCTGCAATTAAACATCAAAAATTGGGATTAAAAGGTTTCAATTATATCAGTACTCAAATATTACTGCTTAACTTAAATGTTCTAGAATTTGGAGGAAATCAATTAAAGAATTAATGCAATTAACTCTAAAATTGCCATTCTTTCCATACAAAAATCCTAATATTTGGCACTTATCAACTCCCCCCAACCTAGAATCTTGCTTGTCCTCAAGCAAAGTAAACAGCCATACTTCACCTATTCATTAATTCATTTCTGAAACTGGTTATTTGGAAATCATTTCCATGGTCCTTCAAAAGATAACTTCACATTCCAACCAAAGAATTGAAATCAAAAGCATATGGTAAACCCAATATCAAATAGAAGGAGGACAAGAGTACAATTAATCACCAAAAGGAGCAATTATAACAATGAAATGATTCTAATCAAGGAAATTTTTCTCTCAATTCTCACTGGTGAGTGTTTCTCTCAAACTTTCACTGAAAATTGCACAAATCAACATTGCTAGTCATTTCCAATTCAACCACAATCACATATTTGACATGTATCTTAAGGTCTTGTAAAGGTTGTAATGAGGCTAGGCTTCCAAGAATTATGGTTTTTCAGGATAATCAAAAGCACAATTCAAGAAAAGAGAGCATAACTACATTTCAATTCAATTTACATCAACTCTCACTTCTTAACACCTCAATACACCAAATTTTTCATTCACAATCTACTCCTTTTTATTTTCATTGTCTTTTTTTTTTTTACATATATGGTAAGGAGTAAATTATATAGCCAAACCATTTTTTTCTTATAAACACACTTTCACCAACCCATTATCATTGAAATGATAATATGCACCTATGCTCTCCTTCCTTTAGTGTGCAAAGGTAGGATAATATTTTGATTTTAAGGCCAAGGTACATAATCAAAGAACAATTAGGCTCAAATGGGCTAGCACAAAAAAAATTGGTCATTTATAGGTTGGCTATTTGGCACTAAGTTATTTACATTCAACAAAACTTGCCTTAATCATTTCCATGCCTCTTATGTGATGTTATCAAAAAGGAAACTCAAGCAATATCAACTGATCAATTAACAGTGAAACTCTCAATCTGTTTATGGATTTACACACTCACTGGGTTATCTGTGGCTTATTTCCTTGATTATATCACCTATTGTTATGATTGCTTATTTTGGTCAATTATCATGCACCAATGTCCTAATCCTATTTGATTATGCAATTTACCACATTTTTCCTTTTTCTCTTCTTTGTTCAGTTTGTTCAGCTGATCTAACTTTAGGACACTTACTGAATCCTGATTTCCTTTTAACCAATCTCCTCAAGAAAAATTTTTCTTTTAATTCCCAAAAAGTATTTTCTAAGTATTTATATCTATGTATCAGTATTATATCCACATTACTAAAACACAAATCCTAACTAATCAAAGTAATAAAACAAACTAAAAACAGAAATAACTGAAACAAGAAACAAGAAACAACCATAAATAACTAACACACAGACTGAAATTATCAAAAGTATTAAACACTGCAGTCTCAGTTATCTGCCAAAATATCAAACACAAACAGTGTAAAAAGTATCAACTATCAAAAGTGAAACCAAGTCATATCAATAAAACCATAGCAAAGGGATTAATCAATCTCCCCTCATGATTTTGTCAAAGTCCTCCTCAAAATCACCATTATGATATAGCCCTTCTCCATCTCCAGCATCAACTACATCATTAGCAGGTCCTGATGGTCCCGCTTCTGGAATATAGTCTCCTCCAGGTGCAACTCCGAAAGCATGCTCTCCACTGACACCAGCTCCCCTAGTAACAGCAGCTCCAGCTTCACTCCCCCCCGGAAAAAATGGACTGTCCCCAGGCCACTGAACATAGGAAAGGAACTGTGTTGAATCCCAACCCTGCTTCTCCACAATGAATTGTTGTCCTTTATGCAAGGAGATGCGCTGCTGTCTATCATGGTGCATCTCTAAACTTAACCTGTCAAACCTCTCCATAATCTGGGCATTAGATGGTTGAGGTTGGTATTCAGGTTGTGGAGGTTCTTGCTCTTCAGGTTGAGGTTGTGGTTGAGGCTCCTATGGTTGCCTGGCTTGCCTCTCATCAGGGTTGGTACAGTACAACCTTATGTACTTTTTATCAATAGCCTCTCTAATTTTCATTGTAGGGTTGACCTCAACCCCCTGAGCTGCGCACATAGCTGTGATCATGGATGGAAAACCCAGTGTCCTGGATGCCTTCTCATTATTTTTATTTGCTTCAGTTGTGGCAAACTTGTACATCTGTTCAGAAATAATATGTGCCACATCTACAGTGAAACTCTTTTTCATGATGCTGTAAAGAAGGTGACACCTGGCCAAGTTCATATCAGAAACATGACCTAGGGGTATGATATTAGCCAGAATGAAAGTCATCCAGATTTGTGCCAAAGTCTTCATACTTGATCTGACTATTCTGAGGGGTTTATTAGATGTTCCTCTTGTATATCCATGATTTGGAATACAAATTTTTCTTACCTCTTCCCGTTCATCAAAACCATTTCTGATTGCCTTTAATCTTTGATAAGTGCAGACACAGCCTTCAGAGAGTGTCAAGGGGTTTCCAAGGAACTCATTAATTGCATCTCTGTCATACATCACCCATCTTCCTCTTACCTTAGACTTTCTTTCTTCTGATCCATCTTTGGGGTAAGCATTTGCATAGAATTCTCTAACAATTTCTGGATCGAATTTTGGTAGAGGACTAGCTAATTGCATCCAATTCCTCATGATAAGCCTATTAAGAAAGGCATCATGTTCCCCAGGCTTTAGATTAACTTTCCGTTCAGGAATAAAGTTCCATTTCTTAATCTCTTCATATCTTTCCAACCCCCTTGCATCTCTGAACAAATTTCTATTTGGCCTCTCAGGTGAAGGAGTGCCCGTCCTCGCTCTTTTTCCTTTGTTTAGTCTTGTTGGATTCAATCCTGCTGTTGTTTTGGTTCTTGCCATTTTCTGCACATCAGAATTAACCAACCAATAACAACCAATTAAGTTCAATGGAAATCCAACATGTAACAAATTAATGCCCTTCAATTTAATACAATTTCCCATATGGGGAGGCATGAATTTTCAAGCTTGTGCATGTGTAAAACTAAACCAAGAACCCAAAGCTTTGAACTAAAATAACCAAGCAAGCATAATTCATTGAAGCATTTAATCAAACACTTGGTGGAAAATAAAAATTCACAAACATATAATTGAATAGTAATTGGAGAATGTATTCAAACATATAATTGTTTTCAAGCACCCAAGCAAAGTGATCATAAAACATTTGAGCAAGCTTAAAATACTTGACGACCATTTGAAGTGTATTTCAAGTGACCAAGGCATGTTTGCAAAGTGAGCAAAATAAGTAACCACTTGCATCATGAAAAGCAAACCAATTAATTAGGAACAAGGTAATTAACATGACAAGCATCATGAATATGTCATTAACACATTTGATCAAACACCTTGCATGCATCCTTATGGTTAGGTGTAAAAGCATTAAATCAAATTCCATATTTCACCTAATCACCATAATCATACACACAATCATTTTCCAACAATAGTTCAAGTATTAAGACACAATGATGTAAAATGAGTAAGTGACAAGCATCATGTATCTCACACAATCACTAAAGCCAAGTACTTTGGTGTTTTATCAAGTAGCATTGCATAAGGCATTTTTCCAAACACTTGGTAGGCAATGTTACTTGACACACTCAATAGCTCAACTTAACATCCATTTTTCATTCCAATGTAAAACAAACAATCAACCCAAGCACATTGCAATCAACAATTCATAAATTTCAAGCATTTATCCAAAATTTCAATTAACTTGCATGGTGCCTAACTTAGGGTTCAAAACTCCAAGAAATTTCAAAAATTTCTCGGTTGGAATGGGGAAAAATGATGGAGTTCTTACCTTGGAATGTGATTGGAGAAGGGAAGTAGGGATTTGAGTAAGAAATTTGAGTTTTGAGATGAGAGGAAAATGAAACCTTGAGTGGGAGTTGCTGTCGCGTGCAAGAGAAGAGAAAAGGATTTGCAAAAGTGAAGTTTCTCTATGTTCTTTGCTGTCCAACGTGTGTTTAGTGTGCAAAAGTAAGAAATTCGCTCATGAGCTAAATAATTCGCTCATGAGCGAATTTTATCCAGTAAGCAAACACACTTTTTAAAGCAATTCGCTCATGAGCTAGAATTTTCGCTCATGAGCGATTTTTGTCCAGTAAGTACACACATTCAGCAACCAATTCGCTCATGAGCCAGTATTTTCGCTCATGAGCGAATTTCTTCCAGAATGTTTGAACAATTTAATCAAAAAATCGCTCATGAGCTATATTTTTCGCTCATGGGCGAAATTTGTCCAGAGGCTATCAATTTTTCACCCATAAATTCGCTTATGAGCTAAATTTTTAGCTCATGAGCGAAATTTGTCCAGAGGCACTCAATTTTCACCCATAAATTCGCTTATGAGCTAAATTTTTAGCTCATGAGCGAATTATGCAGAAGTGCAGAAATTTGCCTTTTTTCAAATTTTCTGCATAATTCGCTTATGAGCTAAAAATTTAGCTCATGGGCGAATTTAGCAGAATTTTCACTCTTTAATTCCTTTTACATCTTTCAAAATTTCTCACCAATTTTAATCACTCAAATCTTGATTATTGCTCTCTTTTAAACTTTAATTCACACTCCAATTCACTCCTCACATTGTTTTCTATAGTTTGACAAAGTTTCACATTTTAAAACTCAAAATCAAGATTGAAATTCAACTTTCTAACTTTGACCAACTTAAAGACAATTTTTAGCATCTAATAGTCTCAAATTAGCACCAAAACTCATTTCCATGCAAAACTTGTCCAATTAACTTCAAAATGCTCAAATATGCATGTTTGGCACAATTGAGACAATGAAATGCTAAAATTTGACTTAAAGCACACAAACACCCTAACACACAAATATGCATAAAAACACAAATACACACAGTTATATACAAAAACACACAAGCACATCAAATTGAAAATTGAAAACGCAAAACAGAATTAAACACTGGGTTGCCTCCCAGGAAGCGCTTGTTTAACGTCACTTAGCTTGACGCCTGTTTTTTTCATTATGAGTCCTTCAAAAAGATCACTGTGGCGAGTTTGTCAACCTCACCACCAAGGTATGGCTTCAACCTCTGTCCATTTACCACCCAACTCCTTTTTGATTCAGGATCCTCCAGCTCAATTGCTCCATATGGCTTAACTTCCTTGACTGTAAAGGGTCCTGACCATTTTGATCTGAGTTTTCCAGGGAATAACCTCAACCTGGAATTAAACAATAGTACCGATTGCCCTGGGTGAAATTCCCTCTTTAGAATCTTCTTGTCATGATATTTCTTCATTTTCTCTTTATACAATTTGGATGACTCATAAGCACTGAGTCTTAATTCTTCCAACTCTTGTAACTGAAGTTTTCTTTTCTCTCCTGTTGCCTTAGGATCAAAATTCAGAAATTTCAAGGCCCAGTATGCCTTGTGCTCTAATTCTACAGGTAGATGACAGGATTTACCATACACCAGCTGAAATGGTGTTAAACCAGTGGGAGCCTTGTATGCTGTCCTGTAGGCCCAGAGTGCATCATCTAACTTCATTGACCAATCTTTCCTTGAAGATGCCACAGTTTTTTCCAGAATGCGTTTAATCTCTCTGTTTGACACCTCTGCTTGCCCATTGGTCTGTGGGTGATATGGTGATGCAACTTTGTGTCTGACACCATAATGTTCCAAACATTTCTGAAGTTGAGCATTACAGAAATGTGAACCTCCATCACTGATTAGCACTCTTGGAGTACCAAATCTGCAAAAAATATTCTTCTTGAGAAATTTAATCACAGTCTTAGCATCAGCTTTTGGAGATGTGATTGCCTCTACCCATTTTGACACATAATCAACTGCCACCAAAATGTATTCATTGGAAAATGAGGATGGCAATGGTCCGACAAAATCAATACCCCAACAATCAAAAACTTCAACTTCCAGAATTGTATTAAGAGGCATTTCATGTCTTTGTGAAATTCCACCTGTCCTTTGACAATTATTGCATTGTTGAACAAAGTTGTGTGCATCCTTAAACAATGAAGGCCAATAAAAACCAGATTGGAGGACTTTTGCAGCTGTCCTCTCTCCATTGAAATGACCTCCATAAGGGGAACTATGGCAATGCCATAAGATACTTCTTGATTCCTCATTTGATACACACCTTCTCAGTAATTGATCTGATCCAATTTTGAACAGGTAAGGATCATCCCACACATACTGATGTGCCTCTCTCAGAAATTTTTTTCTTTGGTGCCAACTCAAGTCTTCAGGTATGACACCAGCATCTTTGAAATTTGCCATGTCTGCAAACCATGGCCTTTCTTGTATAAGCATCAATTTTTCATCAGGAAATTCTTCCTGCACATCTGTCTGATTATTGGTTACTTCTGTATTCACAAGCCTGGACAAATGATCAGCTACATAATTTTCGCTTCCTTTCTTGTCCTTAATTGTTAAATCAAATTCCTGCAACAATAAAATCCATCTGATCAGTCTTGGTTTGGAATCTGATTTATTTAGCAAATATTTAATTGCAGCATGATCAGTATATACAGTAACAGAAGAACCAATCAAGTAAGATCTGAAATTTTCCAAAGCATACACTATAGCTAACAATTCCTTTTCAGTTGTTGCATAATTGATTTGTGTTTCACTAAGGACTTTGCTGGCATAATGTATAGCATGAAAAATTTTATTCTTTCTTTGAACTAAAACTGCTCCTATAGCATAATCACTCGCATCACACATCAATTCAAAATCTAAATTCCAATCAGGAGCAATTATGACCGGAGCTGAAATCAATTTCTGTTTTAACAAGTCAAAAGCATGCAAGCATTCAGCATCAAATTTAAAAGGTGTATCCTTATTAAGCAGATTGCTAAGTGGCTTGGCAATTTTGGAGAAGTCTTTGATGAATCTTCTATAAAACCCAGCATGGCCTAGAAAACTTCTGATTCCTTTGACATTTGTTGGTGGTGGGAGCTTTTCTATGACTTCCACTTTTGCTTTGTCAACTTCAATACCCTTGACAGAGATTTTATGTCCCAATACCACTCCTTCAGTGACCATGAATTGGCATTTTTCCCAATTCAAGACTAGATTGGTATCAACACACCGCTTCAGTACGGTATTCAAATTCTCCAGGCAATGATCAAAGGATTCACCAAACACAGAGAAGTCATCCAAGAAAACTTCAATACATTTCTCAATCAAGTCAGAAAATATTGCAAGCATGCATCTCTGAAAGGTTGCTGGTGCGTTACATAATCCGAAAGGCATTTTCCTGTAAGCAAACACACCAAAAGGACAAGTAAAAGCAGTTTTTTCCTGGTCTTCTGGATCTACAGTTATCTGATTATAACCTGAGTAACCATCCAGAAAACAATAATAAGATTGTCCAGCTAACCTTTCTAACATTTGATCCATAAAAGGAAGAGGAAAATGATCTTTTCTAGTTGCTTGATTCAATTTTCTATAATCTATACACATTCTCCAACCTGTGACTGTCCTAGTAGGGATTGATTCGTTTTTATCATTATGAATAACAGTCATACCTCCCTTTTTAGGAACTACCTGGACCGGGCTGACCCAGGCACTGTCTGAGATTGGATAAATCATACCTGCATCAAGCAACTTCATTACCTCTTTCTTTACTACCTCTTTCATTGTTGGATTTAACCGCCTCTGAGGTTGTGCTACAGGCTTATAATCTTGCTCCATATGAATTTTATGCATGCAATAGGATGGACTAATTCCCTTGAGATCTGACAAAGTCCAACCTATTGCTCCTTCATTAGCCTTTAGCACTTGGATCAATTTCTTTTCTTCAGAAGCCGTCAGAGTATTGCTTATCACCACTGGTTTATTGCCTCCATCTGCAAGAAAAACATATTTCAAATGAGGGGGTAATACCTTTAACTCCAGCTTCTGACTTTCAGATTTATTATCCTGTTGCAATTTTTCTGACTTTAATTCCTTTGGTGCAATCTCCTTGGTTGAATCCAGGTGTTTTAAGAATTCATCAATTTCTTTTTCTTCATCTTCATCAAACTCATTGCAAACACCAATCAATGCTTTTTCTAGCGGACTTGCTTTTGACAATTGCTTTCTTGATGCTAGAAAAACTTCATCTAAGACATCCATTCTGAAACACTGCTGCTTGTCCCTTGGATGTTGCATAGCTTCAAATACATTAAAGTTAACTTCATCATCTTGTACTCTGACCTTCAATTTACCATCATCAACATCAATTATTACTTTAGCTGTCTTCATAAAAGGTCTTCCCAGAATTAGAGGAACCTCAACATCTTCCTCTATATCCATTACCACAAAATCAACTGGGAATACAAATTTGTCAACTTTAACCAAAACATCTTCAGCAACACCATAAGGGTATTTCATGGATCTGTCAGCTAACTGTAATGTCATCCTTGTGGGTCTCACCTCCAGATCACCTATTCTCTTTAACATAGATAAAGGCATCAAATTAATACTGGCTCCCAAGTCAAGCAATGCTTTACCTACTGGCAGTGTTCCAATTGTAACAGGAATAGTGAAACTTCCAGGGTCCTTGGATTTCTGTGGTAAAGATTTCGGAATTATAGCACTACACCCTGCCTCAAGTTCCACTGTTTCTTCAGAAAACCTCCTTTTCTTTGTTAGAAGCTCTTTCATGAACTTTGCATATGTTGGCATCTGCTCCATTGCTTCTACAAAAGGAATATTAATTTGCAGTCTTTTAAATATGTCCATGAATCTTGCAAACTGCCTTTCCTTGTCTCTTTTTGATGGATTCTGAGGGTAAGGTAGATTCTTCAGTTGAGGCACTTGTCTTTCACCCTTCTCCCTCTTTTTCTCATCACTTTTATTTTCTCCCTCTTTTTCTTTTCCTTCTTTCAACTCTCTATTCACAGCCTCACTTTTATTTTGTTCTTCCTCTCCCTCACTCATTTTTCTCTTCTTCATTCTCTTTTTCCTCCAAAACTTCTTCCTCTACTAACAGGTTGTCACCAATCCCCCTACCAACAACTTTTCCACTCCTTGTAGTAATGGATTTACAATGCTCCTTTGGATTGGTTTGTGTGTTGGCTGAGAACTGTCCAGATTGTTGATCTGATAATTGCTTTGCCAACTGTCCAACCTGTGTCTCAAGATTCCTGATTGCAGATTCAGTATTTTTCTGATTTGACATAGAAGTCTGCATGAATTTCTCTAATGTATCCTCCAACCTTGATGTTCTTTCATGTACAGAAGGATAATGCTGCTGTTGTGGTTGGTAAGGAGGCTGTCTATTGGAAGGTCCAACTTCCTGTCTCCATCCAAATTCTGATTTTGATTGTTTCTCCACCCCTGTGAAAAATTGTTAGCATAATTATTAGGATTGGTAGAGAAATTACCTGGTCTTCCTTGGTTGGCCATATAATTGATTTGTTCCTCCTGTTGGTTTTCTTGATAAGAACAGTGACCATTTGGATGGTCACCTCCACAGAAATCACAAATTAAAGGTTGTACCGAACCAGGACCAGATTGCACTAAATGTAATTGTTGAGGAAGCTTAGACATTTGCTTTGTAAGTGCTTCAATCTGTTGTGTAAGAATTTTGTTCTGAGCCAGAATAGCATCAGTAGTACTCAGATCAAGCACTCCTCTCCTTTGCACTGTACCCCTTTCACGCTGAGCTTGCTGATCAGCAGATGCTAAACCTTCAATGATTCGTGTGGCTTGTTCAGCATCTACTGATAACATAGTTCCTCCAGCTGCTGCATCCAAAATCATTTTTGTATCAGGCAAGAGACCATTGCAAAATGTATTCAGCTGAGTTATGTCTTCAAATCCATGGTTGGGACATCTCCTCAGCAAGGATATGAATCTTTCCCATGCCTCAAATAAAGATTCATCTGGTCCCTGCTTGAATTGTGAAATGTCTGCCTTAGCCTTGATGTATCTAGAGGGCGGAAAGAATCTATTCAGAAATTTTGCCTCTACTACACTCCAGCTAGTCAAACTCTGATTAGGATGAGATTTAAGCCATTCCTTTGCTTTTCCTGCCAATGAGAAAGGGAACAAACGTAAGTATACACTTTCTAAGTCCTCTTCCTCAAAATCCATTGTTGCAATTAATTCATAAAAGTAGAAAGGTGGGTATATGGATCTTCTTGATCCATTCCATGAAACTGGTGGGCACTGATTAAGCTCAGGAATGCAGGCTTCATTTCAATTGCTTTTGTTGCAGCTGGTACTACAATGCTTGAAAAATGTCTGGGACCCTGTTGTAAAGCATAGTCTCCCAGAGTTCTCCTTGGTGGATCTCTTCTTTCTCCAGCCATGTTTTCTATTCTTTGATCTGTTAGAATTGGTGTGTTGGGAGTGTTGGAAGACTCTCCTGTGGCTTGTCCTCGCTTTTTCTTCCTGTTTTTACCTCTGTTCTTCCGAGCCGTCTTCTCAATTTCTGGGTCAAATTCCAATTGATCTTCAGGCACCTGACCTCTCAAGAACATAAATCAACACAGCTCAAACAAGGATTAGCACAAGGATAAAAGTATAAACTAAAACTAACTAAAAAGGTAAGATTATTCACAGTACTTAATGAACTAGATAAACTTTGAACTGACACCGCTCCCCGGCAACGGCGCCAAAAACTTGTTGATCTCCTAGGCAAGTGTACCTATTAGTCAACTGTAGTAATATGAAAATAAATTCAGAGTGTCGATCCCACGAGGAGTTGGTAGTTCAAAGTTGTATTAATTCAAAAAGTATATATATACAAAAAGGATGGATTTGGTTCATGATTGATATAGGTAATTAAGTTAAAATTCTATCAAGTAATTGAAAAGAGCGTAAAACTTGATTGAAGATATCAGTGAGAAAAACTGGGATTGAATTTCATCTATCTCCCTCGTCTATATTCTGGTTGTATATCAATATATAGCAATCATAACTATCAATATTGATGCACACATAATAGTCATTTATATTGATTCCTCACATATAAAATTCATAAGATTGATTTATTGAATATTGATTCCTCATATACTCAACAAATCATCCAGCATTAAGATCAAGCGTAAAAGCATTCGCTATATTGAAATCTATTCCTAGTAAAACAATATAACGACTATTTTCGTTCAGATCGGATTTTCAGAAATAGTTTCCAGTTAGATCCAAAAATATAAATCTAGAATCTATTGATCAGATAGAATCAAGGACATATAAACAGAACGAAAATAACAATATCGATAGAAACAAAATCACTATATAAAAATATAACCAGAATATATCCGAGTTCGAGTTGATTTACATTCAATCCCAAAAGAGGAGATTAGCCACTCATGGTGACTTTACAATCCATAAAGATGAAGGAGAAAATGAAGAAATCTGATTTTGCAGCTTTTTTTCTTCTTCGGAGTCTTCGTTCTCTTTAAAAATGTCGAACTCCGAAAACTAACTTCGAAATTGGTTTTAGGTGCTGTTTAATGAAAATTCGCTCATGAGCTAAAAATTTAGCTCATGAGCCAAAGCATTCTTCAACGTGAAGTAAGGTAATTCGCTCATGAGCTAAAAGTTTAGCTCATGAGCCAATTCAGCACCCAAAAGCACTCTTCTCTGGCTCATTTTCGCTCATGAGCTAAAAATTTAGCTCATGAGCCAATTCAACACCCAAAAGCACTCTTCTCTGGCCCATTTTCGCTCATGAGCTAAAAATTTAGCTCATGAGCCAAAAAATTTCACTTGTCTTGGAATTTCTCTTTTCTTCTTGCTTCTTCACTTCTTTTGTTCCTGATTGATCTCCTTTCATATTTCCTGCAATTAAACATCAAAAATTGGGATTAAAAGGTTTCAATTATATCAGTACTCAGATATTACTGCTTAACTTAAATGTTCTAGAATTTGGAGGAAATCAATTAAAGAATTAATGCAATTAACTCTAAAATTGCCATTCTTTCCATACAAAAATCCTAATATTTGGCACTTATCAATAATATTTTAGTTTTTTCATCTATATATATCGTATATTAAGAATATATTTTGATTTTTATATTATCATTTAATAATAAAATATTTATTAAATACTAAATTCATAAACTTTAAAAATGATTTAAAAAATATTTGATAAGAGCAAAAAAATGAAGTTATAAATGAATTAAACAAGTCAAGCTCAACCTTTGCTTTTCTTAAACAAGCCAAATCCAAGCTTTAAATTTGGCTCGTTTAAATAAATGAGCCAAGCTTGAGCCCCCCATTTTTTAATAATGAGGAAGTGTATGTCGATAACATCATTCTCATACATGGTACTTAATGTCACACAAATTAAATTTCCCTGCCATGCACAGACTCACTGTATATATAATATTGACAAAAGAAAAAAGACAGAAATTAAGCTAGCTAGCTAGGCAACAAAGTCAAAAACAGTTCCAAAATTAATTTAAATAAAAAACTTGGAAAAGCAAGGAAACTACCACCGATTCTCTTTCTTTGTATGCTGAGTTTTTCTGCCAAGGCAATGGCAAGGAACATTGCTGCAGGAGGTAAGTGATGAGTGAGGGAACCATATATATATTCACCTCTCTCCCTCATAGTTGTATATATATATAATATACCCATTAATTTTGTTTTGCATATATATACACAATTATATATATTAATTATTAATTTGTAGCTTCATTAATTAATTCAGATGATGAAATGGGTATGAGGAGTCTGATGATGAGTAGGAGACTCCAACAACAACGGTCTCCATGTAGAAGGGGAAAGTACTTGCAGTATACTAAGAGGATGACATTAAGTACCTAGTTGCAGTATTTTCCATTTTGTAAGAAAATATAATAACAAAAGGAATGAATAACAAAAACATAAACATACCCTTGCTATGTCTATTAATGAATAAAATTTCTCAAGCCTTCATTACAACAAGTAGAAGTGAGACAAGGTCTTACCAGGTCTTTAATTCTTTACATATTATCAAGTTTATTAGCTGGCTTAGATCCTTGACATATTTGTTCTCAACTCCAAGCTCACACACGATGTGGTGAGCTTTGGAACGACTAATCCCGTGGATATGCTAAAGAGCATACTCAAGGCGCTTGTTATCTGGAATCTCGCCTCCAACACCACCTCAATGTTTATATTCCTAATTTTTTATTGCAGAGAAAGTGTATGACGAAAAAACCCTATGGAAGTTTGAATTTAAGATAGAAAGAAACAAATCCCTAATCTAAGAAAAATCATGAAAGTGCCATTGAGCATAAATCACAAACCATTTTAGGCTCTTTGATCTGTTGAAGCTCTTCCAATAAAATGGCTTTGCAGCCATCCACCTGTCCAACCATTTTGGTCTCTATTCAAGCTCATCTTGTGCCAATTGATGATGTCTTACCATTCCTCCAAATCTATGTATGACATTGTCAAAGTCACAAGCAAACCAATTAGGCTAACAAATTCAATTTCAGCAATCAAGAAAGCACAATGAATAAAGAGAGTGAAAGAAACTGAAACCTGTTGTGAAAAAGCTTGGGATAAGGACTTGTCCCTCTTCATAGCTGCTTCCTTCCTCTATTGCAACATGGCCTTCACTTCTTCAACTGTGTGTGGACGTTCATCCTAGCCATCTGCAATGTTGCTTCCTTCTCTTGACTGTCAAAGAAACCACATAAACCCTCAAAACAGAACCCCATAAACTGTGTGTGGACGTTAAATAATAAAAATAGAAATTTAAGATGAAGCACCACTTCTAAGAGCTTGGGACTTCTTCTTGCTGGTTGCCAATTGAGTCTCGTGCTACAAGAAGAGCAACAAAGAATAAGCATTAAATAATAAAAAAAAGGACAAAAAGGGTATACAAACAACCAGATCAATCAAATACCTCCTTCTTGACTGGTTCTTCCTTTTCAGATAATATCAACTCTATGTGGCAGGGAGATGACATGTAAGCTGCCAAAATACACTCCTTCAATAAAACCTTGCAACAAAAATCAGCACATTAAAACAAACAAATTCGAGGGGGCCAACGAAGATGCAGGAGGGTCCCTCTGGGCGTTGGTTGGAGATGGCGGAGACACGGTGGCGGAAGAGGCGGTTTGTTCTTGGTAATTCAAGAAGCGTCGATTGGAAAACGTTGGAGGTGCTCGTGGCGGCCATCAACTCGCAACGCAATTCACACTGGGAAAACGCCTAAAGGGGAGGGGGAAAGGGGAGGGGGACGGTGGGAGACGGGAAAACGGTGGGGAGAGGGGGGTTTAGAGAGAGAGTCTGAAGGTAGAGAGAGATTAGGGTTCTGATGCGGCGCAGGGGAGAAGGGGAAGTTGAATATATAGCCCAACCTACCACGACGGTTGCCTTAGCAACCGTCGTGGATTCCCATCTTTACTGCGCACACCCGCTCTTTTGTTGCACACACCCCTTTAATTTTTTGCTGCGCACACCCATGCTTTTCCATTCACACCCACCTTCCTTTCTAACCCCTAATGCTACATGCACCACCCCACTTTACTTGTCACACCCCCATAAGGTCTTCCACGACGGGTGTCCACTGGGCCCGTCGTGGTAGCCCACTATTACTCCTGCACCACCCCTGCTTTTCTATTCCCACCCACCTTCCTTTCTGAACCCCTAATGCTACCTGCACCACTCCACTTTACTTGTCACACCCCCCATAAGGTCTTCCACGACGGGTGTCCACTGGGCCCGTCGTGGTAGCCCACTATTACTCCTGCACCACCCCTGCTTTTCTATTCCCACCCACCTTCCTTTCTGAACCCCTAATGCTACCTGCACCACCCCACTTTACTTGTCACACCCCCATAAGGTCTTCCACGACGGGTGTCCACTGGGCCCGTCGTGGTAGCCCACTATTACTCTTGCACCACCCATGTTTTGCTATTCACACCCCCCCTCATTTCTGAAACCCCTAATGCTACCTGCACCACCCCACTTTACTTGTCACACCCCCCATAAGATCTTCCACGACGGGTGTCCACTAGGCCCGTCGTGGTAGCCCACTATTACTCCTGCACCACCCATGTTTTGCTATTCACACCCCTTCATTTCTGAAACCCTTAATGCTACCTGCACCACCCCACTTTACTTGTCACACCCCCCATAAGGTCTTCCACGACGGGTGTCCACTGGGCCCGTCGTGGTAGCCCACTATTACTCCTGCACCACCCATTTTTGCTATTCACACCCCCTTTATTTTTGTAAACATTTATTCTAAGGTAGTTTTCTACGACGGTTGATTGGCAACCGTCGTAGAAACGTGCTTTCTACGACGGTTAAGGGCCAACCGTCGTTGTAAGTTACCCACATAATTGCAAAAATGCCACCGCGCATCTTTCAACGACGGTTGTCCCTCAACCGTCGTGGAATGCCCGTCGTAGAATGCCTTTTTTGTAGTAGTGTGCATTTGTTGCAGTCAAAATCAATTCTGGTATATATGAAATTTTCTAAATTATCCTTAAAATTATTTAGTAGACACGCCATTTTGGAAATGGTTACTTCTCCATGTCCATCTCCCTAATTTCTATTTGGCTTCATATGGACTTGACTCACTTGAGGCTTTGGAAATCTGTATTCGTATACTTTTATATTTTGTAGTTTCAAATCCACTGTAGTCATTACTGTTCTTAAAATTGTTTTTTTTTTCATAAAATTGGTTCAAAACTATTTTTTTCCATAAAATTGGTTTAAAACCGATTTTGAAAACCGATTTTTATCCACAAACCGGTTTAAAACTGGTTTAAATCCAGTTCAGTTTAAATCCGGTTTGAAACCAGTTCGAAATCGATTCAGTTAAAACCCAAACATGTTTAATATTAAAACTTTGACCCATAAATCTGGTTTATATTTGGAAATGGTTTAGGTTTTTAAAAGACAGCCCCATGCACAGTCCTATGGTTGGGATAATATTATACATGTGCTCTGAAAGAATAGAATAAACACCCCTAAGGGCTACACATGTATCATGACATCCCATAAAAGAATACATTAAGAGTAATGCCTATACAAAAGGTATCAACTGAATCAAAATAAACTGGGTCAAGGCAATAGCCCACCCATGAGCTCCTGGCTCCCCAGTCAAGCGTCTGGTCATGAACCCTGCACATCTAGATAAAGGCCACAATGTGTGGTGAGACTAACGTCCCAGTGGCAGTGAGTGTGATCAAAGCATACAATGTGGGGAACACAAGCAAATGATATGCAACAACATTTCTATAACTTCAATTAAGTCATAAACTACTCAAATATATCAAAGAATGCAATGTTAGTCCTCAAGTGTTTAACCCAACACCCTAGGGATCTTTCCACTTTACATGAGGCTAGACTGACCTCAGACTAATAGGAACTGACGTTCATGAAGGCCATAAAGACCTTACCTTTAATTCCTCATAGATTTTAATTAACAAACATGAATTTATAAAGTTTATCTTGAACAACCTCATTACTTTTTTGGCTATAAATATATAGCCCATGAAAATTCCTCTTGACATGATTAAGGTTCAAAATGTGAAACATGATGGATAATAAACATGAATGTGCATAGTTTAACCATTCCATGAAAGTGAATCATCATAATACAATTTTACATAATAAAACCCTAACCTTTGCCGTAGAGTTAGACAACCATCAAGCATTCCAATTACAATATATAGCATTCATAACCCTAAGGAAACATCAATCAAGCACAACCAAGAGAAATAAGCAAGGGGAGGAAGAGTAAGGGTCATTCAATAGGTTCAAACGGAAATAATAGTGAGTGGGTGAACCACACTCACCTCAAGTGTAACATCCTAAATTTTATTAGGATAAATATTAATTAATTAAATAAATGAGAAGAGGAAATAATTAATTAAATAGGTGAATAAATAATAGGATTAATAGTATTATTAGTTTTAACCCATAATGATAGTTTAAAATTTAAAAGAAGATAAGGGGTTGAGGATGGGCCCAAGCCCAATTAGGCTTTTTGGTAAGGAGGGGTTAATAGATCACCCTAATCCTTATTCGTATTATCGTCAGAGAGCGAAGAGCCAAGGAGGGGAGAAACCACATCTCAAGAGGAAGTCGCTACCGAGTAACCAAGCACCAAGAACTGTTGCAGTTGATCTTCACTCCCAGGTAACGGGGGGAGTAGGGTGTTCCTCATATGTGCATGTAGGGTGTGTTGGTAGTGGTGGGCAACCATAAGACCCATCTAAGGATTTAAAGTTGATTGATTTTCTGTTGATGTTGATTATTGATGATGAGTACTGTGAATTGATGATTGTTGTGCAATCTTGGATGAATTTTGAATTGATCGAATGTGATAATATGAATAGAGAAGAGAGAATTGAGAGGGATTTGATGAATTGGGGTTTTAATGTGGAAAACCTTGAAAACGTGTTAAAGAATGATATTCTGGTTGAAATTGATGAGTAAAAACGTGTATAAATGTTGTTTTGATGAAAAAGAATGATTAAAGAATGAATTGAGATGATTAGAAGTGGTTGAGATCGCAAGAATTGCGATCTGGGTCGCGTGTAATCGATTACCAGGGTGGTAATCGATTACCAGAGCGTTCTGGGCAGCGTTAAGTGAGTTTGGGTTGCTGGTAATCGATTACAAGGGGTTTGTAATCGATTACCAGAGAGTTGAGTTGCTGGTAATCGATTACAGAGGTGTGGTAATCGATTACCAGAATTTGACAGCTTTCTCACCTGAGAAAGAATGCATATGTTAAGGGTGCAAATGAACTCGGAATACTATCATATAATATATCAAACTGAAGCCCCAGATCTTAACTTTCTAATATAAGTGGAATAACTTTAATTGGACAACTAGAACTCTAGATATTTTCGAATTAGTGAACCAAGGTCATTAAGCTTAAGGCTTGAAGACTCCAAAATTGAGTAACGGTCTCTGGTAATTGATTACAGCTGTGTGGTAATCGATTACCAGGTTTTATTGTGTATGAGAATGTTGTTTATATGATGATTGATGATGTTGTTGATTAATGTTGTGATGTTAACATATGATGTTGTTGATTAATGTTGTTGATGATGATATATGATGTTGTTGATTAATGTTGTTGATGATGATAGATGATGTTGTTGAATAATGTTGTTGATTACGATATATGATGTTGTTGATTAAAATTGTGGTACTCAAATGCATGAGCCTAGATAGAGGCGATTGTATTTGGGGAGTTGTTGTACTCGGGATACATGAGCCTAGAGAGAGGCGAGTGTACTCGGGGAGTTGATGTACTCAGTTACATGAGCCTAGAGAGAGGCGAGTGTAATTCGGGGAGTTGTTGTACTCGGTTACATGAGCCTAGAGAGAGGCGAGTGTACTCGGGGAGTTGATGTACTCGGTTACATGAGCCTAGAGAGAGGCGAGTGTAATTCGGGGAGTTGTTGTACTCGGTTACATGAGCCTAGAGAGAGGCGAGTGTACTCGGGGAGTTGATGTACTCGGTTACATGAGCCTAGAGAGAGGCGAGTGTAATTCGGGGAGTTGCTAATTATGAATAAATACATGTTGCATATAATTGTGTGAATTATGTTGTTGTACTCGATTGCATGAGCCTAGAGAGAGGCGAGTGTAATTCAGGGAGTTGCTAATGATGAATAAATACTTGTTGCATATAATTGTGTGAATTATGTTGTTGTACTCGATTGCATGAGCCTAGAGAGAGGCGAGTGTAGTTCGAGAAGTTGTTAACGTTGAATGAATATATGACGCTTATGAAGAGATTGTGAATTGATGTTGGAATATTTTGAGTTGATTGATGAATGATTTTGTGTATAGACGAATATGATGTTTTGCTATGTGTGTTGAGGATAGGGTAACCTCCTATGTGTATGTATGAGTTAGAGCTCTTTCCTCACTGTTACTGTTGTTGTTTCAGGTGATAATGATGGCACATTTGGTGTCGAGATTTGATTAAAAGGAGTGTTGCTCTGGTACATGTGACATCCGGGCATATTCATGGGGTGTTTTCTTTATGTTTTGTTTAGGAGATTTTTATAAACCGTTTTGGATGCCTTGCACGACAAGTAGGATGTTTAGTATTAGTATTTTATTTCTTGAAGTTTCCGCTGCATGAGTATTGATTACGTTTGAATTTTATTTCCTTTTAATTAAGTTCTTTTAAAATTATTGAGGTTTTAATAAGGAGTTTGTGAACCTTTTTACCCACTATCATCTTATTATTTTCGAAAGTCTTCCGCTACATTATTTTATAAGAGTTGGGGTAGAAGGGTGTCACATCAAGAACAAGAAATGAAGGTGTTGGAGGGTGGAGAGTGATGATCCCAAGCTCCTCTAGTGATTTAAAGCTTCAATCCAAGCTTCTTCCTCCTCCTCCTTCATGTCTCTAGGATCTCTCTAACAAGGGAAAAGAAATAAATGACTAAAGCAAACTTGGTTTCCATTTTTTATGTTGAAATCACTGAAAGTTTGCTTGTCACGTTTTTTTCACTTGTATTAGATCATATAGTATTTGGATGCAATATTGTTATAATTGGTCCATATATGGTTAGTTAATTGGTTTACTTTTGTATTGGTCTATTTGCTTATTTAGAAAATGATCTTATTTTCAATAATATCATTTGGTTTTTTTGAAGGAAAAGTGTTGGAAATGACTAATCTTAGATCTTGGTTATGGCTCAAAGTTAATTGTGTTAGGTAATTTTTCTTTTGTTGATTCATCAACCAATCTTAAAGCTTCTATTGATCAATGCGATATAAAATAATGATTGTTATAAAGATTTGTGTTTCCTCGTACTCTCTTTAATAAATGTTATTTAATTTTCCTTTTGCTGTAAAAGAATTGGAAAATTAATTAATGGATGGTTATAGTCTTGTAATCTTTATCCACACGGGCTGATAAGTTTTAGATATCTCAGTAACACTTACATGTGTAATATTTTCTTCTTTTCATGAGTTGAAATATATTTAGAGTTAAATTATTTAAAAATAAAATGACACTAATTAAATGAAATATGATAGAATGTATTGTAATTCAATTTCTCAATTTTATTTTCTTTCAATTTGAGGATATGGAATGGAACTATATTTGTAGATATGGGTACAATAACAGGATCGGATAATAATATGGGATTAAACCCTTAATTTGGTATTTGAAAGATTTGAGATCAATTATATTAGTATTAGTCTTTTGAGAGATGAAAATGGTCCTTGGAAAATAAAAAATCTTTAATTTAGTCTTTTTAGGGACTAAATTGACATTTTAAAAAAATCTTTTAAGTATTAAAGTGAACGACTTTTCATCTATCGATGACTAAGTTGAATAAATTTTCATCTTTCAAGGACAAAAAATGTAATTTTCTTCTTTCAGAGACTCGATCCGCAACAAATAGAGGATGATTAATTATTCAATCACATAGTTTAGGCTCCTAGAATATGGCTACTCTAAATCTTTCAGTGACCAAAATGATGATTTAGTCTAATAAGGGTATGTGACATGGGATTTTTTAAAAAGATCTAAGATATAATTATAATATTATAAATTTTAAAAACATATATAAGAAAATAAAATTATATATAAGCATGATTAAATTGCATAAAAGATAAAAAACAAAAATCAACATATGGAAGCGGTAAATATTGGAGGTCGATCACTATGCCTATTTGTCACAAAAATATATAGTTATACTATGTTTGGATTACATCAAAACCAAATTGTAAACATTAATGTAACGCTTATAGAGAACGATGTTGGACAATTTTACCGTGATTTTGAGCAAAATCGAGACTACTGTTGCTCTAATATTAGTAGTTTGAGGGATGCGAGAGTGGGGAATAGGGAGATATGAGAAGGGAGGCTTTAATTAATATACTTAGACTAGAGAATAAAGAGATGGCAAGAAATTATTTTTTCAATTTCTTTTTGAATAATTACAACGGTTTTTGGTTTATCAAAATATAAGTATGTACTAAGTTCATATTTAAGTAGTACTCACTTGTATCCATATCAAGTATTTAATTTTTTTTAAAAATAATTTTAATATGTACTTTATACGTATGCATGTGGATCCAATACTTATGTCAAGTACGTGCCAGTTCGTACACGTACACATCTTTAATTTAAAGTACAAATACATGTCAACACATATTAATACGTGTCAAATTTAAAAGGGTTTATCCTAAAATAAAATAGAAAAGAAGTGTCTTATCTTCTCACTTTTATAGTAAAATTATCCATAATTTTGTTCAATATGTTCCATTCAACTCCATTTCCCTTTATCCCATTCTATTCTATATTTCTATTTTATTCCACACTATGTGACAAATCTAAAGATAGCCTTACAGAATAGAAGTGAAAAACAGAAACAGGGGGAAAACAACAAAGAAAGAAAGACACTGCAAGAAGGACTCTCCTCTGTTTCTAACCGTTTCTCTCTTGGGTTGATATTAAAGGAAAATCAAATTCCAAGCATGGAAAGAAATAATAATAAAGAAAAGAAACAAGAAGTAAAGGTTGAAACTTATTACATCAGAGGCCATCTTTTCTGCCTTATAAATTGGTGTGAGATACGGTTTCATTTGAAAAACACACATTGAGGCACGCTCTCTCTATCTCTGTGTCTAATTTCTGAGGAGGGACCTCTTCACGTGCCTTCTCTCTTTTCTTCTTCTTGTTCTGTTCTCTTCTATTACGTTTTCTTTTTTTTTTTTCCTCCTTGCTATTATCCAAGAACAAAACGTAATTGGGATTTTTTTTATTACTCATTTTAAGGCCTTTCTCAGGCGGTGGTTGATGTATCTTTGTGGGGTTGTCTTTATATAAAAACTCTCACTTTGGTAGTTGAAAGGGGTTGTGGTTGTGGTTGTGGTTTTTGATTTTGATACAGAGTTTTTCAGTGAGAATGGAACAAAGGAAGCAAAAGGGTACCTCTTCTTCCCTCACTTCTGAGCTCTTTGGGTCCAAAGAGCCTCACCCATCTTCTTCTTCTGGGATTTTCGGTTCTATATTTTCTCCTCCATCGCCTAAGGTGATGCTTTTTTTTTTTCTTTATACACAGCTTTTCTGTTTTATGCTTTTGCTTAGTTTTTATTCAATCCCTTTTCTTTTTCCTGCATTTCATGGTTAAGTTGATCATCCCTCTTGCAAAAAAATTTCAACTTGAAGAATAAAGTTGATAGGCAATGAGCATTTACACCTTATGATTGAATTTTAGCTAGCTGTTGAAGTTCTTATATAAATCATTAAATTGGGTTGAATCATAATTCATATAACAAGTTCATTGGACATCGATTCATGTTGAAACAGCTCTGAGATTTTCCTGGATTGTGTTGATTCAGGTGTTAGGGAGAGAATCCCTTCGCTCTGAAGTGAGAGGCAAAACTGCCAATGAAACATGGAGCTCCAAAATTGGTACTCAAGGTAGGATACTCTGTTTTAGCCCCTGACTTTGGTTTATATGCATAATATTTGGTAACATTTTCAGATATAATAATATTGACAAAATCACATCTTAGCATATTTCATATTGGCATCATTAGCCATTTTTGGATTTTTTTTTTCTTTCTATCATTGTGTCTCAATTATCTGCACCCTTAGTGGTCTTGATTCCATTCACCTACAGCCTAGCTTCCTGACGGCTAATTATTAAAGATAATCATAAAAATTGTACCTTTTATTATTGAGTTTGATCCCATTAAGCTTAACTGGCTATGGTTTTCATATGTCACTCCTGTGTATCTATTTGACCAATTCTTTCATAACTTTAGATATAACATTTCTTTTCAATTTTTTTCCTAAGTGTCTCCCTGCTTGTCCCTCCAATAAATGCAGATTACATCTCCAAGGGCAATGATGGTGTAGGTCAGAACACAGAACACAAGGATATGAGTTCCATCTATCAGGATCAAAGAGTTCAACCATGTCACCCTCAGTTCATCAATTTATTATGGTGGCCAGGACATATATTCTTTTCCTCAAAGTACCCAGAATGCAGGATTAAACTCTATGGTGAGTGGTCATGTATTTTTTTTTTTTTTTTTGATATAATACATCTCCAGAAATTGTATCAAGGACATAACCAAACTTCAAATTAGGTAGAAATATGCAGATGATCATGACTATGCTAGATGATGTTGTTAATTTTATCCCTGTATAGAGTTCATGACAGATTGAATTATAAAGAAACTGTTATTATTTGGGTATATAATTTTTTGTGATTGATAATTGTTTTTCTAGCATCAGGATGCCTAACATGATTTTTAATTTAGCAGCACAAGAACAATGAGGAAGAAGATGATCCAGGAATTGCTTCAAGAGGAAACTGGTGGCAAGGTATGTCATGCATATACTTGTCAAATAGTCTGAAAGTTTGAACATGGCTTGTACTGGTCTAATATAATGTTCTCATTCTTTTGCTGTCTTGTTAACTTTCTATCCACAGGGTCTCTCTATTATTAAGATCACCCTGCCAAGACTAATCATATGCTCCTCAAGGTATATATGAGTCCAGGATCCTATCTTTCTGAATTTATCCATGTAATTATATATACATCTGACCATGTTTCTAGAGTTCAAGTTATATTTCCTGTTGTACATGTTCAGATTTTGATTTGTGTTTGGCATTTTCCAGGTGAATGGATATTGCAGGTACATAGCAGGATAGTATAGCAGTATAGTCTATTACTCCATCTTGTTAACTATACAGTAGTCAGAATGTTATGAACAGCTAGTTGCTTCTCAGGCCAAACAACAGAAACATAATATGAATCTGTAATCATTGGCATTTCTTTTTTATTTTACTGTAAATACTATTATTTTCAGTCATCCTATTGCAGAAGTTATATGCTATATAGGAATTCTATGTATTATCAGCCACTCTTTTGTGGCTGAAACTTTGAGGTTATTTACTTTAATGGAACTCTCTTTACTGGTTCCCCTCTATTTTGTATTTCAGCTATGATAACTCAAATATGCCTGTAGTAGCTGCTTTTATGTGGCTGAAACCGAAATCATTCACCTTAATTGGAGAAACAATATTCACTTGTTGTCCTTCCATACATATGTGGTTGTGACATTTATTTTTGGGTCAAAAATTGAGTGCCTAAATAGTTTTTTATACTTTTCACTAACCACTTACATGTTGGGTATCAAGAGAGGAGAAATCTCCATGATCGCACAACAAAAGATTTATTACTTCATTTGCAATTTTTTAAAAGAAAAAATTGTAAATCTTTTTATATAATTTGGCACGGAAAAATTTCAGACTCTCTTTGAACACACAACTATTCAAGTCTCCAATACACACAAAGATAAGTGTTGTTGTGGTGAGCAGATTCAAACTAGGACTCCTTATTTATAGTAATTTCCTATCTCCTCCTCCTTCTCCTTCATATTATTAGATGCGGGACTTGTATAAATACCCACTTTTAACACACCATTACATATTATGAAGCACATATAGAAATGAACATCACATGCGCGTGTATATGGTTAGATAATTAAGAATATTTCCTCTTATAGATTAACTTGATACGCTTCTTAATTATATACATATATGTGAGGATATAGAATAAATATGAAAAAAAAAATCCCAAATGAGATGTGTTGAAAACCTTTTTAAGTTCTTTAAATCCATTACCAATTGAGGAACTCAAGACTTTCTTCTGAGATCTTGTGTTCAAATCCACAGAGGTTTCCCTGGGAGAAATAAATCACTTCAGGAGATGATAAAGCTTAAATTAATATGTTGGGGGCGTGATAAGTCTAATAAGCCCGGTAATAGGTGAAGGTGACAATTTCAGTAGCGTTACAATGATCCATTCAAGAGGGTATCCTGAATGTATTATTCAGTGTCCTGGCAGATAAAATATATTTTTTTTAATTGGAAACCTACTAAGAAGTATCTGACAACACTCCAACACTTTAAAAAGGAGGTGTGTCTTGTGCTTCATAGCTTACGTATGGCTTTGTAAGCATGTTTTATTTCTCTCTGTTCAACGAGAATCTTAGCCGGGTTTATGGTCTTGCTAGCAGCATGATCTCTTGAAAAATCAACGAGGATACAAATTGCTCACTCACCTATATATAAACGACACCTTTCCATGATACTTAGAAACTAAAACTTGTACAATAAGAGTTTTAGATTCTTCAGTCATTACTGCGCTCAGAGATATTCGTGCAAGAGTTATGTTAGTTGCATATAAAAAGCAACTCACATAACTGAAATCAACCAAATCATCGCCACCTATTGCCTATTGGTAAAGACTCCTATCATATGTGTAGCAAAAAAATTACTTGTAAGAATCATTTCAAGAAAACAATGGAAAACCATCATAGATTCGTGAACCACCATCGCATCAATAAACTTAATTTTGTCAGGTCAAATTTTATTAAAATTATGTTTAGAAAATATTACTTCAAATTCATAGTCCTATTTTTAATTCAACATAAACGTTATATTCTTTTCACTTTTAATTAAATGTACACATATAATCTAATTTTAAGAACAAACTTCATTTTAGGTGATTGGAGATGTTGAAACTCTAATCCAATTGCATAGCATGAAAGTCAAAGAAATAATTGTGATGTAGTGCTACAAGTTAAAACACCCTTCAAAGTTCAAAGATGTGGCCCAGCAAGCATAAATGATATAGAAACCTGTCGAACACCTAGTTAACGAACTAGTCTTTTCAGTTTCTTATCTTAGCTCAAAAAGGATTTTATACTCTTAGATTATTCCCAATCCAAAATCTGACCCGTCACCTTCACCTATCCTTATCCTTATCCATCAACGTTGGGACAAACATTGCCTCTTGACCCTAAGAGCCGTTCTGTCTGTTTTTTTTCCCCCTCTTTGCTATGAGTTGGCCGTTGGGTCTGGTCGTTGAAGAAGATTTTTATTTTTTATATTTTTTATTAAAGTATAATATATATGATATCGAATTCACTATCCAACGCATCTTAGTAGCTAGCTAATTGACTACATATGTATGTCAATGAAATTCCAAATGTTCTGCCATGTTTCACTTTATAGGATAGACTGATAGAGGAAACGGTGGACGTTAATGTATAAGACAGGTGTTGAAGAAACATTAAACATCAGAATTACATGTTTATTTATTCATAGACAATAGATATTGATTAGAAGGACAACACAACATATATAGTTGTCGTCACAGTACAAGCTAATTAACTAGCAGCTGCTGTGACTTCAAGCCCGGTCCTCCTTGCTTTCACAGAAATCTCAAGGCAAAGTGTAAGCTGCAAAAATCAACAATCTTCAGTGATGGACTAGCTACTTGTTAGATCAGCAAATGAGTTACAAGAAAAATTGAAAAAAAAAAAAAAACAGTACCTAATTGGTTCTTAAAAACATATATACGTCTTAAAAATTATAAAAAGTGATTTTTAATTTTTAGTTTTGAGTCATAAAAATTTAGTTAAAATTTTTTAAATACTAAAATCTAAAATTTTACAATCACCTTAAATAGAGCGTTAGATATCGAAATAATTAAATTGGATTTAAAAAACATTGCAACATATGAGTTTAACTGAGTGACTACATCAAAATGGTGACAGTAACAATCCAGGTCTTTGTAAACACTTAGAGAGATATGAAAGAAAAGTGATAGTTAATAGATATAATAAGTAATGAGATGAGAAGTGAGATATAGAGATGTGAAGTGTAAAATAGATGGTAACATGTTGAAGTATGTATGAATGATTCATTTCTTAGTCTAAATTATACTTACGTCCACACTTGTAACCAACAGGGCGATTAGCAATGTTGCAGCGTTTGGGGATGGTTAAGGCAATCGCAGGGTTAATCCCAGACGTTTTGGCTGTGTTAGAGAGCATAATAGCACATAGGCAACTTGGATTCCTGCAAAATGTTTGGACCACAACACAACAACCCTGAGAAACACTAGCATTTGGATCTCTTGCTGCTATGGCACAAGGAGCAAGTTTCCGTGCTTCAATGTCTGGAGTGGTAGAACTCCCACATTCCCCTGTTGCCTCCACTCTATGAATCTCTGAAATGCTAACAAAGACTAGAAGCCCAAGAATGAAGAACAAAACCTTAATGTGAGCCTCCATTTCCGTAATAAGTTAATTACTTAATTGCTTCTCTCGCAATGTGTAACAACCTGCCTCTGATGGGGATTTTATAGCATAAAAATAGTGCTTTGTCCAGTCTCACCCATCTCGCATTAATGACACTTGCACTTGGTTAAAAAAGGTGAGTTTCTTATTGCACCACCTTAATTGCTATAAAAAAGCTGATATGAACATTTAATATTATTATACAATATATAAATATTTAATATTATCATACAAATATTATATATTTTGTAATATTATATTATATAATATATAAACATTTAATATTATTATAATAAGTATTATATAATATTTAATATAATATTATATTATGTAATATTAAATATATTATATAATGTCCAAGTCTACTTTATTTATTATTATATTAAATATAATATAATATTTAATGTTATTATATTCAAGTAAATTTTAATTATATAGATAGAGAGATTATAGTATTTTTTTTGGTAAAAGGGAAGGGAATAAACCCCCCACTACATAGCCACACTCAGGAAAAACCAATACCAATGCAATATTTAATGTTATTATCATTTATCATTTCTACTCTCTCATAATAAGTAGAAATTACGGGTGTTCATCAAGAGTTCAGTTATATTTTATAAAAGAAGATTCAAATATAATAATAAAAATGTATAGGGATATGGAAAATTGTAATTATATTGAAAAAACCTATCATATATTATATTTAGTGTATTTTACATAGATCCTCTTGCTTAATAATAAAAAAAATAATTTTTTTAATGATAAAGTCACTTTTATAATGTGACATAATTGATCTTGATAACCACCGAGCACGTGGATCAGCTGGTAAGGGGCTGTTCCAGCTTAACCAGTGGTCTCGAGTTCTCGAGTTCGAGCCTAGTGTTAAATACTCGGAGGGAGAGTTTTACCGCTCATAGAGGTCCTACCCAGCTCAAACAAGATTGCCTCCCATGGAGGATACCTATGGTATTGCACAAAAAATAATTGATCTTGATAAAAGATTTTAACATGTATAATCTCACACGAACAATAATAATTATTTTTATTGTTATTATAAGAAAAATGACAGTCATCCATAAAAAAATAGCTTATACAATAATATCATAATGAAATTTAAATTTAAATTATTGAATTGAATTTGTGACAATTATGACATGCATTTAATTACGTATTCAAACATAACGAAATCAATTCTCTATATTATAATGTTGAGACCTCATCTTGGAGAGTGAGATACTTACTCACTCCACTCTCCCTCTTAATGAATTTTGACATTCCCTCTCTTTCTCTAGTTGAATAATGAATTTCACTCACATGCTTCTGAATGAGATTCTGCTTCTCAATCATTAATACTAATTTTCTCTTTTTTTCTATTTAAATTTTTAAATGCTGATAAATGTTAATCTTAAATTTTGAAATTTATTAAGATTCAAAATCTTATCCTATTTTTTCTATTTCAATCTTTTTTAATATATAAATCTTTATTCTTATCTTTATGAATTTAATTTTTTTATCATATCTTATTATCAAATGATAATGTAAATTAGATTTTAATAGTAAAATATAATATATTATTAGAATTTAAATTTAAAAAAAATTCAAAATTATTTTGTAATTTTAAAAATATTAATTTATTCTAAATTCAATTTTAATTAAATAAAAATATATTTATCTGCGTATTACACGGGTTAATATATTAGTTATATTTGAAAATTTCAAATTTAATGACACATAGATAATATTTTGTTCAAATTAATTTTACATATAAATATAGAATAAGATATATTATATTAAATATAGTATTTAATATAGTATTTAATATTATTATATTCAAATCTATCTTAATATAATATTAAATATACTATAATATTATATAAAATAAATATTTTATTAAATATTATACCAATACCTAATATTATTATACAAATATTATATATTTTTATTGTAATATACTATATAATATATAAATGTTTAATATAATTATAATAAATATTATATATTTTTAATTATAATATTAAATATATTAATTAATATTGTTATTCAAGTCTATTTTATTTAAATATAATACAATATTATGTTATATATTTATTGTTATTATATTCAAGTGTATTTTACTTATATGTATAGCCATAGATTTATTATATTAAACAAATATAGTATTTAATGTTATTATTCTGACATATTTTACTTAGTATATTAGATTTAATATAAAATTTAATATTATTATAATAAATTATATTTTACTTATATATATAGGTTTATTATATTAAATATAGAAATTAATATTAATCTCTAGGTCTATTTTATTTATTATTATATTATGGATTTTGATAAAATCAGTTATTATGGCTGAGCATAAAACTTTTAAGAATGAACTTTTTTATTAAAATAAAAACTATTTTTAATAAAAAAATTCATTCTTAAGAGTCTTATCCTCAACACTAAGTATTAATTTTGTCAAAATCGTTATACTATGTTTAAAATATAGTATTTATTGTTATTATATTGAAATCTATTTCATTAATATATAGATATAGATAGATAAATAGATTTACTATATTAAATATTAATATTAAATATAGTTTTTAATTCTAGGCTTAAATATGTTTTTAGTCCCTGTAATTTTTTTATTTTTGGTTTTTTATCCCTAAAAAATTCCTGTTAGTTTTTTTGTCTCCATTGTTAAATTTAAGCTGATGTGGCTAACAGAGTGTCACATCAGCCTACCACATGTGTTTTTTTGCCCAACTCAATTTTTTTTATTCCCTATAAATGTGAACATTTTGTTTTTAGTCCCCTTTTTTCACCTTAATTTCATCCTCATTCAACATCACAATGTCCTTTTGCTTCTACTTCTTTGTGCCCGTTTGTTTTAGTGTTGGTACAATCCAAAACCATGATCTCGTAGAATTGAATTTAAGTCACTTTCGTCCAACGTGTTTCGTAAAATGTGCATCACTCATCTCAACCATTAATTTCTAGAATCAATTATACTCAACTGTAAACCTAATATGCACTTTGTTACATTTGAAATTCTTGAACTCCTCGTATATTTAATAAAATAAATTCTTTATGTATTCAATTATTTGAAATTTCAACACACTTAGATTCACTATATAAAGGGCAACTTAAACCTAAATGACTTTTTTTCTCTGCAATTCTCTTGTTTTTTTGTTTATTGACTAACAATATTTTAATTTAATTTATGTCTATTCACCTATAACTTGATGAGATTTGTGTTGACTAACAAAAAAACTAGTAAAATTGAATGAAAAATATGTTCGTCAATAGACAAAATAAAATCAAAGAAAAGAAGTCATCACGGGTTTTTTGTAACATCCCAAATTTTATTAAATAAAATAAAATTAATAAAATAAGAGAAATAAATAAATAATAGTATTGGTAATATTAGTATTTTTATTAATAATGTTATTTCTAATTAAAAGAGGATGAGTGGGTTGAGGGTGGGCCCAACCCAGTTAAGCATTTAAGTAAGGAGGGGTTACCAATTTACCCTAATCCTTATTTTTCAAATCGTCAGAGAGCGAAACCATAAGGAGGGGAGAAACGACATCTCAAGAGGAGGTTGCTGTAGAGTGATCATCAAGAAAGAGTCAATCGTTGCTGTTCGACCTTCACCTTCAAGGTACGGTGGGGGAAAGGGTGCTGCTTGTATGTATATGTGGGAGTGCTTGGGTAGTGAGGGCAACCATAAGACCCTCTAAGATTTTAAATTCGAATTTGATATGTATATTACGTGTTGTGTGATGAAAATTTGTTGCTTGATGCTTAAATGTGTTAATTTTGATGAATCTTGATTGAATTGAAGGAGGGTAGCGAGAATAGCGAAAAGGGGTAAATAAGGCTTTAACGATTGGGGATTATAATGGGATAACTGTGAAAAATTGTTGTAAAGATTGGTGTTCTTGTTGATTTTGTTCGGTATAAAAGTGTATGATTGACGTATTAACAATGAGGATTGATTAGAGGTTGAATAAGAGGGTTTAAAAGGGGTAAAAATCGCAAGAACTGTCATCTGGTGTCGCGGGTAATCAATTACAGAAATCTGTAATTGATTACAGGTTTTTTAGGCAGCGTGGAGTGAATTTGGCTTGCTGGTAATTGATTACAGGGGGACTGTAATCGATTACCAGAGAGTTAGCTTGCAGGTAATTGATTACAAGGGGCCTGTAATCGATTACCAGAGAGTTGACATGCTGGTAATCGATTACAACTGTGTGGTAATCGATTACCAGAGAGGTAATTGACTGGTAATCGATTACCAGAGTGAATTTTGTGTCCCAGAGATGCTGATAATCGATTACAGCTGTGTGGTAATCGATTACCAGGTCAGATTGTGCATGAGAGTGTTGTTTATGTGATGATTGTGACTCTTTTGTCTATTGATGTTGTTTATACAAATAGTTTGTGGAATTGAGAGATTTAATTAGATGTTTAAAGTGTATTGATTGTGGTATGAATATGATGATATGAATATCCCATGTGATGCTAGATGTTTATAATATTGTGATGATGATGATGTAATGAGCATATGAGGTGTGTTATGTAAGACGGTAATGCATGGAGCATATGATGTATGAGATGTATGATGATGATATATTGATGCATTGAGCATATGATGTATGAGATGTATGATGATGATATATCGATGCATTGAGCATATGAGGTGTGTTATGTTGATGATTATGCATTGAGCATATGAGGTGTGGTAACTGAAATGCACGGGCCCATTGAGGGGGTGCAACTCAGGAAGTGAACTGCACGGGCCCATAGAGGGGGTGCAGAGACCATGATGGACATTCGATGGACGGGTCCATTGAGGGGGTGCAACCTAGGGTTGAATGTTGTTGTGCGGGCCCATAGAGGGGGTGCAACCTATCGGCCAGAGAGGGCGTTAACGGTAGAGCCATCATTGGTAACAACTAGGGAGATTGATGAGGTGCGCCCATTGTGCAGAGTTCCGAGTCATGATCCTTGGGATGAGTTTTGGTGTGCATGATCATAGAGTGAACCTACATTGTATTTTATGATGGAAATGAAATGTGATATGATGATGTGAGCATTATATGTTGAGTGTCGAGAATGTGTTTTCTTGATGATTTGCGAAGTGTGATGAGATAATATATTTGATAATAAAGAGTGTGAGATAATGTGATTACGATATGGTTTGATGATGATTATAACTATGTGTGGGTGAGGATAGGGTAGCCTTCTGCGTGCATGTATAAGTTGGTGTTCTTTTCCTCACCGTAGTGTTCTCTATGGTTGATTTACAAGTAGTGACGATGGCATGTCAGGTGCCGAGTATTGAGTTGAAGGGGTGTCGCTCGGATACTTGTGACATCAGGGCTTAGTAATAGGGTTTTATTTTTATGTTATTAAGAGGAGATTATGAAAATTATTTTAAGTGCCTTACATGGCCAATAAGGATATTTTGATGTTGACATTGAGATTTTGAGGTTTTAATTATTCTGAAAACCGTTGACTTTAATTTCTATTTTAATTGAGCTGATTTTGAATCAATTGACGTTTTGTTAGAAAGAGATGTGAACCTTTTTACCCGATGTGGTCCGTAACTTTTCCTAAATATTCCAAATTACTGAATGTATAAGAGATTTGGGTAGAAAGGTGTCACATTTTTTCCCTTTTCTACAGTGAATCCAGGTGTGTTGAAATTTCAAAAAATTGAATACATAAAGAATTTTTTTTCTTAAACCCACAAGGAGTTCCATAATTTCAAGTGTAACATTAATGTAGTAGAAGCAAAATGACATTGTGTTGTTAGATGAAAATGAGATTGAGGTGAAAAATAAAAATAAAAAGTTGTAGGGACTAGAAACAAAAGAATCATATTTATTGGGATTAAAAACAAATTTAAGCTGAGTAGAAACAACACATGTGGCATGCTGATATAACACGCCTTTAGCCACATTAGCTTAAAGTTATCAACATCGACCATAAAGGCACGAAAAATTTTTCAAGGATAAAAAATAAAAAAAATTATAAAGACTAAAAACAAAATGACTCGCATTTATAAGGGCTAAAAACATATTTAAACCTTAATTCTATTATTCAAGTCTGTTTTAGTTATTATTATATTAAATATAGCATTTAAGGCTATTGTTAAGATCTATTTTATTTATTATTATTTAAATATAGTATTTAATATTATTGTTCTATTTTACTAAGTATATTATATATATTAAACATATATAGTATTTAATATTAGGGTTAAATATGTTTTTAGTTCTTGAAATATAGTCAAGATTTGGTTTTAGTCCTTGTAATTCAAAACCAGGGAAAATATGGTCTCTCAAAGAGTGAAAATACCCCTTTTTAGTCCTTACTAACAAAAATTCATTGCTAATCCGTAGTAAAATCTGTAGCAAAATGTGCAGTAAGGACTACATTGGTGTATTTTTAATTTTTGAAGGACCAAAACCACTGGTTTTAAATTACATGGACTAAAACCAAATATTAACTATATTTCAGGGACTAAAAACATATTTAACCCTTATTATTATTATATTTAAGTTTATTTCACTTAGATAGATAGATAACAAAAAGCGATTTGATAATTATGTACAAAATAATTTATGTTCAAATCTTTTATATTTAAGTCTCACTTTGGTCATGATGCATTTTTTCTTTGTTATGATGTCATGAGGTGGATCAAGAGGCAAGTGAAAGGTCCTCTTTGCACTCTCTTTCTGTCATCTATTTGGTGGATATGGAGGTGGAGGAACAACATGATTTTCAACGTAGAGAGATGGGATGTTTCCTTTGTTGTTAGAAATATTCTGGCTATGACTTCTGAATTTGATTCTTCTTTCCTTGCTGAAGACCATACATCGGCAACCCCCCTCTGGTGGAAGGCTCCACCGTATGGCTCTATTAAATTGAATGTGGACGGGAGTTTTCTTAGGGAGTCTCGAGCTATTTCCTCTGGGGTTGTGTTGAGAGATGCAGGGGGACATTGGGTTCATGGGTTTGCTTGCAAGGAAGGATTCGGTTCCATCGTAGAGGCTGAGTTGCTGGCTGTGCGCAGGGGGCTTGAGATGGCTTGGAACATTGGCATTGTCGAGCTCATTTGCGAAGTGGACTCTCTTGAAGCAATCAATATTATTGGTAGTGCGTCCTCTGTTTTGAACACCGCTTTGCGTCCCATTCTAGCTGATATCAGGAGTATCCTGTCAAGACCTATGAATGTGCAATTTACGCATATTCTTCGAGAAGCCAATGGAGTCGCTGATTGTCTTGCTAAAAAGGGACACAGTTTAGATGTTGAGTCTGTTTTTTGGGATGAGCCTCATGTTGAGCTCATTCCATTTTTACTAGATGATTTGATTTCTTAGTCTAGTTTGCTTTTTGCTGCTTGTTTCTCTTCCTTGTAACAAAAAAAAATCTTTTATATAAAATGAATGTTGATTTATGTTTATTTGTAAATGTAAAATATATATTTTATTTTCATTCTCATCTTGTAAAATAATTATTTTAGACAATCACACAGTTTTGGAAAGAAGTTAAAAATATTTTTTATATATTTTTATTTTTAATAAATTATTCAAATAAATTAAAATAAGTGAGAATTGATTTTTCTAAAAATTCTTTTTATAAAAAAGAACCAAACAATAGCCCTCTGAAATTATCAAACTGAACAAATTAGTTAAATACAATTTGTGTGGAAAACTTGAATTATGTAAAATTTAGGTCTGTTTGTTTACTTCTGTTTTTATAAATAGAAAATTATAAAAAATCTGTTTCACAGATATATTGTAAAAAATAATTTTAAAAAGTTTGATTTTTTTATTTTCAAAAATTAAAATTCTGAAATTAGTCTGGATGTTTTGAAAAAAAATATTTTTTAATTTGCTTGTTTTGGTAATGGTAATTCTATAAATAACTCATCTTATTTGTTAAAAATAGTTTTTAAAACGTATTTTATAAAACAGTTATATAAAAACTTTAAAAAACATTAAAAAAATAATTCATAAAAATCATACATAAAATATGAGACTTTTTTTAAAAAAAAAAACAAGTCACACATCACTTATACTATTTTATTCTTTTTAAATAGAAGTCTCACTTTTCTATATATTATATCTAAAAAGGGTTAAATATGTTTTTAGTCCCTGAAATATAGTCGAGATTTGGTTTTAGTCCCTTCAATTTAAAACCGGTGGTTTTGATCCTTCAAAAATTGAAAATATACCAATTTAGTCCTTATCAATAAAAATTCGTAGCTAATCGGTAGCAAAATTTGTAGCAAAACTATGCAATAAGGACTAAATTGGTGTATTTTCAATTTTTGAGGACCAAAACCACCGGTTTTAAATTGCTGGGACTAAAACCAAATTTTGACTATATTTCAGGGACTAAAAACATATATATTTAACCCATCTAAAAATAATAAGTCTCACATATAACTTTTTTTAGAAAAATTATTTTTATATACAACTTACCTTATTCTGCTAATATTTTTTACACGATTATAGTAATTTTAAAATAAAATTACCCTATTGGGGTCAAATGACCTAATGCTTTGTTTAACTTTAAGTCATACTGTTACTATTGACCTACACATAACTCCAATTCACATTAGGGGTGGAAATAGGTCGAGCCAAACTAGGTTTTGTAATGTCCAAATCTGGCCTGCATTTTATTTTCGTGGCCCAAGCCTGATCTGTTACCTTATATAGGCCATTTATCAGGCTTGACCTGACCTGTTTGAAAGTTTGGTTTGGCCTATTAGCCTATTTCATATTAAGACCTTTAAATAGACCAATATATCTATCTCTAAATAGGTTAGTATGGGATGGAGATCCTCTCCAGTACTGGAATATTCCAGTAGGAGAGAGTGACTCATACATGCATGTGGACCTCACACTTCTAGTAGGAGTCACTTAAATTTCCTACTGGAATTTTCCAGTACCTGGAGAGAACATGAACTCGTCGATTTGTTTACAGACTAGTAAACTTATTTTTAAATTGTGTAAAGATGTCAATGATATGCCTTTAAATAGGCAAACAAGTATATCTCTAAGTAGGCTAATAGGAGAAATTAAAAAGTTATATATTATTAACTATTTATTTTGTATAATATATTTATAATTTTATTAAAAATATTATTATTTATAAATAGGCTAACCCACAAAGCCTAATAGGCTTTTTAAAAAGTATAAGCCTAGTTTATTGGCTTAATTACACTTTTAGTCCCTCAAGTTTAGTGCTAGGGTGATTTTGGTACCCCAATTTTTAATTGCTCGAATTAAGTCCTTCCATTTTTTAATTGTGACAAATGTGGTCCTGCTGTTAAGTGATGATCCAATTGCTAACAGAAACTGATGATGTGGCTAATGTATCTCAAAATGCTCACATTTTCTAATGAAAACGGTAATATCGCATTAAAAATCAATATTATCATTAGAAACAAAAGATATAAATCAACAACATAATGAAAAAAACACAAGACTAAGATTGTGCTTGGTAAAACTAGGTGAAAAGCTAGCTGAAAGCTTAAAGCTAGCTGAATTGATTGAATGTGTTTGGTAAAACTAGCTGAAAATGGCAAAATGACATATAAGGATATCATTAATTATTAAATAATGATAAGTGAGGGTGATTGAGGGATAAACTTGTAATTAATTTTCAGCTAGTAGCTGAAAATTGGAGCTTTTTAAAAAAGCTACCTCAAGTACCTTTTCAAGAAAAGCGAGTAGCTATCCAAAAAAGTTACCTTATCAAACACAGCTGAAATGGTTTCAACTACTAATTTCACCTTTCAGTAAGGTGAAATAACTTACTAAACACACTCTAAAAAGCATCATAAGAAACAAACATATAACTGAAAAGCAATATCCCAATGAAAATCAATATTCATCATAATCAAAATTCTCATATTTAAATGTTAGGTAAAGAAAGAATATATATGTTGCTGCCATTTTTCTCTGTCTTTCCCTATCATTCTGTTATCCATCCTTGCGCCATGCCATGCAATGTCAAAGTATTATTTTCCTGTTTGACTACCTGTAGGGAAGAGAGGGAGAGGAAATAGATGTGGTTGAGAAAGAAGTTTAAGGTTGTTGCACTTCCCAAGAGGAGAGGGAAAATAAAGCCAATGCTATTTCAGTTTTAATTATAAGTCAATGCTATTTCAGACTAGCTTGTTAATAAAACTGAGATAGAATGCAATTCTCTATTTCTTACTAGCTAATCATGATTACTAATTTCTATTTGGCTACAGGTTGTTCAATACTCCTAATATTTGCTTTGGAATTTATTTGACCTGCATGAAAGCAATAGAAGTATGGTGGTGGGGATCCATTTTCCATGGATGTTGGTGATCAATTAAGGAAGAAACGGGATGTTGAGGTGAATTTCTATTATTCAATAATAATTACCCCTGCTGATTTGATTATCTTATAAGAATACTGACACAATGTTTGGATGCTCTGCATCCAACAAGTCAACATTAGCTTTGATAATGTGGAAGTAGAACTTTAATTCATTACACTGAAAACAAGTATGTTTTGCATTCTTACTTGCAAGGTTAGCAGCCTCTTCCTCTTCTATGACAGCTGCAAAGTCATTGATGTACTTTGTGTAAGAATAAAGCATTTCTTCTTTTGATTTCTTAGAACTGCTTGGCACTATTAATTAGATTAGATTAAACTAACAAAAAAGTTTAGTACAAATCAAATTTGAACTACAGTGATGCATTCATATTGTGTGTACCTTCCCAAATAGGATCCAAGTAATGCATGATGACTTTCTGTAACTCGATCAAAATCAGCTTGTGTGACTCTTGGACCATGTTCATGCGCTCTCAAGTACATTATGTATGGCCGTTTTTATCCAGTACACTATTTGTTGGGGTGCCCATTAGAAATAATAGGCATGGATGCCCATCAACTTTCACTCAATTAATCTTTTACATATGTACATACTTTAATTCCAGTCAAATGATTTTTTTTTTTAAAATTTACATGACCCAATTAATTTTTTAAATACTCTACTTTCTACGCAACATTATTAAATCAAATTTCCAAACATTCACCCAAATTAAATCAAATTCTATGTAAAACAATCAGTTTTTCACCCGCTAACGCTATTCCTCTTTCGTTCATGCCAGCTGATGGCCATTTCCTGTGGAATAGTTCTATCTTTTATTGATATATATATATATTTTAAAATAGACAAGAAGCGTACTGCAATCCTTCTTAATTCTTATGATTGTAAGCTTGTAACTGTAATTATAAGTAACAAGCTGAAGAGAAGCACCGGTGAGAGAAACTAACAGAGACCTTGTCAACGAAATCCACCCTCTCCACTTCGATGTCACCCAACATTGTTCCTGTCTCTTATTTGCTTTTCTAGCCTTCCTCTGGTATAGATTGAGGAGTTCACGAGTCACCCAATTTGATCCGGCAGGGAAGCATTTTAATTGCATTCCTACTCTTGATGATGATATCCAACGAAAGAATCAACAAATTGTGCGGCTTTTGTGTGATAAATTTAAAAACTGTTAAATTAATTTGACTGAAGTTGGGGTGTGTACATGTGTAAAGAATTATCTGGGTGGGAGTTGATGGGCATCCATACCCATTTTATCTAATGGACATCGCAACATTCACCATATTTGTGATCATTAATTTTTCTGTTAGGATAAGATTTTTTTATCTAAATAGCTTAATAAGAAGATTCAACTGCAGAGATAACTCTCTTGTGATCATGTTTCTGTTGGGACTTGGGAGCACTATCTTGTGTTGCTTATAGATAATTTCCTTCCCTATTTTTTTTCTTGAATAAAAATAAATATATAATTGTAGCCATGCAGATGCACAAACCTCAAGAGATTCTCTTTTTGTGTCTTCTATTTTCCCTTTTCCTCCAAACATAATGGAATGAAAGAGGGTATTGGTTTTGCTTTTTGGTCAATGATTTGTTTGACCTAATGAACGCAATAAAAGTTTTGATTTCATATTAAATGGCCCTCAAACAAAGTTATCAACTTTTGTTATTTTTTTATCCTAATTAACTTTCTTATGTTATTTCACATACTTGAAGTCTTTTCTGTTTAAATGTTGAATTTAAGACAAAGTGAAACTTTTCAACATTAACATGCTTGTTCTCCTGCAATGTGTTTTGTAAGACAGGAACAATTGACCTAGAGAAGGCCAATTAAGGGCAAAATATTGGTTTGCCCTATTGCAATAATAATAATAAAATTGGCAAAATATAGGTTACAGAGGGCAGGGGTAGGCATGTTATGTTATGTTATTTATATGTTGGCTCTGAGTGTGGGTTCAATTGAGACCAAAAAGCAAGAGCAACAAAAAGGGGTCTGCTTATAGATTGTTTTCTCATCTGGTTGGCCATTTTTTATATCTAGCTTTCAGTTCAGTAATTTCCAGTCCATCATCATCATGGCTTGTAATAGACAATGGCCAAGCATGTTCAAGTCTAAGCCCTGCAACCCTTACCACCAATGGCAGCATGACATCAACTCCTCTCTTATGTCTATTGGTCCTCACAGTTCAGGTCACTTAATTCTCTCTTTCACCACTCTTCATATATTATAACAGCCTTTCATAGTTTAATTTATTATAAATATTTCTTGAACTTCATTTTCACTATGGAAAATTCATGTTAGTTGATATTGATTGACGTTTTTACAAAAAATATAGTTAGCTAGGTAGAGATCCATCCAATTTCTAATTGGTATTTATTTATTTATAAGAAGTACTTACTTTTATTTATTTATAAAAAAACACTCATTGTCAATAAATTATGTCGTGGTTTAATATAAAAAAATTAGCTTAAATATGTTTTTAATCCCTAAAAAATTAGTAAATTTTATGTTTAATTCCTATATTTTTTTTACCTAAATTTAATCCCTCATATTTTTTAGTGTTATATATATCATCACAACTCTCTAATTCCTCACTACTTCTTCAATGATGTACCGCTAATACATTAATTTAGGCACAATTCATTATCCAATGCATCTTAGTGGCATGCTAATTGACTATATATGTTAATGAAATTTCAAATGTTCTGCCATAGTTTCACTTTATAGGATAGAGGAAAAGGTAGACGTTAATGTATAAGACAGGTGTTGAAGAAACATTAAACATCAAAATTATATGTTTATTCATGGACAATAGATATTGATTAGGAAGTTACAAGGACAACAAAACATATATAGTTGTCGTCACAGTAGTAGGCAGTATCTAATTAACTAACAGCTTCTATGACTTCAAGCCCGGTCCTCCTTGCTTTCGCAGAAATCTCAAGGCAAAGTGTAAGCTGCAAAAATCAGCAATCTTATGAGTGATGGACTACTTGTTAGATCAGAAAATGAGGTACAAGAAAAACTAAGAAATAAAAAAAAACAATACCCAATTGGTTGTAAAAAACATAAGTCATGAAAATTATAAAAAGTGATTTTTAATTTTTAGTTTTGAGTCATAAAAATTTGGTTGAAATTTTTTAAAAATTAAAATTTAAAAATTCACAAACATCACAAATAGAGTGTTAATTAGATGTCGAAATAATTAAACTGGATTTAAAGAACATTGCAACATATGAGTCTGACTGAGTGACTGCATCAAAATGATGACAGTAACAAATCCAGGTCTTTGTAAACACTTAGAGAGATATGAAAGAAAAGTGATAGATATAATAAGTAATGAGATGAGAAGAGAGAAATAGAGATGTGAAGTGCAAAATGGATGGTAACATATATGTAGCAATGATGCACTAATTTCTAAATACTTACGCCCACACTTGTAACCAACAGGGCGATTAGCAATGTTGCAGCGTTTGGGGATGGTTAAGGCAATTGCAGGGTTAATCCCAGACGTTTTGGCTGTGTTAGAGAGCATAATAGCACATAGGCAACTTGGATTCCTGCAAAATGTTTGGACCACAACACAACAACCCTGAGAAACACTAGCATTTGGATCCCTTGCTGCTGCGGCACAAGGAGCAAGTTTCCGTGCTTCAATGTCTGGAGTGGTAGAACTCCCACATTCCCCCGTTGCCTCCACTCTATGAATCTCTGAAATGCTAACAAAGACTAGAAGCCCAAGAACGAAGAACAAAACCTTAATGTGAGCCTCCATTTCCTTAATCAGTTAATGACTTAATTATTTATCTCACAATGTGTAATAACACCCTCCCACTGATGGGATTTTATAGCACAAAAACAGTGCTTTGTCCAGTCTCACCCATCTCGCATTAATGGCGCTTGCACTTGGTCAAAAAAGGTAAGTTTCTTATTGTACCATCTTAATTGCTATAAAAAAACTGATCTGAACATTTAATATTATTATACAATATATTAATATTTAATATTATCATACAAATATTATATATTTTATTATATTATATTATATAATATATAAACATTTAATATTAATTATTATAATAAATTTAATATAATATTATATTTAATATAATATTATAATAAATATTATATAATATTTAATATAATATTATATTATTATGTTATATTATTTAATATTAAATATATTATATAATAGGTTGTTGTCCAAGTCTACTTTATTTATTATTATATTAAATATAATATAATATTTAATGTTATTATATTCAAGTAAATTTTAATTATATAGATAGATTGTAGTATCTATTATAATATATAAAAGTTGAGTTACATAACTCACTATTGACACATCACACTCATATTTTCCAGCTCAACTTATTTTTGCCACATAAAAAAAAATCCCACGTGTCACTCTTCTCCTTTGTGCGTCTCATGGGAGCCACAAATGTACCACCAATCATTTATTACTTCTAAACAAATATCTACTATTTTTTTCTATTATTTTTTTCACCTCTCTTTTGAACCCTAACGATGGAATCAACAATTGAGGCTTTCACCCACATCTCCATGGACTTGATGGACTTGCTCATCATGCCTACCGCTCGACGTCCTTGGTAGCATCTGTCGTGCTATTCCCTCTCCCACTCCTCGCGTGAGAACGTTTCTTCGACTCGTGTTATTTCCTTCCTGGGTTCTACTTTTGTTGGGACCTCCCAAAGGCTTTTCATCAAACACAGGGCCAACGTCATGCGACCGCCACAGTAAAGGGGTGAAATTCAATCTCTACCACCTCTTCATCCAACACGACTGACCCTTCCCCATACTGACGCTTCGTGCACTATGCCAAAAAACCCTTTTTACCGCGGTTAAAAAGGGCTTTTTACCGCGGGTAGAACCGCGGTGTAGCACAGTGGGATAAAAGCCTATTACCGCGGTTAATTTTCGGAACTGCGGTAATAGGTGTTGGTTTTTTACTGCGGTTCCGAAAATCAGCCGCGGTAATAGGCTGTTAACCGTGTGATTTTTTAGCTAACTTTTTACCGCGGTTGGCCTTCGTAACCGCGGTAAAAAAAATCCCTTTTCGTAGCTATTTCATAGTTAATGCCTATCTGTTATATTAAAAATCCTAAAAATCCCAATAGAAAACCAGTTTTGATTCAAAGCATTTACCTGTTTTGTAAAGCTTATAAATTATCAAGAGATATGTTGTCATACATAAATAGGACATCAATTTGACAACTATATTTGACTATAACTTGATTTAATACACACAATCTGTTTTTTACTGCACCTTTATTCCCTCAAGAATATATTCTCATAATCAAGTTGACTAGCTAAACATAATTTAGGAATAAAATACTGTAAAGGAGCAATTAGATACTGACATTGACATGTACCACCTTGGCCATACAATGGTTGAAAATGAAAACCTTGGGTTAAAAAACAAGCACAATTGTTTGCTTGATATTTTAAAACTTGATCACTCATTTGAATTCTCAAACAGATTGCTTGCACAAAAATTTTAAAAAGGAAAATGGGGGACCAAACCTGCTGAAAGGTTAGAGGTTTATTATTGCTATCAGAACAGAACAGAAACATATTAACTATTCTCAAATAGAACAAACATATTAACTATTACCAAATACCAAGACAGATTAGTTCTACTAAGGTATAATTAGGTTAGTTGATTCATACTCATCATGTGATAAAGCTAATCTGAGTTGCCAAGACTTCAAACTCATCATGTACAGATTAAGCTAACTGGCAAATTACAAGTGCCTCAGCCAATAATATTCTGCAATCAAGCAGTAAAGCACACATAGGAAATTTAAGAAAAAGAAAATTGATTCGTCCTTTCTAGTTGTCTCGATATAAGATCTTGCAAACTTTTATTACTTTTCCTGCAAAACTGATTCACATGCCCCCTTTTAGTCTAAGATAACTTAAAGATATCCTAAGTCCTAACTATATTCTTACAGATATGAAAATTATGTCCACTCTCTTACCAGCACAGTTCAGTCTAATAGATAATACAAAGCTGCATTCAATACCTGATGCTTCCGGCAAGTAAGTGGACGCAGCTCAACCCATGAGCATCCATTAATTTTTGGACCAAGCACCCAATACTCAGTTACAACCTCTTGCTAAGGTTCTATACTTGATTTGTGAGCTAGTATTACCCTCTCAGCCTTCCCATCATTCAGAAGCACCTGAAATAAGAAGGCATACAAACACCATCAATTAACATATTGGATGTACATAAAGAATAAACTAAAAATGAGAAAGCATTTCTGCACCACCTACTCTATTTTTTTTACTGCTCCAAGCCTCCAACTAACTAACAGCTAAAACAATTGTCAACTCCAGCTAAAACTACTCAGTAATTAATATATAAAGTAAGCATAGTTAGCAAAGTTTTTAATGAAGTATTCACATGCAATCTAATATAGAAATCCAGAGACTAAAACTGGAAAAAAAAGTTTTCTTAGCTAAAAAGTAAACTAAAATTAAGCACATAACCATACTGCCATAGACACACTTAATCTGATACCTCACAGGAGAAGACAGCCAAAGTTGTCTATTTGGTGTTTGTTTGTTCAATACATAGGTTCCCAAATCCCCAAGTTTTACAGTCAAAACATCATTCTGAAAAGGAAAGCCATGATAAAACAATTAATACACCTCAAATACAGGGAAGACACTTCTTAAAACTAATAGAAATATATTATAAGTTATAACTTTTTCTTCTAAAAAACTATTCTCACCCCATAGTCTATGTCAAATCCATCAAGTTCAACAGAGTCTCCATGGTCCTGTCAAGCAACAAACAAAAGAACTTAATACCCAATACAATTCAAACTTTAAACAATAAGAAATGAATCCATTGTGACTGTCAAGCTTCTATCATAGCTGAGACTAATTTTCCAATGAAATCCATTTGATTTTAAGCATAACTTTCTCAGGGAAATTTCAATCTCAATTTCGAGGGAGGGAGAGACACCTTTTTAATACCTACCTGTAGAGCCATCTAGGTGACTCAGGGAGGGACAACAAAAGTATGAACTGAACCGCAGCTGGCACTCCAGAAAGTAACTAAAACAAAAGAAACTCAAAAGTAACTATAAAGAACAATAGAATGTATAAATTTCTCATGCCACCAATAACTTACTTTCACTTAATATAAGCAAAGGCAATTTTCTCGAGCAATGAGGAATTGTATTGAAAACTAGGAATTGTAAACTTGAGTCGAGTCAAAAAGTGAATGGTTACCTCGATATTCCTTAGATATTGGCTTCCATATTTTGCTAGATAACGTTCTTTTGGAAAACGACCCAAATCCATCTCCATTCTCCAGGTTCCTGACGCCTAAAACGAATAAATATTTAGGAAAATTGAGTTACTACCTATTCCAAAAGTTATAAACCTGAGTGAGTTACTAGTAGTGTGTGTTTTGTTGCACGCGCGCACGCTCAACGATTGTAAAGAAATTATGTTTGGAAACTCCTTGGCCAATACCCTAATGGAGGCATTTAATTTAGATCAGACAATGTTCATAAGTTAAGGTTCCTATTCAATATTCATCATCTTACATTGAACACAATGGTGATAAGGTATACTAATAGCATTATTCTGTTTTTGGTCTATACCAATTTGAAAAACATATTTGCAACAAATTATATCTCTTGTCAAAATAGAGAAATTTATTAGGAGCTGACCTCTCCCATGCTAAGCACTTCTAGTGCATCTTTATAATCTCCCTGTCTGATAAGACGCTTCCCCTTTGCATGAAGCATCAGTCCCATCATTACTGCCCTGCCAAATGACAGATTGAGCCTCACTTCAACAATCAAAACAGAATCTTGGCCCTTAAAACCCCCCACATTCAAAATAACAAATACCATCTAGATGCATGAAAATTCCACAAGTGTATATACCTCTGATCAGTCTCAGACCCTAAATTTACTTTCTTTCCACTTTGATCTTCAACTTCTATGTTGAAATCTTCAACAGGTAATGAACCATCTGCATGCCTTTCCGCTATTGCAGTCACAGCTGCCCTGTTTGCATTAAAAGCAACTAAGCTTCAGAGAAGCATGTTTTGAAATGTTTTGTGACTCAGAATCCACCGTAGGCTCTTTAGAAGAACTTGATTCTGAATCTGAGCTCCTAAAATAGACCTCAAGCACTGTAAAGAAAAGATATTACAAACCCACCAGGAAAGTGAGAAATTTCATGATGAAGGATTAAATTAAATTATATATAGCAAAGTAGTTCTATATAATAGAAAATACACACACACCTTCATTGGCGTTCAACACAAAGTTGTAGCAAAGCATATAGGTCCAAGAATTTCAGTTGCATGTTTGTTTAGAACAAATGATGAGTCAATAGTCTATGGTCCAACACATTTGTCTGAGTTAAATATATGTAATGTAATGTTATCTTGATTAAATTGAGTGAAGAAAATAAAACTTCTAACAAGTTTAACAAATCCTCACATATATATGATAGTGATGGAATACTGATGCAAACAATTTATATATATCTATACATCATTAAAATGTAAATAGAACAACAGAACTTTGAAACTCACAATTTTTGACACCCCAAAATCTACAAGCTTGACAATGGCTGATGCATCAACCAACAAGTTTTCACCTTTTATATCTCTAAAGAACCATATGCAGCAACAACAATCAGCCCATTTTAGCAAAAATCAGACCAGAAAATTTTTATTTTACCAAATCAAGAATAAATTTCATGTGATCTTTTTATTTGCTCGAGTTATGATTTTACAGTTTAGGGTAAAGAGCCAACAAGAAAGTAAACTTAGTGTTGTAGAGACGGGAATGTTATAATAGATAGAGGTCACACAAGACAAGGTAGGACTAGGAATGAAATATTAGAGACATATGGGGTTGCATCTATTTTAAATGAAATGACATGTATGGAAAAGACTTATTCATATAAGTATTGATAAAGAAGGTTGATCATGGCATCTTTCTATCTGTCGTTTCAATAATTGACTTCATTAGCAAGGGGGATAGGGGACAAGGAAGGTCTCTATTAATGACTTGGATGAGGTAAGCTCCGTGAGCCACGCTAATCAATTCAAATATCCTGTAACTTCTCTTGATAATTCAAATCAAGAAGATAACTTTAGTTTGCAATCATAGCTCTTACATGTTTGGGTAATAAAAGGAAACCACTATTTAGAAAATCAGAGACAAAAAACATGGGACCGCTAAGGTCACAAATTAAACCATTAGACAAATTAATATGAGTTACTCAAGTTCTCCCTCCCCCCTTTTGATTCTATCCACAGTCCTGTTCTACTGAACCCAATTCCACACCATTCTCCTTTCAAATGGTCACAACTCACAAAACAATTACTCAGGACCAGCAAGAGGCCAAAGCCCAAGGTGCATGCCAATAATATCATTTCAAACACCACAAATTAAGCATGGGCATATACTTCAGATGTGCAATGCTCAAAATATAAAGAGGAATAATCAATCTTTTCAAAATCAAATCATATTATCACTTACGGAAGGTGTGAAGCCATCAAAAGGGTTCTTTCCAGCTTTAGAATTAGCCAAGAGTCGCTTAGCGTTTTTGATGTATGCTTCCAAGCCACCAAGGTAGCTCGAATTGAGTCGAATCAGCTAATGAAAAACGCAGTGCCGTTTTAAGACAGAAAGTGAGAAGGAAAACGAAGGAGCAGATCTATGAGTGAATGATGAAAGCAAACCTGGTCGAAGAATGCTTTCTTCTCGTTATCGTCGACGGCGGGACCTTGCCAATCGCGAAACAAGTGACTTTGGCCATTATCCAACAGCACCTTCACCAACTCTTGCTGGGTCACCGAATCAGAATTAGAATCAGAGGCATTTATTGAAGTATGAAAACCTTAGAGAGAGAGAGGAAAGGAACCTGTTAAGGCGAGAGAAGGTTGTAGTTGTCGACCCCCAAAGCGTCGGGACGACACCTTCCTTCCGTAGCTGCGCGACACCCAGCCGCCGCGAGGCGCGGCCAGAGCGAGTGCGACAGAGAGGAAAGGCTTCAACGGCGGCGCACCAGCAGAGGATAACGGCGACGGCAGGGGAGGGCGACGACGGCCAGTGAGGGAAGAGGAAGAAGAAAAGAAGAAGGAGAAGGGAGGAAGGGACGCGGGGGGGGAGAAAGGGTTTAGGGTTTTTTTAAACCCATTTACCGCGGTTCCGTTAAACGGCCGCGGTAAATACTCAAGTTAATTAAAAAAAACAATTAAAAAAAAATAATTTCATGCCATGCTATTTACCGCGGTTCCTTTTCGGAACCGCGGTAATTGAGTTTTATTTTTTATTTTTTTTTGCTTACATAATCCCATTTACCACGGTTGTTTTACGGAACCGCGGTAAATACCTGTTATATGGAATTTTACCCCGGTTCCTTAAAACCACCGTGGTAAATGGGGCGCGGTACAGGGGTTTTGTGGCATAGTGGTGGCTGCAGCGAAAAGCAAGCAATCATGCTCTCCAGCTGCGTTGGTTTCGCCAATGAGGCTTCCCTGCTCTCTAGGATGGCCAACATTGGAACGATGCCAGGGAAGGTATGAGTTGCTCTCCTCATCGAAATTGCCTGAATCAGTGTTTTGATCATTTCCTCCTTTTTATTTATTTATCTATCCCATTTTGCAACTCCACCTCTTTTTCTCTATTGCAGATTGGTAGGAGACCTGCCTAGCTATACTATTAGCCCTCCTTATGACTTGTAGCTTTTGTTCATTTTCTATGTTGCTATTGATCAATTGCATGCATTTATGCATTCATACTTATGTTCCTGGTTTCAATTGATTGGGATGATGCACTTTTATTTTGATTCGACCTGCCATCATTTTTTAACATTGTTATCATGATTAGCAGGAAGTAAAGGCATTGGCAAGATTTTCTCTCCTGAGAGGATCAACATAGGTAGTGTTCGTAGTAGGGGACTTTCTTCATTATCAAATCTAATAAACCAAAGCCCACTTTCTCCATTATCAAATTTAATAAACCAAATCCCACGCAACTCTATGGAACCAACATTAACTTTTCTAAAGGAAGAAGTTATGGATTCACAAGCTAAGGTTAATGCTTTGATCACTGATATTGGTGATTCTGAGTCTAGCTTTCAACACCTTACCGTTCTCAAACAACTTAGTCAAAAGATTGAGTTGATGCAGGGACTATATGCAATTACGGAATTAACTTTAAGATTCTCGAGTCATTTTTCTGTAAATAGATTTAAATATTTTCATTCATATAGGTTGCAATTCTTTTGTATATAGCATAACCCACAAAGCCTAATAGGCTTTTTTAAAAGTATAAGCCTAGTTTATTGGCTTAATTACACTTTTAGTCCCTCAAGTTTAGTGCTAGGGTGATTTTGGTCCCCCAATTTTTAATTGCTCAAATTAAGTCCTTCCATTTTTTAATTGTGACAAATTTGGTCCTGCTGTTAAGTGACGATCCAATTGCTAACATAAACTGATGATGTGGCTAATGTATCTCAAAATGCTCACATTTTCTAATGAAAACGGTAATATCGCATTAAAAATCAATATTATCATTAGAAACAAAAGATATAAATCAACAGCATAATGAAAAAAACACAAGACTAAGATTGTGCTTGGTAAAACTAGCTGAAAAGTTAGCTTAAAGCTTAAAGCTGGCTGAATTGATTGAATGTGTTTGGTAAAACTAGCTGAAAATGGCAAAATGACATATAAGGATATCATTAATTATTAAATAATGATAAGTGAGGGTGATTGAGGGATAAACTTGTAATTAATTTTCAGCTAGTAGCTGAAAATTGGAGCTTTTTTAAAAAAGCTACCTCAAGTACATTTTCAAGAAAAGCTAGTAGCTATCCAAAAAACCTACCTTATCAAACACAGCTGAAATGGTTTCAACTACTAATTTCACCTTTCAGTAAGGTGAAATAACTTACTAAACACACTCTAAAAAGCATCATAATGAAACAAACATATAACTGAAAAAACAAACATATAACTGAAAAGCAATATCCCAATGAAAATCAATATTCATCATAATCAAAATTCTTATATTTAAATGTTAGGTAAAGAAAGCATATATATGTTGCTGCCATTTTTCTCTGTCTTTCCCTATCATTCTGTTATCCATCCTTGCGCCATGCCATGCGATGTCAAAGTATTATTTTCCTGTTTGACTACCTGTAGGGAAGAGAGGGAGAGGAAATAGATGTGGTTGAGAAAGAAATCTAAGGTTGTTGCACTTCCCAAGAGGAGAGGGAAGATAAAGCCAATGCTATTTCAGTTTTAATTATAAGTCAATGCTATTTCAGACTAGCTTGTTAATAAAATTGAGATAGAATGCAATTCTCTATTTCTTACTAGCTAATCATGATTACTAATTTCTATTTGGCTACAGGTTGTTCAATACTCCTAATATTTGCTTTGGAATTTATTTGACCTGCATGAAAGCAATAGAGGTATGGTGGTGGGGATCCATTTTCCATGGATGTTGATGATCAATTAAGGAAGAAACGGGATGTTGAGTTGAATTTCTATTATTCAATAATAATTACCCCCTGATGATTTGATTATCTTATAAGAATACTGACACAACGTTTGGATGCTCTGCATCCAACAAGTCAACATTAGCTTTGATAATGTGGAAGTAGAACTTTAATTCATTACACTGAAAATAAGTATGTTTTGCATTCTTACTTGCAAGGTTAGCAGCCTCTTCCTCTTCTATGACAGCTGCAAAGTCATTGATGTGCTTTGTGTAAGAATAAAGCATTGCTACTTTTGATTTCTCAGAACTGCTTGGAACTATTAATTAGATTAGATTGAACTAACAAAAAAGTTTAGTACAAATCAAATTTGAACTACAGTGATGCATTCATATCGTGTGTAGCTTCCCAAATAGGATTATTTTGGAAAATAAAACATTTGAGGTACTTGGAAAATTTGGTTCAACAAATACTCCTAAATTCCAAATTTGTTCATAGGATAGTTTTCTAATTATACAATACAAATTAGAATACCCTTGCATACATAACTCAAGAAATAGTGATAGAGACTCTTGACGTAACTATAATCCGGCTTAACTCAATACAAAACTTCTACCTCCGCCCAAGCCGCGGTCCACTCGAATGAGATAAGATCCCTTCTAGCAATCCATCTAGCATGACAACAATTAACAAGAAACAAGCAACAAAACACAAAAACAAAGGGGTGAGAGAAAGTCATGAATTTCTCACCTCATCATATCCACTCGATTTTTAGGATGTTCAAGGCTTATGAGACACCTTTCTCCCTCACTTACACTCTTCCTCATGTTTCTAACTCTTAAAGTCTTTTATGATCTCTTATGGCCTATTTATCCCATTTCTCAAGTTTGAAAGTCATAGTTTTGAGTCTTCAAAGTCTACTTTTTATATTTCAGCATAATTTTCACTACTATCAACTTTAAACTCATCAACAACCAATTTAAAATGTCCCCATTCTTATTCAATCATGTGCAACAACTCAACACCATACATTTCCATAACAAAATGATCAATTCATCAAACATTCATCATATATCTTATCTCATCGAAATTCATATTCATATCAAACATCAATAAAACTCAATACAAGTACAAAACAGATTTTGTTCAACCAATTCTAAAGAAAATGAGACCATTATGGTCTCTTCTCAAGTCCGTGGCTATTCCTCTTTTGTTCATGCCAGCTGATGGCCATTCCTGCGGAATAGTTCTATCTTATATTGATATATATACATATATATATTTTAAAATAGACAAGAAGCCTACTGCAATCCTTCTTAATTCTTATGATTGTAGGCTTGTAACTGTAATTATAAGTAACAAGCTGAAGAGAAGCACCGTGAGAGAAACTAACAGAGACCTTGTCAACGAAATCCACCCTCTCCACTTCGATGTCACCCAACATTGTTCCTGTCTCTTATTTGCTTTTCTAGCCTTCCTCTGGTATATATTGAGGAGTTCACGAGTCACCCAATTTGATCCGGCAGGGAAGCATTTTAATTGCATTCCTACTCTTGATGATGATATCCAACGAAAGAATCAACAAATTGTGCGGCTTTTGTGTGATAAATTTAAAAACTGTTAAATTAATTTGACTGAAGTTGGGGTGTGTGCATGTGTAAAGAATTATCTGGGTGGGAGTTAATGGGCATCCATGCCCATTTTATCTAATGGGCATCACAACATTCACCATATTTGTGATCATTAATTTTTCTGTTAGGATAAGATTTTTTTTATCCAAATAGCTTAATAAGAAGATTCATCTGTAGAGATAACTCTCTTGTGATCATGTTTCTGTTGGGACTTGGGAGCACTATCTTGTGTTGCTTATAGATAATTTCCTTCCCTATTTTTTTCTTGAATAAAAATAAATATATAATTGTAGCCATGCAGATGCACAAACCTCAAGAGATTCTATTTTTGTGTCTTCTATTTTCCCTTTTCCTCCAAACATAATAGAATGAAAGAGGGTATTGGTTTCGCTTTTTGGTCAATGGTTTGTTTGACCTAATGAACGCAATAAAAGTTTTGATTTCATATTAAATGGCCCTCAAACAAAGTTATCAACTTTTGTTATTTTTTTTATCCTAATTAACTTTCTTATGTTATTTCACATACTTGAAGTCTTTTCTGTTTAAATGCTGAATTTAAGACAAAGTGAAACTTTTCAACATTAACATGCTTGTTCTCCTGCAATGTGTTTTGTAAGACAGGAACAATTGACCCAGAGAAGGCCAATTAAGGGAAAAATATCGGTTTGCCCTATTGCAATAATAATAATAAAATTGGCAAAATATGGGTTACAGAGGGCAGGGGTAGGCATGTTATGTTATGTTATTTATATGTTGGCTCTGAGTGTGGGTTCAATTGAGACCAAAAAGCAAGAGCAACAAAAAGGGGTCTGCTTCTAGATTGTTTTCTCATCTGGTTGGCCATTTTTGATATCTAGCTTTCAGTTCAGTAATTTCCAGTCCATCATCATCATGGCTTGTAATAGACAGTGGCCAAGCATGTTCAAGTCTAAGCCCTGCAACCCTTACCACCAATGGAAGCATGACATCAACTCCTCTCTTATGTCTACTGGTCCTCACAGTTCAGGTCACTTAACTCTCTCTTTCACCACTCTTCATATATTATAACAACCTTTCATAGTTTAATTTATTATAAATATATCTTGAACTTCATTTTCACCATGAAAAATTCATGGTACTGGATATTGATTGACGTTTTTACATAAAATATAGTTAGCTAGGTAGAGATCCATCCCAATTTCTAATTGGTATTTATTTATTTATAAAAAGTACTTACTTTTATTTATTTATAAAAAAGCACTCATTGTTAATAAATTATGTCGTGGTTTAATATAAAAAATTAGCTTAAATATGTTTTTAATCACTAAAAAATTAGTAAATTTTATGTTTAATCCCTATAAATTTTTCTACCTAAATTTAATCCCTCATATTTTTTAGTATTATATATATCATCACAACTCTCTAATTCCTCACTACTTCTTCCATGATGTACCGCTAATACATTAATTTAGGCACAATTCACTATCCAACGCATCTTAGTGGCATGCTAATTGACTATATATGTTAATGAAATTTCAAATATTCTGTCATAGTTTCACTTTATAGGATAGAGGAAAAGGTAGACGTTAATGTATAAGACAGGTGTTGAAGAAACATTAAACATCAAAATTATATGTTTATTCATGGACAATAGATATTGATTAGAAATTTACAAGGACAACAAAACATATATAGTTGTCGTCACAGTAGTAGGCAGTATCTAATTAACTAACAGCTGCTGTGACTTCAAGCCTGGACCTCCTTGCTTTCAAAGAAATCTCAAGGCAAAGTGTAAGCTGCAAAAATCAGCAATCTTATGAGTGATGGACTGCTTGTTAGATCAGAAAATGAGGTACAAGAAAAACTAAGAAATAAAAAAAAAGTATCCAATTGGTTTTAAAAAACATAAGTCATGAAAATTATAAAAAGTGATTTTTAATTTTTAGTTTTGAGTCATAAAAATTTGGTTGAAATTTTTTAAAAATTAAAATTTAAAAATTCACAACCATCACAAATAGAGTGTTAATTAGATGTCGAAATAATTAAACTGGATTTAAAGAACATTGCAACATATGAGTCTGACTGAGTGAATGCATCAAAATGATGACGGTAACAAATCCAGGTCTTTGTAAACACTTAGAGAGATATGAAAGAAAAGTGATAGATATAATAAGTAATGAGATGAGAAGTGAGAAATAGAGATGTGAAGTGCAAAATGGATGGTAACATATATGTAGCAATGATGCACTAATTTCTAAATACTTACGTCCACACTTGTAACCAACAGGGCGATTAGCAATGTTGCAGCGTTTGGGGATGGTTAAGGCAATTGCAGGGTTAATCCCAGACGTTTTGGCTGTGTTAGAGAGCATAATAGCACATAGGCAACTTGGATTCCTGCAAAATGTTTGGACCACAACACAGCAACCCTGAGAAACACTAGCATTTGGATCCCTTGCTGCTGCGGCACAAGGAGCAAGTTTTCGTGCTTCAATGTCTGGAGTGGTAGAACTCCCACATTCCCCCGTTGCCTCCACTCTATGAATCTCTGAAATGCTAACAAAGACTAGAAGCCCAAGAACGAAGAACAAAACCTTAATGTGAGCCTCCATTTCCTTAATCAGTTAATTACTTAATTGTTTATCTCACAATGTGTAATAACACCCTCCCACTGATGGGATTTTATAGCACAAAAACAGTGCTTTGTCCAGTCTCACCCATCTCGCATTAATGGCGCTTGCACTTGGTCAAAAAAGGTAAGTTTCTTATTGCACCATCTTAATTGCTATAAAAAAACTCATCTGAACATTTAATATTATTATACAATATATAAATATTTAATATTATCATACAAATATTATATATTTTATAATATTATATTATATAATATATAAACATTTAATATTAATTATTATAATAAATTTAATATAATATTATCTTTAATATAATATTATATTATTATATTATATTATTAATATTAAATATATTATATAATAGGTTGTTGTCCAAGTCTACTTTATTTATTATTATATTAAATATAATATAATATTTAATGTTATTATATTCAAGTAAATTTTAATTATATAGATAGATTGTAGTATATATTATAATATATAAAAGCTGAGTCGCACAACTCACAATTGACACATCACACTCATATTTTCCACCTCAACTTATTTTTGCCACATAAAAAAAATCCCACGTGTCACTCTTCTCCTTTGTGCGTCTCATGGGAGCCACAAATGTACCACCGATTCTTTCATACTTCTAAACAAATATCTATTATTTTTTCAATTATTTTTTTCACCCCTCTTTTGAACCCTAACGATGGAATCAACAAGTGAGGCTCTCACCCACATCTCCATGGACTTGATGGACTTGCTCATCATGCCTACCGCTCGACGTCCTTGGTAGCAACTGTCGTGCTATTCCCTCTCCCACTCCTCGCGTGAGAACGTTTCTTCGACTCGTGTTATTTCCTTCCTGGGTTCTACTTTTGTTGGGACCTCCCAAAGGCTTTTTATCAAACACGGGGCCAACGTCATGCGACCGCCACAGTAAAGGGGTGAAATTCAATCTCCACCACCTCTTCATCCAACACGACTGACCCTTCACCATAAGCACCTTACCGTTCTCAAACAACTTAGTCAAAAGATTGAGTTGATGCAGGGACTATATGCAATTACGGAATTAACTTGAAGATTCTCGAGTCATTTTTCTGTAATTAGATTTAAATATTTTCATTCATATAGGTTGCAATTCTTTTGTATATAGCATAACTATATATGTTGAGTGTCATTGTAATTGTTTTTTTTCTCTCTCTCCAATTTAGTTGCTTGAAAATTATATTGCATTTAGTTTTTCCTGTGTTGCTCATATAATATGCAACTTCCTGCAGATGTTGCCTCCAACTGGTTGGCTTGGTTTCCCTTTTCAGCACAGAAATATGTTTATGATGTTTTCTTTGTTAGTGGTCTGGTCACTGAGCTGCTGCAGATTTTGGTTCCTTTACTCATGCAGAATGGGAACGATGGTCTTGATATTAATGTTGTCCTTACAAATACTGAAAGGTATTTGTAAAAGTGATGGCTCTATTGGACTTGAATTAATTCATCATCATCAAAATATTCTGAAAAACATTTCACAATTGAGTTGATACTTGAATTGGATTCTCATCTCAAAAGTTTTTGTGAAGCCCTATTGTATTTTTTTTTAGTTTGGGTTATGAATCCACATATATTTCTTTGTGCTAGTCATTGTTATCCCAAACAACACTCTCGAAGGATTTTCAACTTAGTTATACATCTAAGGGATGAAATAAAATCCTCAGCTTATTTCTATGTCTTTTGAAATATAACTTCGATTGGAGTTCAAGTCATCTCTAAACTTGAGATGTAATCCTCAAAATTTCGCAAATTCTCCTTTAAGAAATACTAAGGATCAATCACCTATCATCAACTCATCATAAACCCTCTTTAAAGAACACTAGAAATTCAATTTCCTATTATAAAGTCTCAACTCTAATGATATAAGAAACCATATTGATATTACTGCACACAAACTATCCTCAATTTATAACATGTATTGATCATTGATAGGTTTAACCTAGTGTCACTTATACTTTTTCCATATTAGACTTTCTTCATGATAATTTCATCTTATGAAACAAACTAAAACCTTTAAAATAGATTTATCCCTTTGTAAAATTTCTCATGAAACAAATCTTGAAATCACATCACAACATATCCATAACTTAATATCTATTGCTCCATTGATTCCTAACCAAAAACCCATAGAGTTTCTAAAATGATGGCATGGATTATATAAATACTTAAAACCAACATATTCAATTTAGATAAAATATTCCTCCTAACAAAGGTGACTAAAGGTATGAGTATAAACCTTAATTTTGAAACTCCCCATTTACCTTAAGTCATGTACTATCATTCTTATCATCATAGGCTATCTTCAATTCATTCTTAAACACAACTCAAAATACATCACATTCTTCACCTCGCTTTCAATCACATCTTAAGCCTAGTGAAGATTCTAATTTTATCCCCAAAGTATTGCCCTGTGTAAAACATTTAATAATAATAAACCCATAAGTGAGAACTAATCTCTCACAATCACCAAATTATTTGAAACATATTAATTCTAAACCTTAGGCTCACCTTGAAAAATAGACCCAAGAATCACCTACTCTCCAACACATGAAATCAAGGATTGTGGGAGTATTTACTCTATGTTCAACACAAAATGAAAAATAGAAGACAAAGAATAATACTTCATATTGCAATTCAATACTTAAACCAAATCAATCATTCTAATGAATCAAAAAGGAATTGACATTTGAAGCCAAGATGAATATAGTACATGACATAGGAACTTAAATTTCCATATCAGACCCCAAAATAATCATTTCAAAGAACCATGGGAAACTTATTGATCAACACCAAGCCATATTCTCAAGAACAAAAGGAAAGTACCTCTAAATCAAATCATCCATTTGCCAATTCATCTAGTCCATCAAAGGAAGATTTCTTATCAAGTCCATATAAGGGAAATTCTATCTCATAAGATAATCCAATACAATGCACCATCCTTAATCAAACATAATCACAATCACAATCATCAATCATCAATCAAATCAACTTTTCATGTTTATACTAAGATTTAAATTCTCTTATTGTCAACTTAACCCCATTCTTTTTTTTATAAAACATTTCATCTTTATTTGCAAAAAGGGACAAATAAAAAACTTTGACATGTATTACAACTATACTTACGGGGTTTAAGGCATCATCCTTTTTGACGCCCACTTTGAGTTGTGACTCATTCTAACCTGGAGCAAACTATTGGGGTGGCCAGTCCCAATAATCTACAATCAAGGTAGATAAAAGTAGACAACTAAAGAAAGTGACCCCAAAACCACAAGACAACCCTAAGCCGGATCAAGTTGACTAGACACTTTTAACTTTACTTATAAATACGCAGTCCGGTTGGACCGAACTGCTCTGATACCATCTAATGTAACACACACCCTAGGGGTAGACGTTACTTGGTTTTACGTAAGTCTATAACTATAACTTTGACGAAAAAGGGAGAGTTTTTTTTTTAAGGACCTAATACATATAACAACAAGATATATACTAATCATTTTTTTAAAAAAAGGAAGTGAAGTAATTGAAATACTTGTGATAATATTTATTCAATTAAAACATTTCAATTCTACATGTTGATTATTTTGGAAAATAAAACATTTGAGGTACTTGGAAAATTTGGTTCAACAAATACTCCTAAATTCCAAATTTGTTCATAGGATAGTTTTCTAATTATACAATACAAATTAGAATACCCTTGCATACATAACTCAAGAAATAGTGATAGAGACTCTTGACGTAACTATAATCCGGCTTAACTCAATACAAAACTTCTACCTCCGCCCAAGCCGCGGTCCACTCGAATGAGATAAGATCCCTTCTAGCAATCCATCTAGCATAACAACAATTAACAAGAAACAAACAACAAAACACAAAAACAAAGGGGTGAGAGAAAGTCATGAATTTCTCACCTCATCATATCCACTCGATTTTTAGGATGTTCAAGGCTTATGAGACACCTCTCTCCCTCACTTACACTTTTCCTCATGTTTCTAACTCTTAAAGTCTTTTATGATCTCTTATGGCCTATTTATCCCATTTCTCAAGTTTGAAAGTCATAGTTTTGAGTCTTCAAAGTCTACTTTTTATATTTCAGCATAATTTTCACTACTATCAACTTTAAACTCATCAACAACCAATTTAAAATGTCCCCATTCTTATTCAATCATGTGCAGCAACTCAACAACATACATTTCCATAACAAAATGATCAATTCATCAAACATTCATCATATATCTTATCTCATCGAAATTCATATTCATATCAAACATCAATAAAACTCAATACAAATACAAAATAGATTTTGTTCAACCAATTCTAAAGAGAATGAGACCATTATGGTCTCTTCTCAAGTCCATGGGTACACTAGGTTTTCACCCACATCAAGATAGAGGCAAGAGTTTTCCTCAAAACCCTAACTCTCCATTACTTTCCACTATGAGTTTTCAAGCTCTCCCTCCCCCCTTACCTAGTGGTAGATTCAGCCAAAGCAAACCCTTGAGATGACCAAGAAACTATCCAAAAAGTCTTCCTTCAAGTGGTTAGAATCAAAGCTCCCAACACTTCAAAACCAAACCATGAAAAATACACAACTTGGTTAGGTTTTACACCATCAAAGAGGAAAAACGAAAATGAAGAATCAATGGTGAGGGAAGTGCAAACTCACAGCTGTACCAAGGAGAGGAAGATTCAGATGTGAAATTTGGTCTTGCAAAATGGTTAGAGTTTGGATGAGTTCAAGTGTTTAAGAGAGTAGTAAGTTTCCCTTGAGTAAGTCTAAGTGTTGAAAATGGAGAAGTGTTCTTGTGAAGCTTGTGGAATGAATGAATAAGAGATGAACCATCCTATGAGAAAGGGTGGACGGTTGAAGAGGCAAGGAGTGGAGGAAAAATGTGTGATGTGGCTTAATGTGGGTCTTAACTGTGTTAAATAGGATGATTGGTTAATAACAAAACACATCATCCCCTAATTGTGGTTAAATAATTACCACATATTCAAGATTGAATTAAAGAGTAAAATTTAACAAACAATTGAGTTCTCTCTTCATCTAACCCCATTATGGCCGAATTTCCACTAGGTGAGTGTGAAGGACCATTTTGCAATTCCACAAAGTTTAAGGGTATTCTTGCAAAATTACCAAAAATTCATAAAATTCCAGAAAAATTGTTTTTATGTTCTAAATCCATTTTTATGTTTAAAACATATTTTTATTAAATTTTTAGATTTTTATTTCAATTAATAGAAATTAATTGTATCAAGTGCTCACAGCTTGTGGCAATTTTGGTAATTGCATCAAAATGACTTCAGAAAAATTTGGAAAAATTCTAAAAATTCTTAAAAATTATTCTAAGACCAGTTATGTAATTATTTTCCTCAAATTCTATACCAAATACTTATTCATTATTTTAAACGGGGTTACCGTTCTCACGGTTTCCCGTTACGGGGAAAAACAGATGTTACAGAAATAGGCCGAGCCAAACTAAGTTTTGTAATGTCCAAGTTTGGCCTGCATTTTATTTTCGTGGCCCATGTCTGACTTGTTACCTTATATATATATATATATATATATATATATATATATATATATATATATATAGGCCATTTTTTAGGCTTAACCTGACCTGTTTGAAAGTTTGTTTTAGTCCATTAGCCTATTTCATATTAAGACCTTTAAATAGACCAATATGTCTATCTCTAAATAGGTTAGTATGGGATGGAGATCCTTTCTAGTACTGGAAAATTCCAGTATGAGAGAGTGACTCATACATGCATGTGGATCTCATACTTCTAGTAGGAGTCACTCTCCTACTGGAATTTTCCAGTACATGGAGAGAACGCGAACTCGTCAGTTTGTTTACAGACTAGTAAACTTACTTTTTAATTGTGTAAATATGTCAATGACATGCCTTTAAATAGCCAAACAAGTTTATCTCTAAATAGGCTAATAGGAGAAATTAAAAAGTTATATAGTATTAACTATTTATTTTTCATAATATATTTATAATTTTATTAAAAATATTATTATTTATAAATAGGCTAACCCACAAAGCCTAATAGGATTTTTAAAAAGTATAGGTATAGTTTATTGGCTTAATTACACTTTTGGTCCCTCAAGTTTAGTGCTGGGGTGATTTTGGTCCCCCAATTTTTAATTGCTTGAATTTAGGCCTTCCATTTTTTAATTGTGACAAATGCGGTCCTGCTCTTAGGTGATGATCCAATTGCTAACAGAAACTGATGATGTGGCTAATGTGTCTCAAAATGCTCACATTTTCTAATGAATCTATAATATCACACTGAAAATCAATATTATCATTAGAAAAAAACTATATAAAACAACAGCATAATGAAAAAAAACACAAGAATAAGAGTGTGTTTAGTAAAACTAGTTGAAAAGCTGGCTGAATTGATTGAATGTGTTTGATAAAACTAGCTGAGAATGACAAAATGACATATAAGGAAATCATTAATTATAAATAATGATAATTGAGGGTGGTTGAGGGATAAACTTGTAATTAATTTTTCATAGTAGCTGAAAATTGGAGCTTTTTTAAAAAAGTACCTCAAGTACCTTTCCAAGAAAAGCAAGTAGCTACCCAAAAATTCTACCTTACAAAACACAGCTCAAATGGTTTCAGCTACTAATTTCAACTTCCAGTTAGCTGAAATAGTTTACCAAACACACTCTAAAAAGCATAGTAATAAAACAAACATATGACTGAAAAGCAAGAAAATCATGTTGGAGAACAATCTGATAGAAAGGGTGAAGAGTGAAAAAACTTAAGTTCTATTTCTCAAAAACTCCACTGATGCAGAAAATGGTACTAACTATTTATAGCAACCAGTTATTTAAAACTACAAATACAAGTTGTTCACATTAACTAACTAACTAACTAACTTCTTAGCTATTTGAATCACTTCCTAACACCCCCTTGATTCAAAAGCTTACAAACAAACAACATTCAACAACTTTCTCAGCTCCTTAAATCCGTCAGCCTTCAATGACTTAGTCATTATATCAGCCAATTGAACTTCTGATCTGCAGTGCCTCAACTTAATTTTGCCTTTAGCTACTTGTTCTCTGAGGAAATGAAATTTAGTGTCTATGTGTTTGCTTCTGCCATGGGATATTGGATTCTTGGCCAAATCTATTGTTGATTTGCTGTCTACAATTAACTCAACATCTTCACCAGAGGTTGTTTTTAATTCACTGAGCAAGGATGATAGCCAAAGTGCTTGGCAAGCAGCTGAACAAGCTGCAATATATTCTGCTTCACAGGTTGACAATGCCACCACTGATTGCTTCTTCGATTTCCAGGATATGGGAGAGCCAAACAATAGGAATACTTGTCCTATGGTGCTTTTCCTATCAACCAAATCACCACACCAATCTGAATCTGAATAGGCTACAAGATGTAGACTATCATCTTCTTTGGTTTGATGAGGGAAGATGATACCATATCCCAAAGTTCCTTTTAGATACCTCATGATCCTTTTTGCAGCTAGCAAGTGTGATTGTCTAGGGTCACTCATAAATCTGCTCACAAGTCCAACAATGAAAGTGATCTCTGGTCTGCTGTGACAGATGAATCTTAGACTGCCAACAATCTGCCTAAACAAGGTTCCATCAACTGAGACTTCATCCTCACCCTTTGCAAGCTTCAAATTCACCTCTGCTGGAGTTTCTACTGGGTTACAATCCCACATGTTGGACCTTTTCAATACATCTGAAATATATTTCTTTTGGTGCATAAAAATTCCCTGTTCAGTGTAAGCAAATTCCAATCCCAAAAAATATGATAATGTGCCCAGGTCTATCATTTCAAATTCCTTCTTCAAATTCTGCTTGAGTGATTCAATCCCAGCTGAACTATTCCCAGTAAGTAATATATCATCCACATACAGACAAATGATGAGAATTTAAGTGTGTCTCACAATTATTATGTAAACTCCATGCTCAGTAGTACATTTATGAAAGCCAATACCTAGAAGAAAAGTGTCAATTCTCCTGTTCCAGGCTCTAGGTGCCTGTTTCAGCCCATATAGTGCCTTCCTCAGCTTCAAAACTTTGTGTTCATTTCCCTTGCATATAAAACCAGGAGGTTGCAGAATGAATATATCTTCATCAAGTGGTACATTGAGGAATGCTGACTTAACATCCAGTTGCCACAACTTCCAATTTTTCCAGCTAGCCAAGGCAACAACTAACCTCACAGTCTCTAGTCTGGCTACAGGGGCAAAAAGTCAAAAACCTCTGTGTAATCTATCCCTTCCTTTTGCATGAAGCCCTTGGCTACCAGCCTAGCCTTATATTTAGCAACGGTTCCATCTGGTTTGAGTTTGACCTTAAAAATCCACTTGACACCAATAGGAGTCTTGTTCTGAGGTAGTTCAACCAATTCCCATGTTTGGTTCTTCTCAATGCTTCTTAATTCTTCTTCCATAGCTGATCTCCATACTTCACTTGCAATAGCTTCATCAAAATTAATAGGTTCTACATTAGCCATGAGTGCAAGGTGCTGAACCAAGTCACCATCACCAGAAATGGCATTATCAGAATATAGTTGATAATCTGAGAATCTTGAAGGGAAATTTCTGTTCCTTGTAGGTCTATTATTCACAATCTGCTGCTCAGCATTCACTATTCCCTGTGTAGCTTCCCTACCTGAGTCAATTTCTTCCCAATCAAGTTGTAGTCTAGGAACTGTTTCAGTCATAGTCTGTGATTCACTCCATGAATTTGATTCATCAAAATGAACATCTCTGCTGAAGAGAACTTCCTTGGTCTTTGGATTGTACAACTTGTATGAGCCTGTAGAGTTATAGCCAACAAAGATCATTGGTTCACTTTTGTCATCAAGCTTTTTCCTCCTTTGGTCTGGGACATGTCTATAGCACAATGAGCCAAAGATCTTTAGGTGTTTGACAGAGGGCTTGCAGCCAGACCATGCTTCTTTTGGAACCATTGAGTTCAGCCTCTTGGTAAGACATCTATTAAAAACATAGGCAACAGTCATGGCTGCTTCTCCCCAGAAGCTGTGTGGGAGATTTTTCTGCTTAACCATGCACCTTACCATGTTCAATATAGTCCTATTTCTTCTTTCCACTATCCCATTGTGTTGGGGAGTGTAGGGGGCAGTAACCTCATGCATTATTCCATGCTCCTTGCAAAAGTCTTCTAGCTCACTAGAAGTGAATTCTCCTCCTCCATCAGTCCTCAAAGTCTTGATGTACTTTCCTGGATGCTTTTCTACTAAGGTCTTGAATCCCTTGAAAGTATTGAACACTTCACTCTTGGTCTTAATCAAGTAGAGCCACAATTTTCTACTAAATTCATCCACAAATGAGACAAAATACTTGTTTCCCCCCAAGGATGGAACATCAAATGGACCACATACATCTGAGTATATAGTGTGCAGTACTTCATTGGCCTTAGACATGGTGTATGAACTGGAGGAGGTTCTGGGTTGCTTGCTGATCAGGCAATTATCACAAATTTTCTTTGGAACCACAATGGAGGGAAGGCCAGATACCATACCTTTCGATCTCAACAAGCTTAAATCTTTGAAATTTAAATGGCCTAACCTTAGGTGCCACAACCATGACTCATCTGATAATGTAGTAGCAGAAAAACATTGGGATTCAATGGTGTTTAAGTTTACCTTGAAGGTTCTGTTTCTGGCCAGAGGAGCTTTCACGATCAATTTCATTGCTGTATCATAAATTTCCAAGAAACCATTACTCATCTTCATTGAAAATCCCTTCTCCAAGAGCTGACCCATACTGATCAAGTTGCTCTTCATTCCAGGAACATATAGCACATCTGAAATCACTGCTTGTCTTTCATCTTGTCTTGTGACTACCACATTCCCAGCTCCCTCAGCCTGGATGACTCTATTGTCTGCAAACCTCACTGTGCTTTTCTTCATTGCGTCAAAGTTGATAAGCCAATCCCTATGCCCAGTCATGTGGTTTGAGCATCCAGAATCTATATACCAGGTTTCATTATTATTAGATTCTGAATTGGTAATCATCATTAGCATCAAGGGTTGTTTTTCAGAATCTGCTTCATTCTCTTCTTTGGCCATATGTGCTTGGTAATCATTGTGTGATTGACTCCCCTTACGATCCATACTGCTTGGTGTGGCTACACATTCTGTTGAAAAATGTCCAATCCGATTACAGTTGAAACATTTAATTCTTTTCCTGTCAATTCCCTTTTTCTTTTTCCCTCTCCAATTCCCTTTTCTGTTGGAGCTTTTTGGCTGATCTTCTTCATTCTTTCCTTGTTCTTGATTTTGTGTGTTTCTTTTAAAGCCTCCTCTAGAACCTCTGCCACGACCTCGGCCTCTGAAGTTTCCTTTAGAATTGTAACCTCCTCCTTTTGAGGTGTGAGCCTGCAGTGCTTGATGATCACCAGGTTTCTCTGTGTCTCTTTCAATAAGTCTCTGTTCATGTGCTTCGAGGGAACCTTGAAGTTCCTCTACTGTTATTTCCTCCAGCTTCTTGGATTCTTCGATGGCTACGACAATATGGTCGAATTTGGGATTAAGAGTTCTCAGAATCTTTTCTAGAATCGTTTGGTTTGAGATCTTCTCACCACAGTTCTTCATAGCATTTGTGTGAGTGATGACCCTATTGAAAAAATCAGCTATCTTCTCATTGTTCTCCATTTGCATCAATTCATATTGACGCCTCATCGTTTATAGCTTCACCTTCTTCAATTGCTCTGCACCCTCATTACATTTTTCCAAGATCTTTCATGCTTCCCGGGAAGTTGCAGCACCTGCAATCTTCTCAAAGTGTGCGTCATCCACACACTGACGAATCAAGACTGTAGCCTTACAATCTTTCTTCTTGTTTTCTCTATAAAGGGCTTTTATGCTTCTGTGGAGCTTTCCGTGATCGTGGGATAACCTTCCTCAACGATTTCAGCAACTTCTTGATATCCCAGAATTGCTTTCATCTGTACCCACCATCGATCCCAGTTCTTGCCATTAAGGACGAGAAGATTCGCAGAGAAGTTCGCACCTGTTGATCCCATTTCTTGATTCCCTTAGCCGAACCTGCTCTTGATACCAATATGTTGGAGAACAATCTGATAGAAAGGGTGAAGAGTGAAAAAACTCAAGTTCTATTTCTCAAAAACTCCACTGATGCAGAAAATGGTACTAACTATTTATAGCAACCAGTTATTTAAAACTACAAATACAAGTTGTTCACATTAACTAACTAACTAACTACTTAGCTATTTGAATCACTTCCTAACAAATCAATATTCATCATAATCAAAATGCTCATATAAATGTTAGGTAAAGAAAGCATATATATGTTGCTGCCAATTTTTCTCTGTCTTTCCCTATCATTCGTTATCCATCCTTGCGCCATGCCATACGATGTCAAAGTATTATTTTCCTGTTTAACTACCTGTAGGGGAGGAGAGGGAGAGGAAATTGATGTGGTTGAGAAGAAGTCTTAGGTTGTTGCACTTCCTAAGAGGAGAGGGAAGATAAAGTCAATGCTATTTCAGTTTTAATTATAAGTCAATCCTATTTCAGACTAGCTTGTGAATAAAACTGAGATAGAATGTAATTCTCTATTTCTTACTAGTCATGATTACTAACTTCTATTTGGCTACAGGTTGTTCAATACTCCTAATATTTGTGTTGTGATTATTACAGAATATTTGCTTTGATTTTATTTGTAATAAATGCTCTGATTTTATTTGTAATAAAATCTGTACCAGTATCAGATTATAATCAAATCTGATTTCTGATCAGATCTTAGGAAATATGATAGTTATTTCTGATTGATTTTGTTTTATTTACAGCAGATTGGTTTCCTTATTTAGGACCAATCCTGCCTTTAAATTGGTGGCTGTATTTTTCAATTAGTAATAAGAGAGAAATATTATTCTTCTCTATTCTTTTATGGTATCAGAGCTTCGTGCTCTGAACCTTGCCATTTCCCATGGTGAAAACGACGATGACTGGCACTAGTACCCATTCTCAGACCACAAAAGATGAGCGCAGGGAGAAGGAGACTCCACCATGCGCGAACAAAAATTTTCCCCAAAACCTGAATATTCCACTCACGGTGCACAGGCTCAATGGGAAAAACTATCTTGAATGGGCTCAATCCGTGAAACTGACAATGGAGGGAAGAAGCAGGCTGGGATACTTAACAGGAGAAGTGAAGAAACCAAAAAAGGATGACCCTTCTTGGGCAAAATGGAAGGCTGAAAACTCCCTCATAATGTCATGGTTGATCAATTCCATGGAGCCAGCAATTGGGAAGCCATATTTGTTTTTATCTACATCAAAAGAAGTCTGGGAAGCTGCTCATGAATGCTACTCAGATTTGGAGAACTCATCTCAGATATATGATCTGAAAACTCAGCTGTGGTAATCCAAACAAGATGATCGAGCTGTTACCACTTACTATAATTTGATGCTGACCTTGTGGCAGGAGTTAGATCAATGCTATGAAGATGATTGGGAAAACCCCAAAGATGCAACGCGTTTTAAAAAAAAAGAAGAAAATGATAGAGTATACATGTTCCTTGCTGGCTTGGATAGAAATCTAGATGAAGTAAGGGGAAGGATTCTTTCTAGAAGGCCTTTACCCTCCATTCGGGAAGTATTCTCAGAAGTTAGACGCGAGGAAGCTAGAAGGAGGGTCATGTTGCATGGATCTGAATCACCAATTACCCAGCAGATAGAAGGATCAGCCCTTGCAACAAAGGGGTTTGATTTTGAAAGAAAAAAACCATGGTGTGATCACTGTAAGAAACCATGGCACACAAGAGAAACCTGCTGGAAGCTTCATGGAAAACCAACAAACTTTAAAAGGATGTCTAACAGAGAGGGCAGCGCATTCCAAACCACCTCTGAGGAAAATAAAGAGCTATCATCTTCTGCTGAAACAACTCCTTTCACAAAGGAACAATTGGAGCACCTGTACAAGATTTTTTCTCCCAAAATGACAGTAAATCCTTCTTGTTCTTTGGCCCAAAAAGGTGCTCATCCCATTGCCACTCTCTGTAGTTCAGAAAATAATCTAAAACCTCTTTGGATCATAGACTCTGGAGCTACTGACCATATGACAAATTGTTCAAAACTTTTTTCCTCCTATAGTCCTTGAGCAGGAAACAAAAAAATAAAAGTTGCAGATGACACCTTCTCTGCAATTGCTGGAATTGGACCAGTTCCTCTGTCTTCTTCTTTAACCTTACATAATGTCCTTCATGTGCCTAACTTATCATGCAATTTACTCTCTGTCAGTAAAATTACTCTTGACTTAAACTGTCATGTTGTATTTGATTCCTCTGGTTGCAAATTTCAGGAATTCAATTCGGGGAGGATGATTGGCAATGCTAGAGAGATTGATGGACTCTATCTGTTTGAAAATGACAATGACTTGAGTAGACAAAATCAAAGTACTTGTCTCCATTCTAGCCTAGTTTCTAAGGCCAGTGAAATTATGTTATGGCACTATAGGTTAGGCCATCCAAGTTTTAACTATATGAAACACTTGTTTCCTGAATTTTTTAATAAAAATATGTCCTCTTTAAATTGTGAAACTTGTCAATTGGCTAAACATCATCGTTCCCCTTATTTATCACAACCATACAAATCATCCAGCCCCTTTACTATTATTCACAATGATGTTTGGGGCCCTAGTAGGCATTCAACACCTTCGGGTAAACGTTGGTTCATCACCTTTATTGATGATCATACTAGGATAACTTGGGTGTATTTGATGAAGGAAAAATCTGAAGTTGAATCTATTGTCAAAACTTTTTTCAAAATGGTGACAACACAATTTCAAAAAACAGTTCAGATTTTTAGAAGTGATAATGGTAAGGAGTTTTTTAATAAAAGCTTAAACAATTTCTTCATAGAGAATGGAATTGTACATCAAAGCTCTTGTGTGAATACACCCCAACAAAATGGGGTAGCAGAGAGGAAAAACAAACACTTGCTTGAAATTTCTCAGGCTTTACTCTTTCAAAATTTTGTACCTCAATACATTTGGGGTGAAGCTATACTTACAGCAGCCTATTTGATCAATAGGATGCCAAGTAAAGTTTTGGATTTTAAAACTCCTTTGGAGGTCTTCTTAAGCATCTTTCCAAAAAAATAGGTTGCTATCAACCATACCTCTAAAGGTTTTTGGCTGCACTGTTTTCATTCATAATCGTGAACCAAATCGGAATAAACTAAGTCCTAGAGCAAAGAAATGTGTGTTTATTGGTTATTCTTCCACACAAAAGGGATACAAATGATTTGACCCTAATTCTAACAAAATATTTGTCACCATGGATGCCACCTTCTTTGAGTGTCAACCTTTTTTTACAACTCATCTTCAGGGGGGAACACATGTGAAGATTCGACACAATTTTTTGAACTTGCAGATAACTCACCATTTGAATGCATTTTAGTTGAAAATGAATTTCAAAATTTCAAGGACTGTGATGTTCCAAGTTCAAAAGATTGTGACGACATCATTGTGCCAAATAATGAGGACAGTTTGGCCATAGGAACAGGTGGAAATAAGAAGCAAAGAGGCAAAAAAACATATTGATTTTGTCTACTCAAGAAAGAAGAAAGCTCAAGAAGATGAATCCAAAGGTCATCCCTTGCATTACCAAGAATCCGAGGAACCACAAGGTAATACTCTTCCTGAAACTATACATAATGGCAACCAAAATTCTGTTAGTGAGTCTCCTATACTAAATGATTCTGATCTTCCCCTTGCTATTCGAAAAGGTGTAAGGTCCTGCACCAAACATCCTCTGTCCAATTTTGTTTCATATGATAAACTCTCACCCTCTTTTCGAGCCTTTACCTCACAGCTGTTATGCAGGGAAATTCCAAATAAAATACAGGATGCTCTAAGGGTTCCCGAGTGGAAGGGGGCTGTTTTAGAAGAAATGAAAGCTCTTGAAAAGAATCAGACTTGGGAAATGGTGGAGCTGCCAAAGGGGAAGAAAACAGTGGGATGCAAGTGGGTGTTTACAATCAAGTACAATTCAGATGGTACTCTAGAAAGATACAAAGCCCGCCTAGTTGCCAAGGGTTACACTCAAACCTACGACATTGACTACTCAAAGACTTTTGCACCGGTGGCAAAACTGAACACTATTAGAGTCATACTATCTCTAGCTGCAAATCTTGATTGGCCCTTACAACAGCTAGATGTGAAAAATGCTTTCCTAAATGGGAATTTGGAAGAGGAAGTATACATGGATGCACCACCTGGCTTTGAACAAGGGCACTATCCAAAGGTATTCAAGCTGAAAAAGGCTCTATATGGACTAAAGCAGTCTCCTAGAGCATGGTTTGAAAGATTCACTCAATTTGTAAAGAAACAAGGATATTCCCAAGGCCAAACAGACCACACTATGTTTGTGAGGCATTCAACTGAAGGGAAAATTGCTATACTAATTGTCTATGTGGATGTCATCATCCTTACTGGAGATGATTTACAAGAAATGAGTCGGCTGAAAAAAAAACTCTCTCTGCAGAATTTGAGATAAAGGATTTGGGATCCTTAAGATATTTTCTTGGGATGGAGGTAGCAAGGTCAAGGAAAGGAATTGTTCTCTCACAAAGGAAGTATATACTTGATCTTCTCAAAGAAAACCGGTATGAGTGGTTGTAGACCGGCTGACACACCCATTGACCCAAATAAAAAACTTGGAGGTGGCAAGGAAGGGGATCCTGTGGACACTTCACGCTACCAAAGACTGGTTGGGAAACTGATTTACTTGTCTCACACAAGGCCTGATATTGCTTTCTTTGTAAGTTTAGTAAGTCAGTTTATGCACTCTTCCCATGAGGAACATCTTGATGCAGTTTATAGAATCCTAAGGTATTTGAAGAGTACACCGGGTAAAGGTCTGTTATTCACAAAAACCACTCAGCAGTCAATTGAAGCCTATACTGACACTGATTGGGCAGGTTCAATCATTGATAGGAGATCAACTTCGGGCTACTGCACTTTTGTATGGGGCAACCTTGTCACTTGGCGAAGCAAAAAACAAAGTGTGGTTGCTAGGAGTAGTGCTGAAGCAGAGTACAGGGCAATGGCACAAGGAATTTGTGAAATGATTTGGCTAAAGGGAGTTCTTGAAGAATTAGGAATGGCCATCAATCTACCCATGAAGTTATATTGTGATAACAAGGCTGCAATCAGCATTGCTCAAAATCCAGTCCAACACGACAGGACTAAACATGTGGAGATTGATAGGCATTTCATTAAAGAGAAGTTGGAAAATGGGGCAGTTCGCATGCCTTTTGTCCCAACTTCACAGCAAGTGGCGGATGTTCTTACTAAAGGACTCTTCAGAAATAACTTTGAATTTCTTGTAAGCAAGTTCGGTATGATAGATATCTATGCACCAACTTGAGGGGGGTGTTGTGATTATTACAGAATATTTGCTTTGATTTTATTTGTAATAAATGCTCTGATTTTATTTGTAATAAATCTATATCAGTATCAGATTATAATCAAATCTGATTTCTGATCAGATCTTAGGAAATAGGATAGTTATTTCTGATTGATTCTGTTTTATTTACAGCAGATTGGTTTCCTTTTTTAGGACCAATCCTGCCTTTAAATTGGTGGCTGTATTTTTCAATTAGTAATAAGAGAGAAATATTATTCTTCTCTATTATTTTAATTTGCTTTGTAATTTATTTGACCTGCATGAAAGCTATAGAAGTATTTTGAGAATCAATCCATTTTTTTAAATTGAGTTAAATGTGAGTTCTGAATACTGGCTCAATGTTAAATGTGCATATCCTGACATGACAAAAAATTGTTTGGTTGGGGCATGATGAGATTACGCTGTCCACTGTATGGTGGTGGGGATCCATTTTCCATGGATGTTGATGATCAATTAAGGAAGAAACAGGATGTTGAGGTGATTTTCTATTATTCAACAATAATTATCCCCTGTTGATTTGATTACGTTGATGACAGGCGATTCCTGTTGCCTTTCATCTACTTTTATATCATATCTATCTTTAATTTAATATAATATAACCACCTTCCTTTTACCTTTTATTTTAATATTTATCATATAAGAATACTGACACAACGTTTGCATGCTCTGCATCAAACAAGTCAACATATGTGGAAGTAGAACTTTTATTCATTACACTGAAAACAAGTATATTTTGCATTGTTACTTTTGATTTCTAAGAACTGCTTGGCAATATTAATTAGATTAGATTGAACTAACAAAAAAGTTTAGTACAAGTCAAATTTGAACTACAGTGATGCATTCATATAGTGTGTACCTTCCCAAATAGGATCCAAGTAATGCATGATGACTTTCTGCAAAATCATTCTTTTTATCCTAATTAACTTTCTTACGTTATTTCACATACTTGAAGTCTTTTCTGTTTAAATGCTGAATTTAAGACAAACTGAAACTTTAATATTCAACATTAACATGCTTGTTCTCATGAAATGTGTTTTGTAAGACAGGAACAATTGACCCAGAGAAGGCCAATGGCAAAATATTGGTTTGCCTATTGCAATAATAATAATAAAATTGGCAAAATATGGGTTACAGAGGGCAGGGTAGGCATGTTATGTTATGTTATGTTATGGGTTCAGTTGAGACCAAAAAGCAAGAGCAACAAAAAGGGGTCTGCTTCTAGATTGTTTTGTCATCTGGTTGGCCATTTTTTATATCTAGCTTTCAGTTCAGTAATTTCCAGTCCATCATCATCATGGCTTGTAATAGACAGTGGCCAAGCATGTTCAAGTCTAAACCCTGCAACCCTTACCACCAATGGCAGCATGACATCAACTCCTCTCTCATGTCTACTGGTTGCCATAGAAGCCCTTACAGTTCAGGTCACTTAATTCTCTCTTTCACCACTCTTCATATATTATAACAGCCTTTCATAGTTTAATTTATTATAAATATATCTTGAACTTCATTTTCACTATGGAAAATTCATGGTAGTTGATATTCATTGACGTTTTACATAAAATATAGTTAGCTAGGTAGAGATCCATCCCAATTTCTAATTGGTATTTATTTATTTATTTATTTATAAAAAGTACTTACTTTAATTTTATTTATTTATAAAAAAGCACTCATTGTCAATAAATTATGCCGTGATTTAATATAAAAAATTTGGCTTAAAAATGTTTTTAATCCCTAAAAAATTAGTAAATTTTTTGTTTAGTCCCTATAAATTTTTTTACCTAAATTTAGTCTCTTATAAATTTTCTGTTTCCAAATTTAATTCTTGCCGTTAATCGGTGTTGTTAAGTGATGATCTAGCACTATTACAGTATACATTGATGTGTCTACTTAAGTTGACGTGGCTACCATGTTAGATTTTATTGAAATTATTTTACCCCAATTTTTTTAATTATTAATTTTAATATTAATTATTTAATATTTAAAACAAAAAATAACAAATCCCTCTTAATTTTTAATATTATATATATCATCACAACTCTCTAATACTTCTTCCATGATGTACCGCTAATACATTTAGGCACAATTCGCTATCCAACACATCTTATTGGCTTGATAATTGACTATATATGTTAATGAAATTTCAAATGTTCTACCATAGTTTTATTATAGGATAGAGGAAAAGGTAGACGTTAATGTATAAGACAGGTGTTGAAGAAACATTAAACATCAAAATTATATGTTTATTCTTGGACAATAGATATTGATTAGAAAGTTACAAGGACAACAAAACATGTATAGTTGTCGTCACAGTAGTAGCTAATTAACTAAACAGCTGTTGTGACTTCAAGCCCGGTCCTCCTTGCTTTCACAGAAATCTCAAGGCAAAGTGTAAGCTGCAAAAATCAGCAATCTTATGAGTGATGGACTACTTATTAGATCAAAAAATGAGGTACAAGAAAAACTAAGAAATAAAAAAAGAAAAAAACAGTACCCAATTGGTTTTAAAAAACATAAGTCATGAAAATTATAAAAAAATGATTTTAAATTTTTAGTTTTGAGTCATAAAAATTTGGTTGAAATTTTTTAAAAACTAAAATTTAAAAATTCACAACCACCACAATAGAGCGTTAATTAAATATCGAAATAATTAAATTGGATTTAAAAAACATTGTAACATATGAGTATGACCGAGTGACTGCATCAAAATGGTGACAATAACAAATTCAGGTCTTTTTGTAAACACTTAGAGAAATATAAAAGAGAAGTGATAAATATAATAAGTAATGATATGAGAAGTGAGAAATAGAGATGTGAAATGTAAAATGGATGGTAACATTTTGAAGTATGTACCAATGATGCATTAATTTCTTATTCTAAATTATACTTACGTCCACACTTGTAACCAACAGGGCGATTAGCAATGTTGCAGCGTTTGGGGATGGTTATGGCAATCGCAAGGTCAAACCCTGACATTTTGGCTGTGTTAGAGAGCATAATAGCACATAGGCAACTTGGATTCCTGCAAAATGTTTGGACCACAGCACAACAACCCTGAGAAACACTAGCATTTGGATCTCTTGCTGCTGTGGCACAAGGAGCAAGTTTCCGTGCTTCAATGTCTGGAGTGGTAGAACTCCCACATTCCCCTGTTGCCTCCACTCTATGAATCTCTGAAATGCTAACAAAGACTAGAAGCCCAAGAACGAAGAACAAAACCTTAATGTGAGCCTCCATTTCCTTAATCAGTTAATTACTTAATTGCTTCTCTCACAATATGTAACAAACACTCTGCCTCTGATGGGATTTTATAGCACAAAAATAGTGTTTTGCCCAGTCTCACCCATCTCGCATTAATGGCGCTTGCACTTGGTCAAAAAAGGTGAGTTTCTTATTGCAACACTTTAATTGCTATAATAAATAAACTGACGTGAAGATTCAATATTATTATACAATATATAAATATTTAATATTATCATACAAATATTATATATTTTATAATATTATATTATATAATATATAAACATTTAATATTATTATAATAAATATTATATAATATTTAATATTATCATAATAAATATTATATAATATTTAATATAATATTATATTATATTATGTAATATTAAATATATTATATAATGTTGTCCAAGTCTACTTTATTTATTATTATATTAAATATAATATAATATTTAATGTTAATATATTCAAGTAAATTTTAATTATATAGATAGATTATAGTATTTTTTTAGTAAAAAGAAAGGGACTAAGCCCCACTACATAGTCACACTCTTAGCAAAAATCAATACCAATACAATATTTAATGTTATTATCATTTCTACTCTCTCATAAGTAGAAATTACGGGTGTTCATCAAGAGTTCAGTTATATTTCATAAAAGAAGATTCAAATATAATAATAGAAATGTATAGGGATATGGAAAATTGTAATTATATTGAAGAAGTCTATTATATATTATATTTTTAGTGTATTTTATATATTTTCCCTCTTATTTAATAATAATTTTTTTAAATTTTTTAATGATAATGTCACTTTTTACAATGTGACATAACTGATCTTGATAAAAGATTTTAACATATATAATCTCACACAAACAATAATTATTATTGTTTTTATTATTATTATTATAAAAAACTGACAATCATCCATAAACAATTAGGTAGTACAATAATATTATAATGACATTTAAATTAAAATTAATGAATTGAATTTGTGACAATTAGGGGCGTTTGTGGTTCAATTTGGATCGGTTTTGAGACAAAAATCAGCTGACCCAATCATTGCGGTTTTATTATTTTATCATTTGGTCAATTTTGATATTTTTTCAAATCCGATCTAATTTGAATTGGATCGGTTTTCGATTTTTTAAAAGAGACAATAAATATTAGATAAAAGTGATAAATAAACATTAAATATTATGTTTATTTAATATAATAAATCTAACTATATAAATAAAATAGACTCAAATATAATAGCATTAAATATATGAGGAGGGTTATAATTACACCAGTGTAAGTTACACCAAGTGTTACAACCGCTGAATAATTTTTTAACGGATCATTGTATTAAATAATCCACCGCTGGATTGAAAGTTACTATCATATAGATCATACATATAAAATTTTATATTAATCCGAAATTATTTGATATGTCATTGAGATGTCTTAAGATTAACGTTATATATACATTTGAAATATATAAAAAAAATCCAACCATTTGATTATCAAGTTATTAGTGTCAAAATTTTACGAAATTTGGCACATATAATCATGATGATGAACAAACATAATTCAACGGTTGGATTACTAAAAAACATATTCGATTTGTAGTTATTAGCGGTGTAATAATTGGTGTAACTTACACCGGTGTAATTATAACCCTCCTCTAAATATATATCATTGAATATTATATTATATTTAATATTTTTTGTGTAAACCATAGGTTAGTATCCCTATTACCAGGGGTAATCCTATTCGGGGCTTAGTCACACAGTTAAGGCCCCTCACCCCTCCCGAAGAATGTGTTTAGTGGGGATCAAACTCGGGAGCTCTTCCCACAATTTCTGTTGTGTTGCCAACTGAGCCACAACTCTTTGGTATAAAATATATACATTAAATCCAAGTGTGTTGAAATTTCAAAAAATTGAATACATAAAGAATTTTTTTCTTAAACCCATGAGGAGTTCTACAATTTCAAGTGTAACAATGCAGTAGAAGCAAAAGGACACTATGTTGTTGGATGAGAATGAGATTGAGGTGAAAAACAAAAAAATTATAGGGACTAAAAAACAAAATGATCATATTTATAGGACAGAAAATGAATTTAAGCTGGGTAAAAATAACACATGTATGTGTCATGCTAATATGACACTCTTTTAGCCACATCATCTTAAAGTTAACACAAGGACCATAAAGGTTAACGGAAAATTTTTCAAGGATGAAAAACCAAAAATAAAAATTTACAGGAACTAAAAACAAAATGACTCTTATTATAGAGACTAAAAACATATTTAAGCCTTAATTCTATTATTCATGTATATTTTAGTTATTATTATATTAAATATAGCATTTAAGGCTATTGTTAATATATATTCTATTTATTATTATTTAAATATAGTATTTAATGTTATTATTCTGCGTATTTTACTTAGTATATTATATTAAATATAGTATTTAATATTATAATATTTAAGTCTATTTTACTTATATAGATAGATATCAAAAAAGTGATTTAATAATTATGTACAAAATAATTCATGTTCAAATCTTTTATATAAAATGAAAGTTAATTTTATGTTTATTTGTAAATATAAAATATATATTTTATTTTCTTTCTCATCTATTGTAAAAATATTATTTTAGACAATTACACTGTTTTAAAAAAATGTTAAAATTTAATTTTTATGAAACTTTCCTTTTTAATAAATTAATCAAATAAATTAAAATAAGTGAGAATTGATTTTTTAAAATTATTTTTATAAAAAAGAACCAAGCAATAGCCCACTATATTTATCAAAACTGAACAAATTAGTTAAATACAATTTGTGTGGAAAACTTGAATTATGTAAACTAAATTGATTCTTTTAGGTCTATTTGTTTAGTTCTGTTTTTATAAATAGAAAATTACAAAATATCTGTTTCACAGATATATTTAAATTTCTGAAAATATTCTCGATGTTTTGAAAAAATATTTTTTAATTTGCCTGTTTTTTTAATGGTAGTTCTATAAATGGATCATTTTATTTGTGAAAACATAGTTTTTGAAACATATTTTATAAAACAGTTATAGGGTTAAATATGTTTTTGGTCCCTAAAAAATTTCTGAAATTTGGATTTAGTCCCTCATTTTTAAAACCATTGGGTTGAGTCCCTGCTTTTCTGAAATGTTGTGCTATTGGTCCCTGCCGTTAACCTGCTTCCGTTAAGTGATGAGCTGGCTAACGGAGAGCCAGCTCAGCTTCCCACGTGTAATTTAATTTAATTTATTAATTTGTTTAAATACACAGGTGAAATTGAAATTACAATTACTCTAATAAAAATCTAAATTAACCCTAACCCTAATAACCCAAGTTGTGAAAGACGAAGAGGTAAAAAACACTTAGACGAATAGAGGCAGAGTGGCGATTAGGGAGAATAGTGAAAACGCTCGTTCGTCTTTGTTGATTGTTGCTTGTTTATCGGTTCATACAAACATTGAAAGAGGATACGATAGATTTCTTCGTCGTTGGTTTGTGTGAGGAAGCAAAAGGCGTTCTTCGTTGCGGTGTTTAAGGTTAGGGTTCAAAATGTTTAAACTGATTTGGATTATTGTTTGTTAATAGGGTTTGATTTTGTATTGTAGGCATGGGGTTTATTTTCGTTAAACTGAATATGTTTATTTTCGTTATGTAGGCATGAGGTTCTCTGTTTCATTTCACCATAAGGTTTGTTTTGAAAAACACCCAAAACTTTGTTACAAGGGAGGTGAAGTTCATGTAATGAATGGGCTTGACTTGGACACTTGGTCATACTTTGAAGCGGTTGGACTTGTGAAGGAGGACCTAGGTCACAAAAGGGAAGTTCAAACTGTGGTGGAAGCAAGTAGGAAGTAGCATGGAAAAGGGTTTGAAGGAGTTGTGTGATGATGAAGATGCCATGGAGATGTGTAAAATCTTAGAAAGTAAGAAAAGTGATGTGGATTTGTATGTGGAACACATTGATGGAGTTGGTGGTGAAAGTGGAATGGGGGAACCTGTGGTTCAAGGGGTTCAGATTTCTGCAATGGAGGTTTAGGGGCAAAGGGAAGAAGGGGCTGCTACTTTGGTTGATGTATCAGTTCTGAATGTTCAGGGGGAGAGGCAAGAAGGTGATGGTATAGCTGGTGATGTATCTCTTGGTGAAGATGATATTTATTCCAGTGATGAATCAGTGGAGGGTGTTCATTTTGACGACAGTGAGGAAGAAAGGGACATGGGTGATGATGGATTTAACCTATCTGATGTGGGAGCTGCTGAAGCTGCACTTATTGAAGAACTGAAAAAAAAAATGAAGGAGTTGAATGCACTAAGTCAAGAGGATGACATGTCTGGACCTCAGGTGAAAAGGAAGAAAAGAAGTGGTACAAGTAGCAGAAGAACTAATCCAGTCATTGATGAATCAGAACCAAGCCATAATGTTGATGAAGAGGTGGGTGGGGAAACCAATGTAACTGCAAATGCAGTGGCTGAAGAATCTGAATTTGTCCCAGAAAATATCTCAAACATGCATATGATTGATGATGAATATTCAAGTGAAGAATTAGAATGTGATTGTTATGATAGTGCATTGGAAGACAATGATAGACCACATTATCCCAAGTATAAGAAGGAGGATATGTGTAAGCAGTTCAAATTTAAATTGGGAATGGAGTTTATATCACTAAAACAGTTCAAGGAGGCTATTCTTGAATATTCTGTGCTGAATGGAAAACAAGTGAAGTTTAAGAAGAATGATGCAATTAGGTGCAGAGTTGTTTGCACTAGGAATTGTGATTTTACGATGTTGGTGAGCAAAGTGGGGGGCAGTAGAAAAATTTAGAGTGAAGACTCTAGTTGGGAGACACAATTGTGGTAGGTTGTTTGCTAACAAAAATGCAAACACACAGTGGGTTGCTAAAGTTGTGGTGGACAAATTCAGAGAAGCTTCTAATTTGACTATTACTGAAATAATTGATGATATGAGGAGGAATTATAGTGTTGGGATAACAAGGTGGAAGGCATTTAGAGAAAGGAAAATTGCCCGGAGTATATTGGAAGGGGATGCTAGTAAGCAATATACTTTGCTATGGTCATATAGTGCTGAGCTTAAGAGAGTCAGTACCGGGAATACCTTAAAGATTCAGTTGGATAGGCCGGGTGAGGGTTTGCAGCCAAGGTTTAGTAGGTTTTATATGTGCTTAGATGGGTGTAAGAAGGCTTTCTTAGTTGGTTGCAGACCATTTATTGGGGTGGATGGTTGTCACCTAAAGACTAGGTATGGAGGACAGTTACTAATTGTTGTGGGAGGGATCCCAATGATCAGTATTTCCCACTAGCATTTGCAATGGTTGAGACTGAGACCAAGGAGACATGGAGATGGTTTTTGACACTTCTTCTAGAAGATATTGGTGACATCAATACCCATAGATGGGTATTCATTTCTGACCAGCAAAAGGTGATATATTATCAAACTTGTAAATTTAAGTTCTTAACTATGATCTTTACTTTTGTTAATTATTTTCTATTTTATAGGGATTGATACCAGTTTTTGATGAAATGCTAAATGGGGTGGAGCACCGTTTCTGTTTGAGGCACCTGTACAACAACTTCAAAAAAAGTTTGGTGGGGGAACTTTGATTAGAGACCTAATGATGGGAGCAGCAAAGGCTTCATATGTACAAGCATGGGAGGACAAGATGAATCAAATTAAAGCACTCGATGCAAAGGCACATGATTGGCTAAGGGCAATACCACCTACCTGTTGGTGTAAGCATGCTTTCAGCTATTACCCTAAATGTGATACCTTAATGAATAACATTTCTGAATCATTTAATAGTACTATATTACTAGCTAGGGACAAACCAATTATAACTATGTATAAATGGATAAGAACATATTTGATGGGGAGGTTTGGTGCATTAAAAGAGAAACTAGCTAAGTATCAAGGAGATGTTATGCCAAAACCTAGGAGAAGGTTGGATAAAGAAATTGAAAAAAGTGGAAACTGGTTGGCAACATGGGCCAGGGAGCTTAAATTTGAAGTAACACACACAATCTGCAGGGAGAGGTTTATTGTGAACCTAATGAATAACATTTCTGAATCATTTAATAGTACTTTATTGGCCAAGCACATTACTTTGTCTGCATTAATGAAGGGCTTTTATATTCCTTGTTCATTGTTATCTTAAAGAAAGGTTTTTATATTCCTTGTTCATTGTTATCTTAAAGAAAAGTTTTTATTTTCCTTTTAATTCACCAATGTCCAAGGTAATTACCAACTCATTGAAACAGGACCTATTAATAAAGTGTAAACAGCTGATAAAACCAGTTACAAAGCCACTGAAATTTAAGCCAATTGAACTATTCCAGTTACAAGTCAATACAAAATAGACTCACAATCTCCACTGTCATAACACATAACAAAACAGACATGGAGAGTGCCACACCTAACCACAACTAATTAACTGCAAATCTAAGCCAAATACATACAAATTACAGACCCCAAACATTGCAGTTACATTTGATAGCAGCAACACAACAAAAACCTATTGTTACTACCCAAGAAATGAACAGTAACACCAATAAAAAATTTCCTCGAGCCCTTTCCCCTGCGACCTTCTTCTTCAATTTGTCAATCTTCCTCCTATATTCTTCTGCTATGTGTTCAGGAAAATAGAAGCATTCTTCTTCAGCATCTTCTTTTGTTATGTCCTCGTCAGCCCAGCGAAAATAATTGCAAGAATTTTTTCTCTGTAAACAGGGAAGATAAAGCCACACCATTAAAACACACAGAAAAAAAGGTCATCGTCGTGGGTGGGAAATGGGTAGAAGAACACATATAATTAAACTCACATCCCAATTTCTGCATCTCCAAAATACTCTGCCTGGGTTGTTTGATGTCTTCGAAGTAAGAAGCAACAATTTCTCTCCACAGTTGCATGCTCTGCGAGGTTGCGATGACGATGAAGAAGATCGCGACATGGTACCTCTCTTACCAGAAATAGAGTTAGAGGCTTTCATTGCTTCTCGACGTTTCCACCGTCTTCTTCTCCTTCGAGGAGTTCTTAGGGTTCTTCTCCTTCGATAAGTTCTTAGGGTTTCCAGAAGTATGAGTAATTTAAATCTTTTGGATTGAATTGGGTTAGTTATTAGGGTAATTGTAATTTCAGTTTCACTTTAAATTTTAAAAAAATAAAGAAATGAAATAAAATAACATATGGCAAGAATATGACGTGGCATGCCACATGTAACCATCAATATTACACGTGGGAAGCTGAGCTGGCTCTTCGTTAGCCAGCTCATCACTTAACAGAAGCAGGTTAATGGCACGGACCAATAGCACAACATTTCAGAAAAGCAGGGACTAAACCCAATGGTTTTAAAAATGAGGGACTAAATCCAAATTTCGAAAATTTTTGAGAGGCCAAAAACATATTTAACCCAACAGTTATATAAAAGTTTAAGTTAAATATGTTTTTAGTCTCTTAAAATATAGCGAAATATGGTTTTGGTCCCTCATTTATGTTTCATTGGTTTTCGTCCTCCATTTTTTAAAATCACATGATTTTAGTCCTCTCCGTTAGTTATATTCCGCTAAGTAAGGATGTAGTAATATTTCTTGTAGATTTTTCAATGGATTTTCCTTTGAATTTTCCTACAGATATCAAAATTGAAAGAAAATTTTATTTAGATTCTAAAATTTGAGGAAAATGTACTATAGATTTTTTACAACAAAGCAATGAAATTCTATAGCAGCATTTTCATTTAAAAAATTTGTAGTTATTTTGGAAATTCACTACACATATATTTTCCAGAGAAAAAAGTTACAAGAAATTTTCTGTAAATTTTTACTCAGGAAAAGTCGTAATGGAGAGCTGCAAAAGTGACTTAACAAAGTACATTTAATAAGGAGGGCTAAAAGCATGTGACTTTAAAAAAATGGAGCACCAAAACCAATGAAAAAATAAATGAAAGACTAAAACTAAATTTCATCATATTTTGAGAAATAAAAAATATATTTAACGCTAAAAATTTTGATAGTATTTGTAAGGGTAACTTTATAGTTTTTTTTCTTCAAAATGATCTAGAATGACGGGGTTATGCGACAATTTGCGATGCATTTTTTTTTTGAAAAACGAAACTACAAATAGGGATGTGAAAGGGGAGGGGCAGGTAGTGTACTACCCGCATCCATGTCCGCTAAAATTAACGGGTACTCATGTGGGTAACGGGTATCCACATGTATCCATTAATATTTAAAAAATCAAAATTTATAGAAAGAAAGAGAGAAAATGTCATATAATATATCATAATATCATATAATATTAATATTATACAATATAAATTAATATTATATAATAACATTACGTGTTAATATATTAATAATATTATTATAAAATAGTAAAAAATAATTTTTATATCATCATAAAATAATAAAGAATATATTTTATTGAATATAGGGGTACCCGTGGGGCGGGTAGTGTAATATCTGTTCCCATTCATTGCGGGTATATCAACGAGTGCGAGATTTTTTGACATCCCTAACTACAAAAATGTACATCATATGATAGACTTTTTTTTTCCGTGCTGTCCATATGATAGACTTTATTCTCTCCTTTTTTAACAAAATTAAAAAATAATTCATGAAAATCATACATAAAATATGAGACTTTTTTTTTAAAAAAAAAGCAAGTCACACATCATTTATACTATTTTTATTTTTTTATTAAAAAATAGAAGTCTCACTTTTCTATATATTATATATAAAAATAATAAGTCTCACATTTGATTTATAATTTTTTTTTAAAAGTCTTATTTTTTATACGCAACTTACCTTATTCTGCTAATATTTTTTACACCATTTTAAAATAAAATTATCCTATCGGGGTCAAACGACCCAATTCTTTGATTAACTTTAAACCATACTGCTACTATTGACCTCCACATAACTCTAGCCCACATTTAAAGGTGGAAATAGGCCGAGCCAGCTTAGGTTTTATAAGGTCCAAGCCTGAACTGCATTTTATTTTCATGGCCGCCAAAGTCTGGCCTATTACAGGATATATATAGGTCATTTTTCAGGTTTGGGCCTGTTTGAAAATCTGGTTTGACCTATTAGCCCGTTTCATATTATGACATTTAAATAGACCAAAACTTCTATATTTAAATAGGTTAGTATGGGATGGAGATCCTTTCCCGTATTGAAAAATTCCAGTAGGAGAGAGAGTGACTCATACATGCACGTGGACCTCCTACTGGAATTTTCCAGTAACTGGAGAGAACATGAACTCGTTAGTATGTTTCCTGACTAGTAGGCTTATTTTTTAATTGTGTACATAAATCAATGACATACGCCTTTAAATAGGCCAACAAATCTATCTCTAAATAGGTTAATAGAAGAAATTAAAAAGTTATATATTATTATAGTATTTATATTGTAAATATATTTATATTTTTATTAAAAATAATATTATTTATAAATAAGCTAACCCGCAAAGCCTAATAGGTATTTTAAAAAGTCTAGGGCCTAGCCTATTGGCTTAATTACACTTTTGGTACCTCAAGTTTAGTGGTGGGGCGATTTTGGTCCCCCAATTTTTAGTTGCTCGAATTTAGTCATTCCATTTTTTAATTGTGACAAATGTGGTCTTGTTGTTAAGTGACGATCCAATTGCTAACAGAAACTGATGACGTGGCTAATGTGTTTGACATGGATTAATTAATGGAATTATTATGTGGCCTAGTTTTTTAAATTATTTAAAAGAAGACTTAAACAAAATATTGATATTTTCCCTTACCCTTTTGTTTCGGGTATTCTTCTTTCCCTTTTGAAGGTTAGAATATTGGCCCCAATTTCTCATCAGAAATATCTCAAAATACTCACATTTTCTAATGAAAAAGTAATATCGCACTAAAAATCAATATGATCATTAGAAACAAAAGATATAGAACAGAAGCATAATGAAAAAAAAAACACAAAAGACTAAAAGCAACATAATGAAACAAACATATGATGAAAAGCAATATCCCACTGAAAATCATTATTCATCATAAACTTAGTCATAATTAATATTGCTGTTAAGAAACTTATAAGTGCTTAGATTTAGTAGAATTTAGTTATAATTTGAGCACTTTGAGCTATTAATTGCTTGAATTTATGACCCCAATTGCCCTTTTATTGATTTGAATTTTAGTTGTCTTTAATTATTTGTTCCACTTTGGAGTTTGATGTCATTTTTATGTGAATTTTGGATTTTTGCAGGTGTTTAAGATGTGGAAGGTTTGTGGAACTTAAAAAGATAGCATGGGAACCAAAATGAACCTTGAAGAATCATCAAGCTTGCTCAAGTGAAGGAATGCCTCGTTTGAGCAAGGAAAGAAGAAAAGAAGAAGTTCCCTGTTGCATTGCTCGCTCAAGCGAGCACTTACCAGTTCAACCACTTAATGCTCGCTTGTGCAGACAAGCCCTTTCTCATAATTTGGGCACGCTAAAAAGAAGAAAAAGGGGACCGTGATTTACACTCTATTCCGTTCTCTCTCTGGTTTTCTCATTTTGCAGCTGGGTTCTCCTTTGGAGCTAGGGCAAGATTGTTTTTCCTCCTTCCATTTCATCTTTTGTGGGTTGCTAGCTACCATGAGTGGCTAGTCCTTTCATCCGTGATTGAATGTAATCTTTGAACTCCGAAGTATTCCGTTTAGTTTCTTTTATATTTTCATTTTCCTTGAACATTGGTAGTTTTGTTTTGTACTTAACACTTGATTCTATTTAATCAATAGTTTCTTGTTTTTAAATCTGAGTTTTGACTGGAAAGTATCACTTGGGTTTCAATCTAAAGTTTCTACTCGGTAAATTTTTATTCTAGGAATAGATACCTTTTTATCGATTGCTCTTGAATACCCATGTTTAATGTCGGAATATTTATTTGATATTTGAGGAATCGATATATAAATAAACTATTCTTAGGGTCTCTAGGGTTAAGGAATCGACGTACGCGATTTTAGCATATTGCATCAATGTCAATGGAACAATGTTTATACAGAAAATTAATGGAATACTGAGGCGGGAGAACGATGAAGTTCAATCCCATTTCACCATTCTACTTATAAATCACATTTTTACTGCCTTTAGTTTTGTTTTATCAATTTGTCTTGTTTAAATTTCCATAAAAAACCAACATAACAATCGAAATGCTTTTCTGTAAATATTTAGTGAATTGAATTGTAGTGAATTAAGAGTAGTTCCAAGTTCCTCATGGGTACGATAACCCCTACTTTCAAACTATTATACTACTGTGACTTTGATACACTTGCTGATCAACAGAAACATAGTCATAATAGGAGTTTGGAAATGTGAACAATCGGGGCCACAACCCTAACCTTCAAATAATGGGAAAAGGGGATACTTGAAATAAAAGGAGTAGGGGAAATATAAAAATTGTTCAAGTTTTCTTTTAAATAATTTAAAAACCTAGGCCACCTAATAATTTCATTAATCCAGGCTTGACATATTGACCACATCATCTTTGTCTATTAGCAATTGGATGGTCACTTAATGGTATGACCACATTTGTCACAATTTAAAAATGGAATGACTAAATTCGAGTAATTAAAAATTGGGGGACGAAAATTGCCACAACACTAAACTTGGGGGATAAAAAATGTAATTAAACCTTAATTAAAAAGGCATTTTCAAAAGCATGAGTCTAATCTCTTTATTAAACGAATCAAGCCTATTTCTTAAATAGGTTAGGCTGGAGGCCGCCACTAGCGGTTTGACCTATTTCTACCCTTACCCACATTCTTTTCCTCGGTTCCCAAAATACTTTCTTTCTCAAAAGATTTTGAAAATAAATTTCCATTTTTATTTTTCTATATCATTCACATTGATTGATCAGCATACAAATACCCCAACAAGCGGCACCTTAGTACAACCACCAGTCAATAATATAAAGATTTTGTCCACCCTAAATATGTGATCCTTCTACATATTTCATATACATACCAAAAAAAAAAGTTAAACAGTGGATAAATGCCTCAGCTATGAGATCAAAATCCTTTCACTCTACCCATGCCCGGTCTAATACATTGAGGTTGACATCTGTGCAATCACTGGACTCCATATCTGTTGGCATTTCATCAAATGCTTTTAATGTTGGAACCAACTTCTCAATTGGACAACCATAGTCCTCTTTTCTATCAACACAATGAAAACCTTTCAAAACATTATTCACCCCTACCCCTCCTTGGGGAATGTTGCTACTGCTGTTGATGAATGGTGATTTTGCACCCTTTGCAGGGCTAATACCTTGTGCAGAAGAAAAGCTTGGTTTGCCAAAGGCTGATTTAAATGGAGTGCTTTGGACAGGCACTGAGTATGGAACTGAGATACTCTTGTGAGTAATTACACCAACTTTTGAGAGAGATGAGAATTGATCAGAATGTTTGGTCAAGTCATCAACATAGAGCACATCATCAATACGTGCAACAATATTAGATGCCAAACTTTCTAGTACTCTAGAGTAACTCTCTAGAATGGATTTCCCAACATCCTATACAACACAAAAAATTGAAGCACAGAGATTAAACTTTATAATACTCAATAAGTAAAAAAGGCTTTAAAATGGAACAAGATAATTGGCGCAGTTTGGATATACTTATGTAGAAGAACTTATAGAAGAAATAGAATGAATCAAAGAGGTAAAATGAATTCAACTTCTTCCATAAGATGATATTAATTACAGAAGATAAATGGGAGAGCTTCGACACAAGTTGAGTTCCAAAGACTAATTTCATCTTCTGGACAAGTTGAATTCATTTTACCTTCTTGATTCTTTCTATTTTCTTCTCCCAGAAGTTCTTCTAGAAAAGTTTATCCAAACTGATCCAATAAATACAAAGTTACAAACCTTGTTGCATTGGATTTTGCTCATATCTAAGGTTGTTTGAGGGAGACCAGGGAAACGTTGCTTTAAGGATAGTAAAAGGCTTTCTGCTCTCTCTGCAAGCATTTCCCTTTTGTCTCCCTCAACAATTAGATCCCTGAACATTTCCCATGATGATCTTGAACTGGATCTGTTACTGCGACCTGTAGGCTTTGAATTGGTCTTTTTATGCCAAATATAAATTGAAGCCTCTACTCTATTGGCAATTTCTGTTGCTTGATGTTCAGAGGATACATCAAGGTAATCTAGCAAACATTCAGGTGAAAAATTATCTGATGTAACAAATCGATAAATGGCATCCCCCAAGCTGGCTCTTGCAGTCTGAAAGGAATGTTTGGATCAGCAATTTGAACATTATGTCATTTCATCATTTAATGGTGTTTGAGACAATGAGGAACATTCATACCTTTGGAAGAGACTCTAAATAAGTGTCAGGAACATCCATTTCAGCTAAAGTAATGTTGTTAATGGCCATTGCAGCTTTTAATATTTGGTTTGTGCAATCTCTCTTGTGCTGCAGCTGCTTTCTTGAATTCTCATGGAGACCACAAGGAGGGACTTGAGGTACAGGAAGCCACCATTTCTCCTCTTGTCTTTGAAGTGATCTACGAAAAGAAGATGAACCATCTCCATCCGGGGCTAGAACCCCTTGGTCCACATACCTGAACTCTGTATTGACAAAACTATCTAGTATTTCCTGTGGAAAGAGAGAATATTCAGAATTAGAATGTACTACTTCTTGAAACTGGAATAATGTGCACTGAAATCTGAATGCAGTAAAATCTTACAAGAAGCATGTTATCTAATTTTCTCAGAGCTGGAAGATTGACATAAAGATCTGAGCGGGGTCTACAAGTCATGACCTGATTAACATTTCAGAATAAACAATGTTAGACATCAAATAACTATTTATATTTGGTAGAAAGGTTAACCAATCAAAAATGAAGAAAGTATGCAATGCTCTAATATGACTTGCTATCTTGCAGTTAAATATGTAATTCTAATCTTAGACACTTGAAAAAATTTATCATGATCAAGTACCTTACTCAGCTAAATTGTATCAATTTCCATTGCAAGCTTTATGCTTTACCTTTCAAAACAGGTTGATCATCTAGCATAAATTTGCTTTCTACTTCAATATACAGTCCTTAATTGTATGATAATATACATACCTTTGGGAAAGAAGAAGGAAATTTGTATTTCAAATTCCAAATGAGAATGATTTAAAAAATGTTGAGGGGCAAAAGAGAACCAAAACATACATCAAACAGATACATAAGCTTGTACCTCAAGCTTGGTTCCGTCCGGAAATGTTTGCCATGTAGGCTTCAATTCAACAATATGATCACTCACACAAAGAAGCCATTCCATCTCTCTTCGCCACATTGCTTTCTTCTCTGGTGGCAGAGGTTCCAATCTCCAAAGTTGCCCAAAGAGAGTGGCTACAGATTCAGTAAATGTAACAATCAGAACTTCAGATTCAGAAGCTAGAATTGCAGTAATTAAAATTCACTACAGCCAACTTGCATCAATAAATAAAGCAAACCAACCCAACAAGAACATGGATTCTGTTTCAAGGGTGCATACCACATAGATTAGTTATGGCATTTGATATAGCCAAGGCTGTAGGGACCCCATTTCCACAACCAGACATGTCTTCTCCAAGTAACAATTTTGCAAACCTCTCCTTCATCATCTCAAGCTCTAGTGCTGAGAATCAAAATCAAATTTGAGACTTTGTAATTATCAGCCAGAGCACTTCATTTGTAGAAAATAGACATAGACTATGTAGAAAAATACTCATTGAATTTGAATACCTGGTAATACTGGGACTTGTTTCTCAAAATTCTCATTGCCCAATTCCTTTTTCTCTGCATCTTCTCTTCCATGTGGACTAGTACAATTAGATGCAGAAACTTCCTGAACTGGCCATCCCATTGAAGGTGGTGAAGATGAGTCCTCACCACTACTCTGACTCTTCTCATCAAGCCCTGTCATCTCAGATGACAGAACTTCAGAGCTGGAACTACTCTCTCGACCCTTTTCTTCAACAAATTCAGCAAAACTCTCATCGTTACAACCATTTTCCCATTCTTGATTTCCTTCAGTAACTACTTCATGCTTCTCACTCAAATCCACACACTCCATTGCAGCTTTCCCTTCTTCAAGAAACAGAATTTTTTATCACCATGCCATCCTATCCTATTGCTTCAGCTGATGAAGTTGTTGCTGAGTTTATGCTTTTTCTCTTAGTTGGGTGTAAGCACCTTCCATGAGTTGTTAACAATGTTTGATTGTGAAGGGTAGATAGATAGATTGGTGGACCATTTTGTTAGCTAACTCTGATTGCTTACTTATGTGTGAAGAATGAAAACAATCATCATTACTTAAAATTGCTCAAAGCATGTGATGTGAGGGAGACATAAGAGAGAGAGAGAGAAACTCATTCTTGACTTTATTCTATAGCACGCTCTCCTTAGCGTTGTTACAACCTCAGTAAAAAATTGCCAGTGACTCTGTCCCTCTTTTACATTTGCTTCCTTTTTGCTTAATAAGGAATGATAACATATTTTATGGTACAAATCGTGAGAGTTAATTCATGTAAATTTTATCATAGAAAATTATTTTAATGATGATCTATAAATATAATGACTAATTAAAAAGGAAGTTATATGGTCCTCACTCAATATATAGAGATAAATAATAAACAAAAAATGTCATGAGAGTTGTGTAAGCTATATATATCAAGGAGATGAAACCCTTAAATTCTGTAAATAGTTATTTTGAGAATTCAAGTGTAAGTAGTCACTATCACTGTCAAATAACCCATTATTATTGCACACGGTGGTCATGTCTTCACTTTGTTATGCCTCCGCTCCAATTTATCATTCACTCGTTAAAGCCAAACTGTAGAGATAATGTTTTATCACAATTAGCTAGTTTACTGTAGAGGTCAATAACAAATAAAGTTACACTGTAAAAAGATTAAATCTTTGTTTGATTTTATATTGAAACTGGTAAAACTCAAATTTAAATTCTCTAACACAATTATATGCCAAGTTAAAAATATAAGTTTATCATATTTTAATGTTAAATTAAACCTATTTTAACGGTAAATTGCAAAAACTGTTGGGGAAGATTTTTTTCTTTTTTTACCATTTCTCATCGATCACCATCAAGGTGAGTAAGAATTCTATAACAGGATTTAAGGTTTGCTGGCTCTATTGGGCCAGGGTTTGATGGTACAAGAGATAACTTTTAAAGGGATGTTTCTGTCTCCAAGTGCCTCACTATCACATGGGGAATCACAAGAATTGGAATGTCATTTGGCCGTAGGTAATGTCAGAACGGAAAATTTCTAACAATAAGGTTCTAGAGAAAGGAATATTATCAAACTGCCAAGAGGGTACATTAGGAATGAACAACGTTCTTTGGATTGCGAGAAAATAAGGGGTATGAGGTAGGTTTGGATATTTAACTAATGGTTTATTCTTGTCCTGTTTTTCAATTTTCCTCATAATAAAGATTTTTATATTTTTGGGTGTTGGACTTGTGAAACTACATTGAATTTTTGTGCTCCTGCTATATATCATGTTGTTAACCGACACTTAAGACTAGTTTCGTTTACAATTGAGTAGAATTGATTCTAGAAATAAATGGTTGAGATGGATAATGCACACTTTACGAAGTACGTTGTACGAAAGTGATTTAAAATCAATTTTACAGAATTAATTCTGGATGATTCAAAATTTAAACCAAACGGGCACTTAATATCTTATCACTTGGCCTAAACCAAGCTAACTACGGTTAGTTTCAGTTGCTTTGAGTTTGACAAAATGTTCTCTTAACTTGTCCCATCCAATTAATGGAACTTTCATTGGTTTTATTATATTTTTCTAAACTCAACCCAATGACACCACTATGCATTGTTAATGCAAAGTGGCTCCACTTGTTAAATGACATTGGATCAGACTCTACAATTTTATTTTTTTTTTGGTTTATAAGGAGGGGATCAAATCCCAGTACATTAGGACTCTATGGAGAAAAACAACACCGACCAAATCATTCAGCAAAAATTGAAATCAGCATTTTATTTCCAACTGTTTTACACTGTTCCGTGTACTGGCCAAGTTACATTTTAAATATGGATACAACTAAACGCTACTGAAAGTAATTTCTGCTCAGATCAGTGTAAACCAAACACCGTTAATTGAACCGAAAATTTTCCAATTCAAATGGGGCAATAAAGGAGGATCATAAACTGTTAACTCTATCCGTTTGAAACTTCAACTGGAGCCGCTGCGAATTAAAGGGACTATCCTAAACACGTGACTTTGAGAATTAATATACTAAAGAAGGCAAATCAACAAATGGAGAAGCAATAGAAACTGAAACAAATTTTGAGATTTAAGTTTTCTTTTTTCCCTTTAAGTTTCTAAAATCTTAAGTCCCCACCAACCCAGTCGTTGTGTTGGTCTTTGGTAGAAGCTATATATTGTCTTTTTGCCTTGGTAAGTTCTGTTGGAACAACCGGCATTATGATCAAACAGAAAACAGTGTTAGTTTTAAGAATAGGGAGAGGCTTGTAAGCAAAGTTAGAAACCATGTTATTAGAGGTTATTTATTTATTTATGAGATCTCAACTGCAACTCACTTATCTTAATTTAAAACTAATGTACTTTACTTACCCTTGCATGTGTGTGTCTTTGTGACGAAAATATCATTTGCACTTTCACTACTACATAATGATTGTGTCCGTTTGGTTTAAATTTTCAATCATTCAGAATCAATTATGCAAAATTGATTTTTAAATCACTTCCGTCTAACATACTTTGTAAAACGTGCATCATCCATCTCAACCATTCATTTCTAGAATCAATTCTACTCAACTGTAAACCAAACGGTGTGATTAGATCAATTTATAGAACCCCAAGCAAACACTACCTGCTAACCAACTCTGACAACTCGCACCTATTGAATCAATGCACGCGTACATGGGCTCTAGAATAAACAATGTGGGCCTAATAACAAAAAACTTTAAAAATAGTAAAGGAAAAGCATGTGTATCATGACACTCCCCCGCAAATTGGACTATGGGGATCTATTAGGCCCAATTTGGAAATGGAAGATTGAAATGGAACTGGACTTCGTGAAGACATAAGCCTATTGTGCCGAGGAAGAGACTGAAAGTAGATGAATCAATCCAAAATTAATCTTCTCACGCATCACATGACAAACGATCTCGATATGTTTTACAAATAGAGGGTTGTGAGCCAAATACAAAACTGATCAATTATCACAATGGATACTAGATTGAGCAAAAGAACTTGTAAATCTAAAAGAAAATATTGCATCCATTGAATTTCACACAAAAGGGAGGCCAAGGCTCTATACTCTGCTTTGGAGGATGAGCAGGAAATAGTACTTTGTTTCTTAAAGACACTAATGAATGTCTAAGAAAGATGCAAAAATTTGTTATGCTTTTCGAGTATCCTTATAACTGTCAGAAAATTATTAAAGCCACTTTGTAAAAGTGTGGTGCAAAATTAAGATTACTTTGTGTGGTGCACAATCAAATGGAGAAGATGAGAAAATCTCCTTTGGTCAATCAAATGCAAGTGCGTGGTGGACAAATGTTGGCCACATAAAATTGTGTGGTTGTAGAGATAGAGGCTTATACTATAAATATCACTCCTCTTAGTGTTGTTAAGCATGTCACACTTAAGTGAGCATCCCACTTCAAGAGTAAAAAATTTTTAGAGTGTTTTGTGAGTGTTTCTCCTATTTCTTATAGAGAGAGTTGTTTCTTCTATTTCAAGAAAGAGTGTAATTGTTCTCTCATTGTATTTAGAGAAAAATAGTCGTAAGTTGTAACCATCTTCCAATAGGTGAAAATTTTTCCAGCATTGCCCATGATTTTTCCCTTATCCATTGAGGGTTTTCTACTTAAATATTGTGTCAGTTCCAATTTCTTCTCATATCTGTTTTTAGCTACGTGCTATTATTCTATAACTCTGATACCCAACAACAATAAGCCCAATTAGAATAAGAAAATTTGAAAGCTTAAGGTTGTATTTTGCTGGGAAGAATATGCCTTTGGCTGATGAGGACTTTAGATAATGAATGTCCATGGGTTGTGAAACATATTGACTCAGGCTGCTGAACAAAAAAGCTTAGATCAGGTCTTGTTTGTCTGAATTTTTTGTAAAGAGATTGCATTTTGGAATTTGAAAACATGGTCAAGCCTATGATGCCAAAAGACAACAATATTGTTATCTATAACCAAAGCAAATTGTAACTAGAATCATGATGTGTAAACTTCTTTGTTTGTCATGCAGAAGCTATTAGAAAATACAGTCCTCCTTCTTGCTTAGCTAAATCAATCATACTCTAAGAAGAAATCTGTTTAATAATGCATTGATTAGAAAAGAATATAAGGTAACAATGATTGAATCCAACTTTGTTGCAGATATCAGATTTGCTTTGAAATCGTGTACATAGATCATGTTCATCAAAGTTAAGGACTCTGATAATTGTATTGTATTTGAGATGGTGGCCATAATGGTAACTCCAGGGGATAACAAAATTGAAATAGGACTAATGTTATGAAAACTAAAAAAAATTACCGAGATTGAAGTAAAATGATCAATGGATCTTGTATCAAGGAGCCACATATGGTTTGGTCTACCTTGTGGAATGGAATAGTTAGTATGCAAGGATGAGTATTGGACAAAATATGATGAAGAAGTGTGCACAATATCCTTGTTTGATTGTTTAAGAAGGGCTAGTATTCCTTAATACTGCTCTTGAGTGAAGCTAATCCCTGGGTTTTGCGTGACAACTTGACTAGAAACTTTTAAACAATGTTATCATCAATTAAACTCACTGCATTAGCTAACCTAGCAGGTTTGGGCTTGTATGTTGGTGGAAAACCATGTTTGTAGTAAAATGTTTCCACAGTGTGTGCATATTCTATTATGACCTTGGTCTTTGCCTCCTCCATATTTACCTCTTCCTCTACAAAACCCTCCTCTCTAAACAAAGGTTACTCTATTTTGTGACTTATCCTAGTTTATAGAAAACACCTTATATTCAATTGCATTTTCAATGTTCAATTCAAAATTAAACTATTGTTTCTATTAGGCCAACGAGCCAACCAATATAATAGAAAAAAAACTAAAATGTGAAGGGTTAAACAGATTGACCAACAAAAAAAAATCTAAAAAAACAATTAAATTTAAAAATCAACAAATTAAAATATTAAGTAAATAAATAACATCATCCATAACAACTTTAAAAAAATAATTAATTATAGAATATATATTATCACCTTGCTACATATAGTACATCATGACCTTGAATATTTTCACAAAGCACTAATAAATAGACGGTTTTAAATATATTATTTATTTATCGGAAAATAGCACTTTTATGAAAGTTGGTTCAAAGCATAATTTTAAAAAATTATTTGTTTGAAAGTTTAAAATATTACATGAAGTTAAAGTTTGGTTAATTCACTAAAGTCCATGTAAAAATTGAAAAAATAATAATAAAATTTGAGGAACCGAACTGAGATACCACTTAGCAGTTGGCGCTGGCATCCAGTTTGGATAAAACCAAATGGCTGGTTCTGCCAAGCAATCGGGGTTTCAAGGGAAAAAAATATGTTTAAAAGCGATATATTTTATCATTTAAATATAATTAATTATTTTAAACTTACTTTAAAAGTTCATTTTTCAGTATAAATTAGTTTTTATCTTAATTTTTAAAATTAGTTCTATAAAAATTAAAAAATATCACTAGTAATTAAATAAACCAGTGAAGCCAAAAACCTTTTCCCTCAATACGAAAAATTCCCCATCTCATGGGTTGTTTCTAGGAACGAGTACCTTATAAATAAATTAGTGCCCTTATATTAAGGATCCATAAAGAGAAAGTTTTTATTGGAAAACACAGTATTAATTGCATCAATTACATTAAATACCACAATAAAAATTTTCTACTTTTTTATTCCTTAACAAGTGCCTTAGGACACTCTTTAACATTTTCCAATAAATAATAAATAAATTATAACAATCCCATATTCCCATTTATGATATAACATAAGATTCGAGGAAGCCACCTACCCACCAAGGCACCAACCTCGCCAAATAGCAGTCCCTCTATGTTGACCAAAACCATCACAACTAACGAAAAAACAAACTCCAAGTTCTAACTTTGTGTATGTTTTGACTAACCCTTTTGCTCTATAAAGACCAGAAAGTTTTAATCAAAACTGAAAAATCAGATCCTAATTAACAATCCCTCTAATTTCAGTTTTGAGCTTCAATCAACCTCTAACAATGGCTAAAGAGCATGGAGAAGTGAGGGTATTGGGAAAATGGGCAAGCCCATTTAGCAACAGAGTTGATCTTGCTCTGAAACTGAAAGGAGTTCCATACAAATACTCAGAGGAAGATCTAGCCAACAAGAGTGCTGACCTTCTCCAATACAACCCCGTTTACAAGAAGGTCCCAATTCTTGTTCACAATGGAAACCCAATTGCTGAGTCTCTTGTCATTCTTGAATACATAGACGACACATGGAATAACAACCCCTTTTTGCCTCAAGACCCTTATCAAAGAGCCATGGCTCGTTTCTGGTGTAAGACCCTAGATGACAAGGTTAGTTAGTATTCTTTATATTATGATTCTAAAGATCAAATTTTTTTAAAGAATTTCCATCCATAATTGCAAATTTTTTTGTGTTTTTAGATCTTGCCTGCTATATGGAATGCTTGCTGGAGTGATGAGAAGGGGCGTGAGAAAGCTGTGGAGGAAGCATTGGAAGCTTTGAAGATACTGCAAGATGAATTGAAGGAGAGAAGGTTCTTTGGAGGAGAGACCATAGGACTAGTAGATATTGCTGCCAATTTCATTGGGTATTGGGTTGCTATATTGCAAGAAATTGGAGGGTTGGAGTTGCTTACCATTGAGAAATTTCCCAAGCTGTGTAAATGGAGTGAAGAATTTGTTAATCACCCTGTCATCAAGGAAGGCCTGCCTCCCAGAGATGAACTGTTTGCCTTTTTCAAAGCTTCAGCTAAGAAATAGAACAATTTTAGAGGTAGGATTCATAGTTAATTGTGATAATTTTCCTGCAAAGTAATCACATGTAATAAGCAAAAGCCTGTTCTGTTTTTAATTGGCTGTGATTTGATTTTGGATTTGGGGATTTGTTGTCTCAGTTTCAACTCAAAAAGCAGTGTTCTGTGTTCTTGTCTGATTTTTCAACTACATTGAACCAAGCTAAGAAATTGCCTAAATGGGCCTATTATAAGATTTTAATGCAAGTGGGTGAAGAGTTGTTCTTGAACTTTTCTTAGTTATCAATGGATTTATCTCCCTCTTTTCTTAGTTACCGGTGGCTGGTGGGCATAAATCACAGGTCAAATTAATACCATTAGATCTTTTACTTGTTCTATTTCTATTACCCTGTTTGTGAGCGTAGATGATAAAGAGTCGTGCTTTGAACAAAAGTATGATAAATTTTGTTTTTATACTAAGTGAAAATAATGACATTGTTGGGGTTAGAATTTAAGATATTAGATTCAGGACATAACTAATTCATGTCATTCATACACATTTTATCAGTTTTAATTGCAATATTTAGTGTGGTGAACTTGATACACAACATTTCATCAAACTAAAATAACAAGAAAAAGAAAATCATATATGACTCCCTGACCCTTAACATTGTTATCAAATAATCAAACATACTTAGATTACAAAAATCCCAGTGGATTGCAAGTGTTCTAGTTACATACTTACATTTTTGCTAATCCTACACCATAATCAAATTCAATAAGTTCACCTCTGGAGAAGTATACCGGTAAAAAGTGTCTTGAAGAAATCTCGACTAGTGATTCTAATCGCAAGCGCGCGATTTGCTCAAATATAAAAGATATCATTTTCATATGGACTATATTAATGACTATCAATTATTCATAATTTTATTATCTAAATGCAATCACTCAAATTTGAAATTAAGAAAGGTAAAGGATTTGAATAAAAATTTAATAAAAAAATCTAATTATTAAATGAGATGAAATCAAATCTAAAATGCACCAACAAATATGTAAATGGTGGAAGGTATTGATTTATGATGACAATGGTAGGTGGTGTCAAGCAACAGACAACGGCAGCGGTGGAAGGTGGATGGTGACAATTAAGAGTGTCGGGTGGTGATGAAGTGCAGGGTGTTGGATTGTGTTGACAAGGGTGGATGGTGTCAAGCAGAAATGGGTGTTGTTGCCATAATAACGATGGTGATAGAGGGTGTCAAGCGGTGATAGCGATGACGATTAAGGGTGTTTGACAACCATGGTGGTGGTGGTGGTGGTAAAATACGTGATGTAATAGTGGAGGGTGTCAATTAACAATGAAGGGTGTCAAAGGTTGCAATGGTCAAATGTGTGGCCGACAATCACAATTAAGAGCACAAGGCGGTGGTGTCGAACAACAATGGTGGTGGTACGTAGGTGTTCAATGGCAATTACAATGCTAGAGGGAATTATAATTTTGAGAGAGAACTAAAGCAAGACAATGGTAGAATTATCATTAAAAATTATAAAAAAAATATTATATTTCGTTCTCTTTGGTTCCAACCTTTTTTAGGAAATCAAAGTTTACTACTCTCTCGTTCCCACTTATTTGTCTTTTAAGATTTTTGTACATGAATTAAGAAATGTAATTCATTTTTTTATAAATTCTTTAATTGATTTCCTATTATACTCCTTATCACTCATTAATTAAGTTATTTCACTATAGTGTATTAAATTATTGACACCTTATTCCAAGTCACTCAAACAATAATTGTAGAGGATATATTTGGTAGTCAAAAATTAAATATTCCTTGGAATCGTACAATGACAAGTAAAATGAGACAATTTTTTTTTTCTAAAAAGACAATTAAGGTGGGATATGAAGGGAGTATTTTTTAACAATCCCGTTAACAAGTGCCCCCCGAGACACTGGTTAAGAATGCATATATGGAAGGTTTTTATTAGAAATCACGACATTAATTGCATCTGTAACATTAAATGGATGTTTGGTTTAAAGTTGAGTAGAATTGATTCTAGAAATTAATAGTTGAGATGAATGATACACATTTTACACAGCACGTTGGACGAAAGTGATTTAAAATCAATTCCATGAAACCATGGTTTTGATTGTTTAAACGCCAAAACAAATAGACAATAAATGTTACGCGCTCCAATAAAAACCTTATATTTTTTATTTCTTAACTCGTGTCTTATGTGCACTCGTTAGCTTTTTCCTTTTTTTAATAGTTTGTCCTATTCTATTTATTTTTTAAATAAATCAAGTAATGAATGAAACTAGGACTATAAATGAGCTGAGCAATTCATGAACTATTTGAGTTCGGCTCATTAAATACTCGATCAAACTCGTCTGTTTAATTAAGCAAACAAGCCCAAGCTTAAAGCTGACCTCGATTATTTAAATGAGTCAAGCCCAAGCCTTATAAGCTTGACATTAAGAGCTCGTGAATAACTCGCTTATTATATATATACTAGTCTAGTGCCTATGCGATGCACGGAGGACGCTCGTAATGGGAATGTTAGACAAATAAGTTTTAAAGTTAAATGTTGTAATTATTTTAAAATATAATTTAGTTTGAATTTATATAATTTGTAATAAATATGTGTATGAGGAGAAATTATACTTGGTAAAAGAGTTACTATGAAAAGGGATTAAAAAACATATAAATTGGATGAATTATCTAACTTATGAAGATAAACTCTGCTTATTGGAGATAGGAAGATGGATGTAAATTGTAATCCCTATAAAATAGAAGTTAAAGTTAAAATAAGGTAGAAGTTAATATTAAGAGCCTGTTTGGGTGAAACTTCCGCAGAAGTACTTCTAGGTGAAAAAAAATAGCATGAATCAAAGAAGTCAAATGCATTTAACTTCTCCATAAGTTAAAATTAGTCTTTGTAGACCACCTACTCCCAAAGCTCTCCCATTTAACTTCTCCAAAAGTAACTAATTTTAACTTATGGAGAAGTTAAATGCATTTGACCTCTTTGATTCATGCTATTTTTTTCACCTAGAAGTACTTCTGCAAAAGTTCCACCCAAACAGGCTCTAAGTATATGTATGTGAAAAAAATCAAGGGTTATAACTTAGCTAAATTAAATTTTGGAAGACTTCTTTGAAAACCACATTTGATGTAGTGTTCGTTGAATTTCCCTCTTCATCACATACAAGAATTTTAAGTTCATATATTATGTGGTGTTACTCTTGAGAGTGCAACATATAACTTGTCGTGAAAAAAAAAAGGTCTTGCAAGGAAAATTCCAACATATTTAAGAGATTGTCCCTAACTTTTGTTGATTGTCATTGCAAATGAGACTGCAATTGGAAATTATCTTCATTGAAATTTAAAATGGATCCTTTTATCTGATGGAATTAATGAGAGACTTGGAATTATGAAAACCTTTTCTCTAACATTGCTTCCTAATATGACTTTTGCTTCTAAAACATATGTACTCATTTGAGTAATGATGAGTTTTGCCCCATTGCACAATCCAGAAGACTGGTTTATATTTCTCAAAAGCATGATAGAATCATCTACTTTTACTTTAACCTCATGATTTGGAAGTCTTGACGAAGTTATTGTATATTGAGGAATTCGGGAGTATGAACATCATCAAGGCTATTAAAGTGGGCTTCTATTGGACATGAGCGGTCAAAATTAAGAAAAGATCGTCTCACCAAAAATGAGTGATAACATGTAATCATTCAAAGTCTCAACAATATCATTTGTGGGTGCTAATTAAAAAAGCTCAATCTTGAAAGTAGTTTGGCTCTTTCATGTTTTCCAATAACATAGGATATGTACTTTGAACAATAAAAGCAAGAGGATCATCTGAATCATTTAGCAACAAATCTTTTGGAATTTCAATATGGACCTCGTCATTAACTTCTTGGTTATTCCTTCCATCACCAATGCTCAACACCCGGTCATAAAATCTTTTCAATTCTTTTGCATGGAAATTTGAATTGGCGGATTGCAATCTCATATTTTTTGTCAATGTTAACACTTTGCAAAAATTCCCAAGATATGAAGAGTTGATGACAACATTGATAAGTGCATAATTTTAGTAATTTTTGGGTATAATTTTAGCACTTTGAGATGATAATTGTTATTAATTTGGCCCCTAATTTCCATTTTTTTGCTTGATTTTAGTTTTATGTAGTTTTTAAATTAAATTCTGAGTTTGATGCTACTTTTAATGAGAAATGTACATATTTTGTAGGAATTAAGACTTGGAGGGAAAGCTAAGAAGCAAGTAAAGTCAAAAAATGAGAAAAGATAGCTTTGGCAGCAAGTTTGGGCGCTCAAACCTCCATCTGGAGGTTTGAACGCGCGTACTTTCGATTTAGACGAAAAATGCTCGATGGGTCGAAATGCTAGGAATGACTTTCGATTTATCGATAGCTTTAAAAACATCTTTTCTTAATGCTAGGTAACTTGTTAAACATTAGAGGAATCAGTATTTAGGGGGTTGTTCTAAAGATTTCACATTGGAGGAATCTGTGTGAATGATTTTAGCTTGTGCTTCAATATTGTTTAGTTCGAATACTATGGGTTTTTTATATCCAAAATACGGAAGAGTACGATAGATGAAATTCAATCCCAGCTTCTCCCACTTGAACTTTCCTTATCTTTTACTTTGCATTTTATTACTTTTATGAATCTTTACTTTAGTTGTTATAAAACTCAATCATGAATCAAATATTCTCTTTTGTGTACATATACTTAGTAAGCTAAAACTTTGAAATTTGATTGAAACCGTTCCTTGTGGGTTTAACACTCTTACTTAAAAACTATTATACTATTTCGACATTGGTACACTTGCCAAGGTCCAACAAGTATTTTTGGCGCCGTTGCCGGGGAACAGTGTTCTTTTAAAATTCTTAGTTAGCTTATTAAGCATTGTGAATATTTTTTTGTAATTAGTTCTTTGTTCATAGTTTATTTTCATTTTAACTGCTACTTGGTGCTAATCATTGTTTTGAGTGTTTTAAACCTCTTTGAGGAAAAGAAGAAGCAGACAAGAAATCACTCAAGGAGAAGAACCAAGAAGTTTCTCTACTCCACAATCCCAACCAATTCTTCCAACTCCTGAACCAATCATGGATGGTGAATGGAAATATCCACCAAGAAGAACACTTGGAGATTATGCTATGCAGCAGGGACTAGGATACTTCTCCAGCATGGCAAATCTTGGTGACTTCTCCAACAACAATTATTATCCCAACAAATTTTCGTAGGGTTGGAGAAGTTACCAGAATCAGAGTTTTGGGTGGCAACAATATGCTGATTCATCTTATATGGCACCTCCTCTCCAACAGCAGCAAGATTTTCCTCCAGTTCAACAAGGAAGATCAAAATTGGATGATTCCCTTGAGGAATTCTTGCAAGCTTCATCTTACAGGAAACCTCCTCTCCAACAGCAGCAAAATTTTCCTTCGATTCAAAACGGAAGATCAAAATTGGATGATGCTCTTGAGAAATTCATACAAGTTTTATGGCATGTCAGAAAAATATAGAAGCATCAGTAAGAAATGTTGGGGCTCACGTTGAACAGATAGCTAAACTTTCAGTTAACCAACAGTCCGGAAAGTTCTCAGCAACTACACAACCCAACCCCGAGGAACGGTATGATGATATTACCACCATAAGTGGTCAAAAGATAGGGGAGGGGACTAATGACAATTTGACTGATGAAGAAGAAACTGAAGAAGAAAATGAAGCAAAAGTAGAAGAGAAAGAAGGAGCTAAAATAGAAAAGATTGAGTGTGGAGAAGAGAGTGATTGTGAAGGGAAGGAAGAAAACAATAAAAGGAAGAGTGTGATAGATGAAATTCAATCCTAGCTTTTTCCACTTGAACTTTTCTTAACTTTTAAATTGCTCTTTACTATTTTTATGCAAGTTTAAATTAGTTGTTGCAAAAATCAAACATGAATCAAATGTTTTCCTTTGTGTACATATACTTAGTAAACTAAACTTTGAAATTTGATTGAAACGGTTCCTCGTTGGTTCGACACTTTTACTTAAAAACTATTATACTATTGCGACATTGGTACGCTTGCCAAGGTCTCAGCAAGCATGAACTATATCTCGTCTTGTACATCTAAAGATTATAGGTAGGATATGCCTAAAATCACCATAAAAAATAGCTACTTTTTCTCCAAAAGGAAGATAGGTACTATTTATAGAAGTGAATAGAAATATATCTTTATTTTTTTAAAATGAGCTAAACAAGTCAAACTCAAATTTTATTTCTTTTTACCAAGCCAAGTCCAAACTTTAAATTTGGCTCATTTAAATAAATGAATCAAACTTAAACCACCTATTTTTTTCACAAACCAAGCGTAAGCTTCAAGCTGGCTCATTTATAAGTTGTGACATATCAAACGGTACCTAATTGGAACATTAATTATTATTTAAGTATATTAATTAATTTTAGTCTTGTTGTAATTAATATCGCAGTAAGGGCAACATATATGAAGACGTGGTGGCTTCTGCATCACTCACTCTACCTAACTCATTTAGTACATTAAACTAAAGTTTCCACTTTTAAAGGGTCCCAACTTTCCCGGTCACATTCTCGAAGAGAAAGAAAACCGTTTAAAAGCACACAGCACATCCCCAATATATTCGAGAAGAACATATATAGAAATTCTAGAATAATAACTCGCAATGGCTGAAGACTACGGAGAAGTTCAATTTTTTGGTGTAGGGGGAAGCCCATTTGCTCGAAGGGTACAGATTGCTCTGAAACTGAAGGGAGTTCGATACACTTACGTTGAAGAAAATCTTAGAAACAAAAGTGAACTCCTTCTCAAATACAACCCTGTTCATAAGAAGGTGCCTGTGCTTGTCCACAATGGAACACCCTTAGCTGAGTCCCTTGTCATCCTTGAATACATTGATGAGACCTGGAAGAACCATCCCCTCTTGCCTCAACAGCCATATGAAAGAGCCTTGGCTCGTTTCTGGTCAAGGTTCATTGATGACAAAGTAAGTCATATTTCTTTTTCTTTTTAATTAAAAGAATATAACATAATAAAAGGGTATGCCATGGAAATATGTTACATTAAAGGAATGTCACATTATTTTTACATTAATTATTGGTTGTATGGATTTGCTACAATTGAACTATGTTGAATTTATCGATCTATTGTGCTTGTGCATAATGAAGTTTTTTTTTTTTTTCTCTGTTTCAAAAAATAAAATAAAATTGAACTATGAAATGATACTCAAGAAAGAAAATGTGTGCACATTTGTGCTAATTGCCACTGACATTTTTCTATGACATAAAATTAACTTTGTTTCATGCATATTTAATGTATGATCAGTGCCTGCCTGCAATATCAAAGGCTGCATGGACTGGGGACAAGGAGCAACGTGAGAAGGGCATTGAAGAATCATTGGAGGCTCTGCAGTTTCTTGAGAATGAACTAAAACACAAATTCTTTGGTGGAGAGACTATAGGTCTGGTGGACATTGCTGGTGGCTACTTAGCTTTCTGGCTACCTGTGCTTGAAGAAGCCGTGGGGTTGAAGTTGCTGAGCAGTGAGAAATTTCCCAAACTCCATAAATGGAGTCAAGAATTCACCAACCACCCTGTTGTCAAAGAGAACCTGCCCCCCAGAGATGGGCTCTTGGGCTTTTTCAAAGCCCGATACGCTGCTTCCATCGCTGCTTCAAAATAGACCAATCTTCTTGACCCAAAAAAAATAAAATAAAGACCAATCTTATCTTAGGTGGGACTTTGACTTATAAAGTGAGGAAAATTATCTGTACTAGAATTTCATTTGAAAGTTGAGTTGAGTGCACTTGTATGCTCCATTTGCTATTTATAAATAAATAGTATATTCCTATCTTTCTTTAATTCTTTTATTTTACGGTTCTTACATTTATTTTATTTTCAGAACTAACGCAAAATATCTCTTATTTTTACTTATTTTTTTTAGGAATACTTGAAAATTTACAAAAATACTTTTGCTGTAAGATTTTACTCTTTATATAAAACTCCTTCGATATCTTAATCTTACACAAATTCTTTCATATTTTATAAATACCAGTACATTGCAATTAAATTCTTAATATTACAGTAAAACTTTGAAAATGATAAAAGTTTTGAAATAACAATAAAGTAACACAAGAAAATAAATAATAAAATAAATTACAATATTTTATATTTTCAAAGTAGAAAAAATATTCTAAAATTTTAGCAACAAAAATTTTATTAAAATTAATCACATGAATTACTATAAAATAGAATAAATTAACTTATTAGACTTCATTTCTTAAGAAATAAATGACAAAAATAATAAAATTGATATTTATCTAGAAGAAATATATATGTACGTAAAAACATTAAATAAATAATTTATTTTTAAATAGTAAGATTAATGTTTTAAAAAATTTAAACTTTAAATTTTATCATTTAATTATTGAAAAAATATCTTTTATACAAAAAGTGAAAAATGGAATGGAGGTTACAATTTTACTCAAAAAAATCTCTGAAACCCAAAAATAAAATCTTAGGGTTTTAATATGAACTCAGGGAGTAAAACTTAGGATTTAGATTAAATTTATAATTTGAATATAATCACGGGTGTTCAAGACCCGGTCTGTCCCTTTGACCCGTCTCAACCCGTCCTACTCGGGTCGGGTCTGATCCTGTCCTACAAGAAATAATAGAACCAAATCGGGTTGAGGACGGGTTCGGGTTTACCTTCGGGTTACCCGGCTCATCCTTCATATACAAATATAATATTTATTACTTATGATTTTCTATTATGTAAAGTCCTAACTTTATTTTTTTTCATTTTAGAAAGGGTTTTTGAGTCTAAGTTTCCTTTATTTACCTTTAAAAATACATTATATACATAAAATTATATAGTGATATAATGTTATTCTTGGTTTAGTAATGTCCCCAAACTTTAAAAAAGTAAAAAACATTGCATACATTAAGAGATATTCTATTGTATGCAATATATTTATTAATTGTATGAACTATTTTCTTTTGAACATTGTTACATGATCATTTCATGATTATATTTAGCTTATATATCGGGCCAACCCGGTCTTGTCCTACTCAGACCCGGTCTTACTTAGACTCGCATATCACCGGGTCTCTTCGGGTCTATGGACGGATTCGGGTCCATAGAATTGGCCGGTAAAAAATTAGGGGCGGGTTAGGGACAGGTAAAACTCGTCCCAACCCGTCCCACGAACACCCCTAAATATAATCTATTTAAATTTACACTTTTAAAAGACTTTTTTTCAAAGTTAGTCAAATATTATATAAGGATTTGAAGAACGAAAAAAAATTATTTTTTTTTTATTTTGAATGAAATTTAATGTTTTCGTTGATTAGCTTTAAGTGGGAAAAGATTTAAAACATTCTAGTCATTCGATTTTTTAAAAGTTTTGGGTAAAAAAAAAAGAATTTCAGAAGTTGAATATAAAAATTATTATGATAGCATAACTTAATTATAACAATTAAAAAATCAAGGAATTAAATTTTCTCAAAAAATTATTGAGAGGGTGAAATCACATATTATTATAATAGATGGATTGAACTTAGACTTTTTTAATAGGTGTATCGATACATGTTAGGCGGCTACTAATGTAGGTTCATTTCTTAGTATAGGTTATAAAAAGGTTTGATTAGAGTTGACATCATCTATAAATACACGTTAGCTCTCCTCTACAAGTGTTTTATTTATTAATACTCATGATCAGAGACGAATTTAGAGGGGGCAGCCAGGGCCTAGGCCCCCTCCTGTGTTCCTTTTATTTACAATAATATATGTAATATTTTATATAAATATGTAAAATATTTTAAATTTAATAAATATGTTGTTAATATAAAAAGGTCAGTCTAGGGTGAAGCAGCGTGTGGGTGTCATACCGGTATGACACTATTTTAACCTGGAATAACAGGTCATGTTACCTGCAAAAACAAAAAAAAATTGTAGAATTTACAGGTGAGGACCTAGTTGAAATTACTGAGAGTAAGGGTAGTGAAAAGCTAATTATGTGCAATTTTCTCTCTATTGGAGAAGTTTGAGGTATAAATAGTCTATACTCTAATACTTATGAACAAAATAATTAAAATCAGAGCAATATTGAATGTATTTTATATTCAATTAAAATTTTGTATTTATTAAATACTTTATCAATATCAATATACTTACAACGTAACATCCTAAATTTTATTAATTTAAATATTAATTAAATTAAATAATTAATTAAATTAAATAAATAAGTAGAGAAAATAATTAATAAAATAAGATAAATCCAATAAACTAATAATTAATAACTCGTTCTTCTTCTTTTTTTTTCTTGAGAAAAAAATTAAACACACACACAATATTTACAAAATGCAGGTTGATTAAAAGCTATTTGCTATTGCAATATTCTTCTCCATTATGCTTAATCATGGCATAGTTTTAGGTGTTATTAAAGTTCTGAAAGTAGCTGTCACCTTTCCAAGAATTCTGAGATGCTACGGGTCGACTGTTTAGAATTTTGGTTAACATTCAATTATCCAGCAAGCATAGAAGACTTTTACTATTTCCATGATTGAGATTTATTAAGACTAATGCAGGGTTGTGCCCGTTTAGCTAGAATGTGGTGCTTTGGTTTGAGCATGTACCTAACGTGAAGCTTTTCAAGTTATATTACGTAAATGCACTCTGTTTTACTCTGTTCAAATAAAACAAAGTCTGCAAAAGCCGTTTCTGTTACCTAACGTGAAGCTCTGCAAAAGACGTTTGTATAACTGCATTTAGATCTTAACTGCAAAAAGGGTTGTGTGTTAATTTATAAAACAATAAGATCTTAACTGCAATAACAACAATTTTTTTTAAAAAAAGCGAAGGGATCAATTGGCAAAAAGTACATGACTGGTTTAGCAGGTTGCATTCATTTAATCTAGACCGTTAAAAAAAATAATTCTAGATCTAACGGTTAAAAAGATGTGTCATACCGGTATGACACCCACGTAATGCTTCACCCTAGACTGATCCATATAAAAAATCATGTATTGTTATGCAAAATTTATGTTTAACTCTTAATTCATACATATTTGATATCAAATATCAACTTTTATTTTATTATTGATATTAGACTATAAAAATATTATGAAAAAATTATCTATAACTAATATATATTATAAAAAATTTAATGAAACTCCTTAAACTAATAACTTATAAATAATTTCGGCCCCTCATTTAAATCATTCCTGAATCCATCACTGTTCACGATTCAACTTAAAACTTAAAAGAATATAAAGACCTAGCACGAAATTTTATACATTCAATTATAGTGAAAAAGTGAAAATAGGTATAGCCAAAACAGACACACAATTCTTTGAATTGTTAGTTTCATATCATTTACTTTATATGTAAGGGTTGGCATAACCGAACCCGATCTCCAACCGAAAAAATTGAGTAAAAAAGCATTATACGGTCGGTTGAAAATGGATTACGAATTGCAACGGTTTTAAAAAACTCATTATGTGCCGTTTAGAACGGGCGGTATTGGGTAAAAAAAAAAAGTTATTGGTATCCGAACCGACCGACACTTGACATAAATTGATTGGTCATTTAAATAGCACACGGATTGTGCTTTTGTTTAACGGATGAGATCTCTCATCATAAAGATCTAATGGTCCATATATGATGACTCTCTCTCTCTCTTTAATTCCCTTCCTTTTCCGTTTCACTTTTTAAAAAAAAAACCTCTCAGTCTCCTAATCACTCAGACTCATTTCTCCATCTCCTCTCTGGCTCTCTCAAGTCTCAGATCGCTGCCCGTCTCTCTCTCTCTCTCTCTCTTACTTCTCCATCCACCCCACTATCATCTCATCCCCCTAAATCACTCACGACACCTTTCGCGGCCTCCGGCTCGCTTCCTCCGTTCACCTTCTCCGTTCGCATCCTCCGGTTGGGGCTTCCCGTTCATAGCCTCCGTTCACTTCCTCCGGTCGCGAATTCCTCCGTTCGCGACTTCCTCCGGTCGTGACTTCCTCCGATCGCCCTCTCTTTGCAATGACGACACTTCCTTTTCTCCTTTGCGGTGACAAAAGCGCTGACCTCTCCTCCTCAACCTCCTTTATTTTCTATTTTTTCTTTCTTCTTTCTCTTATTCCTCTCTTGATTTTAGTTTCGTTTTTGGTTTTTTTTTGTTTCTTTCTCTATTATTGGTTCTGTTTACTGGTATTTTGATCCCTCTTTCCATTAATTTTGGCTCCTTTCTGTTTACTGGTATTACTGGTATTGGAAAAATCTCATTAAATTTATTGAAAATCAACACATGTGTGAGAATAAAATAACAAAACGGTAGGAGCAGAACCCTCTCCATAGAGGATACTCATAGTTCATAAAAAATTAACTTTTCTAATGAAAAAGATTAAAAGAAACAAATAATTAGAAAAAATATTTAATATAATCATAATAAAGAAAACAAAAGAGTGAAAAAATAAAAGAAAAAAAGAGGAGTATACAGCAACGGATTAGATGAAAAAAAGGCCAGAATTCAATTTACTAAAATGATGACACGTGTTAGGCTTGTAAACAAATTTCTTAGTAGTAATAAATAGAATAGAAGTAATTAAAAGTGATAATAAATAATAATATAATTATTTACGGAGAGTCTGCAACGCTTGTTTGCACAAAGAGAGCAATGCTCGGGTTTGTCAATGTGTATGTTAAAAAAAGTAATATAAAGGTAATGAAAAGTAATAATAAATACATCCTTTACCGAGAGAGAGGCATGCTAGTCTTTGTCAATTTGTTTAAAATATAGGCGGGAATTTAATTGAATGAGGAATTGACACGTGTTAGATTGTAAACAGTATTAATAATAGGAAATAAAATAGATGTAATCATTTGCAGAGAGTCTACAACGCTAGCTTGTTTGCACAGAGAGAACAATGCTTGGGTTTGTCAATGTGTATATTAACAAAAATGTAATATAAAAGTAATATAAAGGAAACCCCAATTGGTTGGTCAAGTGGAGCAAGACAGAGTCTCGCATCTGCAGACTCTTTGAGCCCGGAGGCCTTCCTGCCTTGGACTGGGGCGTCATCCCCTCACCCTAAATTTTTTTCATTTAAAAAAAATAATATAAAGGTAATGAAAAGTAATAATAAAAAATAATGTACTTCCTTTGTAGAGAGAGAGGCACGCTAGTTTTTGTCAATTTGTTTAAAAAATAGGCGGGAATGTAATTGAATGAGGAGTTGACACATGTTAATTGTAAATAGTATTAGCAGTAAAAATAAATAAAATAATAAGAAATAAGAAATAAGAATAAGAAAGAAATAGATAGAATAGATTGACAAACATCTTCAGACGCGGCAAATGCGCGCTTTTAGGACATCTCTTAGCAATTAACATGTCCTTAGAGACAATCCATGTTGACTTTTAAGTATATGTTGTTTTTTATTTGATTAACAAACATGTTATCAATGCTTTTATAGTTTACATTATCACTATAAATTGAAGTCTCATATATGTTTGTAGAATATGTAATTGATGATTATGACTAATGAAAAATTTTATTGAGGAATTAGGTGTTAAGTTTTAATCAAACTTGGTTTGGGTCAACATCCTAGTTATATAATTAAAAGCAAAAAACTTATGAGGAAACGTAGACCAAGAATCAGTACCTTGCTAGTGCTTTAGGTCTAACTAGTTGAATTTGAATTGCTAAAATGGCTGCACATCACGAAGAGGAAGTGAAGCTTTTGGGAGTTGTTACGAGCCCATTTGTTTACAGGGTTCAACTTGCCTTGAAACTGAAGGGAGTCCAATATGAATTCTTGGAAGATGATTTGGAAAACAAGAGCGAGGTGCTTCTCAAATACAACCCTGTTCATAAGAAGGTTCCTGTCCTTATTCACAACGAGAAGCCCATATCAGAGTCCCTTGTGATTCTTGAATATATCAACGAGACCTGGAAAGGGTATCCTATCTTGCCTGCAGAACCTTATGCAAAAGCCTTAGCTCGTTTCTGGGCCAAGTTCATTGACGAGAAGGTAAAGTCCACTTCCCTTTCCTTCTGCTGCAATCGTTTTTTTTTTTTAAAAAAATCACACCCTTTAAAGTGCCTTTTTGGCTTTTTACTTAAACAAAATAGATTTTTTTTATACAAATTGAATAAGTTTTCGTAAAAATTATCTAAACACATTTAAAAATGTGATTTAACTTTTCTAACATGAGGAATACAATTTATAGAGTGTGCGTGTTTGTCTATTTGATATGTATACTTGTAACTTATTGACTAGTCTATAAATTTTTTTATCAACACAAGTGTATTTGATAAACAAATTTATTTCACTGATGTATAACTTATAAACTAGAGCTTTAGATACCTTGTAACTTTTTCCTTTCATTTTAATTTGCTCATGTGTTACCCTCTTTTTTTCTTAATTTTGAATTCTTATTAAGTTTTTTAAAGATAAAATATTTTTTATTAAATTTTAGAATAAATAATATAATAATTAAACCAAATAGTATAAAATAAAAAAAAATAAGCTAAAAATAACAAGAAAATATTTTCTATTTATAATACTTGTTTTTTTAATTATTTCACTAATACTTACTTTATTTTTTAATAAAAAAGTTCATCTTAAAAAATTAAATAAAATTTTAAAATTAATAAAAAAAATATAAAACTATGATTATCAAGATATAAATTTTTGTGTCTACAAAATGAAAATAGAATTTATATGAAAAAATATATAAATATGTCACTTTATATAATTTTTACATTTATCAATAAAACAAATAGTTAAATTTACCAAATACTTCTAATTTAACAAGTTAGCTTATAAATTTTCAATTTTTTATTAGCACGTTCTCAACTCCTAGATATCTTATTAGTTCGTTTTGCCAAATATGGTCATATAAATTACAAAATTATAAACATTAATTAGTAATTAATAAGTATTTTAACTAAAAATCATCAAAATTCCTCACATGAGTCTAATAGGTAATTAATTTGTGAGATCAGTGCATGCTTGCTATATGGAAAGCTGCATGGACTTTTGATGAGAAAGACCATGAGAAGGGTGTTAAAGAATCATACGAGGTTTTGCAAATTCTTGAGAATGAGCTTAAGGAAAAGTTCTTTGGTGGAAAAACATTTGGGATTGTGGATATTGTGGGTATCTCCCTTGCTTTTTGGCTTCCTATTATTCAACAAGTTGTAGGACTACAATTATTGACAAATGAGAAATTTCCAAAGCTTTATAACGGGAGTCAAGAAGTCATCAATCTTCATGTTGTTAAACAGACTCTACCACCTAAAGAAGCACTTTTTGTCTCCTTCAAAAATCATCATGAAAGGCTTACTACTTCAAAATGATTTCCAGCTCCTTCAAAAATCATCATGGAAGACTTACTACTTCAAAATGATATATGTATCATAAGGTTTCCATTCATGATAATAAGTAGATATGCGTTTGTTCTAATATTTTAATGTATTGAGTTGTAATGATGACAAATACAAGACAATGATAAGAAGCATGCTACATATTGTGATTAATGGAATATATTGTACCTGAAGTTGAAATTCCAATCACAAAAATGGGGGTTGAATTGTGATTTCTTAAAATTTTCTGCAATACTTTACTTTTAATACTTAATCTGCTCAAGATAGACTTGGCTTGTATTAAAAGATTTAACACCAGAAGATAAAGGTTATATGCAATATAGTATGCAGAAGATACAGTTCCAATATAGAAACTTTTAGTTATCACCACTTACTTAGGTATTAGATAGTTTTCAAAATAGTTTAATGCACATGAGATAAGTTATAAATCAAGGAGAGTAGGGAAGAGAAAATTGCACAAAATTTTTTTTATACTGGTTCACCTCTTCCAACCTGAGGCTACGTCCAGTCCCTACACCTGTAGGATTTTCTTACTCTTTTTCAAACATACAATCACCTTGGGTAACCTTACCACTAGTATTCTTCTGCAGCCTCTTCAGACTCCTACTGTCTTTTTCTCAACATTGTTTACTTACTGCAGCTTCTTCTGAAGAAGAAACAGTTATCAAAACTCTGCAGAACACCCTCTGCAGAATCTCTTCTTCACTACAACCTAGTAGTTTTCCCAACTCACAACTCAGAACGCCTTCTCAAGAGGTACATTCAATCTTAAGCCTCTTTGAAAATTTTACAGAAGGAAATATAGTGAAATACAAGATTACAAGGCTCAAATTGAATACAAATTAAGCACGACAATAAAAGTTTTGAGCCAACTCTCTCTCTAAGAACTTTTCAGAACAGAAACTCAAGAAAGAGAAGAGAGAGAAATTCTCCAAAAGATATGGATTGTACTTTCAGCAGAATTATGGTTTCTTCTGGATGGGTGTGTGTTTAAATTGAGGGAAAGGTCTCCTTTTATAGAGAGCTGGAGCAAAGTAGCCGTTGGAGACTCACAGCTGTAGCAGTGGAGCTGTCCCTTTCATGCTGCAAAGTTAGCTATCAACTTTGACCAAGTATATCTTCTGAAGACACATCTTCTGTAGAAATGATTTCTTGTGATTTCTGCAGCTATTTCTTCTGGGGACATTCCACAAGACATTACTAACTTAACATAAATTATTTCAAGTATTTTTGACCCAAACAGTGTCTCTAAAATGATAAAAATAGATATTAGTGAATTCTGTATCTTCTTTAGTCAGTCTGATAGTGTTCTTCTTCTGTTAAGAGAAGAAGCTTGTGGATGCAGTGGCCATTTCTTCTTTGGATACTTAAATTGATTGATATAAAATATTTTGTCTGTATTTGCTTCAGCTGTAACCCCAGAAATGAGAAAACATATTGTTTCATGTATTCTGCTTCTTCTGCAGAGTTTCTGACAGTTGTTTCTTCTGCAGATTCCCTTCTTCTTCTTCTGCAAAGTCTTTTCAATTTCATGTGATCATTCTAGGGGTCTTCAGGACTTGTTTTCTCTTGACTGCAACTTATTGAAGCTCAAAAAGTCATGTTGTTCAATAAAGGAGTTTCTTCTTGATGTTTTAAAAGTGAATCTTCCTTCTAATATCTTATAAGGAATCCATCTTCTGCTTCATCTACAATCTTTGATTTTTCTTACAGAGAATCCTTTTTATTAAATTTCTCAACAGCTTTCTTGCTTTCCTTCATTAAATTATTCTTCTCAATTGAAGTCATCTTTCTCAAAGTAGTTAGGATCTGTTTCTTTCTTCTGGAGCTGATTTATATCTTCTGCAGAAATCTGTCTGTATCTTCTTGACATACACTTAATTGAAATGATTAGTCCTTTAATACTCAGAATTATGCCAAGTAAATTTTGATTGGTTGTCATAATTAAAACCAATTAAGGGGATTCTTGGACCTTACAGTACCATGCATGAGTATATACCCTATCTTTGTATAGGTCACTTATACTTTGTTTAAGGGGAAAATAGATGGAAATTTTGGAGGGAGAGAAATAAAGCGAAGAGTGAGTTGTACCACTTGTTTTTTTTAAGAAAAAAGAAAGATAAAAAACTAACACGACTCTCACCATAAGGACTTTCTTGTCATCATAGTGAAGAAAATCGTTGGTAGAAAAAATAAAATAAGGAAAATCAAGTATTTTCCCTTTTATTCTCCCACATCATTCACTCATGAATTCCCCCTCTCAAATGCTTTTAATTTTCTTTCTCGCCTAAAAACTTTATCACACTTTGTGGTCTACTCATCTTTTTCCTTTAACAAATATCCAACCCCTATTGGTAACTTTCAAGTTTTCTTTGGGGTTTCTCAACTTTCAAATGTGTGCTAAATTTCCTCATCTTGTTGTGAAAGTGTTCTTCATTATTTGTGAAGAAAATACTGAAATCATGTGACTTATATCAAGCCATTTATTCATTTTTTTTGTAAGTAGGAGTTATGTAAGCATTTAATAGTAAACACATTTTCCTCTATGATGAAAGTTCGAATGAATTTTAATCTAATTGAATCAGTTGATCTTACTATTCCAACTGTGAATCAACTCTATAATTGGTATAGTTCATTGTTCAATAGGCAAAGTGATCCAATTCTCAGCAACTTGTGAATGTAATAAAAATCACATTGCACTGTTTACTACTTTGCAAAGGGAAATGTCATTGCATGAACTTTGCTTTAATAATTACATACATACATACATCTTTACAATTAAAAAATTGATTGTGACTAGTCAAATGTACATCAATTAAGAATGGATTAAGTGAAGACAATATAAGTGCACTGGCTCATATATTCATTATGTAGAGTCCAAGACCCTCTTCAGCAAATGTTTTAATAATAGTAAACTTTCATAACAAAATTTTAAATGTTTTAAATGTTCTAAATATTGTTACACTAATGTTTGTACATAAGAATGTTTGAAAGAGTATAGAAAAAGTTACACAAGGAAGGTAGGCCGAGTCTAAGGTAGTCAAGAAAACATGTATGATACACAGTGTAATACTGCCATCGGATTTAATATTAAATTATTCAATGGTGATGATGAGTTGGTTGCCAAACTAGTTTGCACAAAGGCCCCTGATGTCCATTGCTCATTTTGTAAGTTTTATCTGTGCCTCTTCTCTCCCTAAAGGTCTCTCTCCAATCTCCATTTTCACTTCCCCCATTAACCCTATCATCTGTCAGCTTTGCCTAAAATCTCCAACCAGGCCATAATCACAGTTATTATGCTTATTTCCCAACTTATTCATGATGAGCTAGTTCCAAGTCATATACTGAAGTTGTTGATCATAGTGTCAAAACTCTTCTCCTCTATTTGCTTCAACCTATTATGAAACTGAGATGGGTTTACTAAGAAAATGGAAAGTTGAGACCTCGTTATTTTGATTCTAGTTCCCCTTGTCTCAACCTCTGTAACACCGACCTAGTTCCCCTTTGCACCACCCCGCCACCACCACTTACCATTACGCTCATCCGCCATCTCCGACCAAAACTCGATCCTCGTCGTCTTTGCAGCCCACACCGGCTCCTCCTCCGATCGCGGCAGAAACCCCGCCTCCCAGAACCTATTCAAAAACCAGCAGTATAGAAATAGTCAAGAAGAAGAAGAAGAAACAGGGTGCATCGAGGAATAAAAGAAAACAGAGACTGAGAGAAAGATCCTTGTGAACCGAACCACCCCCACGGTCCTCACGATCGTAAGCCGCCATGCTTCCACCCCCAGCCACTGCATCGTTCCACCTCGCATCCACCATCTCCCTTATTAATCTAGTCGCTGCTGTCGAAAGACCCATCATCAGTCATCACATACTGATTTTTTTTTGGTAAAGTAAGGAGTTACGGATGACCACAAGTTGCAAATTTTGGAGGAACCACCAACAGAGAACTTGGCTTATGTATTAGGGGCTTTATCTGTTCCTAATTTTTCCTTTTCTCTTTTCTTTTTATTTATTTTACCTTTGTCTACTAAAAAAACACCATGAATCATGTTAATATATTTATTTATTATTCCTTTATTGAAATAAGACGAGGGACCACTTTGCTAATTTTAAATTTTCAAATACTCATTAATTGACCTATTATAATAGGTTTTTCCACCCCATGTACCATATATGGTATTTCCACCCAATGCACCTTAGACTCACCCAAGGAAGGTATTTAAAGATCACAAACATCATTCATCACATGAACATGACTTTAGAAGCATATTGTTCAAGGACTCTTATGTCAGAAGTGAGGCAAAAGGCTCAATAAAGTAATCTCTTAGTTTCAAGAAGGTAAAGATAATTCATCTAAGATCATGTGAATTTTAAATTTATGAGCTCTAATATTATAATCGTATAAAACTTTTGACATTAACATTTAAAATTTATAATTGACTACATTGAATAATAGCATTAATTTAATAGAAATAAAAATTATATATAAATTAAAGTTGTTAAAATGGATCGGCTCGATCAGATCAGACCGCAAAAATGGAGTGTTGGATTCTTATTTTAATAGATTTTTTAGTCGGTCCAATGAAGTTTGTTAAAACCCAAATAAAAAGGTGTCACGCGTAAAAAGTCCTAAAAAAATATAGGATTCGAGTCCTTATTTAGAAATTTGAATAACTTCCGGACTTTTAAACTCAATTCGTAAAAATTCACTATTTGCATTATGTAGGACCGAGTCTGGATTCCGAATTGACAACTCTAATAAAAAATAATAAATGATAAAATAATTGATGTAAAAAATGCTTATAATACATTGAGAATAAAATAGATTAGAAGCATATTCCCATTTTTATTATAATTCAAATTTAATGTATATATAGAAGTTAATTATATTTTATCATGCACAACAATTTTTATTTTATTTTATTGTTTTAAAGATTCTCTTACAGCAGCGAGGAACCTGATCCTTTACTTATATCTTACTTACAAATATTCATTATTTTCTTTTCTTCCATCCCATGGATAGCTGTCATGTAATCTGTTGTTTGCAAAAAGAACTGAAAAGTAGCTTCCTTGAGGGTTGGTTTTTCGTATTTTTGGAGGAAGATTTATTCTTTGAATCTCGATCGACCATATTTAGATCTATATTTTATAATTTTTATATATGGGTTTTATGGAAATATTGAAAATAGATATACTTTTAGAGAAATTTTCAACCTTTCTTTAATCTAAAATTTGAACCATCCTATGCTCACATGACACTGATGACAATGGCTCCACCAGCTGCATAAACGAGAAATCTGAGAACATAGACCGAAACGCACGCACTCTTTGAAAGTGGATGCCAGATATAAGATAATGCTCAAGAGGCTTACAACTGGAACAAAAACGGAAAAAGGAAGTGCTATTCCTTTACAGGTTCCTACGGTCAAAAGAAAAGGCATAGCTTATCAATTTCAATCTGTGATCCTGGTTCGTTATTCCATCCTTCCATTCAAGTTATGTCTTCCCCTTTTGTTGACAATGGCAATGCCGTGTGAAGTCTGGAACTTACCAAGAAAATATGCGTCTTAGTATAGAAATTACTTGAGATTTCTATTCCCACTTCAATTTGAGGTATTGAATGGTCAATAAGAAATCAGCATTTGCCAAAGGCTAAAAAGATGGTTAATAACACATTCTTTCTAACACGTTTACTTCTATTAAATAAGTAGATGTAAATCCCCCTAAATTATAAAAGTCCTATTTTTCTTCTGGTGAATGAAATCCACTCTTTAATTAATGGACAGACATTAATTTCATCTAATAAGAAAAAATGCATTAAAGAATGTATTGTTAGGGAGTATTTATGAAGGAAAAATTTGGTGAACACACATCATGTGGGTCCAATTGAGCAGACCATGTGAAAACCCATAACTTCAATTCAATGACTAATAAAATTTTGGATAATATCGCACTCAAATTACATTATTCCTTCAGTAAAGTCATGGGGCTCAAATCTAAAACAGTAGGTTATTATATATATAATCTCAAATCCTCAACATGGGAACCGGAATAGGAAACAGAAGATGACCCCTCTAGAGCAAAAGTACAATGCAGGAAACAGATCATTCTGAAATTTAAATGCTCTCCCAGATCGACAATCTTTACTTGCTGCTGCTAGAATCCTTGACAATAGTCACAGGGCAAGGGGCATGGGTCATCACAAAGTTGCTTACACTTCCCAGCAATATCCTGTTTTTTTTTCACAAACAGAAAAATGTCCATGAGGCCAAATTACAGTAAATACAGACAGATAATAGAAGTTCCATCAGAACAAAGATATAAATAATTAATAAATTGACAATACTGTACAGGTAATGTGACTTAGCAAAAAGGAACTAGTTTTGTCAAATATCAATGTAATCATTCAGATAACCACAATCAGAATAAAAAAAATTATAAATTCAACTGTAAAATCAAATAGCAAGGTCCTACTCATTAAAATTTAAAATGTCTCCATAGGATTAAGATCTTCTCCAATTAAAAATTAACTTTACAAGATCTGAATCATTAAAATAACTATCTTATTATAAATATAATTCTATGAACATAACTGGACGGACATGTACTTCAAAAGATCTAATCTCTCTTCCATAAATTTCAACATCAAATAATCTCTATATGAATAATTCTCCCTAAATTATTGGTGAGAGATGAAAAGAAACAGCAGAAAATTAGAGAAAAAAAAAGTACGCACCTTTGAATTGTGCTGAGACCCCTGCTTCCCATAACCAGAGAATCCAGCTTCAGATCTTCAATAGCATCGAGAAGTTTCTCTCTGGCATCCCCCCAGTATATTTTTGTAACAATGTTCACCTGAAAAAATCATTAATAATTAATAATAATTTCAGTCACAAGTACGAAAACATGGGCATTCCTAAATTGTTGTGTAAATTTAAATTGAATTCCATTATTCTGAAACGCTGTGAACAGAGAAGAAGGGGAAAAAAGTACCTCTTTTTGTCTGGAAACGGTGTCAAGCAAATCAAGAACCTCAATATCAATTTGAACATTATACTTGTTCATAACCTCAGGCTCTCTGAACTCTGTTAAAGGAATAAGAGCTGGAAAAAAAAAACAAAACAAAAATCAAGATCAAAATTAAAAAAATAAAAAAATGGAATCAGATTAGATCAGAGAAGAACATAGCATAATTAAAATTCAGCAAAAGAAAATTAGAAAAAAAGTACTCACGAGAACCAGATTTGGCCCATAGCTGGTTGCGGGACTCATCTAGAGAGTTGGGGTTGATGTGGATGACGTAAATGGTGTCACCTTTATCAGCTAAGTTTTCAAGTGCCCATTTCAGAGCGTTTTTGCTGCTTTTGGAGAAGTCCAAAGCCACACCAATACATCTATCTTTCGCCATGCTTTCGTGTGAATGGAGAGGCAGAGTCTAAAGAACTACAGAGAACTGGACAAGGGTTTAATCTCTTTTGAAGTGAAATCTAAGGTCTTGATCATTGATAAGGCATGCGTATATATATTATGATGATGTTCATTTCATCTCAACCATTAGCTTTTTTATTCTATTCTCATTTTCCTTTTTTCTGTTCTATTTGATGGATGGGCTGGATTCATTTTAGAATGGTCTCACATAAAAAGTATTTCAAAATCTGTACAAGTGACATATGTCTACATGCAAATACAGATGTAAATTTTACTAAAGATAAAGTTTTTTTTTTTTTTTACTTTTACACTTTTTTATAAATATATCTGTGCATAATAGAAAAATAGAGATAATGCTATTAGGCTGGAGGAAAAAAGAGTGCATAAGGAGTTAATGGAGAGAGTTGTTTTAATTTTTTAAAATAATAAAATTAAAATTAAAGGCGACAAAAACAAAAATTGTACCGTTATAATTGATTCGTCGCATTTTGAAAAAAAAAAATAATTTAGTTTATCATTTCTTTTAATAAAAAAGGGAAATGGATAAAAGTGTGAAGTGAGTATATATATAAAAGATAGGATGTAAAAAATTTATACTTTAAAAAATTGCTTATTAGATATATAATTATTTTTAAAAATATTCATTTTCTTGCTTGATGTGTGTACATCTAAAAAGAGTAGGCGATATATAGGAGAGAGATATGATGGGTATATATCATTTTCATTCATCTCTTTTCCTTTACCATAACATTACTCTACTCATTTTTCATCACATTTTTCTGTGGTAGAGATTGACACATAAACAGGTACAGGTGCCCACAGCAGAGAGAATATAAGTAACAGTAGAAAACAACAGCAATAATTCTGTGGTAGTGATTATTTTATTTGTTTGTACCTGTTGTATCTGCACCACACGTAAACATCTCATCATCACTCAAGAGATTTACTTGAATCAGGGCCATTCGTTGTTGGTTTAGTAAGGTCTGGGTCGTTTGATGATGGCTTTGCTTGAACGTAGGTTAACTCCTTCGCGTGCCGCAATCAAAGACCAAAACCTTGTGTAATTAGTTTAGGGGAAAGAAATAATAAAAAAGAAATTAAAACACGAAAGATACCGAAGATGGAAAGTGAAAAGCGTGTTAAATCAAGTGATCATGTGAGATTTGCTTGGCGATTAGCACGAACCTTGTCTTGTATGGCACTTACTTTCCCTGTTATTACGCTGATCAATCTGTACAGTGCCATCAAAACCTCGTGAAACCAGATGCGGTTTTCTTTTATTTTATAATTATTATTATTATTTTAAATTACGAAATATTCCTTCCCATCAACTTTTAATGATCCGTTTGGTTTAAATTCTAAATCATCCTCAATCAATTTTGCAGAATTGATTTTAAATCACTTCCGTCCAAAGTGCTTCGTAAAGCGTGAATCATCCATTTCAACCATTCATTTCTAGAATAAATTCTACTCAACTGTAAACCAAACGGACCCTAACTCTTTAGTGTTGAAAAAATTAAAATTATAATGATATGAAATTGATTTTAAATTACTTTCTGTTTAATATGTTTCATAAAACATGTATTATTTATTTCGATTATTAATCTTTAAAACTCAACCGTAAATCAAACATATAATTTATATTAAGGCAAATTAAAGTGAGGGTTTGTCTATTGTAGGGAGACATTATTTTGAAGTTTTAATTTTATAATGGTTAAACTTAAAAAAAAATGTAGCTTGCAATTATTTAATTTTTTTACATTTTTAATTCTAAATAGGTGAATATATTTATTTTTTTCATCCACATAAATTTTTAAGATTGAAAACTAAAGTGATATTTGATAAATCTAGTCATTGTTTTAGAAAAAAAAATTAAATTATAAAATGTCAGAGTTTAACTGGGTAAGTTAAAAATATTAAAAGAATAAAAGGGGGGAAAACTTACGTTTAATATATTTGGAAGAATTTTGACAAAAAAATTAATTTGGAAGAATAATACGAGAATAAAAAATGAAACTTCATTATCTTGAGTTTTATCACCCCAATTTTAAGAAAGTTAACATTAAAAACTATATATGCTTTTGAGCTGAAGGGAGATGACGGGAAGTAGCTCCCTTTTTGTTTCCTTCTTAATTCTTATCTGTTTCAAAATTCTTACAAAATGAAGGTGTTCTATCTTAATTGTCCTCTCTTTTCTTTTCTATTAATTCCCCATTTCTTTTCTTTTCCCATAAATCCCTCTCATATTAATCACACTATGAGTCATATCAGGATATTTTATGCAATTGAAAGCAATGTAATATATCCAGGAATACGCAAGAAATATGTTATAAAGGTCGTGCTAGAGTGCATGGCACTCGTTGAATTATTTTATTATTCTGATGAATTTGGAGCATGATCATATGTTACTGGTTCTGTTTATTTAAGTTTTTTTAATTAATCAAAATGATACAGTGCGTTAGGAAATTATAGAAAAAAATTATTGTACATGAATAAGACTTACAAGATGGAACTGGCCGGATGTTGATAAGTTATAAGAGGTTAATATATATACACCTAATAGTATCTGTCACATCATTTATTAAATTTAATATTACATGAGGTGTCACATTCATTAAATGACAATGATGTAAAAACCGGACCGGACGACCAGTTCGATCGGTCTGACCGGGAACTGACCTGGTGACCGGTCCGTTTAACGCAAAAAACCGAAGGATCTCAGATCCGGTCAAAAATCGATGAAAACCGGTTGAACCGGTTTTTTTTTTAAAAAAAAATCTTTTTTAATTTTTTATTTAATCTAAAATATTTCTAAAATAAATAAATACATATATTTAAGAATTACATATAGATATCTATTATTTTACCAATTATTATTAATTTTTTGTCTTATAAACCTTATAATAAGGTTATTTATAGTGATTTACAACTTTATATATCTTAATTTCTTATAATTTTGGGTTATTTTATTAATTAAAATATTATATAATATTTAAAAATATATTTAATTAAAACTGGTTCAACCACGGTTCGACCACAATTAAACCATTGAACCGTGAACCAGTATCTTCACCGGTTCAATTATCGGTCCGGTTTTTAAAACATTGTTAAATGATGTGGCGGCACACTATTCAATATCTGTGTAAAATTTCTTTACACTGACAATGTATACTAATTAAATCCAAATTATAAACCAACAAAACAAAGTATGATAATAAAGTCTCATTTTAGGTAGTTTAGACATCAATAGCGATTCACCTACATAAACGGTGCTCCCACATTTCTACACTATGGGAGCACCATTTTTTTTCTTCTTCTATTTTTTTTTGTTTTTCATTTTTTTAAATAGTTTTTTTATTTTTTTAATTTATTAATATATTTATTATTTATTTATTTATTTTAATAAACAATAATATAGATTAAGAAATACAAGAAATGTGTGTTTTTTAAGGGGTTTACGTAAGTTTTTTATCATCATTATTCTATTTTTGATGTTATTAACCAAATGTACTACTTCATTTACCGTTTTTGTGCACACAATTAACCGCACAAAATCAATTAACCAAATATCTCACTCTGTTAACCGCCAATGTATACCCCAATAACCTCATTTTAAAATATATTCTCCGTTTCTAGACACAAAACTAACTCCGTGTTAACAAGAGTTGCAATTAACCTCACAAATTCAATTAACCAAAAATCTCACTCTATTAACCACACATGGATACACCATTAACCTCATTTTTTAAAATGTTCATTGTTTCTAGACACATAATCAACGTCGTGTTAACGGGAGTTGCAATTAACCTCACAAAATCAATTAACCAAAAATCATATTCTGTTAACCACGAATGGATATACCATTAACCTCATTTTTAAATATGTTCACCGTTTCTGGACACATAATTAACCCCGTGTTAACAGGAGTTGAAATTAAATTCACAAATTCAATTAACCACAAATGGGTACACCATTAACCTCATTTTTTAATATGTTCACCGTTTCTGAATACATAATTAACCTCGTGTTAACAGGAGTTGCAATTAACCGCACAAATTCAATTAACCAAAAATCATCTTCTATTAACCACAAATGGATATACCATTAACCTCATTTTTAAATATGTTCACCGTTTCTTGACACATAATTAACCTTGTGTTAGCAGGAGTTGCAATTAACCTCACAACATCAATTAACCAAAAGTCATATTTTGTTAACCACAAATGGATACACAATTAACCTCTTTTTTAAATATGTTCACCGTTTTTGGACACATAATTAACCTCGTGTTAATAGGAGTTGCAATTAACCTCACAATATCAATTAACCAAAAGTCATATTCTGTTAACCACAAATTGATACATCATTAACCTCATTTTTAAATATGTTCACCATTTCTGGTCACATGATTAACCTCGTGTTAACAGGGATGACAATTAACCTCACAAAATCAATTAACCAAAAGTCCTTTTTCTATTAACCACAAACAGAAACACCATTAACCTCATTTTTAAATATGTACACCATTTCTGGTCACATGATTAACCTCGTGTTAATAAGGATTGCAATTAACCTCACAAAATCAATTAACCAAAAATCATTTTCTATTAACCACAAACGGAAACACCATTAACCTCATTTTTTTAATATGTTCACCGTTTCGGGACACATAATCAACCTCGTGTTAACATGAATGATTAACACAAATTTTATGTGATCATTTATTGTATTTCTTGATCTATATTTTTATTTAATGGGGTAAATAAATAAAAACTTTTTTTTTTTAAAAAGTAAAAGGGTAAAAAAAAGGGTGTGGCTAAAAAAGGTCTAAAAAAATGGGAAGGGGTAAAAAGAAAAGAGGGGTGCTAGCAACACACTCTTTAACACACTCTCCCCAACACATTCCATGTGATTGGTTAAAATTTGCATGGGTCCCACCCAATTATGTGGTCTCACTCCCAATGTGGTGGGACCCATGTGACTTTTAATCAATCACACGGAGTGTGTTAGAAAGAGTGTTCAAAAGAGTGTGTTGCTAGCACTTTTCAAAAGAAAAAAGCAAAAGAAAACGTCTAAAAAATGGGAAGAGGGTGCAAAAAGAAAAAATCAACTGTGGTAAAAAAGTGGTAGGCACTATTTATGTAGGTTTAGCTTTTCTGTTTATACATATGTGTAGAACCTATAAAATTGCCACTTAATCAAATGGAAAATATTCTAATATATATTTAGGGGTAGATAGATAGAGGAAAACCATAAATTAAATCATTAATAGAGATTTAGAGACAAATAATCTATCTCTAAGCATACACATGCTAAATCACTAGGGAGTGGCATAGTCTATGTGGCCAACCCTACCTCTTTGTTACGTTGTAGTTGTTGCAAAGAAAAATATTAAAATATTTTAAAAAAAATATGTTTTTTAATTTACATAATCATTATAAAAAAAATTCAAATACATTTTTAATTAAAAACATTTTATTAAAAAAAGTAACAATCAGGCTCATTATCATTTTATCAGTTTCTATAGTTTATATTGTTTTGATTGCATTTCATAAAGAATCAAGCAAAGAAATCATTAAAATGGGTATAGCTTTTTCCATACACATGCATGATTAAGGATGAATTCTTGTCAATATATTTAAGGGATCCAGTTATCTATATATTAAAGTTGGTAAAAATCTCAACCAAACTTTGTTGGTATACCTATATATATTAAATAGGTATTAATTACAAATTTCTTAGGTGAAATTAAGAGTTTAAGGGGTAAAAGGATTTTATATTTTAAAATTATGACCTAATAGAAATATAAGGAATAGTTTACAACTTTATAAATCCCTTGCTCATCAAAGGAGATTGTTCAAAATTAAGTTTTACACCATGGATCTTTGAAGTGTAGAAGATGAAAGAAATAGGAAGAAAGTGGACATAATGTCTTCAAGGCGTGTAGTAAACACTTTCCTTTATACTTGCCCCCATCAGTGACAAATTAACTTTGATGCAAAATGAGTTTAATGGTAAATTTCCTTTAAGATACAAATGAAGACCCTTGATAGTATGTCTTGCACTTCCATAACTCAAACAGTAGCAACAACGACTTTTACAGAATGATAATTTTGTTTATACTTCTTGTGCATTAGAAGCAAAAGTAAATAAATTTGTGAATGAGAGAAGAGAATGGATTAGGGAAAAAGTTTTTTTTTTGTGCCTGAAGAGAGCCCCTATTTATAAGTACTTTATGTCTATTCATGAAGAGCCACATTTATTCAAAATGTTATTTCATGAGAAGTCATGTCTTTTTCGAGAGTTGCCTTTTAATGAATAGTCACACCTTTTTAATTATGAATAAACATATCTTTTCAATTTAAATGAAGGAATGCAACTAATCATTTTAAATGAAGCAATACAACTCTTCATCCAAATGAACTAATACACCTCTCCATTTTAATGAAATAATATGACTCTTCATTAATTTAAATGAAACAATACAAATTTTCATAAATAAATACAAGCCTTTTTATTTTAAAAATCTCTCACAGTTCTCATATAAATATATATAGGTACATATTTTTTTATAAGTTAAAACTATGTCAAAATATCCATTAACTTCTAGGTTAAGTGTCTTTTAAAGGTAAATCTGATTCACCTCCTTCTACCACAATTGGATAGTACAAAATATCATCACCACCACATTTAGAGGTCATCAAGTGCCTACTATGAATATGTTACATATTGATCAATGGATATAATTTTGGCTTAAATATCATTTTGGTATTTTTTAGTATTTTTTATTTCAGTTCCTGCCAACTCTCTTTTTTAAATTTAGTCCTTACTTTTTCAAATGTATATTATTTTAGTCCCTGTCAACTTTTGGTTTTAGTTCCTGCCAATTTTTCGTGTTTTTACCGGGACTAAATTTAAAAAAAAAGTTGGCAGGGACTAAAACAAAAAATACGAAAAGTTGGCAAGGACTAAAACCAAAAACACGGAAAGTTGGCAGGGACTAAAACCAAAAGTTGGCAGGGACTAAAATAACATACATTTGAAAAAGTGGGGATTAAATTTAAAAAAAAAGTTGGCAGAGACTAAAACAAAAAACACGAAAAGTTGCCAGAAACTAAAATAACATACATTTGAAAAAGTGGGGACTAAATTTAAAAAAAAAAGTTGCCAGGAACTAAAACAAAAAACACAAAAAAATGTAGGGAAAAAAATGATATTTAAGCCTATAATTTTTATTTAACTTATGCCTATTCAATTTTTCTCTTTGTTCTTTATTCTCATGATATGAAATTATATAGAACAGATTTTCAATCTTAAGATTAATTTGATTCCAAAAGAAAAGGGGGAATAAAGTTGTATTACATTTTTCTTCTTTCCCACAGCTGAGAGATATCAATTATGGATAAAAATGGGGAAAAAAAGGGAAAGCTTAAGTAAAGAATCGGAAAGAAAAGGCAAAGAAGGAAGGGAATTTCTCCTTCTTTTTTTTTTGTCTAATAAAATGGTGTAGCGAAGTTGCCCGGAAGTTTCAAAGCCATCTCATAGAACTGTATTACAATTTAGCAGAGTCAAATACAAAGAACTACATATTTTATAGAATAAGGAACAACTTAATATTAGCACACGTTTGTGGTTAGATGATCCTTGATTAGTACTCAGTTCTTGGCAGTTGGCATCAAAGCTGTCCATTTAATACTTGACCATTTTCCTATTATATGCTAATACAATATTGTTTTTTTTTTAATAAAGAAAATGTTTGGGGTCCTTTTTTTGTCAAAAAATACTTAGGTCCTTAACACTTGGCCTTGCCAAAAACCGACACAGATAATTTAAAAAAAATAAGAGTTAGAGGGCCATATTGATTGATAGGACAAAGTATAAATATTAAAAATCCAAATAATTAAGGGTTTTTTATTTTAAAGCTGAATAGAATATCTTTTATTAAAATGACTTTTGGAATAATAAATTTTAGGACAATATTTTTTTGTAGAATTATTTGTGTTTAAAAATGATGCTATAAAAGTTCCAGAGAATTGTTTTTCTTTATATTGTAAGATAGAATTACTTTAATTTGAAGTATAAAAATAGTTATAGAGTGCTGATCCAGAAACAAAACACTTGGGCCTTTCATGGCTTACTCTCGGGAGTTGCTTTTAACGCCCCTTTTTGCTATTTGCACCCCCAATAATGTTTGTAACTTTTAGATTTTCTACTCTACCCCTCCCTGCCCCATCTCCACCACCACCACCACCTCCCCACCTCCACCTCCACCTCCCAACCCCCATAACTCTATTACATTTTTTTCTCTTAAAAAAACACTTCCCGAAATTAATTTCTGAAAAAAAAGATACTTCCGGAAATTAATTTCTGGAAATTTACAACGAAAAAAATAGCTTCCGGAAGTATATTTCTAAAAGTGACGCTTGTAAAAAAATATTTTTCCGGAAATTTCCAGAAATATATTTCCGGAAGCTATTTTTTCGTTGTAAATTTTCGAAAATTAATTTCCGGAAGTGTTTTTATTTCCGGAAATTAATTTCCGAAAGTGTTTTTTAAAGAGAAAAAAATGTAAGAGCTATGGGGGGTGTTGGGAGGTGGAGGTGGGTTGGGGAGGTGGTGGTGGTGGAGGATGAGATGGGGTAGGGAGGGGTAGAGTAGAAAATTTAAAAGTTACAAGGGGTGCGAATAGCAAAAAGGGGGCGTTAAAAGCAACTCCCCTTACTCTCTCAGTCCACAATATGACCCATAAAAACACAGGATTTTTTTTGTTCGAAAAAACACAGGATATTTGAACTCTACCTCATATGGGGGTAGTGAGCAAATAGACATGTGACAATGCGTGGGCCCATTTCGACCAAAAAAAGCGTGGGCCCATTTGATACTGATGGAGCAACCATTAGGTATGATGGACATTTGATTCTGATGGTACCGAATAGCTCGAGCTGCGACTTTAATATAATTACAGGCGGTAGGGAGTTGTTTTTAACATCTCATTTTGCTATTCGCACCCCCAATAATGTTTTTTTCCACCCTACAGCTCCACCACCACCACCACCTCCACCTCCACCTCCACCTCCACCTCCTCCTCCACCTCCTCTTTAAAAAGCACTTCCGAAAATTAATTTCCGGAATAAAACACTTTCAGAAACTAATTTCTGGAAACTTTCGGAAAAATATAACTTCCAGACGTATATTTCTGGAAATTTCTGGAAAATATTTTTTTTACAAGTTTTGAATTTTAGAGAATCTGTCACTAAAATTGAAAATTTGTAAAAAAAATATAAATTTCAGGATATATACATTTGGAAGCCATTTTTTTACGGAAATATATATCCGGAAGCTATTTTATCGTTTGGTTTTCGGAAAATTTTCGAAAATTAATTTCCGAAAGTATTTTTAAAAAAGAAAAAAAATTAATAGAGTTATAGGGAGTGTTGGGAGGTGGAGGTGGAGGTGGGATAGGGAGGGGTAGGGTGGGAATTTTAAAAGCTACAAACATTATGAGGGATGCGAATAGCAAAATGGGGTGTTAAAAGTAACTCCCCAGACGGTAAAACGGGTTATCCGTCCCAATATGGACTCTACCAATGCGGACTGCAGAAAGAAAAAAAATCCAACTTAGTTCAGGATAAAAAAGTGATGGTCAAGCCCAGTAAAATATGGACTAATTATTAACAAAACAAACCGGGCTAAAAAAGCTCAGTTTTATTTTGAGCTCAAATTTTAAAACTCAAATTATACAATTGTTGACCAAAAATAAAGTCCTACAATGACAAATAAAAAAATCCTACAATTTAACTATGGTTTGATGGACTTTCATTTTGCCACCTCTAACCTGAACAACCCTCATCCTGAACTGAACAATAAAAAGAATTGGTAAATAAATAAACAAATGGCCTTGGTTTGGCCTTTTTTTTTTGCTTTATGTTATTCTGAAAATGACTTATTTGTTTACATGTCCATAATAGCAAAAGTTGTCATTATGCTTAGCAAAAAAAAAAAAAAGCAAAAGTTGTCATTATTTGATCAATTTGTGAACACTTTAATTGTAATCAAATATAGTATCCGTACTTAACAGATTTACAATAAAATGAATTCAATTCCAGTATTTTATAGACTATTGTAAGAAATCCTTATTGCTTATGAAAAATTAGAACTTTTGTGTCTAAACTGGCTAACGTTTAATTAATTTTCTCTTTCAATGCGCAGCATCATGACCATTGTTTAATTTATATTATATGTAAATTTATTTAAAATAGGTTGATATATTCTACATCTAATATAATTTGAATGATACTGAAAGATATGTTAATATTTGCATCTCTGACTTTATAGTTGGTTATGTTATCTCATTGTTCCCTCCTGCTTAAGTGCGTTAGGATCTCAGCCACTTCAGCAGCACATAGAAAGGCGGTGCTATACAATTGAATAACACAATCAGTTGAGGGTATTTTGCATCTTCAATTATAATCTTTGGGATAGCTAGGAACCACAATTAATCAATCAAATCCAGTAACCTTTTTTTGGATTTGGGGTAATAGTATTATATCCCACCGTATAAATTAAACATCCGAATCCAAGACCAAGGGGGATTAACATTAGGTAGTGGATTTGATTCTTCAACTTTACTCACCTATGTATGTGACTTGTCCACTAGATAGAGAGAGATTTTTATAATTGATTCGAACAAGAATGTTCTGTGGAAAGAAATGTTTTATCACGAGGCCGAAAATCTAAATGACGCCTTCAGTAATCCTTTTCAAGATAATGATTCTGGCCCTTACGAAAACAATGGACCGATCTATATAACTATAAGCCAAACTTGATGACGATATATACTTATACTTAGGATAATATCTTATAATTAATTACTAACGCAACTATTACGTACTTTATCACATTAAAGCTTCCCATTTTCGTTCCGGTATATATGGTGTATACTGTATCCTTTCCTCCAATTTCACAGTTTTTAAATTAAGCTTGTACATCTCACGTTCCATCAATTTATTTATTCTCTCGTATAAGTATATAAAAGTGGGTCTGTAGAAGGTGATATTTTTTTTACTTTGCTTTGTTTAAATAAATAAAATAAGCGAGAAATACAAGAACAAAAGAAGGTGATGAATATACGGGTGGTGTTTTGTATATAGGCTTAGACAAGTTCGATTTCTTTATGATGAGATCTGATCCTCTTCCTCTCAAAGTTGATGATATCACATGGTAATGAATATGGTGCCAAATATCCATCCATATAGTATATAATTGGAACCTTAATTTTGTGTTTGTGCCGATTGCTCGCCACGCCCTAATAATTGGAGTGACTAAATTGCTTATTGCTGATCCTGATCCACCCAGCACGTTTTCTCCCTATGCATCAATTATAGACCATAACCTAATGTACCCAAAAAAAAAATCTGACCATAACCTAAATAATGTTGGAAGCATATATTGAACTTATAATTACAACTCAAAATTTTGTCTTCAATTATAATAAGAAAAATATCTAATGTATTCATTGATAATAATGACATGGTCACAGAGTCAGTTTGGATAACTTTTCAACAAACACTCTCGTAGGAAAAGAAAATAGGTAAAATAAAAAGTAGAAACATGAATTTAACTTTTTGTATAAAAGTTGAAATTAATCTATCTACCTCAATTTTTTAAAAAAAAAAACCATTTATTTTTTTCTCATAAACACTTCTAAAATTATAGGTTTTTTTATAAGTTCATATTTAAATATTTATATTTTTTTGTTAGGTAAAAAAAATTAATTAATAGGAGTACAAGGTGTACTCCAATCCATTATAAAATGTCAAATACAAATTATCAAAATAATAGCCAAGACACAAGAGACAAATTTAAATCCAAGCTAGCTAATTCATTAAAACATGCACCAGTAGGAATAAAATGTAAAAATCCAATTACTAAGATGCAATTCATTGAAAAGCACACCAAAAAATTGTAATTCGTTGCAGCACATTAACGTGTTATCGTTATAACACCAAAGCAAATCCACAAGCCAAATATTCAATCGGTGTATGAAACTAATTGGAGAAGCACTTGTATAATGAAACTACAACAGCACCAGAGCAGGCAACGACTGTAAACTGAAATATAATCTTTAGTTCATAGACAAACAGGTTGATGCATGGTATAGACGTCCAAGATGAGAAAGGGTAAACAAAGTCTAGATCCTTAGATTTCAGCAAAATCCAACTCCTAATTTTTATTAGATCAAACACTTCAGTAGGTGTTAACAATTTAGAAGAGAACACCATTTCATTCCTAGCAAGCCACAATGATCAAATTGTTGTCATCCATAATATAGACCAACATAAGAGATTTATATCAGAACAACAAGGAAGACCCATAAATTGAGCAAAATGACCAAATCCAGTATTAAGCAAAACAACAGAGAATCCAAATCAATCCAAACACAACATCCAGATTTGGTATGCAAAGCGACACTGGAATAGTAAATGAAAAGTAGTTTCAACAGCTGCACCATACCAAACACAACTTCCATCAGGAGGTAATATGACTTTCCTTTTAATTAAGTTATGCTTAGATGGTATTCTATACAGCAAAACTTTCCAGGCAAAACCAGCAACTTTTAATGGTACCAATTTTGATTAGAGAAACTTATAAAGTGGAATATCTATAAAAAAAATACTATCATTAATAATAGCATGCGCATTATAAGCAGATCGCACCGTATACACCTCTTCCGAAGTTGCCTTCGATCGCCACTTGTCTTTTTAGTCAACCTGTAACACTACCTAATTTAAATCATCCTGCAACAAAGTTAGTTGTTCAATCTCCCATTGAAAAAGACTCCTTCGCCAATGTCAATTCCAAACAAAACCCCACTACAACATTTTAGGCTTTAGGCAACGCTTTTTTAGACAACATAAAAAAACCGTTGCTGAAACATGAAATAGGCAACGATTTTACACATGTAGACCTCATTTATATTTGGCAACAGTTTTCAAGTTGTAGCCGTATTTCAGACAACACTTTTCTTGACAATGGTTGAAAAACCGTAGCCAAAACATGAAATAGGCAACAATTATTTGATTTTGTAGATCTTTCTTAGTCAACAGTTTTAAAATCGTTGTCATAACATAAAATAGACAACGCTTTTTAAATTGTGGTGATTTTTCCTAATCAACTGTTATTAAATTGTTGCCAAAACATAGAATAGGCAACATTTTTTAAATTTTACGAATTTTTTAGTCAACGATTGTAAAACCGTTGCTAAAACATAAAATAGGAAACATTTTTTCAATTGTGGAGATTTTTTAGTCAATGATTATAAAATTGTTTCCAAAACATGTAATAGGCAACGGTTTTTCAACAAGCAACAAGAAAAAATCGTTGTTTAAACTATTAAAAAATATTGATTTAATGTTTAAGTTTTCAAATTTTTGTTTACTAAAATTTTATTTGTCAAATCAATGACCTTAACATAAAAAATTATATCTTTGATTTTAAAATAAGAGATTTTATAAGTTTATTTTAAAATTTGTGGTTCATATGATATATATTAAAATTGGCAATTTATATAACAAATATATGTTTTAGCTTAGTGGATAGAACTTAGTGTTTAAAGATGAGGAGCTGTGTTCGAATCCTACCTTGGCCATTTTAAGAATTTATATTCTTCATGTGGTTTATTTCTTTATTTTAGGCAACGATTAAAAATCGTAGCCTAAGCTAATAGACCCTTGCCTAAGGTCTCTTGAAAATCGTACTCCAAATATGCTTTAAGCAACGTTTACGCTTTTCATGGTTGAAAACTCCAAAAAATCGTTGCCTAAGGGAATAGGCAACGGCGACTAATTCCACGCCTGCAAAATCGTTCCCTAAACTTTCAGCAACAGTTTTTTTTGCTTTCAGCAACGGTTTTTTATCGTTGCCACAGACCAAAAATATTGTAGTGCCCCCATGCTTCCAGACAACCATTCCAACTACTAACACATTTTTATCAACAATAGAGAATAATCTTTTATATCGCTCACAAAATGCAACTGAACCACACCAAATATCCTTCCAAAATGATGTATGTTGACCATCCCCCACTACTCGAACACAATTACTAGAAAACCACTTGTGGGTATATCCTGCATCAACTTCAATACTCCATAAATCTGACCACCACCTGGACCCCTTAACCCCACTTCCTACACTCTTTCCCATGGTCTCCCCATATATAGAGCTCAATACCCTATTCCAAAACCGACCGTTATCCACCAAGAGTCTCTATCTCCACTTCCCTAAGAGATCGAGCAAGATTAAAAGCTCTCAAATCCCTAATTCCCAACCCCCTATGTTTCTTTTTCCTACACACATCCTCCCAAGACATCCAAGCAATTTTATTATGATCCTCATCCCCTCCCCAAAGAAAATTCCTAAATAAAATTTCAAGTTTAGAAACGATACCTTTCAGAGCCTTGAAGAAAGAAAGATGGTAGATCGAGATGGAATGGAGAACAAACTTCAAAAGGACACTTCGACACCAAAGGACAATGATTTAGATTTCCATTTGGAGAACCTTTTCTGCACCTTATGAATCACTGGCTCCCAAGTCTTCTTATTCCTATGATTTGCTGCAGTAGGGAGTCCCAAATAAGAAAATGGCAAATAACCCATTTTACAGTTCAAGAATTGAGCCATCATATCTAATAAGTGGTGAGGAACATTAACACCAAACAACTTGCTTTTGTGAAAGTTGACCTTTAGACCCGAAACCAGCTCAAATAGTTGTGAAATTGATTTGATGGCCCAAACATTATGCAAAGAAACTTCCTCCAAGAAAATAGTATCATCTGCAAATTATAGATGAGATACCACATGACCGACATATATAGTTCCAGCAAGATATCCATTGAACAATTGAGAGTCAACTACCTTGCACATCATATCATAGCGTTTAATCCTTCAGCAACAATTAGAAACAAAAAAAGGTGATAGGGGATCCCCTTGCCTCAAACCTCGCTACAACATTTTTTATTTTAGACAACAGAAAATCATGGTCAAATATGCTAAAATCGTGGCAAAAAATTTTAGGCAATGATTTTATGGGCGTAGTTTTTGCGTTCGTTGCCTATTATAGGTCTTTCACTTTTGGCAACATAAATTTTAAAATCACTGCCTAAATAAGGGAATAGGCCACGATTTTTAACCGTTGCCTAAAAGAAAGGAATAAACCACGATTTTCTGAATGACAAATAAAAATTCTTAAAATGACCAAGATAGGATTTGAACACAGTTCCTCATCTTTACACACTAAGTTTTATCCGCTATGCACATATATTTGCTACATACATTGTCAATTTTAATATTTATATCATATAAACCATAAATTTCAAAATAGACTTTTAAAATCTCTTAGTTTAAAATCAAAGATATAATTTTTTTATGTTAAGGTTATTGATTTGACAAAAAAATTTAGTAAAACAAAAGTTTGAAAACTTAAACATTAACTCAATATTGTTTAATAGTTTAAACAACGGTTTTTTCTTGTTGCCTGTTAAAAAACCGTTGCCTACTACATGTTTTTTGCAACAATTTTATAATCATTGACTAAAATATCTCCACGGTTGAAAAAATGTTGTCAGTTCTATGTTTTGACAACGGTTTTAGAATCCTTGACTAAAAAATCCACAAAATTTAAAAAATGGTCTATTCTATGTTTTGACAACGGTTTAATAATCGTTGACTATGAAAAATCACCACAATTTAAAAAATGATGCATTTCTATGTTTTGACACGGTTTTAAAACCGTTGCCTAAGAAAGAACTACAAAATTAAATAACCGTTGCCTATTTTATGTTTTGGCTATGGTTTTTCAACTGTTGTCAATAAAAGTGTTGCCTAAAATACGGCTACATCTTAAAAATTGTTGCCAAATATAAATGAGTTATGCAGGTGTAAAATTGTTGCCTATTTCATGTTTCAGCAACAATTTTTTAAATGTGAACAAAAAAAGTGTTGCCTAAAGTAAAATTTGTTGTAGTGCCTCTACCAACACCAAACTCACCATAATGGCTACCATTTATTAGAATAGAGATTCTTGCAGTAGTTAAGCATTCGTTAATCCATGTTTTCCTCTTTGAAGGAAATCCCATCCTAGTCATTGTATATTGTAGGAATGTCCAATTCACTGATCATAAGCCTTCTCAATTTACAATTTGTTGTACACGGGCTCAACAACTATTTATAATTATAAGAGTAATTGTATTTGTACAACAATTATATACAACAACATCCTACAATTATGTGAGAGAAAGAAAGAAAATTAAGAGAAATATGAGATGTGATGAATGATATGATGAAGAGAGATAGAAAAAAAATGTGTTGTATGAGTTTGTTGTATAAAAAACATATTTCTAACTATAAAGTGGCCACTGGAGAACTTAAGTTGGCAACTCTTGAGCTATGACTGAGTAAGACCTTTTACTTGAGGTGATTTTAGGATAGACCCTTTAAGTTTTGATCTACCATAGAGCACACGTTTTATAACCGTAAAAAGTAAATTTAAATCAATAAAATATATTATTAATTTTTTTAATATTAAAATTATATTATTTATAGTAAAGTTCTACCGTAAATCTAAAATATAGGGTCGGGTCCATCTTAAAATTTCCCTTGTATTTGACCCAATAAAAAAGAAAAAAGAGTAAGTCCTTGTAGTAATTATATTCTTATTAATGTCTTTGATGTAGATCTTAAACCAAAGAAAAAAGACAAAGGGCCTTAGCCCATTCAATAATAATCAATAATAAAAGACAACGAAATTCATATACTAATTAAAATTCAAAATCTGGTAACAACAGTGAAGATGCTGAAGTTTCCACTAGTTCATGACTTGATTCGACCAAAAAAATTGACTTGATTTTTTTACCGTACTATGATACGATGGGACATATTAGACATATGATCTCATTCTTAACTTTAAAATAATTTTTTTATTTATTTTAAGTAAGAGAATATGGTATATTAATTATATTAAACTCTATTTATATATAATACCCGATTGAAACCTTGAGCATGGCTATATATATATATCATCATTTGAGCAATTAATAAACAGTAACTCTAAGCATCACATAGATCCTAATTCCTAACAGACATTTTTCTTCAGCATCCAAAGCAAAGCGTACGTGGGTGGGTCACAAAAGATCCTTTCTACAAATGGATAGAACTTTGACTAATTACCTTCCTATCAAAATTAATTCAAAGATATTTCTCGAGGTACAATATCAAAAAGCAATCATTGTGCCTATTTAATTTAAATGAAGCTCTATTGCTCCCCCAATTTGTGATTTAACCGATTCACCTCAATATATATATACGTTGCCTTTTGCTAAGGGACCTACGAGCTTAACATAAAGAAAAAATAAAGAAAACAAAAGAAAAACCTAAAGACAAAAACATACGGTGGGTTCGGGAAGGTGAATGAGACAGAGAGAGAGCTTTTTTCCAATTAAAAGAAAAGAGACTAGGAAAAAAAAAAAGCAACAGAATGTAGGTGTTGAATAAAATAGGGGACACCGCAGGAAGGAATAATTTGAGCAAGCTTAAGAGATACTCAAAATGCACCTCAAATACCAAATGGAAAAAATATATATTATAATTATTGGTGCAAGTGCAACACATTCATACTAATTTACACACTTACAGGCTAAGATATATAGTTCCTTGTTAACTGCCTTGTAAAATGTTGTTAGTAGCTGGAATGGAAGACCCACAAACACTCCTGGATTCCACTCGGTCATAGTCAGTCACCACCACCACTCACGGCTTCAATTATCAATCAATTATCATTATAAAAAAAAAACTCCATCTGATTTTGTTGACATGTCTCAAATTATTAGCTAGCTAGCATCACTGAAATTCACCTATTTATTCCTCTTTCTTTGTTTTCTTATGATTATATTTGTGACTATATAAGAGGAAATGAGACCATGTTGAGAAAATCAATATTTTCAATTTCTTGAAACTGTACAATAACTTGATTTCATCTACATGCTTTTAAAGTTTTTTATTCATTATTTTGCTTTTAATCTTGTGTATTTCATAGCGATTGAAGTTATATATATTCCAATTTTAAACTTCAAAGGGCTAGTTTAACAATTGATAGGGATGTAACATATGGGATTTGGATCTGGATCTCTCCAGCCTCTCCATCCTCACCAGCAACAGTTAGCTACGGAATAACTAGGAAAAGAAATCCGTACCTAATCCTTAGTTATTCCGTAGCTAACTTCTGTTGTAGAGGATGGAGAGACGGGAGAGGATCCTTACACAATATATGGATAGTCACACACTACAAGAAAATTTATTTTTAATGACGACCACACAAGGAAAAGTCGTCTTTATAGGCTTCGTAGCAGTGGCGTAGAGACGACCACGTGGACGTCGCTAAGTAGCTCATCGTAAATACAATAGCAATGGGGAAAGTGAGCCATCGCCACCTAGAGACGGCCTAGCCGTCGCTGAGACTGTCTCTAAAAACATGATCGTCGCTAAGAAAAATTCTTTTCTTTTAATTTTTTTTTATCTAGAGACGTCTGTAGTGACGACCATGGTCGTCGCTACAGGTAAATTTTTAAATTAAACTTATTATTATTTATTTTATTTTAATAATTTATTATTTTTAAAATTATAAAAAAAATACTATAAAAAGCATATATATATATATATAATATACACAAAATCTGTTAAAAAATAACACAATAAAATCATAATGAAACATAATGAAAAAAAATCAATAGCAGCGGCGACGCTGGGGCTGTGGGGCGGGCGACTCGTCCTCATCATCCACCGGTAGATCATCCATGGCGGGATCATAATGGGGGTGCAGTTGTGCCTGAGCCTGAGCGTCCATCAACTTCTGCATCTGTGGTCGGAGTCGTCCTAACTCGTCATCCAACGCTGCAGTCTTTGTCAGGGCCTGCTGAGACTGCTCCTTTGCTTCATGAACTTCTTGGCACAGCGCCTCCTCAACAAAATGTCGTGACCCGGACCCATCAGTACTATTGCCCAAGTGAGCCCAGGACTCCTGAGTTAAGTTGGTCACACCTGGACGAATGTTGGAGGCCAAGTCCCCCGTGCCATAACAACGGCCTCGGGTCTTGCCACTCTCAACATCCCTCCAGATCTCCAGCTTGGTGGAGGCATCAGTCATGGAGGTGTCCCTCATTTGTGACTCCACCTCCCTCGGGAGCTCCTTGTAATTTGTCTGTTGAAGTAAAAGTAAAATTAGTTATTAGTTATATATTCAATTGCATAAATATGAAATTATATAAAAAACACTTATAAACAAACACTTACATAGGTGGACCGGGCCCGGTCATCTACCCAGCCACCACTCTTTTTGACGTGGGTGGCAGCAAAGAACTCATCCAACTCGACCTCCCTCCCAAGTTATCGTCGCTACACGGGAAAATTACACAAATTAATTAATTTAACAACAAATAGAAATATAATTCAGAAGAGTGTTTGTTTATACATACCATATCCAACGCCACCTCATGGTGGGCCCTGCGGCCCATAGTGTGGACTGCCCCCCCCCCCCACGTTGAGAAGCCCAGTTGCTCTTGTTACGAGCAGACTTCCCCTTGAATTCCGCAGAGTCCTAGTAGGCCAAAAGACCCTCCGAGGCATCCTCACCACACCACGTGGGCCTCTTCCCAGTCTTCCGAGCCTTGTTCATCATATCTCGAAGGCGACGAGCAACCCTCTGCTCATACAGCTTCTTGATTAGGGCCTCATCAGAAGGGTCCCAAGTAACTCGGCTCTACAAAATAAAATATGGTAAGTCCTACCAAATTAACATATCTTAAGAAAAAATTTAAAGTGGATAGGGTTTTTAATTATCGTGAACTCCTCCCACCACCTGTCCTTAACATCCTTCGGGGTGACCTCCCAAAGGTAGCGAGGACCACGGAACTGCGAAAGGATCGCATGACCAATGGCTGCGATAGGTGGGGCATTAGGCACCCGCCTGCAAAATAAAATACTCAATATTAACAGTTAAAACAATTAAATATTCAATATTAACTTCAATTCTAAAGAAGAAAAAAATTAAGCAAACTCACCCCTTGCTAAATGGTCGGATAACAACCCAACCTCGAGCGTCTGCCTCATGAGGTCTGCTTGAGCCGACACCCTAGAAACAAGTTGGCTCTTCATCAGACTCCTTGTCAGCATCCCTATCCAAGTCATCCTGAGCATTGTTAGCGTCTAGGTCGGGCACAACGTCCTCCTGCACTTGAGGCATCTTAACTAATCCTGGTGTTAGGATGAACCTCACACCATCGAACTGGGCCGGAGCAGATGGTGGAGGGGAGGAAGAAGATGTCTGCATGGCGCCCGCCGACGCTGAAGTAGATGGATGCTCTGGCATCTGATCAACATGTGAGTGAGAGAGGTTAGCCCTCTCCCGCATCACGCAAGCTGCCTGTTGTCATAGCTCGCCCGGAGGGATGGACCTCCCTCTACTCGGTGGGATCTTCTCTCCACTTATACCACGCATCCTAGGCACGAATGATTATAGACATCATATAATAATTAAATAATTATATAAATTAAAAAAACTAATTACATAATACTAATATACCAATTACTAATAAAATTAATTCCTAATTACTATAGTCATTATATAAAAAATAAATAATTATATATTAAAAAAATTAATTACTCATTACTAATTACTAATAAATTAATAAAACAAATAAACTAATAATTACAAATAAAATAATTAAACTATTAATTACAAATAAACCTAATTCTTATATCACATTAATAAATTAATAAAACAAATAAACCTAAATACAAATAAATTATTTAAAGCTATTAATTACAAATAAACTATTAATTATAAATAAATAAATTAATAAAAAACTAACTACAAATAAACTATTAATTACAAATAAGCCTAATTCCTATATCACATTAATAAATTAATAAAATAAATAAACTATTAATTACAGATAGTTTGATTAAAGCTTTAAAAAAACTTGTTGCGACTCCAAATATGGAATAACTTTGGAATGAGCTCTAACATCACCTACAGGCAGGTATTTTGAAAACTGATCGATTCAAAACGATCCTATGAAGGAGAGGAACGTTTTAATCAGTTAGTTTTTCAAAATAAACGGAGTGAGGGGACAAAAATATGGGTGGTTGTATGAGAGGAAAAGGGAGTTTGGAGGAAAAGAGATTTGGAAATATAGGAAAAGGGGAGGGGGAAGGGGTTTAACACGTTGCAGGTTTTTAACGTATGTTTTAAAAAAAATGGGCACACAAATTAAAAATTCATTTTTAATGTAGGGACGGTCTGCCGTCTCTAAAGTCGTCGCTACATTTAATTTTTTTTTTCAGAAAAAATAAATAAATTATAATTATAGCAACGACCTATCCGTTGCTACTGTCACTTACTAGCGACAATTAGGCCGTGTCTAAGAATTAATTATACCACAAGGTCGTCACAGAATTATAGTTACATGATTATAAACTTTTTTTAACCACAACCCACATGTACCCTTTATTACAAAGGGCAAGAGTTTTTATGTATGTATAAAATTGTCTATGATACAAGCATTAATTTAATTAGTCGCTAAACCTTATAAAATTTTTATTGAGTAAACTAGCATTTTCGTCCTCGACTTTTACATCATCTTGCAATTTCGTCCCTGATTTTTTTAAAATAGCACTTTAGTCCCTGCAATATGCCCTTTGGTCCTTAACTTTATTAAAAAAAAATGCACTTTAGTCCTTGATTTTATTAAAAATCATGTACTTTTAGGGACTAAAGTTCATTTTTTAATTATGTTAGGGACTAAGGTGCTATTTTAGAAAAGTCGGGGACAAAACTGCAAGACGTAATAAAAGTCAAAGACAGAAGTGCTAATTTACTCAATTTTTATTATATTAATCAATTTATTTAAAAATTATTTTAATATTTTATATCTTTTATTATATATATTAATTACCATTTAACATTTTTCATATTTTTTTTCTTCATATATATGCACACATAACACAAGTATTATATCTTATCTTATCAATTATATATAGAACAAAATTTCACTATTCCTAAAATATTTGTTGCTTAATACTTTCTTTTATAATAATTGTCTCAATTTAATAATTGTTTTCTTTTTCCTCTAAAAAATAAAATAAAAACCTTTAATATATGTTAAGTCCATGCATTTTAATAGTATATAAAATATAACATAAGAAGGTTTTTTTATAGTACATAAAAATAAGAGGTGTAAGACACGCGCCTTTGAAGAGAGATCAGAAGAGAAGGGTGAATAAGGAAACATGCGAAATGGGTGTGGCTGTGTGTAGCTGGAGGTGCATGGTGATGGGTTAGAAGAGACAGGGAGTGGGCCACTTGGTCTGTTTGTCTATCAAACCTGCGTGGCGGCGTGGGCCCCATGATAGTGGGCGACTACGTGACTGCATGTTAGACGGTCACATGCTGAGTTTGAAACCGCACCCCGCCACTCATTCCGCCACGAGACACACAACACACACACGCCCAAACCCCGCAATTCCAAATTTGCCTTGGCTTTTCTAAACAATATCACCACAAAAAATAATTATAAGTTATTAAATTGTTTTTTTTTTGTGTAAACATAAGTATCTCTAATTATTGGGGCAATCCTATTCGGGTTTAGTAACAATTAAAGTTTTTACCCCTCCCGAAGAGTGTGTTAAATGGGAATAGACCCGGGAGCTCTTGCCACAAGTTCTTAAATTGTTTGATCACTACTTTAAACCTTAATTTTTTTAAAAAAAAATTACCAAGTGTTAATGATAACAAATACATTAATGGACATTAATAACATGCATATGTACATTAACTTAATTATGCTCGTTAACATGGGGATTGATTTGACATAGACCAAACTTTCAAGGATATCAAGAGTAGTTTCAATTTTAGAAGCATATAGCCAGTAATTTTCTTTTGGGTGTCCGGAATAAAATATTAAAAAGGGTTAAATATGTTTTTTACCTCTCAAAACATAGATGAAATTTGGTTTGGTCCCTCATTTATTTTTTATTGGTTTTGGTCCTCCATTTTTTAAAACCACGTGTTTTTAGTTCTCCTTATTAATTGTACTCTGTTAATTATTCACTTTCGCAGTTTCACTATGAATTTTCCCGAATAAAAATTTACAGGAATTTCTTGCGATTTTTTCTCTAGAAAATTAATGTACAGTAAATTTTAGAAAAAAAAAACTACGAATTTTTTTACATAAAAATGTTGCTATAAATTTTCTTTGCTTTCTTATAAAAAAAATATATATACATATATAGTAAATTTCCCACAAATTTTGAAATCTGCAGAAAATTTCTAAAGAAAATACATAGAAAAATCTACAAGAAATATTAATACGTCATCACTTGGAGAAATATAACTAACGACGAGGACTAAAATCATGTGATTTTGAAAAATGGAGGACCAAAACCAAATTTTGATATGTTTTAAGGGACTAAAAACATATTTAACCCTATTATTAAAAATTATGGCAAAAATATTAAATAATTTCAGTTAAGAATAGTAAATTTTATTTAAATGAAACTTTTCGTTCCTTCATCCGCATGAAATTTCTCAACAGGTTGACAAATTTGTTCAACATCAAATGATTTTAAAGAGTTTTTGGGATCTAATGTTGAACCAGGTATAAGAAGTTTGCATTTACGTTAAATCTTTTATTTAATTTAAATAATTGCAAATCAAATTTTTAGTTTTTCTTATTACGTAATTCTAAAAAACATATTCAAATCAAACAAAATCTTTTTTAATGTTATATTACTTAATGATATTTTTTCCCTTCTTTCCTATTCTTTGAAATGTTTGTATGTTTCCCCTTTTGATCTTTTTACTTTTTATAGACTAATATTTCGAATAAAATCCTATCCATAATTTTGAAGATTATCTTATCTTCTCTAAATAAGAAAAAAATAACCAATATAAAAAATGAAATAATAAAAGTTAAAACTTTTTTTTGACAAAAAAAAGATAAATAGCAAGAGTCGTAAATAAGTACTTATACTACAGAATTTATGAAATTTTTAGGGGGGGGCAAAGTAATAATTCAAGAAAGTTATTATACGGGACCTATATAATTAATAAAAAAATTGAATTTTTTTTGGGGGCCGTGGTCCCTGCCAAACCCCTTGGCTACGCCCCTGTCTTTGAAGGATCAATTTGACTGTTTGTTCAATAAATTTTATGTTTGTATTTGGGTTTGTAATTAAATTAACAAGCTCTACACAAAAACAACGACAAAAAAAACATATGTTGAGGCTAAGTGATCAAAAGAAGAGATACAACATTCTCAAACTAAGGTTTGTTGGGTAAAATAAATTTTGATATATTCATATATAGAATTAAGGATAAAATATATTTTTAGTCCTTATAAATGGACCGAATTTTGCTTCTTTTTTTTTAATTTTTTTACGTTCTCACAAATGCAATTCTTTAAATTGGTCTTTACCATGAAACCTCCCATTAACTTTAACGGTTCTTATTCTTCTCTCCCTCCTCTCCTCCTCCTCCTCATTTTCTCTTCATTCTCCTTCTTCTCATTCTTCTTCTGCTTCTCCTCACCTCCTTCTTCTCCTTCTCATTCTTCCTGTGCTTCTCCTCACATCCTCTTCCTCCTCCTCCTCCCCCTCATTCTTTTATATCATGCTTTCTCTTCTTTTGCATCATGCTTTTTTTAAAATAATAAAGTTTACTCCTAAATAAAAGCTTTCCATATAGACACAATTTTGAAAATGAGCTCAAATTAAATTGCACTTGAAATAGGAGAATGAGAAGGAGGGGGAGATTGAATGACAAAATGACGAGCGAAAGGAAAAGGAGCGGCACATGTAATGACAGGGATGTATTTAAAAATTAATAATTCATTTGTAAGGATGTAAAAAAGAAGAAGAAATTCATTTACAAGAACTAAAAACAAAACCCGAATTGTTAGTAAAAAAAACAAAGTTTTAATTACTGCGGGGATGTATTTAAAAATTTTGTATTTGTAAGGATGTAAAAGAAAAAAAAATATTTACAAGGACTAAAAGCAAAAATCTGATCATTTACCGGGATTAAACACATATTTTACCCTAAAATTAATGATTATAGATGAATGATGCACGATTTATGAAGCACGTGGGACGAAAGCAATTTAAAATCAATTTCAGAAAAATTGATTCCCACTTTTACAAACTGGTAACAAAAAACTCACTAAGCTGCATGTAAATGAAGCAAGATTCTTACACTCTTATATTGTCTACCTACTTTAGTTTTGTAAATAAAATAACATATTTATCTCATGCTCCAGAGACGGATGCAAAGGGGGCAGCCCGGGGCCTTGGCCCCCCTCCCTTGCTCCTTTTGTTAAACACAGTATTTACAATTTTTTATATAAATAAGTTTCATGTCCAATCCAATCCAACATAAATCGCATAAACGAAATCGAAAAATTGATAACCGAATTAAATCGAAATACAAAAAATCGAAAATCACAAAAACTGAATTTTTTATATGTTAGATTGGATTGGTTTTTGGATCTTATGTTGAAAATCGATCCAATCCAAACCGAACTTATATATACATTATTATTACTTATAAAATGATCATATATTTATACGTGTATTCATACATATATATATTTATAAAAAAATTTATACTAATATATTTTTTATGATTTTTATAATTTATACTTCATCCATCTCATTTTACTTGACTTTTAAGGTTGTAACAATGAAATTAAGGAATATCATTAATATTCTAAGTATTATAAAAATTATAAACTAATTCTCTACTATACCCCTATCTCATATTAAAACACATCATTTAAGAAATGCACATTAATTAATTGACAAGGCTGGAATTGGAAAAAGTCATTTAATAATGTATTGGTATTAGAAAACGACAATTAAATTGGGATAATTTTTTTTTTTTACTAAAACGTCAAATAAAATGCAACTGAAGGAATAATTTTTATAAAATTTAGAATATTAATAATATTTTTTAATTCTCATGTCACAAACTTAAAATTCTAAGTAAAATTGGGAGGATGTAATATGAGAGATCATGGTGAGGTGATCTAGGGTTTCATGCGCCGCCCAATTTTCCAAATGCGTAGCTGGTTCTCATGCTCATTCATCAAGCCTCTGAATAGTTTATTGGAGCGTGCGTTTGGTTTAATTGTTTAACGCTATATGTCCGAAAACCGTAAACCAATTTCGGAAAGTGCTCAAGCCGCACGCATGTGTGGACGATTACGAACTGCTTCTTCTTGTCCATACTTATTTTCACATTTACAAATTAAATTTTGCTTTTAAATTGTTGACCACAAAACGAAAAAAAAATGTTTTTAAAAAATGCTTCAAAGCAAATAGAGTGGCTTGAGTGATAATGGCCCGGAATGGATGAAATCTGAACATACCTTAGTAGTATAATGTTTAAAAAATTGAAAGTAATATGTGGCTTATATTTAGACTATGATGAGTGTTGCAACACACTCTTTCAATATTATATATAGAAAGTAATTAATCACATGTGATTTTACCTAATCACTAACACTAACTAAGTAGTCTGATCATGAACTAATAGCCAACCACATGTGTCACAAGAAGTAATTAATAAGTTATAGCTTTTAGGCCATTTTATATTAAAAAAATAAATTTAATATTTTTTAATTTCCCTTGCTCGTAGTTAATGGGAGCAGGAAGTAAAACATGCATGCTTATAATTAGGCTTGAGTTTTGACCGGTTTCAGTTTCGCATGTGAGTAACTCCTTTCTTTTATGAGCACTCACTTACGAGTACTTTAGCTTAATTAGGGTCCTAAAGGATATATGAAGTTACTATTTTTTAAAATTTTACTTCGATGTTAAACGTTAATTATTTCTCGATCTGAATTGTTGGGAAGACTTAGACTGTTTTAGATTCAGCCGTGAACTCTTTGACAATGATCTCTCTCAACACGAGATAAGCAAAGCACTATTTCTGTTAGTTTTAGAAATTGAGTTATAGGTCACAAACTGCCAATTTGCTTAAATCACAGGCGCAGATTATTTTTGGTCACCGGCAAATGGCAATTAATTGCAATTTAAAACAATATTGTTTGGTTTCATTAGAAACAAACAAAAAGCAAAAATGATATGGAATGGTCAAAGTAGAATGAGAATTGAGAGCGACGTATTTTATTTGGGCGAAAAAAGTTCCAAATTTTGTAGAAAAAATGTATGGATAAAATCTGTATATCTTTTTCTATTTTCTACAACATAGAAATTGTTAATTTAATTTTGTAGCATACTTGACCTAATTAAGTCAAGATTGAAGTAATTATTCACGCAAAGCCTCCAAGAAGAAGCCCGATTCATCAGGCTACGTCTATTGTGCACAGGGCTGGCCCAATGTTTCTCTATGCCTAAAGCGAATTTTTTTATGAGATCTTTTTAAATGAATAAAAATAAATTATTAAAATATTATAACTTTATTTAAAATTTATCTTTTGATCCTTTTAAAATGAAAAATTATTTATTCAATTATTATAAGTAATTTCATTTAACATTTATTTTTCTATCGATAATAAAGTCACGTTGTTATTAGAAATAATGTTTAGAATCAATTATTAATAAATATTATTTATGAGAAGAGAGAACGTCACGATAAACTGGATCTTTTTTTCAGAAAAAAAATATTACTTAATTACTCTTAATAATTTAGTATTATTTACTAAATAATTATTAATTATTTTCTTTAAAATATTGGTAACACATATTTCTTGGGGGCCTAAAATAAAGGTATTTTTTTGGGGCCTAAAGCGGTTACTTCACCGGCTTGGGGGTTGGGCCGGCCTGATTGTGCAAGGGCAAGTCATATCTCATGTATCGTACAAGTGTTTGTTTAAACCGTTAGATGTATAATAAAATAATTGAGTGGACAAGATTAATTGGTCTTTAAAAAGTTGCAAACTGGTCCTTTCTATTTTCAGTTAAATTTATGTGTCTTTCTCTTACATGTTTTCTCTCTCATCTTCTATTACTATTATAGGAAAAGAATTTGCAGTGGACACAGTGTTGCTTTTTCATTTTTTTTAATTTTTTTATATATTCATTCGTTAATGCGGCAACTATTTTTTATATTTTGTTTTTTATTTTTTTATTTTATCTATTATTACCTCTATTTTTATTTATTTGTCTCATTATATAAAAATATAAATTAAGAGATATTTCCTCCGATTCTTTTTATAAGGCACTTATTACAAGTTTGAGTGGTCCTTTTTATAAGGTATTTTAAATGAAGCATTTATTACTATTTTTCTTATTTACCTTTATTAACTTTAATGTTTTTCCAACTATAAACTGGTAGTATAGTTAGTTAATGAAATATAAAATAAGGTTAAAACTAGAAAGATAAAGTTTTTTTTAAATTCTAATAAAATTAACCAACTTTAACCATTTTATTGGTACGTGTAATTCGGTTAAATATGCTTTATAAAAAGGATCGAATGGAGTATAATAAATATGTTTATTCATATTAAATTTATTATGTTTTTTAATATACCATTTATCCTTCTATTTTATTTATTTATATTTCAACTTATTATATCACTTATTAAGGGTAAAACTAGACAAATTTGTACCATTTATCTTTCTAGCAAATTACTCTCACTCTTTCTATTCATATAAATTATTTTACTTTTTTCTATTTTTCTCCTATACGAAAAGGACAATGACAGCGATGGTTTTCAAACAATTGGAACTTTGTGTTACTACTACTACAATAATAATAATAATAATAATAATAATAATAATAATAATAATAATAATTATTATTATTATTATTATTATTATTATTATTATTGTTATAGTATTTATGTTTGATACATCAACACTTCTATTTATTTTTGAAATTAGCAACACTCCTAGCAATCTATTTCACCCCTTTCTATTCTATAAGTTGTTTTACTCTTTATGTTTCTTTTTTCTACACAAAAGGACAATGACCATTTATCTCTCTATTTATTTATTTATGTTTTCACTTATTATCTATCTATTTTATTCAGTTATATTTTCACGTATTATCTCTCTTATTAATATAAAAACGTAAATAATACTCTCTTAAACTTCTAAATGAAACATATAAATAGAAACAAAAAAAAACTTCAAATGGGATAGAAAAATAGGAATGAATGCATTATCTAGGTAATAAAATCATTTGCCAAATTACCAACAGTACCCGGTGATACGAACCAGAAGCGTAAAGATAGGAACGTCTTGTAGATCAATTTATAATGGTAAGGAGCTTGGCACAATCCAAGACCCGCTGGAAGCACCAAATCTATCAAATATAGGAATTGACACAATCCGTGACCCGCCGGAAGCACCAAAGTTATCAAATATAGGAACTTGACACAATTCGTGACCTGCCGGAAGCACCAAAGTTATCAAGATATAAGTAACTAGACCCTAACCAAGACCTGCTGGTAGAACCTAAATTATCAAGTAGTTCTTTAATCCAAGAACAAAGGATAAGCTCTCACAATGAGAAAACTCATATTTTATTGAATTCAATTGTGTCCTTACAAACTGATTCTCAATGCCATTATATAGCAAAAGAATTCCTTAAATTAATAAACTATCTAAAAGACACCGTCCTAAATTAAATTGATTTAATCCTAGATAAGATAAAATATAATCCTAAAAGATTTAACTATAATCCTAACAGATCTGATATTGATTCATAACGGATCCAATCCTAAATATATTAGTTACGATCTGATTAGATACATTTTCCCGAAATAGGCTCTCCTAAGATTCGGATAACAGACATATCCCATTGTCAGATCAGATAGCACTCTTGTACTTCAATCTGAGTTAAGTTAAACCACTTCTTTGGATCTTCTTCTGCTCGGTGGTCTACTTTCCTTTGGACTTCAGTGATTAAGAGTTGCAAAACTCTCTTCATCCGCTCAGATTTGGCCCCGGTCACTGGACCTTCAATCCCTTACAATGCATCTGAGGCATTCTAGTTGAGGTCGAACGAGATCGTGTCATTCCCCCGACCCTTCTTTGAAAGGTTTCGTCCTCGAATTTGAATCATCACCTATCAAATAAGGATAAGTCAGTTACATTAAATGTTGCACTAACATTACCATATTCACTTGGAAGATATATCTTGTAGGCATTGTCATTGATCCTCTCTAGAACTTTGAATGGACAATCTTCTCTTGGTTGAAGCTTGTTCTTCCTTTGAGCTGGATGCCTCTCTTTTCTCATGTGAATCCAGACCCAGTAGTCTGGTTTAAATACTACCTTCCTCCACCCTTTATTGGCTTGCTTTGCATATTGCTCATTTTTTCTCTCAATATTTGCTCGGACCTTTGCAAGTATCTCCCTGACATAACCTGCTTTTCTTTTACCATCTAATCTGGAAAATTCATAAATAGGTAACGGCAAAATATCCAAAGGAGTTAATGGATTAAAACCATGTACAACCTCAAATGGTGAAAAGGAAGTGGTATAGAGTGTCGTCTGGTTATATGCAAACCCAACATGTGGCAAACATTTTTCCTATTGCTTTAGATTCTTGCCAATGATAGAACGTAATAAGGTTGAAAGCGTTTTATTTACTGCTTCAGTTTGTCCATCCATTTGAGGATGTGCAACAGTAGAAAATAGAAGCTTTGTTCCCAATTTATTCCATAAAGTCCTCCAAAAATGACTTAGGAATTTAACGTCCCTATTACTCACAATTGTCCTTGGTAAACCATGCAATCGGACAACTTCCTTAAACAATAGGTCAGTAATTTGTGTTGCATCGTTTGTCTTTGAACACGCAACAAAGTGTGCCATTTTGCTAAATCGATCAACAACAACAGAAATACTATCCTTACCACTTTGAGTTTTTGGCAAACCAATCACAAAGTCCATGGAAATATCTGTCCAAGGGTGCTTAGGAACAGTCAAAGGTGTATAAAACCCATGCAGATTTAATTTTGACTTAGATTACTTGCATGTTAAGCACCTTTCACACTCAGCTCGGACGTCCTTCTTCATGCTCGGTAGGGGTGTTCACATCCAATCCAATCCAATCCAATGCAAAACCGCAAAAATCGAACCGAAAATCGCAAACCGAATCAAACCAAAATCCAAAAAACCGCAAACCGCAAAAACCGATCTTTTTTTATTGGATTTGATTGGTTTTTGGATCCTATGTTGAAAACCAAACCAAACCAATCCAATCCAATCCAAACCGAACTTATATATACATATATCATTATTTATAAAAAAATACTTATACTAATGTATTTTTTATGATTTTATTATCTAATATCATGTTAATATTTCTATAAATATATCAATACAAAATTAGTTTTAAATTAGTTTTCATGTCTCATGTCATTTTTTACATAATTTTATATTAATTTTAATAAATATAAGTTCGAAAAAATGTTTATTAATACTTCATTATTTTATCAATTTTATCAAATATTTATTGTCGCTCTAAAAAACCGAATACCGATCCAATCCAATTTAAATTAGATCGGATTTGAAAAAATATCAAAACCGATCGGATGATGAAATGATAAAACCGCAATGATCGGATCGGATTTTTTTGCTTCAAAACCGATCCAAACCGAACCGCGAACACCCCTAATGCTCAACCAGAAAAAGTGCTCGGCCAGGATGTCCAGTGTCCCCTGCACTCCAAAGTATCCCATCAAACCGCCTCCATGGGTCTCCCTAATCAACAATTCTCTTAGAGAACTGACTGGTACGCACAGTTGGTTCATCTTGAACAAAAATCCTTCATACCTATAAAATTTCTTACAAGGTTTGTTAGAACAAGAATTCCATATTTGTTTAAATTCAGGATCACTTTCATACAGACCTTTAATTTGTTCAAACCTAACAATTTTGCTTGTAAAGAAGTAAGTAAAACATACCTCATTGACAAAGCATCAGTAACTATATTTTCCTTACCATTTTTATACCTTATTACATATGGAAACATCTCAATAATTCCAACCATTTTGCATGTCTCTTTTGAAGCTTCCCTCGAGATTTTAAGAACTTTAGACTTTGATGGTCATAATGTATAACAAACTCTCTTGGCCACAAATAATGTTGCCAAGTTTGTAAATGCTCTTACCAAGGCATACAACTCCTTGTCATAGGTCGGATGATTCAAAGTTGTCTCATTGAGCTTTTCACTAAAGTATGCAACCGGTTGGGATTCCTGAAACAGCCCCAATACCAACACCAGAAGCATCACATTCAATCTCAAAAGCTTCTTCAAAATTAGGTAAAACAAGCAAAGGTGCATTTGTTAAATTTTCTTTTAAAGTGTTAAAAGTCTTTTCATGTGCATTTGAATGTGTTAAATGTATCTTATTTTAATAGGATTGATGGATGAATGTGTTTGGGAGTTTATAATGTATTTTAAATTTATTTGAATGAGTTTTATTAGGGTATATGAACTCTTTTTTTAATGTTTTTTATAACTATATTGTAAATTTTTTTAGTTTTGTAAAAGTATAATTCTTTATAACTTTTAATGAGCTACCATTTTTAATAAATTAGGCTTTAACCGGCCCGGGTCGCATAAGCCCGCCACCCGATCCGATCCGGGCTCAGGCTTTTATTTTAGAAGACCGAATTTTAGCTTGGTATTTTAGCCCGACCCGCAAAAGTCCGCTACCCGCTTCGGGCCGATCCGGGTCGGGTAGCCCGTTTTGACAACTCTAGGAAAATGAAAGCAAAACTTGTTGTGTTACCCTTACGTCCCCACAATCATTTAGCCACTACAGTCTATGAGGATTAGGAAGTTTTATGGTAGGTAGTTTTAATTTCTCAACTATCAAAATACTAGCAACATTGGCACAGCTACCACTATCAATTAAAAGACTGCAAACCTTATCACTTACGCGACACCTTATATGGAATATGTGCTCACCTTGCTCCTTAACTCCTCCCATCTTTGGTTGTGCATTCAACACCCTCCTGGTGACTAGTGCATTACCGTGGTCTGGCTCAGTGTAATCTACTCCACTGCAATCCTCTAGCTCGGGTATTTCATCATTTTCTTCTTCACTTGCACTTTCCACTTCACCATTGTCACGCATGAGTATGACCCTCTCGTTCGGACAATCAGAAGCAATATGTCCAAGACCTTGACACTTGAAACATTTAATTTCAAGTGCTTTAGAAGATGAACTGAATTTAGACTTACCTTTATTGGTTGAGGTCGGTTGTCCGATCTTTGCCTCTTCTTTTGGCCGAGTTGCTGGTTTGTTGGTCAGCGAGGATTTCCACGAGGTACAAGGAGTTCCTGGAAATCTTAATACTCTGGATTTAAGTTGTCTCTCCACTTGGATTCCTTTGTGTAATAAATCATCCATCTCCACATAATGATGCAATTCCACTACATTTGCAATTTCTTTTTTTAACCCTCCAATAATCTAGCCATTGTTGTTTCTCGGTCTTCTTGCACATTGGCTCTCATAATAGCTATTTCCATCTCCTTGTAGTAATCATCTACACTCATAGAACCTTGACGTAGGTCCTGCAATTTTCTTTACAAGTCTATGTGGTAATGACTTAGTACCTACTCTTTTATTTTTCGGAAACTGTATCTAAGTACCTACTCTTCATTTCAGTGAGGCAAATAAGGTTGTGATAAGGACTTCTGCCAAATCTCTTTTTCCTACTTTTCTTTTTCAGAAATTGCCTTTGTCTAGTTTCAATTAACTTTGTCCCAATTCCTGGCTTACTTCCCTTCTGGAGAAATTCCTGGGATGAACCAGAGCCAACTTTTTATATCAGTCATTACAACTGATCTTTAAGAAAGCCAACTATTTCAAACGATGAGGGATGCCCGAGATTTGTTAGTTGGTAAGTGTGATGCCTTGGGTGGCATTTCTCTTCTCGGCTGTTGATAGATATCCCAGATGCCCAAATAGCTGACACAATACGCATTAAGGAAAATGGTGGTGTTACATTTAACTTCTCCACCTTTTTATGTCGGTTGGTTGCTGATCTTTGTTGCAGAGGCTGATCCGATGCAACTCAAGGGGGTGCTACAGCAGGTAGCTGTGGCAATATGGGCTAGGCCCACCAGGCTAGGCCTCACAACCCGCATTTTTTCACGAAGCAGGCTTGGATTTTGAGCCCATAACCCACTTTGGCCCGCCCCGCTTAACCCGCTAATTTTACGGGCCAGAAGCAGGGCGGGGCGGGCATGGCTGGTGGGCCAATTTTTAAAATTAAAATAATAAAAAATTATTAAAGTAACTAAAATTGAAAATTTATTTCGGTATTCATACTTCATCATGATTAGTAAAGTATGAAATCAATTTTCATGTGACTATATCATGTTATAATTGTCATATCATATATGTTTTTTCTCCCATACTAAAACTCTCTCGGAATCATATTGACTTGAACGTAAGTCTCTACAATACACCAACACTCAAACATCAACTCAACAAATAATGAACTATTGCAGGCAGCAACAGTTCAAGGTGACATAGACATTCTTTACACAGTAATTCAAGAGGATCCATATGTTTTAGAACACGTGGACTCCATCCCATTTGTTGAGACTCTGTTGCATGTAGCTGCTCTTCATGGACATATCCAGTTTGTCATTGAGGTTTCATGGTTGAAACCTTCCTTTGTCGTGAAGCTAAATCTGCAAGGATGGAGGACTATCCACGTTGCTTTGATGTTAGTCCAACAGAGAGTGGTGATTAGCTTTATAGACATTAACCACAACATTGTCCGAGTGAGAGGGAGGGGAGGCAAAACTCCCATGCATCTTGCAACTCAAACTGGAAGTAGCCTTATAGGGTTCTTCCTCAATGCTTGTCTAAAATCCATTGAAGACGTAAAACATTGCATGTTGCTGTCAAATATAAACAATACGAGACTTTTCAAACCCAGATTCTTTACCTTAAGACGTCTACTAAGAGAGGTGCTTTGGGGTAGAAGAAAAAATATTAAACTTGACCAATGAGAAAGGCAACACAATTGTGCATGTTACAGCACTCAACAATGACTCACAAGTATCCTTCAATCTATATACTTTTGAGTTTTGATTAATTAACCAATTGTCAGCTACTCTGATAGTACAATAGTGAAGAATCACGGAATTATATCTCTAATATAATACTATTGAATTTAATTATGGCTTAATTGCACTTTTGTTACTCGACTTTGCTAATTATGTTATGCAAAATTAGTCCTTACAATTAAATCACCAAGACTTCTGGTTGGTCGACCTTCATGCCTTTCTGGTCGGCCGACCGTCAATCGGTCAGCAGGTAACGGTGGCAATATGGGCTAGCCCGCATTTTTTTCGCGAGATGGGCTAGGATTTTGAGCCCATAACCTACTTTGGCCCGCCCCGCTTAACCCTCTAATTTTGCAGGCCAGGCTCGCGGGCCAAGTTTTAAAATTAAAATAATAAAAAATATTAGAGTAACTAAAATTGAAAATTTATTTGGGTATTTCATACTTCATCATGATTAGTAAAGTATGGAATCAATTTTCATGTAACTATAGCATGTTATAATTGACACATCATGTAGGTTTATATTTTTATATAAGAATCACATTTAAATCATAAATTTATATGTCCTCCATACAAATATAATTACATTAGGATTGTGAAATAAATTTTAAAAAGTGTTATTATAATTGAGTTTTGATATAAAAATGATTTGTAAAAAAGAAACAATTGTAAGATTAACTAAATATTTTTTCAAATATTTTTTTTATTTTTTTGTGGCTTAGTTCGCAAGCCCGCACATATGCGGGGCAGGCTGCAACTCATAACCCATATTCTAAAAGTGGGCCATCTCACCCGACACTATTTTTTGGGGGCCAAAGGCGGGCTCGTGCGGTGCGGGGCGGCTCAGCCAACAATGCCATCTCTAGCAGCAGGCTGCTAACGCCGGCCTAGTTGGTGGTGCTGATAAGAGGAAGAAGCGGAAGGGGATAAAGGGAGGTCATTGGCTAAGCCACATGTCTCTTTTGCCAAGTCTCTTTTTCCCACTCTTCTTTTCTGGAAACTGCCTCTGATTATCTAATGTTTATTTTAGTGAGGCAAATAAGGTTGTGATCAAGGAATTCTGCCAAGTCTCTTTTTTCCTACTTTTCTTTGTCTGAAACTTCCTCTGAGTACTACACAATTAATATTCGGAAACAGCCTCTGAGCACCTACATTTCAGTGAGGCTAAGGTAGTGATCGAGGACTTTTGCCAAGTCTTCAGGATTAAGATTCGGGATTACCTTCCTTGGACATTACCAAACTTGGATGTTTACTACTACAATCATGGGATTCTACTAACACTTTCAACGTGAAATTACTAGTGGGACAAGCGCGTGAGTGGCTAGTTCTATTTCCCCCCAAATCCTATTTATAAATGAACACTTCCAGCGGAGATCCATATATGTTTTTTCTCATATACCGAAACTCTTCTGGAATCCTATTGACTTGAACGTAAGTCTCTACAGTACACCAACACTCAAACATGAACTCAACTGAAGGGAATCAAGCATGTAGTCAGGGTGCAGCGAAAATAAATGGATTCCCTCCCTTGTTATGATCGTTTTGCGAAAAACACGAATCAAGACAAAAAGGGTATTGAAACAAAAAGTCGTACCTTATTAGGATTGTAAACAAGGCAAGTGTAGCCACGTCTCTATTGGTATCCACGCCAACAGCCGGACTATGATTCTCTCCTCAGCTCTGCTAGTAGCCTTTAGAGAGTAAAAGTGATTGCTCATCTATTTGGGGTAGAGCATCTCATGCTCTATTTATAGAGTGGTGGCTAGGGTTTTACCCCTTCACTCACTTAACCCTCATACTTATGGGCCTGACCCATTATATTATAATAATTCTAATTAAATTAAATTAGAATTATTATACTTTTCCTAGTGGCTTGTTGTATGCGTGTGACCCAATAGGTTTTTAATATTTGGTTATGATATTAAAATAAAACTCTTTTATATTTAATATAATAAATAGTGAGCGGTATCTAGCAACACATCACTATCCAAATATTACGATTATCAATAACTTTGATAAATCCTATTTTATTATAGTAATTTATATGCTCTGTCCCTTTGTCCAAATATCTAATTGAACATAAGGGCATGAATTGTGTCAACCTTGTATAGTTCAATTTATATTTTCTTGATCCCAAGTAGACTGTACAGAAAATAAATATCTCATATTTATTCTCCTGAGCATGGCCATGCATTTTGCAGTCTCACTTTATCAAGAGGCCTACAGATATAACTCCCGTTACATATGAGGGACAAATCCCATCTAGGGCACTCACATTCCTCCACATAATTTATTATATGTCCAAAAATCAACTTTATGATTACCTTGTTACAGGTAACGTTTGATGATAATTAAAACATATAATTCCTTATGTAGGAATCGTAGTGATTTCAGGTCGAAGGACTTCATATAACATTTATTAATTTAAGAAACGTTCATGACACTTATGTAACAACCCATGCAACGTTCTTAAGGTGGGCCTGTCCATTACACCATTACTCTTAATGTATACCTATGTGAGCGCATGATATCTCATATCTATGATCTGTGAGATGCGATCATCAATGAACTCACATACTAGTCTCAATGCATCTTTGTCCTAAGATGATAATTGACTAGGGCTATTTAAGAATAGTTCTTCATAAGCTCTCACGATCAAGTCATCTACTTGATTCCTTATGAAGTTTAAGCTTACTATTCTAAGGACTATAATTATATTCTAAAAGAATAAGCTTGCCTTTATAAAATAACATGATACAAGTGATGGATGTTCATAAATATATAAGTCTCTAGGGCATATTCCTAACATCAACAAACTCCAACATGAACTCAACAAATAATGAACGATTGCGAGCAACAACAGTTCAAGGTGACATAGACCTTTACACCGTAATTCAAGAGGATCCGTATGTTTTAGAACATGTGGACTCCATCCCATTTGTTGAGACGTTGTTGCATGTAGCTGCTCTTTATGGACATATCCAATTTGTCATTGAGGTTGCATGGTTGAAACCTTCCTATGCCGTGAAGCTAAATCTGCAGGGATGGAGCACTATCCACATTGCTTTGATGTTAGACCAACAGAGAATGGTGATTTGCTTTATAGACATTAACCACAACCTTGTCCGAGTGAGAGGGAGGGGAGGCAAAATTCCCATGCATCTTGCAACTCAAACTGGAAGTAGCCTTGTAGGGTTCTTCCTCAATGCTTGTCTAGAATCCATTGAATACGTAACTGTCGAAGGTGATACAACATTGCATATTGTTGTCAAATATTAACAATACTACTCTTCAAACCCAGATTCTTTACCTCAAGACGTCTACTAAGAGAGGTGCTTTGGGGGTAGAAGAAAAAAATATTACACTTGACCAATGAGGAAGGCAACACAATTTTGCATGTTACGACATTCAACAACGACTCACAGGTATCCTCCAATCTATATACTTTTGAGTTTTGATTAATTAACTAACTGCCATTTACTCTGATAGTACAATAGTGAAGAATCACGAAATTATATCTCTAATATAATACTATTGAATTTAATTATGGCTTAATTGCACTTTTGTTACTCTACTTTGCTAATTACGTTATGCAAAATTAGTCCTTACAATTAAATCACCAAGACTTCTGGTCGGTCGACCTTCATGCCTTTCTGGTCGGCCGACCGTCAATTGGTCGTATTTCCAGCCTTTTTTGCGAACAACAATGTCGGCCGACCAGAAAGTCTTGAAGGTTGGCTGACCTGGAAGTCTTGTAAACTATAGGAACTTAAATGAAAAAAAAAATAAGGGAACCATTTTCATGTAATTAGCAAAGCAATGCATCTAATCTAACACTATTGAATTTAATTTCTAATTTTTTGAAACCACGGGAACTTCGATTGCTCCTAACCACTAAAATGGACTTGAGTACCCAGAATTATGAGAACAAGACAACTTTAGATATAGCACCAAGTGAAGAGATGAAGAGAGGATGTTGGTTAAAGCTAGAGCAAAAAGTGGCCATTTAGTTTCATCCTACACATTCTCCTAAAATGTCACTGTTTATAACAAAAATGTTTAATTTTATATATCGTTTGAGGAACGATCTAACAGAGGAGCAAAGCAATACTATTTTAATAATAGCTATTCTTATAACAACTACCATGTATCGGACATTTACGAGTCCCCCTGGTGGAGTTTATCAGGTTAGCGCTGGGGAGAATAATACTTCTAGCCTCAATTGTGGAACTGGTACTGCTATATCCCATAGACTGGCTGGGAAATCGGTCATGTCTGGTACTGGTTTCTTTTTCATGTCATTGTCAAATACTATTTTCCTTTTGATATTGGTTCTCACAATAAGTATTCTTACTCATGTTGAGTTACTAAGAGCTCTACTGCTGATGGTAATGATTTTGTTCCTCTCCTGCTATCTTTATTATGTGGGTGTGATATCCCCTAACTTTTCTACCGCTATGGTCAATGTCTTTCTGACCATGCTATTCGCTTTATTGTATTTCTTGATTTATTTCCCACTTATTGCATGCCACTTGAGACGTCATTTTGGTAAGATCAGTCAAAGAACATTGGGATAGTTTGTATGATAAGCATGTCATTAGGGAGTTCAATGAAGATTAAGTTTCTAATTGTATTGTTGCCACATTTGGAATTAGGTTCCTAATTGTATTTAGTTGGAATAAACTTGTTCTTAATTGTATTTTGTATATGGGTTCGAGTATGTTGCACTCTTTTTTAACTCAATTCTCTTTGCTTACTCAACAAAAAAGTCATGGTCCAAAAAAAAAGGAACTTAGTTGGACATGTCAAGGAAATAGATCCGGATGAGGTGATCTGATCTCAAGGAACTATTTCCGGCATAGGATTAATCCGAGGTGATCTATGAATCTCGGCTGATCATGACACCATAGCAAATTATTTCAACGACTCAACTACAAAAACTCAGTAACTTATTTTTAGTTTCAATTGCATTTCCGTTAACTTCTGTTTGTATCGATTTTTCCCTATAAAGAGCTATCCTTCCGTTTTGTAATCCGAGCAGCCCTACCAACCAATCCGAGCAGGTACAATTCTTGTTATCCGAACAATCTGAGCAGGCCTACGTTGGTATCCGAGCATGTCTATCAATCCGACGAGGTCTATTAATACGAGCAGACAATGGGATGGGTAAAATGGGTAAAGTGTCACTTCATCACTTAACACCGAATAGAGAAAAAACATAATCATACATTGTCAGTTTAATGTCTCTCCACAGACATCCAATGACAGTCATAGATTTAATTATTTAAATTGGAACTTGGAAAAACATCCATCAACAAGTCCAAGCTCATATCATTAACTAATTCCTACCATAAAGTAAGCAAATTAGAAGATTAAATATGTTTAAACTACTACTTGCCCAAACCAGAAAGGAAGCAAAAATGGAAGCAAAACTTTAGCTCTTTTCAAGTCATACCACTCTCCATAATATAAAAATTTACAAATAATCCTTTCAAACAATATCATTAGCACCTCATGATTAAAGAATCTGAATTATAATCAACTTGAATTTGAACTAAGAAGCCGTCTAGTCATTCAATTGCTAAGATACACTAAACAACCTAGATCCATACAAGATGACTAGCATGTACTTATGAAGGCCAAAATCGGGCGTAAGATTTTGAATGTAATTTTGACAATTATAATACATATTGAAAGGGGTTATTTTTCATATCTATTACTTTATCATGAAATATGCTAAACGCATATATTAAATAAATAAACATAGGGTTAAGTATGTTTTTGGTCCCTCAATTTTTCGAAATTTGGTTTTAGTCCCCTAATTTTAAAACTATTGACTTTGGTTCCCCTTTTCTAAAATGGGTGGAAAGTGGTCCCTGCCGTCAAGCATCGTTAACCTTCTGCTGTTAAGTATGGTCTTCCTGGTTGGCTGGACTTCTAGGTCGACTGGCCTTCCAACCTTTCTAAATCCTAAACGATTGAAAGGCTAGTCGACCAGGAAGGACAAAAGACCGGGAAGGTATCCTGCTCGAATAGACTGGTATCCTGCTCAAATGGGCTTGTATCCTGCTCGGATGGTATTTTACTCGGATGGCAGGATAGCTGGTTGACTGTCCGGATAGTCAGATAACTTATCCTTCTGCCCTGCTCGGATAACTTGTCTTGCTCGGTCTTTGGGATTCTCGGACCAAGTTCGACTATGGTCCTCCGTTTTCTAACCCAGATCACCACTTAGCAACAAAAGGTTAACAAAGCTTTTGTTAATATTGTATCGTATGTTGTTCATTGTTTGCATTATTACGATGGATATTTAACAGTGTAGGTATAAAAGTTTGACACTCGGTGTCATTTGATATGATTATCTTATATATAATGATACATGAGACTTATCAAGTGAAAAAGCCCTTTTTAAATGAGACTGATATGGATAAATCTTCACGATTAAATCTTACCACAAACAATTGAAGATATACTATAAAAATCGTGTATAGAAAAAAAATTACAATAACCATTTACTATAAAACTCCCTCAAATAATTACATATTATAAATGAGTTTCTAAATTTGGTTAATATTTAAATATATTTTTTAATTTTCCCACTTTTCCATCTTTTACTTTTTTAAAAAAGAAAATTCATATTCTTGCAAATAATATTCTAATTATTTCTCGATACTATTCTACAAAGTTATTTTGCGCATTAGAGTTGATATGAAAAATGAAAAAAATTAATAGTGAACATTCACTCAATTTCTTTTATATCTCATTTTTCACCCTTTTTTTTTCATATCGATTCCTTCCTATTTTTTTAATATGAATTTCTCATTATTTTTCAAATGTATTCATCTCATTAGATATACACTCAACATTTTCCAAATGAAAATGATGAAAATAGTCAAAAGTGAACTTTAGATAACGTGAAAACTTGCAAGCAAAGGATGCTTAGTGAAGAAGACGAGAGGAGATAGGGATAAAAAGATACTTCAGGTTAGAACAAACAAAGAACTATATGCAATGGAACGAGGGTGCAGTGCCAGGTGGACATCATATGGACAAATCAGAGTCCCAAATTTAAAATTTTTTTATCAAAAAGGTTTCACAGTTTTTTTAACATATAAAAAATATTAATTTTTTGTTGCTTTTTTGGGTGGGCCCAGAAAGCAGGGTTGTGCTGCTTGCGCAATGCTTCAACCGCTAAGCAAACGAGGGAAGGGTAAGGGGGGCAACTCAGTCACGTCGTGGTGCCGAGTCACTCGTTTTCAAACTTTCTCTGGCAGTCACCTTCACACCCCACCCCAAGTGTTTCACACCTTCCGTATCTTTCTAAATCCAAAAATAATAGTATTTTGTTTCTGGTACAAAAAATAAATGGGTTATTGCTTATTGGATCACCAATCAGCATTGTTTTTTTTCTTTAAAATTAAAAAAAGTCAAGTATAAAATTTATAAAAATGAATGGATTTTACTGTTTGATAAAAAAGTAATTAGCATTGGCATTGACAAAAAAAAGTAATTACCAATTTTTTACAAGTTTGTTATGTGGTTAATACCAGCCGTGTATTTACTTGTGCTCATTTGGTTAATGGCTCATAGAATCAAATTAACACAATCAATTTTAAATTACATTTGTTTAATGCATTTTCATAAAATATATATCATTCATTTTTAATCAATGAATTTAGAATCAATTATACTTCACTGTAAACTAATCGGACACTTTGTTATTTATTCTTAATGTGTTTTTTTAATGTTAAAAATTGAATCATTTACTTTTATTCTGTTAACCTTTACTCATCATAATAATTATATGTTTTGCATTTAAATTTATGTTTATTTTAATATTTTTCAAATAAATTCTATTTACGATTTTTTAACCTATCCAATGTTAAATATGGTAATAAATCAAAAGTAGAAAAATTTTATTGGAAAATATAACATTTAATATTATCAATGCATTAAATGTTGTGATAGTTGTAATTTTCAGTAAAATCTTTCCACGTTTGATTCATTATTTAATGCAATGTTGCACATGTTAAAAAAACTATTATATTTATACTAAAAAAAGGGAATTTCGTTAGTCTTTCATTTTCTATTTGTTTTATCGATTTTTCTAACATGTACAATATTGCATGGGATAATATAAAACAAAAGTAGAAATGTTTAAGGATTTAATTTATATACACTGTCAGTGAAAAAAGTTTTACACATACATCCAATGGTGTGTCGCCACATCATTTAATGAATGTGACATCTCATTTGTTGTTAAATTCAATAAATGACGTGACATTACATTATTAGAAGTCTGTGTAAAACTTCTTTACACCGACAATGCATATATATTAAACTCAATGCGTAATTAGAAATTACAACTATTAACATTACCAATGCATTGAGTGTTATGATAATTTTAATTTTCAATTAAAAATTTCTACTTTTCCTTTATTATCCTATGTAATATTGCACAGATTAAAAAACCATGATTTTAATCTTAAAAAATGTAAAATGACCGTTAAAGAAAATAAAATATTTCCATTTATTTAAATTTGTATTTGAACTGGGGAAGTTCTCCGATGGAGGATTCCGGTCGCAAGATTGGTCGTCCACGGTGGTTTCCGCCTGGGACAGAGGAGGGGGGTGTACCTGCAGACACTCCGACGCTCAAGTCAATTTGTGTAGCAAGTATCAGAATATGTTGAGAATGATACCTGATTATTCAAAATCGTGAGTATTTATATGGAGGAAATAGTGGTGAACTGTTACTGTCATGAACATCTGAGTACGCAAGGTATTCCTCCATGTTGGCTTGTTCCGCCATCCGGTGTCAATGCCGGTATAGCGCCCGTATCTTATTCCGTCGCTTCAGGTAACTGTCATGTGGTTATTGGCTCTGCATGACGTCCACGTGCCCAAGCGATGCCGGATGCCAGCCACCAGTCCAGAACAGTTGCCCCCGAAGTCGTAACTTTCATATTTGAATGTACGGCTTGAGTGTATTTCTTACCCCGGGTAACAGTATACACCGGATGGCGGTGCCGTTTAATCTGCCCCCAGCTGCAACGGTTCAAATCTCGAGACGCGACGTGTCCCGTTTTTAAGGCACGTCGCTTGGCGTTCCGCCAGGTGTCACGATCTCTCCTGTTGCATAAACGATCCAAGGGAGGAGAATGATTGGCCCCTTTTTCAAAATTTGAGGATTCCGCTTCGCTGCTGTCTTCTTCTTCTTCTTTCTCCGCGACTCCCTTTCCGGTGCGGCAAAGCTCAGTGCTCTTTCCCTGCTCAGGTGGCTGCGGTGGTGTATGCCATTCGAACCGTCGGGTCTCGCTCAGTTCCTTTCTGCCTTTTGCTCGGAGTTCCTTCAAGGTATTCCCTGACCTCTCGCCCTTTATTCTTTGCGGTGGTTTTGCATTTTTGTTGGCTGTGTTTGGGACAGTGTGTCATCAAAAATGGATCCCGAGGGTGGTTTTCGGGTTGTAGTAGATGAAAATGCGGAAGGAAGTAGGGTTGCGCCGCTAGTTCGCCGGACCCGTAGTGGTTTTAGCTCCATATCTGAGAGTTTAAACAATTCAGTTTCTGGGGAGCTACCCCGGGGAGCCTTGCCCTTGAACTCCCTGACTCCTAGTGAGTTTTGGGCCCTTTATGCCGAGCTATCTGCTCGCCTGGGGAGGAGTGTCGGGATGGATGAAGTAAGGGAATATGCCGGCTCCGTCCGGCTGGGCATTCCGTCGTCTTCGGATTCAGATTCTGACGAGGACTTACAGGGTCTTTCTTACAGGTCCCAGGAGTTATTCTTCCCTGAGATGGGAAAAAGGAAGATTCACACTTCCCCGGAGGCAGACTTCCCGGAACCGCCTAACAGTGAGAGCCTCAGATGGGTAGATGTGGAGGCATTGGGTACTCCATGTTGGTACAGCTCAGAGCCGGAGTTAGAACTGGCCTTCCGGCATGTGACCTACGCGACTCCCGGCCACGAAGATGACTGGTCAGTGGAGCTCCCCGGGGAAGACGATAGGGTTTGTAGTCAAGGGACCTTAGAAGAGCCATTTCTACCCATGTACAAGTGTCTGTTTACGGATTTAGGGGTCCGGCTTCCGTTCTCAAATTTCGAAGTTAGCCTTCTTCGTTATTTGGGCGTCGCCCCCTCGCAACTGCACCCGAATGCCTGGGGTTTCATCTGCAGCTTCATGGAGGTATGCGACGCCTTGGGGTTAATGTACAACTTCGATATTTTTTTCCACATGTTTAAACCGTACCCCGTGGTGGATGCGAACGGGCGGAAGGCGTGGCTGGCCTTCAGGGCCGGTCCTGGCGGCAAACTTTTTGAAGTTTATCAGGCTTCATACAAGAACTTCAAGGAGCGCTTCGTCTTTCTTCGCCCAAAGGAGAGCGGGAAGCAATGGTTGCTTAAGGAAGACGGCAAGCCCAAATTCCCGCTGTACTGGACCCAAGATCATTTTAACAGGGCGTCCAGGGATTATGTTTTTAGTATTGAAGAGCTATCTGACCCTGAGGTTGCCGTGGTGAAGGCATTGCAAGCTTTTAGAGAGGAACACGGGATTTTGGGGTGCCATCGAATCCTCAATGGCGGTGGCCGGAGCTTAAAAGATCGTTTAGGTATTCCCCAGATTTCCTTGTGTTGCTTCTTTGGAGCATTTTTCTCATATCTCTTGTCCTTCTTTTTTGCAGGTGACATGGCGGGAAACAACATGCTGGCTTTGGCGGAGAAAAGAGCCAAGCGTGAGGCCGCTAAGAGAGCAGCCGTTGATGCAGAAAGAGCGGTGGCCGCTGGGGCCGGTTCATCCGCTCTGACATCCTCCAAAGCGGTAACCCAGGTCCCGGGTGAACGTCCTCTGAAGAAGGTTCGGACCGAGGCGCTGAAGGGTCCCCTTAGTTCTGGGAAGGGTGTAGGTTCCAGTGCAAGTCATTCCGCACTTCAAACACCTTCCGGTGTCCCTTCTTCCCAAAGGATATCATGGGCCACGCCGGACCCCGAGGAGGACGCCGCCATGAAACTGCTGGGCCAACAAGGTCAGCGCGTTTTTCACGGGTTCTTCTGCTGCTGAGATGAAAGATTTCCTTGGTCAGGTGGGCACCTGGTGTTTGCGGGGTGCCATGATGGCGGAATTTTTCCACAGTACCATAGATGAGGTGGCCGCCCTCCCTCAGATCAAAAGGGACTTCGAAGCCGTCTCGAAGAAGCTGAAGGACGATGAAGTCGTGATGCAAGATGCCCTCAAGAAGGTGAAGGGGCTTTCTGATGACAATATCCGACTTACTGATAAGAACAAGGAGCTGGAGGAAGAAATCAAAAACTGAAGTCAGATCTAGACACCAAGAGGTCTGAAGCCATCTAAGCCGTCCTGGAAAAACAAAAGATGGCGGAGGATCTCGAGGGGGCTAGGGAGGAGTGGAGGGTTAAGGCGGCGGAGTACGAGAAGGAGATCCAGCGGGTGGAGGATCTCTGGGACGAATCAGCTGAGGTATTCTTTCACAATGCCATAGATCAGATCAAATTCTTGAACCCCGGAGTTGACCTGCGGACCAGAGGCATGAGCACACTCTGCGTGGTTCGGGATGGCAAGTGGTACCGGGGTACCGGCAAATTTTTTGTGGAGGAAGATCCCAGCGAAGTAGAGATCGCTCCTCCTCCCATGCACCCCCTGATTTTGGAGGCCGACATCGCTTCCGGGGACATGAAGGGCCCATCTGAATCCGAGATGGTGGATGCCTAGATCCTTGGTTTGGAAGACAACAAGTCTGATGGTGATGCGACTGTGCTTCCCGATGTTCAACGATGAAGGGCCGGAATGCCGGCTTAATTTGTAATTATTTCATTTTCTTTTTTGGCGGTGTGACGCCCCTTTGTAAGCGATCAGACGCTTGTTATAACCTATTTTTGTGACTCCGGATTTCTGCTCTTTGTTTCCTTGGTTGATTTTATATACGCACATCAGGACCCCGGACATTGCCGGTGTCGGGATCCTTTCTTTCCCTTTGCACTGAAATCAAGTTTCAGTTAGGGGGCGCTTTGGATGTATCCCTGCTATGAAGGTGGCAAGCCGTCATAGGGGGACATCATCTTTGATGCCTTTGCTCAATGTTGAATTTGGGAGTGAGCGTACGGCGCGAAGCCGTTTTATCATGAAATGTAATGAATGTAATGAATATGCTTCTTATTTGGCTCTAGGCCACGACGTTAAGCCTTGTAGATCTTACATTTCCAATTGGCATTCGAGCCACGGCGCTAGGCCTTGTAGATTTTACATTTCCAATTGGCATTCGAGCCACGACGCTATCCCATTTGTTGGGTTTTTACAACATTTAGATTTCCCATTCTAGTGGGGTCGTTATCTAACTGAAATATTTCCTGAGTTTGGCGGCGTTCCACGTTCTTGGATGGGAATCCCTTGTAAAGTCTCAAGGGCGTATGCTCCAGTATCAGTCGTCGCCGTTACCCGGTATGGTCCTTCCCAGTTGCACGCCAGTTTTCCTTGGGTGGCGTTTTTTACTGCCAATATCGGCGCGGCGGAGGACCAGATCCCCTACCTCGAAGGCTCTAGGGACCACCTTGAAGTTGTAATGAGCCGCTGATTGAGCTTTAATGGCGGCTTCACGGATGGCCGCTTTATCACGGATTTCCTCAATTAAGTCCAGGTCTTCTCGCAAGCGGCATTCGTTGATTCCAGGCCTGAAATCAAGGGTTCTAAGAGACGGGTTCCCGATTTCCACCGGGATGACGGCATCGGTGCCATACGTGAGCCTAAATGGGGATTCCCCAGTTGTGGAATGAGGGGTGGTGCGATATGCCCATAATACATGCCATAATTGTTCAGCCCACAACCCCTTTGCGTCTTCCAGTCTCCTCTTCAAACCACGTAGAATTACCTTGTTAGCTGCTTCAGCCTGCCCATTTGTTTGTGGGTGCTCTACTGACGTAAAGCGCTGCTTGATATGAAGCCCCTGAAGCAGGTCCCTGAACCCTTTATCAGTGAACTGGGTTCCATTGTCCGTAACGATGGTATCCGGGATCCCGAACTGGCATATTATCCTCCGAAAAAACGAACCTTTCCAGGTTTTTGGCAGTGATTTTAGCTAATGGTTCTGCCTCAATCCACTTAGTAAAGTAATCAACTGCTACGGCCAAATATTTTACCTGTCCTGGAGCTAGAGGGAAAGGTCCCAGGATATCTACTCCCCACCATGCAAAAGGCCATGGCGCTGAGAGAGAGAATAGCTTCTGGGGGGGTGCCCGGTGGATGTCGGCATGCCGCTGGCAAGAATCACATTTTTGGACATGTGCGGCGGCGTCGGCCTCCAGAGTTGGCCAATAATAACCCGCCCGGAGAATCTTCTTCGCTAATGCCCTTGCTCCAAGGTGTTGGCCACAACATCCCTCATGCACCTCAGCCAGAATATATGAGGTATCAGATGGAGGGATACACTTTAATAGTGGTTGTGAGATTCCTCTTCTGTATAGTTTCCCTTGATGTATACAGTAACGCGTTGCTTGGCGCTGTACCTTCCTTGCTTCTCCGGCTTCAGCGGGTAGGATTCCGGATTCCAGGTATCTTTGTATGGCGGAATACCAGTGAATCTCGTTGTCGACGGAGAGCACTACAGTAGGAGAGTTTATACTTTCCTGAATGACGGATCGATGGCTTCCGGAAGATCGGGTGCTGGCCAGCTTGGATAAAATGTCAGCGCGCCCATTCCTTTCCCTTGGTACATGTCGGATGTCCACTTGCCGGAAGGATGACATTAATTCTTTGACTCGAGCTAAGTACTTCATCAGGAGTGGCTCTTTCACCTAGTAATTGCCTTTGATCTGGGATACCACCAGCTGAGAATCATTGTTTATTCTGATATCCTGTGCGCCGATTTCTGCTGCCATACGAAGGCCGGCGATGCATGCCTCATACTCCGCCTGATTGTTGGATGTAGGAAAAGAGAAGCTGAGGGAATGCTCCAGGATGATTCCCTGATTATTCTCAAGCAGGATGCCGGCGCCAGATCCTTTAGGGTTGGTTGATCCGTCTACAAATATCTCCCAATGGATCGGCTCTGAAGGGGTTGCCGGCGTGAGTTCGGCAATGAAATCCGCGAGAGCCTGTGCCTTGAGGGCTTGCCGAGGCTCATAAATGATCCCAAACTCTGATAGTTCCACAGCCCACGAAACCATTCTTCCTGCCAAGTCCGGCCTGTGTAATATTTGACGGATAGGCTGATCTGTGCGTACTATTATTTGATGGCTTTGGAAGTACTGTCTCAGACGCCTTGCTGCCGTTAGAAGGGCGAATGCCACCTTCTCTACCTTTGGGTATCTCAACTCTGGGCCCTGCAGCGCCTTGCTTACGAAGAAGACTGGCCACTGAGTGCCGTCTTGCTCGCGGACAAGGGCGGCGCTAACCGCTTCCTCTGTGATTGACAGATAAAGAAAAAGTGGCTCTCCTGGCCTTGGCTTTGTTAGGATAGGAGGAGTTGCCAAAATCTCTTTGACCCGTTGGAAGGCTTCCTCACACTCGGGGGTCCACTGAAACTGGGACCCCTTCTTTAGAAGCCGGAAGAAAGGTAACGCCGTTGCTGCGGATTTGGATATAAAACGAGTCAAGGCGGCCAGGCGGCCTGTGAGCTGCTGAACCTCTTTGACGCACGCGGGACTCTTCATTTCCAAAATTGCATTGCATTTTTCCGGGTTGGCCTCAACCCCTCTTTCAGTAAGCATGAACCCCAGAAATTTCCCAGCCCGGACTCCAAAGGTGCATTTTTTTGGGTTCAAGCGCATGTTATACCGGCGTAAACGATCAAACACTACTGAAAGGTCTTGAGCATGAAGTCCTTCCTCTACGCTCTTGACAATCATATCGTCTATGTAAACCTCTACAACCTTACCACTTAGTCCTTCAAAAACCTTATTCATCATCCTCTGGTATGTTGCCCCGGCATTTTTCAAGCCGAACGGCATCATTCGATAACAGTAGTTAGCTTGGTCTGTCATGAACGCAGTTTTTTCTTGATCTGGAGGATACATTGGAATTTGATTGTAGCCGGAGTAGGCATCCATGAAGGATAGCAGACGATAACCAGCAGATTTGTGCACTAATCGATCGATGCTGGGAAGTGGGTAGCAGTCCTTTGGGCAGGCCTTGTTAAGATCTGTGTAATCAATGCACATTCTCCATTTTCCTGACGCCTTCTTTACTAACACCGGGTTGGAGATCCAGGTGGTATACTTAACCTCTCGTACAAATCCGGCTTCAGACAGTTCTGTCACCTGTTGAGCAATGGCCCCCAAACGCTCTGAACCCATCTTCCTCCTCTTCTGGGATACCGGCTTCTGTTTGGGGTCTACTGATAAGCGGTGACTCATGAACTCCGGGTCTATGCCGGGCATGTCAGCTGAAGTCCATGCGAACAAATCTCCATTCTGCTGGAGCAGGTTGCATAAGGCTCCTCTAACTTCTGGCTCCATTCCCGTTCCTACCTGTACGGTTTGGTCTGGGTGTTTCCCAACTTGAAGAGGCTGGGAGTCTCCTGCTGGCAATAAACGTTCAGCGGCAAAGTCATCCCAGACATCAAGATCTGTTAGCATAATCTCCTTTCCCGGCTTCCTGGCTTCCGCTGATATTGGCCTTTCCTCTTTCACTATGCGGGGGGATTCCTTGTAACAAGATCTCGCCGTCACTTGGTTCCCTCTCAAAGATACGACATCTCCTGCATCTCCCCAGAACTTCATAATGAGATGGCTGGTGGAGATAATTGCTCCTATGGCGTTCAAGGCCGGCCTACCCAGAATGGCGTTATATGTGGAGGGGCAGTCTACCACCAAAAAACGAGCTTTCACCGTCTTCGAAGCCGGAGGCACTCCCAGAGTCAATAGTAGCTCTACGTAGCCTAAAGGCCTGGTCTTGTCTCCCGTGAATCCGATAAGGTCTCCCCCTGTATAAGGCAGCAAATCTGTCTCCGGAATGTGCAGATTTCTGAAAGTTTTTTCAAAAAGCATATCCGCTGAGCTGCCCTGGTCCACGAATATTCTTCTCACATCGTGGTTGGCAAGGAAAGCCGTGATAAGGAGTGGATCATCATGTCCTGGGATCACCGGTCCGAAATCATCACTGGTGAAAGCCATAGGAGGATACTTCTGACGATGCCGACGGGCTGGAGGGTCAGATGCTGTGCTCATAATTTCTTTCAAATGTCTTTTCCTAGAGTTGCTGCTTTCTCCACCCCCTGCGAATCCTCCAGCTATAACATAAATGATGGGGCGGTCTGCGTCAGGCCGTTGCTCCCTAGCCGGGGTTTCCCTGTGCTGGGATGCCCGGGGTTCGTCTTCCTGATGGTGGGGAGACTGTGGTCGGGATCTGTGAGATGTTTCTCTCCGACTCCTAGAACGATGCCGGCGGGGGCTTCTACTTCTCGAGCGGCCTCTCCCGTTTCGTGGATTAGAGTCTCTCCTAAAACCTCTGTCGGCTCTATCTTGCTTCACAAATCGATTAAGCTTCCCCAAACGAATAAGGTCTTCAATATCGTCCTTTAACTGAATGCATTTATCTGTGTCGTGCCCCTGGCATCTGTGAAAACGGCAATATTTGCTTTTGTCAGTCTCAGGCCTTGTCTTCAATGGTTTGGGGCGGGGTATCCCGGCTTCAAACATTTCGACGTGCATTACTTCATTCAATATCCTACCTGGCGAAGTGGTCAACGGCGTGTAGAGTCTATATCGCCCCTGAGGTCTGTTCTGTCTGTTTCCCTTTTCACCGGCAGGCTTGTCTGGTTTAACGGCTTGTTCTGTGACGCCCTTCAACTTTAATGCCAGCTCCTCATCTTCCAAGCTGATATACTGCTCCGCTCTTGTTAAAAATTCCTCCATAGTAGGCGGCTTCTTCTTGGATAAATCAATCCAAAAGGGTGAATGTGGAATCAAGCCGTCCTTGGCCAGCATCAATTGTACTCCGGGTTGAATTCCTTGCACTAATAGCGCTTCCTTGGTAAACCTGCTGATATAATCTCTAAGTGATTCCGTGGGGTTCTGACGTATCTGTTTCAAGCTGGCTTCTGTTTTTGGCTGAACCTTGCTAGTGGTGAAACTAGTAACGAACTTGCTCCGAAGTTCCGCCCATGTGTTAACGGATCTGGGAGGAAGAGACTGGAACCAACGCAGAGCAGTCTTTCTCAAAGAAAGGGGAAAAACCCGACACATGATGGGGCCGGTTGCCCCCCTGATGGACATGGCGGATTCATACACATCCAGGTGCTCCAAAGGGTCTCCTGTTCCGTCGTACTGCTCCGTCACTGGCATCTTTTCAAACCTGCGATTCACTGGAAATAGCATGATTCTCTCGGAAAATGGAACGACGGCTTGAATAACCTCATCGTCAGCGTTGAAGTCTGGCTGGGATTCCTCAGGGCGGTCATGCCGAGAGAATACCGGAGGCCGTCTACGCTGTGAGCGGGCCGGCGATACTGAGTGCTGAAAAGATGCTTCAGGCGAGGGCTGGCGCTCCCTGGAGGGCACAGGCTGGCCATGAGGGGGTTGGTCTCTTCTTGGAGACATTCTTGGTTCCGCTGTATGATGGGAAGGAGGTGGCTGTTGATTCAGTGGTTGTTGACGCTCTAGACCTTCCTGATTCGGTGTTTCTTGGGTGATGATCTGTGCAGACAAGCGTATATGTTCTTCCTCGAGCCTAGAGAGGCGTCTGGCGTATTCTTGCAGCATACTGTCTTGTCTACTGATAAAAGAAAGCAGTTCTTGCCGCGACGGCTGTCCTGGTGGCGTAGAGCCAGTAGGAGGCGGAGTAGGTGGACGATTGTTTTGAGGTGGTGCTTTCCGGTTGGCCGCGGCGACGGCGGCTGAAGTAGCGGCTGAGGAACCTGGGTCAGGTGTCGGCGGGCGCTGAAGCGTAACAGAAGCGGGAAGTGCTGTAGTGGCAAGGACGCCAACGGCTGCAGTTGGTGGCGCAGTGGCAAGATTGCCAACTGGAGACTCTTGGATGCGGCCGCGGCCCGTACCTGTGGCGGAGTTTGCCCTTGTGTCAACCATTCTTGCTTGAGTTATTGGAAACGAAAGTCGTTCCCACAGACGGCGCCAATGAACTGGGGAAGTTCTCCGATGGAGGATTCCGGTCGCAAGATTGGTCGTCCACGGTGGTTTCCGCCTGGGACAGAGGAGGGGGGTGTACCTGCAGACACTCCGACGCTCAAGTCAGTTTGTGTAGCAAGTATCAGAATATGTTGAGAATGATACCTGATTATTCAAAATCGTGAGTATTTATATGGAGGAAATAGTGGTGAACTGTTACTGTCGTGAACATCTGAGTACGCAAGGTATTCCTCCATGTTGGCTTGTTCCGCCATCCGGTGTCAATGCCGGTATAGCGCCCATATCTTATTTCGTCGCTTCAGGTAACTGTCATGTGGTTATTGGCTCTGCATGACGTCCACGTGCCCAAGCGATGCCGGATGTCAGCCACCAGTCCAGAACAGTATTAATTCAAAAATTAGCACAAACATTTTTGGCATGAGCAATAAGGGCTATTAATATCGGTTATGTTTAATATATATATATATATTTAAATACCTATAAAATAACTAAGAATGATATTTAACCAAAAAAATTTGACTATTAAAAGAGTTTAATATATATACACTGTTAGTTTAAAGAAATTTTACACAGACATGATATGCTGTTAATAACACATGAAGTGTTATAATCATTAAATAATGTGGTGACACACCATTAAATATATATATAAAATTTTTTTATATTGACAATGTATATCAATTAAATCCTTATAAAAATAACTAAGAATCATATAATCATGATTACATTACTCGCAACTTCCCACTAATAATTCAAAAGATAAAAAACATTCCATATATGTTCTTACTTCTTAGAATGACAAGCAATGCCAAATATCTTTAATTGTTTTTAATAAAATAACGCCAACTAAATATCCAAAAAATATGGCAAATTGAAAAAAGGGGTTAACCATTAATTAATTAAAAAAATCCTTTATTTCATTAAATTGTATTAATTAATATAATATTTAATAATATTTTCGCTTAGAAAATCATGGTAAGTTTGAGTGTACCCGAATCCCACTGTCACATGCTTGGCACCATAGGATGCGAAACGGTAGAAAAGAGCTGGCTAGTGGCTACTGCATGGTTAGCGCGTGTAGCCACGTACACTCCACCGCGTGTAACACCAAAAGCACCGCCTCTTTTTTATTTATTTATTTTCCCTCTACAACAAATCCACCCTTCTTCCCTCTCTCCCTATTTCTCCTCCACTCTGTTTCCCTCAATTTTAAAAAGAAGAAAACACGAAAACCGTTTCACTGTGTTTGAGACACACTGTGTACAAAAGGGGTATACTCTGTTCGACAAAAAGCCCCTCAGATCCCTCCTTCAATCCATGCTACTTTTCCTCTCTTTTTCTTCATAACTGCCTCCCTTCAACACACCACTTCCTTATTATTAAACCATCAACAATCCTCCTCCAAACCAAATCCATTCTCTATGGCTGAAAATTTAGACGACGGTGAGTTCTGGCTACCGCCTCAGTTCCTTACCGATGACGACGACGACGATACCATTAACAACCTCACTTCCTTGAACCACAAAAACGACGACGTATTCGACGCCGTTTCGAGGGCTATGTTTTCCTACCACCTAAGTTCCCCTGTGGAATCCGTGGTAGGCTCCAGCGAGACCGAGAGCGACGAGGAAGAGCACATGGCCGAGTTAACTCGCCGGTTGGCTCACTCCACTCTCGAACTCGATCTCAAAAACCAAATCACCTTCGCCACTGAAAAACCCAAGGTAGTAACAACAACTAGAACCACTGAACCACTACTTGTTATTCATTCTAACAGTGAGAATCATAGTTTGAGGCTTTTCTTTTTCTATTTTTAAGGGTACGTTTGTGACTGGTTCGCCGCAATCGACTTTGTCCGCGTTGGGGAGCAGTGGGAAGGGTTCGAGTCCAAACGGCGGCGTTTATCAGGTGAACTCGCAGAAGGCGACTTGGGATCTGCTGCGTGCGGCTGCAGGGGAAGTTGAGAGGATGCGCCTTAATGAAGAAGGTTACGGTTATGTTCGTAACACGGGAAAACCTTCCTCTGTTATGACAAACCCTGGCGTTGGATTTTACTCTCAGCAACAGTCGCTTTCTCACCAGCAATTGCAGATAGCACAAGTAAGCAGCAAAAACAAATAATAACAGCTTTTGGCTTGAACTTCACCCTTTTGCATATTGGTACTTAATTTTTCTTTGTTTTGCAGTTTCAGATGATGAGGCAACAACAGTTTGCGAACCAACAGGGTTCAGTGTGGGGTTGTGGTGCGCAGAGGAGAAGTAACCAAATGGTCCCCAACAGGGGAAGGAATAGTGATGTTCGGGGTGGTTGTAACATGGGTTTGTCTCCTTCTGCATGGCCTCCTCTGCAACACGCCAAGCAGCAATATGGGTCTGGCATGAGAGCTGTTTTTCTCGGTAACCCTTCTGGCAAAAGTGAAAGGACCGGAACCGGTGTTTTCTTGCCTCGTTGTGTTGATGCTCCCGCTGAATCACGAAAGAAGCCAGGTGAAGATTGAAGAACCAACACTTTTTTTTGTTCTTTGTTCTTTTCAAATTTTGGTTGCGTTTGAACATTTGTCAGTTCTGTCGTTTTTTGGCGTTAATTTTATTTTAAATTTTAATTGCCATTGTTGATGTTTTTGTGATTTTTGATTGCAGCGTGTTCTACTGTGTTGGTTCCAGATAGAGTGGCGCAGGCGCTGAATCTGAAGTTGGAGGGCATGGTGGGAGGCCAACCCCAACCCCAGCCTCGTTCTAATGGGACTTCAAATATGGAAAATGGTAAAACATCGAGTGAATTAGACTTTCTCTTTTGAAGAATTTGTTGTGTTTTTACTTTTTACAAGGTTTACTTATGTCTGAATTGTGTGATTTTGTTGGTGATGTGCAGCATCAAGGATTCGGAGTAATAATGGCTTTTCTCAACAGAAGCGGAACTTAAGGTCGCAGCCACCGGTGAACCATGAGATCCGGCTTCCTCAGGAATGGACTTATTAAGATGGTTACTAGTTTTACTTTGGGTTGATCTTGGTGGGAACAGTTTTTTTGTCTTTTGGGAGGGTAAGGGTTAGAAGGTGTTTTGGTAAAATGGATGGCAGTTTTTCAGTTTTTTTGCTGTAGGAGATTAATAGGGATATAGTGGAGAAGAAATAGGGATTTTGTTTTGTTTGGAGGTGGTGGGAAAATAGGTACTAGTCTAGTCGACTTGGTGGGAAAAGAAAACATAGGGTTTTTTGTCCTTTTCTTTTTTGGGTTAGTCTTAGTTGAAGCAGAAAATAATTTGGGAGCCTCTGGAAAAAGCTGTGTGGATACAGCCAGCAAGCTGCAGCAGAAAATGACAGTGATATCAGCAACTTCGGTTCATTCTGATGGCTTGGGAAAAGGCGAAAGCGGTGGATGGGTAAAATTTTGCCCCTCCCTTTTTTTTGTGATTTTGGATAAATAAAATATGAAATTTGGGGGAAGCACAATGAAATTTAGGTTTCCTATTATTGAATCACCGTGTAATCATTTGGGGACCTGATTACAACCTGTCCACCCAATTACTATAAATAATAAGAATATGTAAGGAGTTTTCATCTTTTTGCATCTCTTTGATCCTTTTATGAATGATTTTAATTTATATCCGAATTCAAAATTTCTATGCTTTAGCTTTACCTATCACGATCCTTGTAGGTAGAATTTGATTACTGGAAAGCTAATGACAGTTGTCAATGTAATTAATTTCTATCTTAAATTGGAAATAGTAAAGGTTATTGACTAATTGAGAACATACTTACCGTGCTAATATAAAATTAAAGTTGCTTTTACATTGGCAGCTGGATTTGCTTTGTATTTGTTTAGATTAGATTTACGTTATTTACGCATTTATTTACACCGGGTTATTAGATTACAGTTATTTTGTTCCTTACACATGATTTATAACGTGGGGAGTGGCCAGTTACTCTGATAGAACATTTATTCGTTCATACACATGCTATGTACTCACAGGCGCAGCATGTGGATAAGCATTTTTTATTTGTTCATACATCTTAACCAATTATGGATTCTCGTCCTAGCAATAGTTTTTTTGACTTAAAAATTGAAGAGATCAGAACTTGGTGTTGATTATTAAGAAAAGCAACAATTAGTGAGAACTGAGGGCCATTTTCATAGCGTGATGATCCTCTTGCTTTATGTAATGGTAGTAGCCTTTACTTGGGATGGAAGTTTCTTTTAACTGGACTGGTTAGGCCATGTAGGCCCTGATGTTAAGTGGGCCAGAATTGACACGTGTAATCCGGATAAGGTCTGTTTAATTTTTATTATCTGAAAAAAGAAAATATTATGAAATGATTTTAAGATCTTGCTTTAATTATTGGCAAAAGATATTTTGTATCTGGGAACTCGCCAGTAAGCGGTGGCTGATTTGAAAGGAAACGTTGCCATCCTTCGCCTTTGGCTGTGGCAGTGGGAGGGGGACGGGGAGGGGGTGTTCTCATCAGGACATAGACACATAGCAAACATTAACAACACTATGCTACATGCCGAATGCTAAGAAAAGTCCTTTATTATTTTTCGGGGTTGGGAACTTAGCATGGGGGCACGCCACGCGCGTGAGGGACGATGGTTGAAGGGTTCGATGCTTTGGTGGATGTGTGGTGGTGATGGTGAACGTGCTATGTGTAACGCTGTGTCATGTTGGGTTATGTGTAAAGTGTATTTGACTCGGTCCTTGCTGATGCTGCGTGTGGGCGACACTCGCTCTACGCACCAAACGACGTGCATTTCTTCCGTTTTTCTATGACTATTCGTGCCCCCCATCTTCTTCTTTTCTTTAACCTTTTCGGCGAGTTCCCTCCAATAGTTTAATACTACGATTGCAACCGGCCTATTTCACTTGAAATTGGCGATGGATTGTTCACTTGAAATTTATTTCTTTACACAATTCTTTTGATTAGGTTTCTATTGATGTCATTTTTGCTTTCTTTGATATGTTTGCCATGATTTGCACTTTATTTTGAAATATGAAATCCGCCGTGATTCTATGCTTGATTTTTTGGGTACATAATAATTTAGGGGATGAGATGATGCCCCAGTCCAAGGCATATGCTTGATTTTGTGATGGATACTCTTAAATAAATCGACTTTGTGTGTTTGGTGTATTACAAAATCACGTTTTAAACATGGATATAATATGAAGTTAGCTCAACATTATAGATGCTAGTTTAAATTTAGGTCTTAATGTGATTTTGATGAAAATCAATCACATAAATTTGAAATTTATTTTATAATAAAATCTCCTTATTAAAGAATATTTTGATAATATTATCTTCCTGAACTCATTACATTTGTATGAATTTAATATATATACTAACATGTGTCATACTCATGAAATGATGCAACAACATATTACTAGTTACATTGTCAGTTGTCGTGTATGCTAATTAAACTCCATTTTTTATTTCTTAAGTAATGTACTTGATTTTTTAGTCTTGTGATACTTATTTTAAATTTTATATTAAATCAAAATATTTTTTAATTAATGATTTTTTATTTTTTTAATTTTAAATTAATACTTAAATTTATGCAATTGATGTGAAATATAATAAAATATTTATAAATTATAATTAAAGTAAATTTTGAGATTTTCAAAATTTAAAATTTAAAATATTCTTATGTTTTAATTTATTTTTTATTAACTAAATCGATCTTTTTTAAATACTTTTTATATTTTCATAAAAGTGCCCCACAAGATACTTGTCCAATATTTAATGATTTATGTCTTAGTTTGTCATTCTAAATTCATTAGGAATGGTTCATCATGTTCATGAGATGTGATTTTTTATGCTAAAAAACTGCTCTATTAGTTGTCCCTTGTAAATAGTTGTTTATGCTTTTGAATATCAATAATGATTCCAAAGAGTATATGATAACGTATGGCTAGCACACGATGATAATGTGTAGAGCGTTATTTCATTTGTCCAGTTGCTAATCAGTTGGGAACTTAACATGTGACTGTCTATTGCGTTTCTTTTGGCGAAGAAATATTGACTCAATTGAGTGGTGTGAAGAGTGTGATAGATAGTCTTTAGTCTAATTGAACCGTAGAAAAAATCACATGAAGGAATGTCTTGGCATTTCAAACCATCTCGTGTTTCTTGAATTAGAAGAGTTCACGCAAAAGATAATATACAAAAAGACATTATTTTATATTATTGTTTTTTTAAATTTGTCTAAAGTCACTCATTTTTTTTATCCACTCAACATTACCCATTTTAAAAAATAGGCGATTATTATTATTATAAATAAAAAAGGAAAGGAATATATGTCTAATGTAAACTTTGACTCTTGCAAATTAGTATTTACGTACTTTAAAATCTTTTAATTTTAGTCTTTAAATCATGATTATTCTACCAATTTGATCCTTTTTTTCATCATCATCATCACCTCAATGACGGACTCATGACATGACATTCGACCTTCAATTTGTTTAATTTGAATTCATGTGTGCAGTGGCGGATCTTGAACAAAATGTTTGAGGGAGCCAAAATAAAACTTTAACATATAAATTAAATATATAATTAATTTTTTATAAATTTCAAAAACCACTTTAGAAAGTGAGACACTCATTTACCTCGGTCTCCCTCTTAATAACTTTTAACATTCTATCTTCCCTTATTTTATGATGAACTCCACGTATAATTTCTAAGAGCGAGATTCTCCCTCTCAATCTTGAATGTTAATCTTCTATGTCTACTCTCTCTACCTATTTAAATTTTTACATGTTAATAAATGCTAATTTTTCTTAAAAAATATTAAGATTCAAAATTTTATCATATCATTTCTCTATCCTATGTACTAGTAAATAATGATTAATTAGATTTCAGTTGTAAAACATAATTAACTTTTACAATTTAAAATTAATTGTCCAAAATTATTCTAATTCTTTTTTATTTTAAAGATATTAATTTATTATAAATTAATTTTTAATTACGCAGTATTATATTATGTTTTCTCAATCCTAATGTTAATTAATGTAGTATTGATATATTGAACAAGCACACCAAGTTAGAATTTTCAAATATTCATAAGTATATAATCTTATAGTCAATATTTACTTATATTTAAGAAGTGTATTATACATAAATAATACATTTATTTGATGAAGTGTTAATTAGTTTTTAAACAAGTTATGATTAATATACATCTTATTTCTCTTACATCTTCTTTTCCACTTCCCTTTTCTTCCGATCCGCCTATTCCTTTTCGATCATACCATCCATCCCATCTCTAACTTTTCGCTTATTCCTCCATTTATCTTTAGGTGTATCCACCTCAATACGTACACACCAATATAAAATTTAAGGATGAAATATGTTTTTGTCTTTGTACTTTTGGTCAACTTGGATTTTCGTTCTTGACTTTTAAAACATTTGTTTTATATCCATATACTTTTGAAACACCTTAACTTTAATCCTTGACATTAATTAATTTTGTTAAGTTAATGATGAATTCAATTGTTTAATAATTGGACTCAACATTTATATAAATGAGACTTAACACTAAAATCGGTAACTTAATAGAGCTAATTAATGTTAGGGACTATGATTAAGGTGTTTAAAAAGAATGAGATATAAAACAAATGTTTTAAAGTTCAAGACTAACCCCAAAGTTAACAAAAAAATACAGGGATGAAAAACATATTTTACCCAAAATTTAATAACGATATGTATACCTAAAAATATTTATGAAAAAATTTGGGGGAGCCATGGCTCCCCTCGGTCATAATAAAGGTCCGCCCCTGCATGTGTGATCATTAACTTGTTCATGAAATGCTATTATTATTATTATTATTATTATTATTATTATTATTATTATTATTATTATTATTATTATTATTATTATTATTATTATTATTATTATTATTATAAGAAATAAAATAAAAATAAATCTATAAATTATATAATATGTATAATTATTTATATTTTTTATTTATAAGGATTAATATATGTATATATATATATAATAAGCATTTTAATGAATAACTTAATAAATGATGCATAAATCATATAAAGAAGATTGTGTTTGTATTGAGAGTTTTGAAAAGGAAGTGAAGAAAAGACGAGGACATTTATTTTTGTTTCTAATCAATAATATTCTCCATTTTGATAATTTTTAAAATTTGAAACATGATAGATTAGCACACACTTAATATTTAAATACTTTATTTATTTTTATAAGTATTATACAATTTTCTTAATTTTAAAATAAAAAAATTGTGTTCCTCTCCCCTCCAAGACCTTTAATATAAACACATCGAAAAAGAATGTGAGATTTATAAGAAAGTTGTACTTAGTTCTAGAATATAAAACAAATGTATTAAAAAGTTTGTAAAGTGATTATTTTTAAAAATAATCACAAATAAAAGTACCTATATCATTTTTTGTCATCTCATTTTTCTATTCAACCTAACAAATGCATAGGAAATGTTATTTGTACATAAAATAGATTATAGCAATTCATACAATAAAGAGAAAAAATATAGAAGTACGAGATGTGATGATTAATATGATGAAAAAAAATACAAAATGTATTATATGAAAAACACATGTCAAAAGCTCAATATTTTTTTCTCATCTACATTTTTTTCCCCTTTTTCCTCGCGGTCTAAATAACTTAAAAATCTATCCAAGCTATCCAATTAATATATATGTTATTTTTAAAAGAGTGGTTTAGGTTCTATTAGAATCTTAATTAATTCTCGATTCTGTATAGTGACTTTGACTGGCTGAGATCTCAGATTCAGTTTTTTCCCTTAATTAGATGCTTATGTCTTGTTTTTTTTGGCCTTTACTAATTCTCTTTGCCAGAATATAAAAGGATAAAGTCAAATTTGGATGCCACGATAAAACCATTTGAAAAGAATGTGCACAATCACATGGCCAGCAAGAGTAAACAACAGACGCAGAGATTACACACTGTATGGACGCATGACATGAATTACAGATTGGGATCGTTCGTTCAGTTTCAGAAACAGTGCCTTTTCGATCTGCTGCAAAATATCTGTTGCAGGCAGGGCAAGAGGGTGCCTTTAGGATAGTGAGGCATCGGATTCCATTCTAGTTTTCTAGGTGCTCCTTCGTTTTTCCTTGGGATGCTTCTACTTACAGCCTGGTTATTACTGGTATGTGCCCTTTCTTTTTCATTTATTTGGTAACTAAATACTGTTCTACTTTAAATTGCATCTTTGAGTTTTCCCTCTTCTAGCTTTGCATTTATGTGCTTGGAATCAGGATTCGTACTCAATAATCAATCCATATATATTATTGCTAACTTGTTCAAATACAAAAAGTAAGATCATGACCTGCCCTGACTAAATGCTGATAATATTCTTGTAGTAGTAATTCTAAAAAGAGATGTATTATTCATACATTATTTTTAAAACAGGACCGGACCGGCCGGTTCGATCGGGAACCGGCCTAGTGACCGGTCCGTTCAACCCAAAAAATCGGAGGAGCTCGGAACCGGTCAAAAACCGGTGAAAATCGGTACTAGAAAATCGGTTGAACCGATCCTTTTAAAAAAATTCAATTTTTTTATTTAATCTAAAATATTTTTAAGATAAATAAAGACATATATTTAAGGATTACATATAGATATCTATTATTTTATTAATTATTATTAAATTTTTTCTCTTATAAACTTTATAATAAGATCATTTATACTGATTTACAACTTTATAAATCTTAATTTCTTATAATTTTGTGTTACTTTATTAATTAAAATATTATATAATATTAAAAATATATATTTAATTAAAACTGATTCAACCACGATTGAACCATTGAACCGTGAACCGGTGCCTTCACCGGTTTAATTACCGGTTCGATTTTTAAAACATTATTTCATACAATATATATATATATATATATATATATATATGAGTCAGGAGCCGTTGACACCAGGTGTCAAATTTGTAGAGTTACACCTCTTAATAACTTTTTGTAAAATGTGAATTTGATCAATCTAACCGTTAAATTGAAAGTTCATATAAAATAGATCAAGTTTATAAAATAAAAATCGAAAACCAATTGATACTTTATCAAACTAATTTATTTTAACGTATATTATGTTTTTAAAATATAAGTAAAAGTCCACTGTTAGATAACATACCTACGAATGTCCAAATTACCTGAAATTTGATATACATGATCATGAAGGTAATATAATGTGATTCAACGGTTAGATTGGTCAAATTCACATTTTACAAAAAGTTATTAAGAGGTGTAACTCTACAAGTTTGACACCTGGTGTCAACGGATCCTGTCTCTCTCTCTCTCTATATATATATATATATATATGGGTGGGGATCAACTTACTCCAGAAGTAATCTGGGTAAGTTACTCCGCTTAATAGTTTCTTATCAACATTGAATTTCATCAATTCAACCATTGATTAATTTGATATTAATATGATGATTATGCACACCAAATTTTAAATTAATTGGACACTCATAGGTATGTAATTTTAGAGTGAACATTTACTTATATTTTAAAAAGTATATTGCCCGTTAAATTGAAGTGATTTGATGAAACATCAAATGATTTTTAAATTTTATAAAATTTTGTAGGCTTGATCTAGTCAATGAAAATTGTTAATATGACGGTTGGATTGATGAAATTCAATGTTGATAAGAAGTTATTAAGCGGAGTAACTTTACCCAGACTTACTCCTGGAGTAAGTTGATCCCCACCCTATATATATATATATATATATATATATATATATATAAGGAGGTATCAAGTTACGTTAGTGTAAGTTACACAAAATATTACACCGTTAAATAATTTTTTTAATGGATTCTTGTATTAAGTAATCCACCGTTGGATTGAAAGTTACTATCATATAGATCATGCATATAAAATTTTACATTAATCCGAAATTACTGGATATGTCATTGAAATGTCTCAAGATTAACGTTATATATACATTTGAAATATATGAAAAATCAAACTATTTGATTGTCAAGTTATTAATGTCAAAATTTTACGAAATTTTACACATATAATTATGATGATGAATAAACATAATTCAACGGTTGGATTACTAAAAAACACATTCGATTTGTAGTTATTAACAGTGTAATATTTAGTGTAATTTAATTACACCAGTGTAAGTTGATAAATAAATGTTTTCTTTAAAAATAATAATAAAAAATCCGTGGATCTGTGAGATTGCATATACGAAGATAACTCACTCCTACCATTTCATGGGCATCTCAATGATGGATCTAGCCACAAATTTCCACATAAGATCCAAACTTTGCAAAGAGGAGGTTGTTAGAGTGTGAAGCTGTTAGTTCTTAAATTGTGTTGCGGTGCTTTTTTTTTTTTTTTGGGGTATGTGAGGTTACTTATGGGTCCATTTCGTTGAATTTTAAGAGGTGTAGAATTGGATAGATAAATGTTTAACTTGTAAAAATATAAAGAAGTGATGCATGTGTGCTAATAGTACCAACTTAAAAAATGAAAAAATGTGAACTAAAATGGAGATAGCCCAATAATCGTGTGTGTTGCAACTTTACTCTATTGGAAGTTGCTATGCTATTATGTATATAGGCAACTAGGCTTAATTAGTAACCATATCCTTCGCATCCTACATAAATCGGTGCATAAAATACTAATAGATTATTAGATCATTCTAACATGCACAAGTAAAAAATTTGCATGACTTTACACAAGTGAGTAATGACCGAGAATTATAACAAGTTTCTCCACTTTTTTTTCAAGGTAATTTGAATTAAATTTACAACCTCGTTAAATAAATACTTTTTTATGCCACCTATGTATTGTGTCAGCCACCACGACCTCCTCCAAACTCGTCATTGTTACTAAGTAGCCGCCGTTAATAAGTTCATTACAATGGAAACGTCTCCACCCAAAATCACGCGATGGTCGCTGTTCACTTTCACCCATTTCCCTCTCTTTAACTTCCTCTTCTTCATTACATTTTCCCTCGCATTACCCTTTTAATCATTCTCTAACCCAAAGAATGAAATGCTCCTTAAGTTCAAGTGATTCCTACACCATCACCCACGCTTTCTCTTCTTGGGTTCCCAATCAGAACCCCTGCACTTCTAGGTGGGTTGCCGTCATCTGTTTCAATAATATCATCACTAGCCTTCAACTTATCGAGATGAGTTTCTCTAGCACCATTAATATCGATTTTCTCATGTAAATTCCCTCACTTTGAATTATCAGCCTTGTCAACAAACTCATTTTCGACCCCATGCCTCAATTTAACAAACTTGGTGCTCTGAAGGCTACTTACTTGTCCTAGAACCCATTCTTTGATCTTATTCCCCTTTATTTCTTCTCCCATTTGGCCTCCTTCAAGAATGTATGGCTTTTCAACAACAAGTTCTTTGGAAACCTAATCGACTTGTTAACCACCCTTTGCTTCCTCACCGAGTCGCACCTTAAGAACAACAAGTTCTCATGACTCCCTTGCATCAAGGTTTTGATGTTATTGTTGCTCATCCATCGGAGCTGGAGGTTTGTCGTTGAAAGCCCTAACCCATACCACTGATTTCGTCAATATCTCCACTGTTAATTGGTCTTCTCACCCCTTCTCTTCTGTGTGTTTTATGTAAGTTTAAATTTGTGTGAGGGGAAAAGGGTTAATAGGCTTAGGTTTTTCTTTTTCTTTTTTATCATTATTCTTTGGTTAAGTATTCCTTATCTCCATTCATGTACTTAAATAAACTTTGTAGAGGAATTAGAACAAGGATGAAAGGGGCTGAACTATAATATTTTTCTAATTGGTTGAACTATAAAATTGTTAAATTTTCCTTTCTAAGATTCTCTCCAGATTTCCTATCATTTATCTCAACTATTAATTAAATGTATTATATCTAATGGTTATTACTATCTGTGTAGGGTTGCACAAGCTTTTAAGTTGTGTATATTAGAATGACCCTAGGTTATTACCATTCTATTAAGTGTTTCCCAATATATAGAGAAACATTCACACCTTTTTAAACCATTAGTTAAGCCATAATCAATTTCAATTTTTTTAAACTTATCAAGTTCACAAAAAAAAGTGATCTCATTGATGAAATTAGGGGTGTTCATGGGACGAGTTTTGTTTGTCCCTAACCCGACCCTAATTTTTGACCGGGCCAATTATATGGACATGAACCCGTACATAGACTCGAAGAGACCTGATGAATCGATGATGTACAAGTCAAAGAAGGATCGGGTTTGAGAAGGATAGGATCGGACTGGGTTGACCCGATATATAAGTTAAATATAATCATTAAACAATCATATAACAATTTTCAAAAGAAAATGGTTCATATAATTAGTAAATATATTGCATACAATAGAATTCCTTTTACTGCATGCAATATTTTTTTTTACCTTTTTAAAGTTTGGGACATTACTAAATCAAGAATAACTTTATATCAATATATAACTTTACGTATAAAATGTATTTTTAAAGGTAGATAGAGTAAACCTAGACTCAAAAACCCTATCCAAAAGGAAAAATAAGGTTAGGAATTTACATAATAAAAATTTAGAAGTAATAAATATTATATTTATATATAAGAGACGGGCCGGGTAACCCGAAGGTTAACCGGAACCCGTCCTCAAACCGATGTCGGGTCAATAAATGAGACCCGACGAGGCCCGAATTAGTTCTATTATTTCTTGTAAGACAGGAATAGACCCGACCCGAGTAGGACGGATGAGACGGGTCAAATGAACATATCGAGTCTTGAACAACCATAAAAGAAATTAATACTTCAAAACCAAATAAAATTGATAATCATAAAGACTTGAAAAAATATCACGTTTTAATAAGAATTCAAACAATTTTCTATGTCTTGTTTGCTTTAAAAATTTAAAAGGCGTTTATATGTAGTGTATTGACTCATCGTTAAGAATTATTGTCAACTTGTCATACGCCACTCCCTAAAATTAACTACAATGTATTTCTTTTCTGGAAATAGCCAAGAACATGTCTATTATTTTGGGTTGGGATAGGCTCAAAGTTGTATTCTCACGACTAGAGTATATGGACTTAATCACCCACCGTGCACGTCCTAGCAGTCCAGATCTGCAACTTCCACGCCGGCTGTATACGACAACCAACTGCTGCCTCTGCTGGTTGTGCATCCCCCTGTTTCATGGCCAGATTTTGCCGCGAGCCACCATCTCTATTGCGTGCAGGCTGCATAGTTTCTGGCGGTGGGAGAGAATGGGGTGGAGTGAGGGAGAAATGGTGGGGGGAAATTTGTGGCGATTTAAACATAATTTCTGGCTGTTTAGGACCGCCAGAAATACAAAAGTTGACACTTAAAGAGAAAATGTGCCACGTCAGCATCTGACACATGCCTTTTGAAAGGAGGGACTAATTAAAAAATTTTTTTTTTGAGAGGACGTTTTAACAAATTTTTTTTTATAGGGACTAAAAGCAAAAGTCGCTAATTTTACAGGGACCAAAAACATATTTTACCCTAGAATATATGAGATTATAAAACTTATTTAAAAACATGTATTTAAGTTATCAAAAATAAAAAGTTAAAAAATATAGAAGGTGAGATCCTCACGAGTTTCCCAAAATACGACAGAAACCCGTGGGGATGGGGTTAAGTTTCATAATTTCATACCCGTTCTCTTTAAACCTGCACTCGAACTCACCCCGACTTTTACTGGTACAGGGAGAGCAAAACCCACCCGACCCGCCCGTTCACATGCCTAAGATACACTAACCCTATTTTTCATTGCTTTCGGTTATCATGTATGTAGAACACCCTAATCAAACTCAATCAAAACTAAAACAAACTACTTGACTCAAATAATCCACTCAACTCGAGTGACTTGGTTCCTATTTTAAGCAAAATGTTTTTTTTTCCAAAATACCTCCATGGAATTATTTTGTATAAATTTACTATATTTAAATGTTTTTTTTCTCTATTTTTGTCTTTTTGTTCTATTACGTTATATTAAATAAATTTTTATATTAAATTATATTTTTCCTAATTATTAAAATCAACTTGTATTATATTAAAAATAAAAATATTAATTTTTTTTATATAAAATACTTATTTTTATATTTTTTATTGTATATTCAATTTTATATGTTTATTATTCAGCCGCCTAATATTGAAAAGGTCTTTCTGTTAAAAAGAAAAAAGAAAAAAGGAAAGCAGATGGCTTATGCATATATGCGTTTCGTCGATTTTCCCACGGCACGAGTACGTTCCCGGTTCTGAGAGCGAAGAAGAGTCAACGGGTTGGCCCGATCCACCCGGTTCGTCTTCAAATCAGGTGAAGAACAAACTTACTTCACCCTCTTCTTTCTTTTACCCCTGAAATTTCTATTCGGATTCTGGCATTCTAGAAAATTCTAAAAAGTTATTGCGTTTTGTTTGCTCACCAACACTTGCCAACTAACTAACTAAACTTTTCCTGAGTAGTAGCAACCTTCTTTGAACCTTGAATTGATTGTTGTTTGTAGTTGTAGGTTTTGTGAGCTCAAACAAACCCTGTCCAGCAAATTCAGTGATTTCGCTTATTGTCTGTGGCTATGGCTGCTGTAAATGAAGGCGCTGAACAGGAATTTGCACCACAAAATAAGAAGCCACCTTCTGAGGATGAGAAGAGGTAGATTGTTTTCTTTTTGCTCTGGTGCTTTGGCTCTGGTGATTCATTTTAGTTGTGAATTAGGGTCGAGGCTGTGTTCTAAATTTTGTTTCTTTTGGAAAATTAAGGAAGAAGAAAATTGTGCCTGGGAGTTTGATGAAAGCTTTGATGAGGCCTGGTGGGGGTGATTCTGGACCTTCAGATGGTGACCAGGTTATTTCTGTTTTTTCTTGGTTGTGGATACACATTCTTTCTAATAGATATAGGGAAGCTAGAAATGCTTTGGTAACGCAATCAGTAGTTGTAATGTGTTCTATGGTATGTTCATTAAGAAACATTTTATATCATGTGTCTCAGGTTATCTATCACTGCACAATTCGAACTTTGGATGGAGTAATTGTGGAATCTACCAGATCAGAACATGGAGGTGAGGTGATTTAACCTGCTTGGGGACCTTTTTGGTGCCTTTTGATTAACAAGATGATAGTTAGTTCTGTTGTAGTGTTGATTGTCTTGCATTTTCTTCTGAAAACTAACTGGTTTTGATCCTGTCTTTTTGGTTACTGCTTACTTTGTTTTTGTTTGAGAATTGACATGGATGGAGTATTTCTTTGTACCCTGTTGTCAACTCTTAGGGTGTGTTTTGTTTAAAGGTTTGTGGAATTATTTTTGGGAAAATGAACTTGGGAATACGACATCCTCATGCTTAGTACAAGCTTAAAACAAAAAATTTATGAGCATTATTGATTCCCATGCCAGGAACAAGCCCATGTTTTTCTTTTTTCTTTTTAATTCCCATCATGACGGGTGAATATCTTCCTTTCCCCCCGGGGAATGAAAGTTGTTTTGAAACACATACAACCATAACTTCCACTTCAACTTCCTTCTACCACATTCCTTCTTCCATTTTTGAGTCTTTGTTTTAACTGAAAAATGTTGAAAACATTTCTAAACATATTAAATGCTAACCAAACATATTTGTGAATTTATTTAGGAATAACATTCATGGTTATAGTGTTCAAAGGAAAATTATTCTTGGTAATTTAATCATATACCTTGAAACAAATGCCCCCTAGGGATTACAAAAACTTGATTTGTGTTCCTTTTGTTGAGAGTTTGAGACTCACCAATTTCATAGTGAAACATCCTACTGCGGAAAATGGTGGAAGTTGGAACCTCAGATTTAGTAATTAGGCTTTAAGTAAAGAGAGTATTAATGCTGAATTATTTTCTTCTGTTTGTAGACATAATTGTTGGGTTAGGTAACCTTTTATGTCATGGAAACAGGCAGGGGCACACCGATAAGACATGTTTTGGGCAAAAGCAAGATGCTATTGGGCTTGCTAGAAGGAATTCCAACAATGTTGAAGGGTGAAGTGGCAATGGTAACCTACTAATTATTTCTGATCTATAGGTTTTTGCTGGTGACTAATAGCTCAAGTCATCTTGTCTCATGCTTAGGGCATGTTTGGTTTAGCTTTTTGAAATGTTCAAACATGAGTTTGGCCACTTCTCAACGCCAAACCAAACATGCACTTAATCCATATTATATCAGAGCTTTTCGTTATGATTTTGTACTAAAGACCATGGTTTAATGGATGCTGCAATACAGGGACAATATTACTCGTTTCATTTGTAGATTTAGCAAAATATTGCTTTCACTGTGCTGAACTGACAATGAAACTGTTATTATTATCATGATCATCATCTATGACTTGTACTATTTTAATGAAAGAGGGGGAATATTGACTGTTACCTGATACTTCTACTTTGATGAAATATATTGTTAATTTTCATGAACATATTAGGGCTTGTTTGGTTTAAGAAAGCATTTTCTTTTCCAGTTCATGTTTTCACTAACAATTACAAAAATGACACTTCGTTTTCATTTTATTTCCCTGTTTTGAAAGATTTTATAGGAAATGTTATAACATCAATCTTTCCTATACAAATATTTGGAAACAGGAAACAAGAAACAGAATAAAATAATATGACATTTTTATAATTATTAGTGAAATTAGCAAATAGAAACAAAATAGAAACAATATACATTTTCTTAAAGCAAACAGGCCCTTAGGTTTTTGTTTCCTTGCTTTATTTTTTGCTACTTATATCTATGGTTTTTCTCAAGGATTTGAGGGATCATCTTTGAAATGCATTTTTATTTTTTAAATCATATTATTCTGTTTTCTTTGAAATGTATTCTAAATATTACTAATATATGGCGGGAACTGCCAATGGTTTCTTTTGGGGTATTGCTTTGGTGGATCTTTAGTTGAATACGGGGACAATTCTAAGCTGATGTCTTCTTCATTTCCCCCCTCTATTCTTCTCTTTCTATACGAAAGATATCTTAATCTTTGTTTTTGTGATTTTGTTTTCTTTCAATTATTTTTTATTTTAACTGGAAAAGAATTATCTAATTATACTGAATTATTTTTCCATTTACTTGATTGTATTATTTTTTCTTGCAGTTCAAGATGAAGCCTCAGTTGCATTATGGTGAGGATGATTGTCCTATTTCTGCTCCTGATGGTTTTCCTAAGGACGATGAACTTCATTTTGAAATTGAGATGATGGAATTTTTCAAAGCCAAGGCAAGGATGTGAGCTTTGGGTTCCATTTTTATTCTTTTTATTTATGTTCTCCATCTTTCTTATCCTGATGAATTTTTGGTTTAATCTACTCCTGGCACTCATTAGCCTCCGATTATTGATTGGGGGTCTTTTAACTGATTAAAAAGATACTTCTTCATGCACCAAAAGCAAAATTCTTTTAATTTGTTTCTTTTTCAACTCTATTCGATTTTTGTATTATCAGTGGTTCTTTATTCTTATTTTGATTTTCATCAGCATTGTTGCTATGTTCCCCAGTACTGCAGTACTGGTTTTCTAGATTTATATGGGACCTTTTATCTTTCCAGATAGCTATGTTTGTGATTGACCTCTGTGTTCTTATCCTCATTTCTTGCTTTTTTGTATATTTCCAGGTTGTTACTGATGATATGGGAGTTGTAAAAAAGGTATGAGTGTCTAGAGTACATTGTCGCATAGATGTTCCTATCATCTTGGATGACTCTAAGGGGAAATATGAATGAAAATCAACAGAGAGAAAGGAAAAGAGTTGTGTTGTGTCTGACACAAATGTTTAATACATCTCCAGCATGGAAAATTGGAAATGCCTCCCTTTTGTTTCGGAGTTTCTATACGTCATATCATGGTTTTAAGTTGTAGCTATAGTTGTGTTGTGATTTCCAAAATTGCTGGCCAATGTGGCTGCAATCGTGGTTGTGAAATGGTTGCAGAATCCTCTCAAACTGCAATATTGTGGTGGCAATTGCAGTTGTGGAACCCAATCACTATTTCATGGATGGGGCATGAGTACATGTTTTTATATTATGTTATTCTTGTGAAAGAAATATTTAAAATTTTTCCTGTTTCATATCATGATAGAGTTCAATGGGTTTTATGCTTAAGTATCTTGTGGAATTTTACAGGAATTTTCTTTGAGAAATTTGAAATTGTATGATAATTTGGCTTGAAAATTTCATGTCACTTTTATAGATTATTACATCATGTGTATATCTTGTGTTCAACAAGTCAAAACTAGAAAGGAGTATTCAATCTGGAAAGGAATTCCCTTTACCGGAAAGTTCATTCACATTATGTATTTCAACAGTTAACTCTCTGTGAGTGTAGGTAGTATGTGAAGGGCAGGGTTGGGAATCTCCAAGAGAACCTTATGAAGTAAAGGCTTGGTAAAACAAATCTTTATTACCTTTTTTATATTGTTCTTCTCTTCATATGTCACTGTAAAATGGTTTGATAAGTCTTTGATGGTATTTTGTTTGGTCATTTCCAGGATTTCAGCAAAGACAGTGGCTGGGAAATTGATCATGTCACATACAGAAGGAGAACCATACTTCTTCACATTTGGAAAATCAGAGGTTGTTAAATAACTTCAAACCTTGTTAGTTTTTATAATGATATAATGGTGGAATAACTTTTCCTGATAATTGGTCTCTCTTATTTGCCAAACATTTCAGCTATGATCTAATAAGGTTGTGCCCATTTTTTTTATTTCCTGATGCCAGTAAGCCATGCAGCTCCCCTAAAATAAAAATGACAAAAAACAGTTTATTTCTTAGGCATTGTTGTGTTGGCAATATCTTACAAAATGCTCTAATATTAATATTGATTTCTGCTCTTTGAATTTGGTGATTACCTTGCTGTTACTCTCAGGTACCTAAAGGTCTTGAAATGGGGATAGGAACAATGGTTCGGGAAGAGAAGGCTGTTATATATGTTACCCGCCAGTATTTAACTGAGTCTCCTCTAATGTCTCTAACGGAAGATTATGATGAAGTCCACTTTGAAGTGGAGCTTGTTCACTTTATTCAAGTGAGTATGATCTTCCTCATTAGAAATCATGGCTTATTAATGAACTTGTTTGTTTGAGTGTCTTGTTCTTTTATATATTGTAAAATATAATATGATTAAGACTGAATTATTCTCAGCATTCTCCTTTCACTATCTACTTTACTTATGTTACTGAGGCATTCATTGATTTAACTCTCTTTTCTCCATTCGTAAGTTAAACATGTCACATAAGTTGTATAATTGGCAGTAAGAAGATTTTGGTATTGGGGCTCGGAATTATACTCCCTGGTCAATGGGGGAGTTTCTAGGCTAGATGGAAAATCCATTTGGTAGGACAATAGTTTTAAAATCTTGGATATGAATATGTTAGGATATATTATATAATAAATATTAATAATCAAGTAAATAGTATCTAGGTTATGATGGTGGAGGCTGGCCAACCTTTTTTAAAATCCAAAGCTTCATGGAAATTTGGAGATCTTTTTTCTACTCTCTCATTGCAAGCTCCTCCCGTTTTGAGAGTTCCTTTCTCTTCTGCTCTTTCATTGTGTGAGTCAGTGGGCGGTTTTAATCTATCACCAAAACCTACTTTTGGGTTTTCCTTCCTTTCTCAGCTCCAATTTGTCTTTGTTAATATTTTCTCTCGTATCTTTGAACATTCTCCAGTGGTCTCACTCTCCGCATGACTTCTTTCTTCTTGATTTCCTCCTTCTATCCCTTGATCTCCACATCTCCAATAGAGAATTACTTTGGATCTCTGTTTCTAGATTTGAAGGATTTGGTTCTACTTTCCTTATCCCAAACACATAGTGGTAGATTCGGATCATACATACTCAGGTAAAAAATGCATGATCAACATCATTTGGAAACTTTCCCAAGTTGTCTTAGGATTGCAAAGCTCCCACCACTTATTCCATTTGTAGGCACTTCCTTCTAGAGCTTCCATATCAAGTTGTAGCTTACCTACATTCGTTCCTTTTATGTGGAAGTCTTGCTTTAGGCGGATCAGCCACCCATACTTGTTATCTCCTTCAAATATTGGAATCCCTGTATGTTCTTCATTGAATGCTTTCCTTAAGCTCACTGGTTCCCTCCGTGATTCTCCAAGCATTTGCTTCTAGACTCTTGATAAGACCATGAGCAGTTCCCTGGATTTGGGAGCTCTGGTTCCAATTAATGGGAACTTGGTATTTTATTGCAGAGAATAGGGATAAACCCTAATGATAGAGATATAAATATAAATTACTAACTAAACAAGAAAACAAATCATAGAGCATTGTAGAACCTCCAGGCTATGTTTGGATATTGAGAATGAAATAAAATGGAATGGGATAGAATGAAAATGGAGTGAGATGGAACGTAATGGAATAAAGTTACCATTCTATTATTAGGATAATCTTATAATGGAATGGAAGAAAAAGGCTTATTCCATTCCCCTTGTGCACACGGAACATGGAGGTGAGGAAAAAGTGGGTGTTGGATATGATGGAACATGTTCCATTCCATTCTATCACATTTTAAACAATTCAAACAAGGGAACATAATATTATTCCATCCCATTCCACTCCATCTCATCCCTTTCTATCAATCCAAACATAGTGTTAGGGTCTGCAAACCTGTCTGCCCGAAGGCCCCAAAATTCAATGATTAGATGTCTATGAAGGCCGGATACTTAATACACTATAGGCACAATATGACACGGATACAGGTTATTCTTAAAATCTCAGGATACAATATTACCTGTATATATTACATAAATGTATAATATTTGTAAAGAGACTTTTATATTTCTTATTAATATTTAACTATGTTAGTAGATGATGATCACAATTCAAAATTTACAAAATGACATTTGTGATCATAAGTCATAACAACATCTTTTCCTTGTCCATATCAAAATATATTCTTTCCCCTATAAACCTGTTACGAAAGTAACATTCTTATTTCCCCTCTCCCCAATCAATGTCAGAATGTCACAAAAAGCATAGTTTAAAAGAAGTCTTGGCTCTGTTCAATTGCTTACATTTTATTGTCTAATACTAAATCTATCATTTTCATCTACCCCATTCCCATCATCCAAACAAGCCTAGCTTCTAAGTTTGGCTCATCAAGAGACAACTTTGCCAATTCAAGAAGTCCACCGCCATCATTATCAAGTGGATCATGTGCTTCTCTTCTAATGTCCCACAAACCTATCTCTCCTTTAGTATATCCTTTATCTTTCCTAGACAAGGTTCAAAGGTTATAATGCACATAAACCAAATCCTCTGCCCTTTTGAGATCCATTTTGTTTCTATTCAAAGAATGAATACTCCAATTGCTCTAACATCATGATGAAGAACAAGGCAAGTAGAGGTATCCCAAATATATTGAAGAAGTATCCGGAATGTATTGGTCAATAATTTCTTTTGAAAAATAAAATTTGGAGGATACTCCCTAGATACGTATTTAGGAGTACTGTACGCGTATCATTATCAGGTACGGGTATGACATTGACACTTTAGCAATGTTGGAGTATTTGGACTTCATAGCTGGATGTCCTCTCCCCTACTTTCCCTCCTTGTTGTCTTTGCTTCCAACCGCTTCTGCTTCCTTCCTACCCTCCTTGCCATGTAGGCAAGGTTGTTACAACCCTAGTTGTTTCAACCCTCCTTGCCATATAGGCAAGGTTGTTACAACCCTAATTGATCTTCTACCCCTTACATTTCCCATACAGCTATATTAATGCTTTTATATTTCGAAAGCAAAATTTAGTGCTTAGAGGTCAAGTTTACGTGATCGACTCTTACTGACCTGTTTTTCAATTTTCTGCTCATCCCTGACTTGAATTCTTTTTCATATAACTCACTTTATATGAAACTCAGAGAATTATGAATAATCGACAATGTTACGTAAAGCATTTTGTACATGACATGTGCCTTTGTAATTTTGTTTGTTTTCTTTGATCAAGATGTTGAACATGTGAAATTTCATGCTGGTAATATATCAACAGGTGAGGGACATGCTTGGAGATGGACGCCTAATAAAACGCCGGATTCGTGATGGAAAAGGTGTGGGTTGAGAATCTATAGTTATTTACTAGTACCAATCTTACAAGGAGAGCGAAGATTATAGGAGGCTTCATGATTTCTCTTTAGCAGAAGAAAAAAAAAGGAAAGAGATAGATATAATGTTGTGGAAAATGCCTGGGTCATGCTTGAATTGTACTTAAAAGTTGTTTTAAATATACTATGCTATTTTATGCTTTTCACAATTTTTGTTCTGTTTCTTTTGTGAAGATGGTATGTTGGGAGGTTGAGCTAAATTTTTTAATTTTATGCTAGCATTCACATAGTTTAAGTATCAGTTGATTATTTCTATTCAAAGTATTTTTATGATATTATATTTTTTTGTACCAAATAGGTGACTTTCCAATGGATTGCCCACTTCATGATAGTCTACTCCGTGTTCATTACAAGGGCACTATCCTCAATGAAGAAAAAAGGGTATTTTATGATACAAGAGTTGATAATGATGGTCAGCCATTGGAGTTCTGTTCTGGAGAAGGCCTTGTGAGTTTACAATTTGAGCATAAATAAACTCAAGCTCCATAGTATTTTTTAGGGTTTATTTTATTAAAGGTTTTGCAATCTGGAAATTCCTTATGAGTTGTGGCTAATTGTTTATTTAGAATGTCTTCCCTTTCATGTTCATGCCATTCATGCAAATACATGAACATTTGCATAGGATTTTGCACTGAATATCATTTTCTTTCTGTTTTAGGTACCAGAGGGATTTGAAATGTCTGTTCGTCTAATGCTTCCTGGAGAGATAGCTCTTGTCACATGTCCCCCTGACTATGCTTATGATAAGTTCCCCAGGTTGCTGATGAAACTACTTTTATTGCGTAATCAATAATTTTGATTTCTTGAAGCATTTTAGTGCAGGCAATTGCCAATTGAATATGTTTTCTATCTTAACGTCTTCTGTCATTCTGTTCTATTCCTATGCTTCATGATATTATTGGCATGCTTCCTCCTTTTTTATCAGGCCTTCAAATGTCCCCGAGGGTGCTCATGTTCAATGGGAAATTGAGCTTCTAGGTTTTGAAATGCCAAAGGTACTTTAGAAATTCTTTTGTTAAATTCATTTACTATATTAGTTGCATATTTACATTTAGCAATAGCAATGCTCTATGGTAGTGAATGCTTTGTGGTGAAGTATGGACAACAAGTTTGGCAGAGATGAGAATGCTGATCAAGTTATGTTCATATTGGTCTTTAAATTGAATTATTTTGTTTTTCAGTTAAGTTAGCATTCCTTAAATATTCTCAAATGGGATAGTTTTCAAGTTTTGATGAAGTAAATTGTTGTATGATTTTGATCCCTTGCTGAACTATGATAATTATATGAAACAGCATGTGATAAATCACACGTGTGGGATTGAATATTTTCTTTTTCAAACAATTATGTAATTAGCTCACACCATTTTATAACCCCTAACCCCTTTTGGTTTCTATTTTACATGTTGTGTACCATATACTTTTTACTTGCCTAATGCATTATGGACTTTATTCCTTATTACAGGACTGGACTGGAATGGACTTTAAAAGTATAATGAATGAAGCTGAAAATATCAGAAACACGGTATGCAAATGAACCTTCACAATTTTCTAAATCTAGTTAGTCCTCAGCTTATTACTGGTGTCTTGATGGTACATGATGTGATTACCTAACATGTTTGTGCACATATTTCATGTGTCTTTTGAGCACAGTATGGGACAAGGAACCAATATACTACTGTTGAAAAGAAGCTTTAGATTGTGTACAAACTGCATATTCACCCTAATGAAAAGATATTGCCTTTCTGATCAAGCAACAATGGAGTTTTGTCAAGATTATTATTTTGAACTATAGATAGTGATTGATTGTTTCCTGGGGAAAGTGTCCTCAATTTTCTTTTGAATCTTGCCTCTTCTTATGGAGATTATAGAATTCTGGTTCCGTTGTGGCTTATTTTATTAATACTTATTATTTGTTTACGGACTTGTGCTAAGATTGCTTATGAAGGAATTATACAACATGATGTGTTTTACTTTTGGTTTTGAATGAAGGGAAGTTGAATGTCTCATGCTGTATTCTTTTCAGGGTAACAGGCTATTCAAAGAAGGGAAATATGAACTTGCAAAGGCAAAGTATGAAAAGGTATTCATCTTTCTCTCTTGAGCTAACACAAGAAGCATAGTAGAACCGTTTACTCTTTCAAGTTTTGGTTGACATATTTCTCATAGAAAATTTATTGCACTGGTGTCAGAATTTTTATATGGAACAGCTGTAGGTGCTGCTCCATCCTGACAGTGTCTATGTATATCTAAATATCACAGTCATTGAACTGTACTATTCTAGGTGGTGGTGTAACAGAAACATCTTGGTCTTATTAGGCTGGATGAGTTGATGCCCTGGGTTTAAATTCCTCTACTCCCTTCCCATGGTCCTCAGGGCCTATAGTTGTTTTTGAAAAAAAATGGCATCAGCTAACAGAAAAATAGCTAACTTTTATTTTGACATTTTGCTTCACTTATCTATATTCACACATTCAAAGGAATTTTGTTAGCAGAACCCCAATGCAAGAGTGGACCAGTCTGTTACTTAGATAATTAGTTAGAGCAGGAGATCTATAGGATATAAATAATAGAAGGGAAGTAATAGTGAGGGATCTTTGGTTTTGGAGTGGAATATGGGATGGAGATCTCAGGTCTCTCAAACACCTAGAGGAGTCTATATTCATATTTCTTCATCTGTGTTCCTTTATGTATCTGATACTGAGCTTGGACTTGGGTTTTCTTCAGTAAAATTTATGTAATTCTATCAATTATGATCCAGTCCTATAAATTTGTCGTGACAGGATTTGAATACTATTAAATTCTGTGTATTTTGTTTGTGTTGGAATATCTATAATTTATTAAAAGGATTGGATTTTGTCAGAATATTATTAGTCACATGTTAATATAAGAAATTAGAACTAGCTGTTACTGATTCTTAGGTAATTAGTATGACTGATTACTGATTTGTAGGCGTACCATTTATTGTAATTGATTTGTAAATAGTATAAATATATGCATGTGTGGTCTACATTAGACACACAACAGTAAGTAATTTCTCTTATTCTATAGATTTGTATGTTACTTGAATTGGAGTTTAGCTGTACATTCCATGATGATCGCTATACTATTGAGCTTATTAACATTATGTGGTAGTTGGCAACAGGTGCTTCGAGAATTTAATCACGTTAATCCACAAGATGACGAGGAAGGAAAAGTTTTTGTAGACACACGTGTAAGTGATCTCATGTCTCTTTCCCAATATATATATTATCATTAATATTCCTTAGAAGGGAAGGATATTTACCTAACTTATAATTGGTAGGTTGATTTCAATTTAGACTAAATTTTTCTCTCTCTCTCTTTTGTGATTGAAGAATTTGCTACACCTGAATGTTGCTGCATGCTATCTAAAGTTGGGAGAATGCAAAAAGTCCATTGAGACTTGCAATAAGGTATGCTTGATGATCACAGCTAACATGTAGCTTTTATTTATTTCATTGGAATAAAGTCCATAAACAGAATAGCAAATAACAATAGTTGGTTTTTCTTCTTTGAATTTGTAGATGTTTTTTTTGCTAAAACAAGTTATTAATTTTATATATGATTAAGGAAGTCCCCACTTCGATGGAGTTGCTGAAATGTAGCAGTATCCATAATGTCATATGTATTTAATCTGAGTCAAGAATGAGGATTTCTATGAATTAATTGTTATTCCACAATGATATGACTTGGTTAATGTCAGCGTGGTTTTCAAATGTAGTCAGAAATAGTAAAAAGTGGGAGGATGGTGGAGTTGGATGATGGAATGAATTATAAATGTCTTTGTAGTGTGCAATGGATCTATAGGGTTTTTCAATACTTAGTTAGAGTAGATGGTATTTATGGTTTTGTTGTTCTTTCAAGCTTCTTAGGGTATGTTTGCGAGTTAGGACTTGGGAAATGAAGGGAAATGGAGGGGAGGGAAAGGTTTATAGGAAACCCTTCCCGTCCTTGTGTTTGTAAATGTAGTTAGATTACAAAGCTCTCTCCCATTCTCCCTTCCCCTCCTAACGTTTCCCTTTGCCCTTCTTTCAAACTCTCTAACACACCCTTAAGGTCCTCTTTTTAGGCCTTTTTCTTTTCCTTTTTCTTTTGGATTAATCTTGATTCTAGCATTTGGTTTTATGTTTTGTATCTTAACGTTGCCTCTTGTCATTTGTTCTTCAATGAACCATACAGGTTTTGGAAGCAAATCCTGCACATGTCAAGGGTCTTTATCGCCGTGGAATGGCCTACATGGCTGCCGGAGATTTTGATGAAGCAAGGGCTGATTTCAAAATGGTAGTAATTTCATACTTAACTTGCTTTAGCATGTAAGGTGTGGCATTCACTTTCTAAACTCACTTGCATGGTCTTTTAGATGATGAAAGTCGACAAGTCAACTGAATCAGATGCAACTGCAGCTCTTTTAAAACTGAGGCAAAAGGAGCAGGTGAGTTTCAGATCAGTTATTCTCTGATATGGTCGACACATCACAGAAGGAAACACTTTTAAGACTTTATTTTCATACACCAATTCATTTGTAGGAAGTAGAGAAGAAAGCTCGGAAACAATTTAAAGGGCTATTTGATAAGAAGCCTGGAGAAATTGCAGAAGCTAAAGCTAACGAAGATGGAGATGAGATGACAAGTGAAAGCCAGAAGGATGGTGAAGTACATGGGGACTCAGATGGAACAAATTCAGAGGATTCACATGAAGCGGCACCCCATGCACATCATATGGGTTGGTTCTCTCACTTTTGGTCTACTGGGACAAAACTTTTTTCATCTCTTGGGCTTCAAAGATGTGCCATACTATAATTTAACTTAAAGCATGTGGTAGTTGGCCATGATACAGTTTCAAAAAGGAGGCATTCCAGGTCATTCTAATACACTGTTTATAGAGAAAGAGAGTTCAGGCATTTGTAAAGTTGATGTTACCAGGAAATTTTACGTTATGTGCTGAACATATTTTTCTGTTCATTTTTGCGGTGTCATTTAAAACATCTTTTATATTTAATAAAAGTGAGTTGTAAGCATAATAGGGAATAGCAGGTGAATAAATTGAAGCAGTTGTTAAAATTATATTTGAGTTGTTTGTTACTTTGTAGGTTTCATGATTCAGAGTTAAGTGGAAGTTTTGGTAGTTTTCAGCGGTATTACTATGCATTATTATGTTTAAGTCACTGTAGCATTAGCATATGTGCCATCCCCTCTCAATCACTATTCACTACTAAGAGTCTCTTTTATTTGCCACTGCCAAGGAAGTATTAGGAAGGTTGAGTAGGCACGATACAGTATTTACAACATTATGAATTTTGCTAGCTATTTTTCTGAGTGCGAAATTGTTTTTCAACGAAATGATTTTATGGCTTGGTCTGAGGATAGAAATGATAGGGTAAAAGTTCAGTCAAAGTAACATGATTGGTATTTAACGTTTGTAATTTTGTATAGTTGTCGAGAATCCTTATGCATCACTTATACTAAATGCGAGAAAAATTTTAAAGTGTAATTGTAAGAATGATTTTAAAAGTCATCCCAGTTAATTTTGTTTTTTTTTTATAGTTATTTGTAAGGTTTGCTCCTTCTCAAGCCCTGAGTAAAATGTTGGAAGAAATTTATCCATGGTTTTGGAGGAAAATAGACAAACATATAAGCGCTAAAATCAAGTTCCAAATTAGTTACAAAACGATGAAGAATACATGCTGACTGAATGAAGAGCACAATTTATGGTGGTTTTAACATAGGGTGGGATCAAGTTATTCAAGGAGACTCGGCTTATTAACTTCTATGAACATTGAATTTCTTCAATTCAACATTAACCTCAGTAGGATATTGCTTAATAACTTAAAGAACTTTACTTTTATTTAGTATTTACTAATTTACTAATTTTAAAACCTTAACAATTATATTTAATGCTAGGCCATAAACTTGGTCCTTTGTAGAATGTTTAAACCTTCTCAGTAATGGAGGACCCACGTTGTTCTGATCTGTTGGCAATAGCAAGGGCACGAGACTTAGCAAAAAAGAATCCCAAGGTATGGCCAGCCACAGCAGCTATGAAGATTCCCAAGTTGAAGGACATGACAGCCAGCATCACCAAGTAAAGGAAACTAATGCGAAAGAAGAAGATGGTAGCCTGAGCCAACCCTCCCTTTATGGGATTAGTCCCACGCTTGATGGGTGGCTGGTTGGACAGAACCTCAGCAAACATTGCAAGGAAAAACACAAACAAGATAGCTAAGATGTACATAGCAACACTATGGTTAGGCCATCCAGAGAAAAGTACTATGGCATCTTCGCCCCAATACAGGTTCATGTGCATCTTCATCTTCCCTGATTGATGCTGATGAATGCTTACACTTAGAGAAAGAGAGACAGAGAGCTTGGGGGTTGCTACGTTTTCTTGCTGGATTTATTCTATAATTAAAAAATAAAAAAAAGAACCAGTGATGGATTGGTGATAACAAATCTTATCGTGCATTAGTACCTATCAATTAATAAAATTCAATCAGCTAAACTTTCATTAGAGATTGTAACTTTCATATCAATTTAAAAGCATACCCTTAATCCGTGCTACCTCTGAAAAGGTAATAAATTTGGTAAATTTATAATATTATTTGTTTAAGTTATTAATCTTGCTATACATGTCTTTTAGAGGGGAAGAAACAATGGATCTACATGGCCCTGTGCATATCAGATGGGACGGATATATGACTTTTAACCCTATCATTTCTTATATAAAAATAAATTATCATATTAGCCAAGTTGATGATTAACTTCAGACACTTGAGTAATTATTCAATAAAAAATTATTGGATTAAATATGTTTTTGGTCTATAAAGATTCATTTTTAGTCCCTATATTCTAAAAATGATGTTTTTGGTCTTAAAAGATTGAAAATATATCAATTTAGTCTTTATCATATAGTTTCCCCGCATATTTTTCTACATTTTTTCTATCAAAAAGTGAGAATACTCTTTTTCATTCCTATCGATAAAAATATACAGAAGAAAATTGTAGGAAAATCTACAAGAAATCTATACGATAAAAGATTAAATTAGTGTATTTTTAATTTTTGAGAGACCGGTGATTTTGAATTATAGGGACTACATATAAATCTAAGCTATATTTCAAGGAAAAAAATATTTAACCCAAAATTATTACATGAAAATTTATGCTATAAGGCTATAAGCAACTTCTGTAATGTATAAATAGGTTTTTATACAAAAATTAAATTTAGATCTTAATGAACAAGAGTTATATCATCTAATCTTTCTAATACTAGCTAAGCAGTGAGCTATATAAAACTTTACGTCCTGTTCATTAGAAAAAAGTATGTTCCTAGTCTTACTATAAATTTTGGGGTTAAATGTTTTTTTTTTTATGAAATTTGGTTTTGATCTTTCATTTATATTTATTTTTATTTTTGTTCCTCTATTTTTTCAAAATCACATGATTTTAATCCTCATTGTTAGTTATATTCCGCTAAGTGATTACGTAGTGTTGATTTTTTCTATGAATTTTTCTTCAAATTTTCCTGCAGATTTTAAAAATCATAGAAACTTTTTTCAGATTCTAAAATTTACAAGAAATTTCATGTGGATATTTCTATAGTAAAGCAAGAAATTTTGCAGTAACATTTTTATGTAAAAAATAATAGTTTTATTTTTGAAAATTTACTACAGATGATTTTTTTAGAGAAAAAAATGTAAGAAATTTCCTATGAATTTTTTTACATTAGGAAAGCCATAGTGAAACTATGAATGTGACTAATAGAGTATTGTTAATAGGGAAGACTAAAAGCATGTGGTTTAGAAGACCAAAACCAATGAAAAAATAAAAAAGGAACTAAAATCAAATTTTGTTATATTTTCAAGGACTTAAAACATATTTAACCCTAAATGTTTATATATGTCCTAGTGTATTGTTTTGAAATAATCTATTCCTATTTAACTGTCCACTTTTGTAGAAAAAATTATTTCTATTAATTAGTTGTCCACTTACAACCACAATGCAATATTAATTACAATTTTCTTCATTTTATCCTTATATGAATAAATGACTCACTGTTAAAAATTAATGAGACCTTATTGTATTAAGAGATCGAGATAAAGGGTAAAATAAAAAGTTTAAAATTTATTTTTACAAAAATAACAGTAATGGTTACATTTCTTAATTTGTGTGTTTTTTGGTGACAATTAAATAAGAATAGAGGTATGTAATACATTTTTACGTGGTATTTAAGGAATATTGTAGTTATAGGGTCATTTTATGGTACAAGTCTGTCACTTGTATACCAATACATGAGTTTTTGAATGCACACGTGAAGGTTAAGTTACTGTTCAATTTTAAGTTATTATTTGGGAACTCTCCCAAACTTATTTTCATTGATGCCCCTGAGAAATTTGTTTTCTTTGCCCACCCCTTTTTGAACCTTAGCCAGAATAAATGAAACACCATTTGAGTAGTATAAAAGATAAAAGCTAGGTTCTGGTATGAAGACCGAGATCTCCGCCGCAGAAGCCGGTAAGATCGGGTTGTCTTCCTGGTTCATTACATTAATTCATTGTTCCTCTCCATGGCAGAAGGATACTGTCACCGCCGCACCACCTCATATCGGGACCATATCGGTGCACAGTCGTGTACCACCACCATCTTTGACGCTCTGCGTGATCTTTCTCCTTTTAATAGGGGAACATTTTTTTTTTCTAGTTAGAATTGTGCAATATAGAGAAGGAATGTTTATTGGTTTACTTTAGTCCTTCAATGAGATAACATTAATCAATTCTTCACACATTCCTTCAATCAAAATAGTAATCACACAACCCCAAATGTTCATTAAGGTATTATGTAACTTTTTATACCTTCAAATGGTGGAACCTTCAAACCCAGGTACAAACTCCCTTACTAGCACTACGAGAAATTTAAGAAAATAATGAGTTATATTCATAAAACAAATCTCTTCGCTGGGGACCGATTGTAAAAAAATGAGAACATTCACTCTTACCAATTATGCCATTTTCCAGCGATACATCTCCACCGATCAATATAATTACTAATATATCTACGGTCAAAATTACTCTTGTATCGGTACACAAAAAAACTTATTTGTGTATCGTAAACTTTTCCTAATTCCTTTGTATTATTTATTTATTTATTTTAATAAAAAAGTTAAAATAAATTAAAATTTATAAAAAAATCTAAAATTATAAATATCATACTCTCTCCGATTCTATTTATATGACAGTGTTTGAAGTTTTTCATGGTCCTATTTATAAGATAAAGTACACAAATTTAGAAACATTTATCATTTTTTCTCGTATTTTCCTTGTTGATTATTAATGATCTTGACACAATTTACCATGGTAGTTTAATTTTAAATAGGGGCGAACTTATAATTTTGTAGAGTAATTTCTTGAAAATCAATACATTAATTACTTTTCTTAATATCTGTGTTTTTGTCTGAATTGTCTTATGAACAGGACCGGGTGGAGTATATTATATCTTCTTCTATAAAATAAAAAAATAATTATAAAATAAAACTTATATGTCATACGTTCTATTATATTATATATCATTTTACATTAATCAATTACTAAAATCAAACATTCCTAACTTATCAGTTAGCTTTATTTAATATAACTTATATCTCACTATATCTCACTATATCTCTCTACTATTGGGTGGCTCAAAATTATGTCATCACTATATCTTTCTACTATTGGTCGATAATAATTTTTATCACCTATATATAAAGAGGATGAGTTTTATATTCCACATTATTTGAGAAACAGCTAAAGCTTTCTGACCGATAGCCAGAGGTAATTAACCTTACCGTTACTTGCTGTGTTCATTATTATATGATTAGTTACTAGTTTTATATTCCACTTAAGTTTACTTTTTATTTATAAAACGCGCATCACTAATTTTCAACTATTAATTCTGTAATAAATTCTACTCAACTATAAACTAAATGAGTATTAAGTTCTACACGTGTTAATGACTGATTTTGACTTTTTTTTTAGGGTTAAATATGTTTTTAGTCCATGAAAAATAGTCCAGATTTGGTTTTAGTCCCTACAATTTAAAACCGGTGGTTTTGGTCCCTCAAAAATTGAAAATGCACCAATTTAGTCCTTATCGATAAAAATTTGTAGCTAATCCATAGCAAAATCTGTAGCAAAACAAGACAATAAGGACTCAATTGGTGTATTTTCAATTTTTGAAGGACCAAAACCACCGATTTTAAATTATAGGGACTAAAACCAAATTTCGACTATTTTTCAGGGACTAAAAACATATTTAACCCTTTTTATCATTCATTCACAAGAATGACAATCGACACCCTTTGGACAGAGTACTGTAATGCCCGTCTTGAAACCCGTGTTAAAACACGTACTCGCGCCCATACTCACATAGGCAACAATGTTAATGTCTATCCACATATCCGTTGGGCACTGGCATGTCCATATTCACGCCCATTATCCACACTTTAGTTAAGTGAAAAGTTAATAACTCGGTAAAAAAATACCAATATAAGAATACTCTAACTCAATTATAAAATTACTCAAATTTATCTAAAACATAATTATTAAAGGTGATACGTCGCCATTGCGTACAAGGATCATGGTGAAATAAAATGACTCAAAGTGGTGAGACGTGTATATTAGGGTTTTGCAATTCAAAGTTTCATACTTTCAAATCTCTTAGGGGTGGTTATGAGTTTTCAGTTTTAAAAAAATTTAAATCAAATTTTTATGACTCAAAACCAACAATTGAAAACTTGTTTTTGTGGTTTTCAAAACAAACATTTTGAAAACCACAAAAAGTGGTTTTCACTTTTTGGTTTCGAGTTGTAAAAACATGATTCAAATTTTTCAAAAACTGAAAACTCGCAACCACCCCAAACAACCCCTTAGTATTTTGATTATGTTCAGATTCTATTTCTAAATTAATTTTGTAATCAGGGGCGAGCTAGGCGCCCTTAGGACAAAGGGGCCCTCAATTTTTTTTTTTAAAAAAATATATATAATATGTGTATATTTATATTATTTTATAAATTTATATTTTGTGTATATATTATTGAATAAAATTATATAGAAGAAGCTTAGTTAGAATAAGACATGAGCTATATATTTAATAAAACTAGATGATAAATTAATTGGAAGGTAATAAGATAACTTATTGAAATATAAGTGTTTGATCTAAGTGAATAATTAATGTAAAGTTATATAAAAAATATTTACATAAATTTTATGATATAAATTCTAATTTTGCTTTTAAACAAAAGTATTATATTAGGCAATTATAGTTTTAATTTTTTTTTACAAAATTTTAAATTCTTATTAATTTTTTAATGATAAAACATTTGATTAAAAATAACAAAAATAGATTATAAAAAAAATAATAATTAAAATATTTTTTAAAAAAATTAGTTTACATAATATATATGTGTGTGTGTGGAGGTCAACTAAACTTACTCCAGGAGTGATGACTCTTGGTAAAATTATTCCACTTATAACTTTTTGTAGAAGTACAAATTTAACAAATCTAACTGTAGAATATATAATATGATACCAACATAATGATTATACAATCAAATGTTTAAATAAGTTGGACATTATAGGTATGTGATCTTATAACCAATATTTACTTATATTTTAATTAAAAAGTATATTATACGTTAAATTGAAGTTATTTGATTATGTATCAAATGATTTTAAAAAGTTATGAAACTTTGCAGACTTAATCTATATATTTCATGAAAACTTTCAATCTAACAGTTGAATTAATGAAATTCAATGTTTACAGAAAGTTATTAAGTGGAGTAATTTTACTAAGAGTTACTCCAGATGTTAGTGGATCCCCACCCATATATATATAAAAAATTATGAGGATGGATCTTAATTCGCTATATATTTGATTTAGTTTTTATTTTTGTTATATTATGATTTTATAATTATATATTTGATAACAAAATTATATTTAGGGTACGGGTATTGATTGGAAAAATTTATAATATTGGCCCCCTTGATATCACTTGCTGGCTTCGCCCCTGTTTGTAATATATATGAGATTTAAAAATATATTTGTAATGTGCAATATATAAATATATTAGATATTTTAATAAAATTAATAAATATATATAATTATGTATTTATTTCATATGTGTGTGTGTGAGTATGAGGTGGGTTGGGTACCATAGTGTCCATTCCCGCTTAGTGCCTTGTCCATTATATACCAATAGGGATTGAGCTAAGTTGTCATACCTATTCATTCTTCATCGCACGATACACTTTTTTTTAAATGGAATTTATTTTATTCTAAAAATATCACTGAATTTTTTATTGCAAAACTATTTATGGAATAAGTATTTTTGCAGAAATGTTGATGTATAATCAAAAGTCTTGTTTTATTGTGATGCAAAATTGATCGATGTTCTTAAGAAACGTAATAAATATTAATTCCTTCTTTTAGTTGCAACCAATGGTTTTAATTTGGACTTTTGGTTTAGTAAAATTTAAGGTATTCAAAAGGGTGGACACATTATTTCGTGTTTAGTTGTATTCTATTCTCAATTTCTTTGTTAATCCCATCTAAGCTTCTATATTATTTATTAGACTTCCAACTAAATATAATTATTAACCTTATAAATATCGTCATTTAAAGGAGTGATATGTGCTCTTAATTAATTATTAAGAGAATCATACATTTGTTTAACTAGATTTGATCGATATTCTTTTGTTCATAATGAAATATATCTTTTCCTTATATATATATATATCAAGTGTTGATATTTTTCTATTACTAACTCTTATAAGCCATTTGTTAAAGGATGATTCTAGGGTGGATCAAATAAAATTTAGTTTTTTTTCTAAGCAAAGTGAATATAATTAAAAAGAAGTATAAGGGGTACTCCAACCCAAATACAAAAGACACCGTCACCAACCCATGCAACATTACAAGGTTACCCAAATGAGTTCCTATAACTCAACAGTCTCCCTAATCAGAACAAAGATACACCAAATTGAAACTAGATCAAACAAAATTTAGTATAAGTAATCTAATTTACATTTTGTTAAAGGTGTGAATGAATAATTTTATTTTTCATAATTCCTTATATGATTATTTAAATTTAATTTAAGTAAAAATATGAATTTATAATATATATAATCTATATTAGTTTCGTTGATGATCTGTCAATTTAAAGTTAAAGAGAAAACTTCTACACTATTGATTTGAATTTTTATTCTTTTTAACCAATATTTCATAAGAATAACAGAAAATTGATTTAATACATACCATTCATTAATAAAATGAACTTTGAATTTGATAATAAAAAATTTAAATAATTATATTTTTACATTTTGAATCATGTGATTCATGGTTCACCCTTTACACACCCCTTTGTTAAATTCAAGTGTAAAAAATTTTACTTCACCCCAAACTCAAGTGACATTAAGAAAGTGCTTACACTTTTATGACATAAAATGATGTGATAATCCTATGGATAAAATTAAACTCATCAATATACGGATTGAGATTCTCTCCAATTTAGAAAAAAATTGGACACCATCACAACCATCCAAAATAATTTATTTTCTATATAAATTAAAATAGAAAAAAATCAACTTGTACTTTGTAGCCATAGATTAAGAGGATTACACACTCTCAAGTTGAAACTCAACTGGAGAGCATCCGTACGCTAGCTCAATATACACTTAAATCACATCTTTTTTTTTTTAATCTTTGTCGTATTACATGTAACATTTGGCTTAAATTGATTCCCTCCAACAAAAAGACGTGTATCCTCCAAATTAAATGACTTATTTACTAAATTAATTTGCAGCCAAGAGTATCTTGGATTGTCGATCAAGAACGTCAAATGGCAAAAGATTTACCGTTGGCAATTCATTCCAGAAACGAGGTTTGTTTGAAACTATAGCAAATTAATATTTTATTAAATATTATCTTTTGTTTGGTAAAGGGAGGGATGAACCGAGAAGAGGGTTATTGAAAACATTTTCTCCTATGTACTTTGGAATGTCAATAATTTATAAAGTATTACCCCTTTTTTTCCTTCATTTCCCCCTAATCCTCCCATCTGAAAACTGCTTTCCTGAAATTGGGATTATCTATTACTAGAGAGAATATCTATCCTTCCCCTCTACGTTTCTAAACATACCTAAGTTTGTGATTTCCTTGCTGCTTTGCCTCTTTGAAATAGTGATTTAATATTCATAGTTATAACAAAAATAAGCACAAAGCAACAGTGATTAACTTCTTTTCTCCATATACACACACATTCAAATAAACAATACAATAACTAACAATTTACTTTTAAGTTTTAAAAGTTCACCAAACAATATAAAATATGTCAAAAATATATTTTTATAAATTCATGTCAACTTTTCTACGAACATACATACATATTTGATTGAACAATATAAAATTAATCTTACTTTCAGTTTTAAAATTTACTTAATTTTTCAGAAAAAATACCCAATAAACATAAATTAATTCCTAACATAATTTTTATTGAAGAATATATTATATGAACTTAATTCATTTATAATAATAATAATTAAACATAACCTTTTAGTATAAAATAATAAAACAACTAAAATCTTACTAATTAATATTAATTCATGAATGTACGTGTATATAGTGAAACTGTGAAAATGAAAAATATTACCAAAAAATTATAGCATATAATAAAAATCAAATTCAATTTTAACAATTTATATATTCTATATTTTTAAGTTTTTAGTAAAACTAATCATCACTATTTAACTTATAAATGTTATTAAATTATATTGTATTGAATTATATATATTTCAATAATTTTATTTTTAAAATTTTGTTCACAGTACCTTGATCAAGCATAAAATTTTAATCATATAACGTTTTAATTTACCTTGCTATCCAATAAAATATTATCATATTATTTAATAAATATAATATCTCATTGTTATTAAATTTAATAAATAAAGTTACAACACATTATTAAGTGATTGATCAACCATAAAAGTTTTAATCATATAAGTTTTAATTTACATTACTATCCAATAAAGTATTGTTATATTATTTAATAAATATAACGCCTCATTGTTATTAAATTTAATAAATGAAGTTACAACACATTATTAAATAATTGTGTGGAATAATTTTATACTAACAGTACATATAAATTAAATCCTTAAAAGAATTAAATGAAAAATTTAAACTAAGAAATACTTATGAATAACTATTTAATTACCTATTTGAATTATTAGAAAAGTTCAAATTAAAACAATCATTTATTTATTTATTTTTGAATATTTGATGGCATTTCCTTTATTTTTAATACATAAAGCATTTAAAATGATTATGTATTAGTAATCAGCAGTGTTTTAAAAACCGAACCGGTAATTAAACCGGTGAAGGCATTGATTCACGGTTCAATGGTTCAACCGTGGTCGAACTGGTATTAATTAAATATATATTTTTAAATATTATATAATATTTTAATTAATAAAATAACACAAAATTATAAGAAATTAAGATATATGAAGTTATAAACTTGTTTAAACAACCTTATTATAAGGTTTATAAAACAAAAAATAAAAATAATTGATAAAATAATAAATATCTATGTGTAATTCTCAAACATATGTTTTTATTTATCTTAAAAGTATTTTATATTAAATAAAAACTAAAAAATAAAAAAATAGAATTTTTTTAAGAAAGGCCGGTTCAACCTGTTTTTTATCGGTTTTGGTCGGGTTTACCGGTTTTTGACCGGTTTACCGGTTTTTTGACCAGTTTTTTGCAGCACCGGTTCACTGGTTTATTTGGACTGGACACAGGACCGGTTCACCGGTCGGACCAGCCGGTCCGGTCCGGTTTTCAAAACTATGGTAATCAGTAATAAATGTAATTGCAGGTCAATATTACTTATATATTAGAATTTGGATTTGATTGGTATACACGGTTAGTGTAAAAAAGTTTTAAAGGGAGTAGGGGGTTACTCCAACCAATAATTAATTACATCTACACAAAGTCAGAGAAGGGATTAAAACAAACATAACCAGGAACCAAATAACACCAAATTTAGAAGTAAAACCCAAATTAAAAAGACCCTTTGGACAAGAGACAAAACAAAGACAAAGCCATTCCCAAGCTTAGCAAGCTTCAAAACAAGTTGATACGTGATCCAAGGCAATATGCAAGGCCAGCTAAGGTGTGATCCAAGCTTCAGTTTATGCTGTAGCAAAAGAAAATACAATGCCCCACACATTCGCAAAATATTCCCAATCACAGACAACAAAGGAAAGAACTCCTAATCCCCTGCAGACCGCACACAACACCATATACAAGCGGACATCACTTGTAGGAAGAACCCAACATTAAGCATGTGACCACAGTTACTTTAAGTTACCTCTCCATAACCCCACAACACTAATAGACACTAAACCCCAAAGCAACAGCTCTGTCAGCAAGCTGAATGGAAATTTAAGTAGGATCCCATGTTATCACTCCATAATATAAAAGGGTAACAAAAATCAACATCCTTAGCTTTTAAACAATTCCAAGATCTAATTTTTATTAGATCCAGCACAGTACCTGGTTCCAATACCTTATTGGAAAAGATCATAAACTCACTACAGGCTAACTACAAAGACCAAACAGCCACCATCCAAACCAAAGACCAATATCTCCTGTTAAAAAAGTTACAAACCGGAAGATTTAGGGGTATTCATGGGTTTGGGCAACCCGACGGTTTGTGACCGACCTGACTTGGTGGGTTCGGATTGGTCGATTTCTCGGGTAGACCTGGCCCGAGAAAAAAGAAACCGGAGGTGGATGGTTCGAGTAACGGGTTTGGGGTTTACTTACCCGTGTAACCCGACCCGGCTCGAGGAGACTTATATATGAAAAAAAGTTTTTTTTCTGGCCCAAGCCCTGTATTATACGCGAGACAACTTGTTTTTTTGCAAGAAGCTGTTTTTCTGGCCCAAACCCTGTTTTTTTTTGTCAAGCAAGAAGCTGTTCCAAAAAACTATTTTTGGCGTTTTTTCTGTCCCAAAACAGAAGCCCAACTCGACCAACCCACCCGAACCGACTCATGTATCCTCGGGTCGGGTCGGGTTGACCCATGCTTTTTTGCGCCCGAACCGACCCAACCCATGTCCCACACTCGGTTTGGTTCCAAAAAAACCCATGAACCTGGCCCGAGAACACCCCTAGACAGATTCACAAATTGATTGAAGTTCTCCCGACAGGAAGAATGTAAGATAGAGCAAAAGCCACCCTAATGCACACACAACATCCAAACTTTATAAGCAAAAGAATATTCAAAGAATAAATGAGAAGTTGACTCTATTACATGACCACACTGATGGGTTTCTGGCAAGCGAACCACAAATCCAGCAGTATAATAGTAAGTAAGATATCGTCTCCACAGGGAACGACAATTTATGTAAACCGAAATCGTATTTATCAAGAGAATTAACAGTTTAGAGTGAATATGGTTGCGAAAATATAAATAGCAGGTAAGATCAATGAGAATTAGAAAGGTAGAGTCAGAGATACTTTACTTGGATTAGGATTGAACTTCATTTCATCACACCCTTCATGTATATAAAGACTATCTATTATTTTAGGTTTACTCTATAATACTGTAGACAAACTCTATTGCTAAGACCCCGAGTTACTAGCGGCCTCACACACTCAAAGATAAACTATGCGGGCTCTCCCAGGCGACAGACTTACCCTCGGCTTATTTTGCTCTATTTGTTCAGTTTGTAAAGGATTATTTGAAATACGTGGCCTACCAAATGAATGTATACTTTCGCTAGAATACTGTCACTACCCATCGCTCATTAGATATACCCATCTCTCGCTTCCAGGATTGACAATCAACTAACTCTTTGCTATCGGATTACCAAGCCTATTGGTCGGATGCCCATTTAATTAGAGTACTCACACTACCCCCTCAATCATTAGCAAAACACCCTTTTTTGGTACAGTAGTAACCGAGTCCTCTTATTCAATCAGAGATTGAGTTTCTTCATAATCCGCTCCCCCACTCTCGCTCCTAGCCAGAACTGACCCAGTTAAGACTAGCCTATAACTCCAGGCGTAAACCGCGGGAATTAAGAATAAACACAGAATAAGATTACCAATATTATAGACAGAGAGCTCAGAAATAATAAAATAGAATTTACATACACTTGGGGATAGAATCGATTACATTCAATCCTACTGGAGAGTTAACTACTTGGAGTAGTCATATACACCACCGAAGATGCTGTCACCATCTTCAATCCTTGTGAAGCACTCCTCCTCTCCTAATCTAAACTTAGTTACAGTACATAATCACTAGACGAGATTACAATACTATATTCCACACTGTCTAACCCCCTCTCCTTTGGATTGACGCAAGAGGTTCCTATTTATAGATTAGGAAAGACAAAGCAAATTTGGGAAGAGATCCTCTTAAAAACGCCAAGTGGGAAGCAATTTGCGTGTTTTGCGCTTCAAGCTGCGCTATAGCGCAGGTTCCAGAGAGTTGCGCTTCACCTGCGCTATAGCGCGGGGTGAAGCGCAGCTAGCGTCCTGCAGCTTCAACTTTCCTCTTTTATTTCTTGATATCTCCCCCAGACTGGTTTTCGCGCGTTTGTCCTTCCTTGTTCCCCTTTATTTTCTGATATATTTGTATTTATTGTGCAATCCTTGTTTATTTGGTAAGCTTGTCTGCAATATCTTTGATTGATTGGTTCTGATCTCCTCATTAATGATTCAAATCTGCTTCAAATCTTTAATTAATTATCTTCAATCAATCTACAATCTTGCATAAATCCTCCTTATTTAATGCCATTTAATCTCTGAATTAAATCTTTGCAAGAATCCTGCAAAAATCAGCAATAAATCTATTAAAATAGCATCAAATTCAAAACTAGGATTAATAAATACAAATTATTAAATATTAAATAAAAAGGGATAAAAATGGGGTAAAATTATCATTTTGTCCTTGATAAGTGAAATAAAATATACTAATTTATCAACTATTTTTCACTTATCACACACCACACACAACCAACATCCAGAATGTTTGATATGTTCCTTCTAATTAAATTTTGCTTGGTAGAAATCCTATTTAAAATAACTCTCCAAACAAAACATGAAATCTTAGTCGGGACAAGATGAGACCACAACAAATTGTGCAATGGAAAAAATGCAAAAAAATGGCCTCATTCATAATAACTTTGCATGCCGACCGTACAGAATAAATTCCTACCGGATCAACACTCCACCTCCAACAATCTATAGTACCCTCAGATAGCTGCACCTAGGGCTGTAAATGAGTTGAGCTATTCATGAACTATTTGAGCTCAACTCGTTAAATGCTCGATCAAGCTCATTTGTTTAATTAAACAAACAAGCCCAAGCTTAAAGTTGAGCTCGATTATTTAAATGAGTCAAGCTCAAGCTTTATAAGTTTGACATTAAGAGCTCGTGAATAGCTCGCTTAATAGTTAATATATATATATAATAATTAATTAATCTATACTAATATATAAAGGCGATGCTTCTTTTTGGTGTCCACATTCTGTTTCTAATTATGTCCCTAATTAATTTCAAAATTACTTTAAAAATTAACGACTTAAATAATAAGGATAATATTTTAAATTTAAATTAAGAAATAGGGATTAAAATTAGAATAGTAATGTAAAATAAATAAAATAGTAATGTAAAATAATTACTCTATATATATGAAAATAAGTATTGAAATATTTCTTATATTAGTCAAGAAGTTATGTATTGAATTTTGAAAAATATAATATTTTTAAATTTTTAACTATATATATATATCATATATTGAGAATATATTTTTTATATTATCATTTAATAGTAAAATACTTATTAAATACTAAATTCATAAACTTTAAAAAAATTTTAAAGAAAATTTTCATAAAAGCAACAACAATGAAGTTATAAATGAGCTAAACAAGCCAAACCCAAGCTTTGTTTTTCTTTAACAAGCCAAGCTCAAGTTTTAAGTTTGGCTCATTTAAATAAATGAGCCAAGCTTGAGCCACCAATTTTTTTCACAAGCAAGCCTGAGCTTCAGGTACTCGGCTTGGCTCGTCTCATTTACAGCCCTAGCTGCACCGACTATAGCTAAATTGAAAGATGTTGTAACTGATCTTGTTCCCATTGGAATAAATTCCTTCTCCAGCTCCACGCCCATAACAAACCAATCTTCGTGCAAACAATCAAATTGGCTAAAGTCACATCCTTATTTTTGCAATTAAGAATAATCTAGGATATCGGTCACATAATGCCACTCCGCCAAGCCAAATATCCTTCCAAAAAAAGAATATCCATCCCATTCCCCACTTTCCTAACACAATCTTTTGAAAACCAGTCAAAGAAAACCACATGTGTTATCAATTGACCAAATGTCCGACCACCAATTAGACACTTTCCTCCCCTTCCCTCTCACGCACTCAACACTTTCCCCATAGATTGAATAAATAAACCTATGCCACAACCCCCCTTTTTCTACTAACTGTAGAAACACAGGGGAACACTAAAAGGGGGGGTTGAATAGTGTTTCTTTGTATTTTAAAAGCTTTTTGAAAACAACAAGTTATAAATAGTTTCAGACAGGTTTATCGAGGCTGTCTGAAGTATTTGAATGGTTCCTGAAAATATATTTTAAAAGGTTTCTTTGCTTTTAAAATATTTAGAATAGCTTTTCAACACCCTTGATATTAATATAAACGAATTGACAAGAGATAAGGGATAGAAAAACTTAGCCAAGGATTTATCCTGGTTCACTCACCACCACTGTGAGCTACCTCCAGTCCCAATGCCAACAAACACTTGGATTTTCTCTTAATCTTTCACAAAGATTACAAGTATTCTTTTCTATCAAGCCTCTTCAGGCTCTACAACACAAGTATTCTTTTCCAGACAAGCCTCTCCAGGCTCAACAACACAAGTATTCTTTTCCAGACAAGCCTCTCCAGGCTCAACAACACAAGTATTCTTTTCCAGACAAGCCTCTCCAGGCTCCACACAATTACAGTTAAAAGAAGTTTAAGCTTTTAAACTACACAAGTTTAAAGCTCAAACCTATTACAATGTACAGCTTAAAAACTGAGGTATACTCAGGATATGAAAATATAAAGTGTACAAAGAAGTTTATCAGAGTGATTTTCTTGAAGAAAATTTGCAGCGATGATTCTCTTTTTCTATATGCTCTTCTCTGTTCTTGTTGCTTGCTAACTGATGGTCTTCATAAGGGGTATTTATACCCAGACTTTAATCCGTTGAAAAACCACCGTTTAGAGATAGCATTAAATGCTGTTCAATCCGTTGTGATACATACTTCTGAGCATCCTCATATTTCTGACACAGTACAAGGTTGCATCTGCCAAAAAGGCTGCTTCAGGAATTGCTGCGTTGCTGCGTTTACAGAGATTTCCGCAGTGGTGTATGAAATTCAAATGCACCAGGAAAGGCCTCTGTGTTTGTTGCCATAAATGTGTTCCAAAACGTACGAGCAGCAGAGACTCAGAAAAGTCTTCACGCAAGGTTTCAGCAAGGTTGCCACGTCATTATTAAAGCTTCAGACGGCTTCCGAACTTCAGACGGGTTCCAGTCTTCAGACAGGCTTGGCTCTTCAGACAGCCTTCAACGCTTAAGACAGGTTGACCACTTCAGAAGGCCTGTTTCCCTCAGATGACTTGAAGCACTTCTTAAAGACTTATAAAGCGTATTGTGGCTTGCTGAAATCACAGATAGATAATTAAATACTTAAGAGTATCTGTGAAAATAAATACTGTAAATTTGTTAATCATTAAAACTTGGAAATATTGTTGTCTTAAAACATCATAAACTCTCTTATGATATTTTTGAGACTCAACATTCTCCCCCTTTTTAATGATGACAAATTTATCTTAAAACTGTAAAATCTGAAAGGAGTATGTGATTTTAATAATAACTCCCCCTCAGATAATGAACTTAATAGTTCTTCTTTGCTCCCCCTGAGTCCTGTAGCACTTCACATTTGAATCAGATTTTTGTTAGTTTTAGTATAGTACTCCCCATTTTGTCATCAATCAAAATGGAATGATAGAGTAATAACCAGTAATAGAGCAATAAGGCAAACGGGATTATGATAAAGTCAAGTAAGTAAAGTCAAGTATCAGAGCAAGTATCAGAGCAAGTAAAGTCATTAATGCAGGGTTAAACAGACAATCAACACTTGAAAAAGAATATGAACATAAGACAATGGCAATAAATTAGTCCTTCTTCTTCAGCAGGGCTTCAGACAGAAAGGAGATCAGTTCTTCCTTGGCCTTGTCTATGGCAGCTTCAATAGAAGATTTCAACTCTTGTTGCCCACTTCTTATCAGCTGTTGTTCATGAAGAATTTCTTGCTGATTCTGAAAAACCTTTTGTGCTTTCTTTTCTGAGACTTCACATCTCCGCTCAGATTCTTCACACCTCTTTTCAAGAGCCTTGACCTTGGATTTCAGCTTCTTGTTCTCTTCAAACAGGTCAGGTTCAGACTTAACCAGGATGAGCTGAAGGTAGGGACAAACAAATCTCAAGACTCCAAAACCAGGCTGTAAGCCATATTCTGAAGGATTGTAGACGGGGCAGAAAAAGGTCCCAACATACTTCAGAAGCACCCAAGCTTGGTTTAATGAATCTGCCTGTGGGGGAAAGTGATCTCTTAAGAAATGGTACTGAACATTTGTGAAGTGTCCAACACCCATTGTAGATTCAGCATCAGGACCACTACATCCAGAAGAAGACCCAGCAGCTTCTCTGATCTTCCAGTAAGATTCCCACATCCAGTTCTCAAACAGGTGATTCAAGCCTCCGCCTTCTGAGATGATAAACTCAGGAAGACCTGCCCATTCTGAAGCAGTCATGGCTTCAGACAGGGGTGCTGATACAGAATAGACCTTAGGACCCTTCAATTTTTCCTCTTGACCTTCTTTGAGGGGATACCTAGGAATAATCCTATCAGGTTTCACCAAGATTTTGGTTGAAGGCCTGATTGAACTGGTTCTAGGAGGCCTGTAGCCTATCATGCCAACTCCTCTAGCCAAGTCTCTTTGAAACAACTCAGCTTCTGTGTTCAGCATTCTTACCATTAGCCATTCTTCATTGTTCAGCTTCCATGAGTCTTCAGAGAATGGATTGATAAGATCCCATGTATGATTAGGAGGGACAACACCCTTCCTTATCTTCTCCAAACCATCAGCATTGTTGGAGTACAAAGCCCTTACATCAGACACAGTCTTCCTAGTGAGACCCTGATGAAGTGAGACAGCAGGGGCTGTTCTAAAGTGATGCAGCTCTTCAGACAAATGCTGGAATTTTGGCAAAGGACAAGAGCCAAAGGAGGTTCTTGTCAGTCTCTTGCATAAGGCTGCAATCTCAGCTGAAAGGTTGAATTGATGAACAGATGAGGGTGGTGAAGGAGGTAAAAGTGTGTGAGGTGAAGATGATGATGGTGAGAAAGGTGATGAAGGTGAAGATAATGAGCTATCAGATAGCTGTATGTACAGAGGTGAAGGGGGTTTGGATGGTGAAGATGAGGGTTCAAGAACTTGGTTTTCTTGAGGTGCAGGGGGTTCAGACAACAGATTGTCTGATGGTATGATGGGTGTAGGTGATGAGGATTCAGATGGTATGAAAGGTTCAGAGGGTAATGGAATTAGCTGTAAGGTTGGTAGAGGTTGGGAGATAGGTGGAGAAGGTTGCTTTGTTGGTGATGAAGGAGGTGAGGGAGTTACATTATCAAATCTCACATTGATCCTTTTGTAAGGTTTGAGAGCAAGAACATCTTGAGCTTTAGCAGCTCTTTCTTTTTCTTCCCTTTCCTTGGCTTCCTTATCCTCCCTTTCTCTTTCTTCAGAGGAAAGAGTCCTTCTCCTCTTGAAGTATTGGTTAGCCTTTACAAAATTTTGATACCTTCCAGCAATGTCTACTTCTTCTAGGTGAGAAGCAGTACTTCTGGTAATCCTAGCTTCAGACACTGTCTGAAGTAGTTTACCTTTCTTCTTTTTCCTCTGAGGTGCACTTGACCTCTTTCTTTTCGTTGAGGCTTCAACAATGGCTGCTTGCTTGTCATCCTCAGCATAAGCAAGTTGTGAGGCTATTGCAAGAGCTCTATCAGTTCTCTCTTGCTCTTCTTTCAGTTCTGACTCTTCTTGTTCAATGGCAGTAGCCAAAGCAGCAACCTGAATCAGTTCAGGGTCAGAGGAGCATGCAGCAAGAGGTTGAGCAGCAACTGCATCAATATCCACAGCCTGTCCTTCCATTATAGAAGTAGGCTTTGAAGATTGTGCAGCTTCAAACACCTGACCCACAATTTTAGACAACCTTTGAGAAGGTTTCTGAACAGGTTCAGACACTTGAATCTGCACAGTGGAACTTCTTCTCTGAGCTTTCTCCATCAGCAAACTTTCTTTCATGGTTGGGGAGGGAGGCCTTGGAGTCAGCTTAATCTTCATGCTCTTCAGATTTGATTCACCAAACATAGGAATTGAATGGTGATCAAAGAGTTGGTGAACTGGAACTTTAAAATGTAACAACACCTTGGTGATGATGGTGTTGTGAGGAAAACTTCCAGCAGAATCTCTCATCCTCTTCTGAAGGTGGTACATGATGATATTTGGAAGATTTATCTTCTGCTTCTTCAGAAGGTGAATGAGGCAGAATCTCTCCAGTTCAGATACATGGTTTCTGCTGCCACTCTTAGGGATTATAGAGTTCCCCAAAATAGCATGCAGAACTCTAGCCTTATCAGACATATTCTTAGCATCTAGACTAGCAGGAGAGGGAGTTCCATACAAAAACTCAGTAAAATATTTCTGACCTCCATTTCTTGATTCCCAGCCAGGAGAGAAGACAACACCTTTAGTCTTGACACCACAGACAATGGCTAAGATGTCTTCATCAATAAAAATAGATGTACCAAGCACATCAGCCTTGATGGTGGTGTAGATGCCTTGAGGGTTAGGGATTCCTCTGGCTGTGGCCCAGAAATCAAGTATACTCTGCTCATGCCAAGGTGAACAATTTTTGTTGAAGTATTCAAGCCACCCAGCTGCTTGAAATTCTGCATGAAGATCCATTCCTAGTGCTTCAAGCTCTTCCAGAAAGACACCCTTGGTCTTCACAATTTTATCAGCTCCAGACTTCTTTGGTGCCATAGTTGAAGGATGGAAAGAACTTGAGAGAGAAAATGCTTTCTTGAAGACGAAGAATAGCAAAGGTTCTGAGAGGGTAGTGAGCTGTAACGTACCAAGGACTCACTTCCTTACAGCACTTATAGACTTCTGAGGCAATGATGGCAGAGACTGGCCGCGCAGACATAGGGTAACGTGTAGAGTGGATTTAAACCGTCCCTTTATTGCCACATCATTTGTTCATTTCAGACAAGTGCATGATTTCAGACAACTAATCGAAATTTCAGAAACCCTAAAACTTCAGACATGTCACAATTTCAGAAATACTGAAATTTCAAATGTTCATTTTAGACGACATACAAAATCAATTAGAAAATGCATGTATGTTCAAATTATCACGTATGAACTTAAATCTGTCTTCAGTCAGGGGTTTTGTGAATATATCTGCCTATTGAAGCTCTGTTTCAATGAACTTTATATCAAAAACACCTTTCTGAACATAGTCTCTAATGAAATGATGCTTGATTTCTATATGCTTTGCTCTAGAATGTTGAATGGGGTTTTTAGACAGATTGATGGCACTTGTATTGTCACACAAAACAGGTATAACAGATATAGGAATATTAAAATCCTCAAGCTGATACTTCACCCAAAGAAGTTGTGAACAACAACTTGCTGCTGAGATATATTCAGCTTCAGCTGTTGATAATGCAATAGTGCTTTGCCTTTTACTTGACCAGCTGATCATGTTGCCTCCAAAGAAGTGACAACCTCCACTGGTGCTCTTTCTTTCAATTCTGTCTCCAGCAAAGTCAGCATCACAGTATCCTATTAACCTGCGTTCTTTGTCTTTCTTATAGCAAAGACCAAGATTAGTAGTACCTTTAAGATATCTAAAAATCCTCTTAACAGCTTTATAATGAGTAATTCTTGGATCTGATTGAAATCTAGCACAAAGACACACACTGAACATAATGTCAGGTCTGCTTGCTGTTAGATACAATAAAGAACCAATCATTCCTCTATACAAAGTCTGATTCACTGGTTCTTCATTCTCATCTTTGCTTAAATATGTTGAAGGATGCATAGGAGTTGACATGGGCTTGCAATCATTTAAATTAAACTTCTTAAGCATTTCTTTTGTATATTTCTCTTGATAAATCCATATACAATTAGATTCTTGCTTAATTTGAAGTCCTAAGAAAAATTTTAATTCACCCATTAGGCTCATTTCAAATTCAGATTGCATTAACTCAGAAAACTCCTTGCAAAGAGAAGAATCAGTGGAACCAAATATAATGTCATCAACATATATCTGGACTAGCATGAGACCTTTGTTAGATTGTTTTCTAAAAAGAGTTGTGTCAACTTTCCTCTTTCAAAACCATTTTTGATAAGAAAATTGCTCAATCTGTCATACCAAGCTCTTGGGGCTTGTTTTAGACCATAGAGAGCCTTTTTCAATTTGAAAACGTAATCTGGAAAAGTCACATCCTCAAAACCAGGGGGTTGTCTAACAAAGACTTCTTCTTCAATGAAACCATTGAGAAAAGCACTCTTAACGTCCATTTGATATAGCTTGATGCCATTATTTATAGCATAGGACAATAAAATTCTAATTGCTTCTAACCTGGCCACTGGGGCAAAGGTTTCTGTGAAATCAATTCCTTCTTGCTGATTGTATCCTTGAGCCACAAGCCTTGCCTTGTTTCTGACTACTTTCCCTTCTTCAGACAGCTTGTTTCTGAACACCCATTTGGTTCCAATAATAGTTTTCCCATGGGGTTTAGGAAGAAGGGTCCAGACATCACTCCTAGCAAATTGATTTAGCTCTTCTTGCATGGCTAGGATCCACCCTTCATCATGCAGGGCTTCATCAATGCTCTTTGGCTCAATTTCAGACAGGAGAGCAGGGGAATTCAAATGTCTGAATTTTGATCTTGTCTTAACTCCTTCTGAAGTGCTGCCAATGATTTGATCTTTAGGGTGATGTGACTTGTATCTCCAATCAGTTCTGTGAATGGGTACAGCATCTGTCTGAGACTCAACATCTATCTGAAGAGGTTCAGTAACAGTAGGCACTTCAGACAACTGCTCATCTTTCAAGTTGCTGTTGTCATTTAGCTCCATTCCTGCAAAATCATCCTCTAGATCTGATAGTTCCCTATCAGTCTCTTTCTTGTCATTGAATTTAACATGGATTGATTCTTCTACAACTAGAGTTCTAGAGTTATAAACTCTGTAAGCCTTAGATGTTTCAGAATAACCTATGAAAAATCCTTTGTCAGATTTTGCATCAAACTTTCCAAGATCATCCTTTGTGTTAAGTATAAAACACTCACAGCCAAAGGGATGAAAGTAAGATATGTTGGGTTTTCTTCCTTTCCACAATTCATAAGGAGTTCTTTTAAGAATTGGTCTTACCAATATTCTGTTTTGAAGGTAGCAAGCTGTGTTAATAGCTTCTGCCCAGAAGGATCTTGGTAGATTGCATGAGTTGAGCATGGTTCTTCCCATCTCTTGCAGACTTCTGTTCTTTCTCTCAACAACCCCATTTTGTTGAGGTGTTCTAGCCACAGAGAAATTGTGTGAGATCCCATTCTCATCACAGAACATTTCAAAGTTTGTATTTTCAAACTCTCCACCATGATCACTTCTGATGACAGATATACAGAATCCTTTTTCATTCTGTACCTTCTTACAGAATATTGTGAAATTCTTAAAAGTTTCATCCTTGCTTCTAAGGAATATAACCCATGTATATCTAGAATAGTCATCAACAATGACTAAACCATATTTCTTACCACTAATGCTTTCTGTTCTAATAGGACCAACCAAGTCAATATGCAATAGTTCTAGAGGTCTGCTAGTAGAAACAACATCTTTACTCTTAAATGAGTGTCTTGTTTGTTTCCCTTTCAGACAGCTTTCACATAAAGTGTCAGATTTGTATGAGAGCTTGGGTAAGCCTTTAACCAGATTGTATTTTGCTAATCTTGAGATTAATCTCAAGCTGGCATGCCCAAGTTTTTGATGCCAAATCTGTTTTTCATCTTCAACAGAAATAAAACATTTAACATTTTGACTTGCTAGTTCCTCTAGATCAATTTTGTACACATTGCTGTGTCTTTTAGCAGTAAAAAGGATTTGATCAGAAGAGTCTTTGACTATACAACCTTCCTTAGTAAAAGAGACCACATATCCACTGTCACATAATTGACTTATGCTCAGTAGGTTGTGTTGAAGTCCTTCCACTAGGAGAACATTTTTAATAAGGGATAAAGGTGACATACCTACAGTCCCTATTCCTGTGATCTTCCCTTGCTGGTTTCCACCAAAGGTGACCACACCTCCATTTCTTGGTCTAAGGTTTTGGAACAAAGACCTTTCTCCTGTCATGTGTCGCGAGCATCCACTGTCCAGGTACCATTTGTGGTGTCTCTTTTGTCCTGTTAAACACATCTGCAACATGAATATTTAGAATAGCTTTTCAACACCCTTGATATTAATATAAACGAATTGACAAGAGATAAGGGATAGAAAAACTTAGCCAAGGATTTATCCTGGTTCACTCACCACCACTGTGAGCTACCTCCAGTCCCAATGCCAACAAGCACTTGGATTTTCTCTTAATCTTTCACAAAGATTACAAGTATTCTTTTCTATCAAGCCTCTTCAGGCTCTACAACACAAGTATTCTTTTCCAGACAAGCCTCTCCAGGCTCAACAACACAAGTATTCTTTTCCAGACAAGCCTCTCCAGGCTCAACAACACAAGTATTCTTTTCCAGACAAGCCTCTCCAGGCTCCACACAATTACAGTTAAAAGAAGTTTAAGCTTTGAAACTACACAAGTTTAAAGCTCAAACCTATTACAATGTACAGCTTAAAAACCGAGGTATACTCAGGATATGAAAATATAAAGTGTACAAAGAAGTTTATCAGAGTGATTTTCTTGAAGAAAATTTGCAGCGATGATTCTCTTTTTCTATATGCTCTTCTCTGTTCTTGTTGCTTGCTAACTGATGGTCTTCATAAGGGGTATTTATACCCAGACTTTAATCCGTTGAAAAACCACCGTTTAGAGATAGCATTAAATGCTGTTCAATCCGTTGTGATACATACTTCTGAGCATCCTCATATTTCTGACACAGTACAAGGTTGCATCTGCCAAAAAGGCTGCTTCAGGAATTGCTGCGTTGCTGCGTTTACAGAGATTTCCGCAGTGGTGTATGAAATTCAAATGCACCAGGAAAGGCCTCTGTGTTTGTTGCCATAAATGTGTTCCAAAACGTACGAGCAGCAGAGACTCAGAAAAGTCTTCACGCAAGGTTTGAGCAAGGTTGCCACGTCATTATTAAAGCTTCAGACGGCTTCCGAACTTCAGACAGGCTTGGCTCTTCAGACAACCTTCAACGCTTAAGACAGGTTGACCACTTCAGAAGGCCTGTTTCCCTCAGATGACTTGAAGCACTTCTTAAAGACTTATAAAGCGTATTGTGGCTTGCTGAAATCACAGATAGATAATTAAATACTTAAGAGTATCTGTGAAAATAAATACTGTAAATTTGTTAATCATTAAAACTTGGAAATATTGTTGTCTTAAAACATCATAAACTCTCTTATGATATTTTTGAGACTCAACACTAACCATCACCACCTACATTTCCCTAAAAGAGCTAAATTAAATGCTATCAAATCATAAATACCCAAGCCCCCATGGCCTTTTCCCCGACACACATCCTCCCAAGCAACCCATGGAATTTTAGTCTTGTCAGATGTTCCACCCCACAAAAAATAAAATAAAAAGAGAATTAAGTTTAAAAATAATACCTTCGGGATCCTTAAAAAGAAAGGTAATGGATCAAAATGGAATGAAGCACCGACCTTAAAAGGACAAGACGGCCACCTAAGGACAACTCCTTACACTTCCATGAAGATAAACGCTGCTCAATATAAGAAAGGGAAACATTTAACTTTACAATTGAGAAAATTTGATGCCACATATAGCCAACCCCCATCAACATTGACACGAATTAACTTAATTTTGTGAAAATTGACTTTTAGACCTGACACCAATTCAAAAATTTGTAGTGTAGCTTTAATAGCACACAAATTTTGGATTGAAGCCTCATCCATGAAGATAGTGTCATCTGCATACTGTAAGTGAGACACTAGCACATTATCACAACTAGCCTTATAACCAGAGAATAGTTGAGAACAAATGACTTTATACATCAATGCATTCAAACCCTTAGCCACAATGAGAAACAAGAAAGGGGCAAGCGGGTCGCCTTGACTGGAATACATATTGCATAAAAATAGATATAATTAGATAAAAAAAAAGTTAACAATAAAATAGATAAAAAAATCCTTGCTGGAAGAGCTAGCTACACCTTGATATGGATGATTGGATGTTTTCGATCGCCTCGAGTAGGATTACCTTTCGTGAAGAATACCCGTGGTTTAAACAAAAAAAAATATAATAATAATTAAGGTCTCTAATTTGAAGTGTAGACCTCCACTTGTTATGGGTATTAACACTAAAAATGAAATACTTATATACTGTAATATATATATATATATATATATATATATATATAAATGATGTGAAAATATCATTTCATGCTTAACTAATAATGGTAAATTTTATTTTTTAAACTTATTTCTATTAGTAAGAAGCTAAATAAACTTATTTCTATTAGTAAGAAGCTAAATATATTAATGTATTTATAAGATAAGAAAAATTATTTAATGTCTATTTCATGGAATGTAAAATATACCCATTATATTTTAAATATGTACACTAATAAAATAAAAGTTAGATATATTTTACTCATTTTTGTGTGAAATATCAAATATATGTCATTTGAAAAGAATAATTTAAACTAAATATGATCATAATTTAAGTATATAAACATAAATTTCTGAATAATTTAATTCAGGGAAATAAATTAAATTATTTTAATAATTTCTTTTAATTTTATTTTATGAAGTTAAATCAAACATTTATTTTTCTAAATTGATAGAGAAAAATATGTCAATTGATAAAGCGGGTTTTATCCATCGAAGTCGAGACGGTAAAGGGTCAATACCCACAAGTTTAGATTTGATTGTCATGTTTCCTTTACAAGGCACATTAACTCCGGGCCAACCTTTTAACGAATAAACCCTCAAATTAGTCCCCGAACTAATTATCTCTTTTCTAATTAGTCCCCAAAGTAAATTAATTGCATAAGTAGTCCTTGAACTTTCAAATATCCACCACATTAGTCCTCCAACTTTCACATTATCTCGTCACATTGGTCTCTGTTGGAGGACTAATGTGATGGATATTTAAAAGTTCGAGGACTAACTTTTATTTTTATTTACTTTAAGGATTAAGTAGGAGAGAGAGATTGATACTTCGAGGACAAAAGTGGTGGTTTATTCACCTTTTAACAACTTTGATTTTTTTCTTCCACACTTCACTCTCATATCTCTCTATATACTTCTTTTTCTTCCTTTTTCTCTTTTTTTCCATCACCTTATTTGTCACATTTTCCAATTTCCCCCGCACACCTCCTGACACACCCCACTTTTAGGGTGCCAAAGTATTTCAGCCTTTTAATTAACAAAGTGACAACAAGCAAGAACATGGTGGCGTCTATGGTGAGTCTTGATTTAAGTGCATCACCGGTGGGTTACACATATTTGGCCATTGGATCTATTAATATTTTATCTGGCGGCTGAGATTGATTACCAGTCACCTACACTTGTATAAGTGTTATTTTTGTGGCTCAATTTATATTATTTTCAGTTTGGTCCTCTTAGTTGCAGTTAATATGAAAAGTGTCTGGATGTTGTTTGTCCGCCATGGCTGTAGCGGATTGAAGAACCTCCAATGGTTCGTTGCATTTATTGCTTCTGTCTCGTAATAGTTTTGTCCTTCCATTTTATGGAGGAGAGTGACCCACCCATTGTAGGTCTATTTTTTTGAACACGGCACATGCCCTTCTACAGAGATGGTTTAGAAGAGTTAATGGGTTATTTGTCTAATTTTAGACGGCAGTGCATATTAATAAGAGGGAAATGTACAACATAAGGATAATTAAAGGAATAACCAACCAACCTGGAAACTAAATGCTTAACATAAAGCTAGTAGTGCATTAAACAAGCCAAAAATCAACAATTCCACTTCACTACAATACACCCCTCCGTCGTTTCAGACACGCAATTCGTTGCAAGTTGGTGGATCTGAGCATATACAATGCAAAAACAACGAGTAAACCATCACTTTGGTCCCTGACTTTTTCAGAGTCAATCACTTTAGTCCCTGACTTATGGAAAACCTCACTTTAGTCCCCGACTTTTACAAACATCCATCACGTTAGTCCAAAACGTTATACTCCGTTAAGTGACTATTGATGTGGCAATCTGACATGTCTTTGGGTTCCAAGTTGGCAATCTAATGATGTCGTTTAGAAACCCTGACCCTCTTCTTCTTGCAATCTAAGTTGGCAATCTAATTAGAGTTTGTGAACTTTAAAAAAAAGGCAGAGTTGTTCCTAAATTAAAGATAGAAACCCTGATCCTCTTCTTCTTGTTCGTCTCATTCTTCTTATCTCACCCTTAACTTGCATCCCTGCAGATTGTGATTCATGGCCAGTAATAGCGACAGGAGAAGGCCGATTGGGAGTGGGGGATCAAGATCCTCTCAACAAAAGAAGGTTGAACACCCTGGTGGTAGATGCTTCTGCAACATGAGGCCTGTGATTAGGGTTTCTGGGACTGATGCTAATCCTGGTAGGTTGTTCTACGGCTGTCCGAAGTTGAAGGTCATTGATAGATGCAACTACTTTTTGTGGGTGTATAATGAGGGTGGAGTGGAAGACACTTATAGCATGACTGAAGCCACATCTGTGATGGCCCCTACTGTTGTTGAGGATGAAGAATGGAAGAGGAATGTCACACAAAAGCTTTGCAATGTAGAATCTGAAATTAGAAGACTTAGCGTGTGCATGTTGTTTGTGTTTAGTGTTCTTTGCAGTGCAATTATTTTCTGGGTAGGTTATAGTGTGAAAAAGTAAGAGTAGATTGTTAGGTTTTGGGCATCATTACTTAATTTGAAGAAGTAAGAGTAGTTGGTTAAGTTTTTAGTTTAGCTTTGCAATGTTGAATGAACTGAAATGTTGGATGTAAATTTGAAATGTTGGATGTAAATGTGAATTAGTAATGAATGGACTTCTTAATTCTCAAAAGTTATTAACTGTATCAGCATGTCTATTTTAAAATAAAATTTTGTTCTACATTAAAGTATATGAAGGGCGAAATGTAAGCAAGAATAGCTTCTGTATATTAGTGAGAAACCAATTAAACTTTGCCAATAAAGTCATATGCACCCTTAACTTGTTTGGATTCACAACTTGTGAAAGATGGAATTCTTGCAACCATTTGTAGGGTCTGTAACTTACCAACCAACAAACCATCACAGTCTGCAAAGTCCATGTTGTTGGTTTTGCATAATCACCAAGTGTCTATGTTACTGTTTTTATAGCATCAATCCTAAAAAAAAAGGCAGTAAAAAGTCCCTACTGATATGGTCTCAAACTCCATATGTCAAAAACCATTTTGGCTGACAAAATCCAATATGTGGATTTTACATAATTCCATTGAATGAAAGAAGATATATTTGAGTGAGCCAATCTGAGAGATTTATGACAACTTCAGATTTATGACAATCCTATCACATATATAAACACACATGGACTGACAATAGCATGACAGACATTCATTAACTGATTTTTACCAATTTTACAGTAGCCAATGAGCAAAACATAAAGAGAAGGGCCAGAGCATAGTCAATAATGGCCTACACATCAAAATATAATTTAAAACCACTACATTCTATATAAAAAGAAACTGCCTTCAAGGTGCATCAGTCCTAAGTCCTGGAGTGGGCATAAATTGCATAGCCTTGGATGAATCTGGCACATTCAGATTTGGAGAACTTTTCTGTGGTGACATCCTCTTGGCTTGATTGTGTTGTGTTGTAGCACCCTTTCCTCTAATCTTCAACTTAGGCCTTATAACTTTAGTAGATGATTTTGTAGGACTTGGGTTGACTGGTGGAGGTTGAGATTGGGAGATATCAATTTCATCTGGTAGAGGGGATCCTTCAACAGATGACCCAATTATAGTGGGGGCAGGTCCATGACTTGTAGCAGGCACATTTGGGTGTGTAGATCCATGACTTCCAGCAGCAGGCCCAGGGGGTGTAGATCCATGACTTCCATCAGCAGGCCCAGGGGGTGTAGATCCATGACTTCCAGCAGCAGGCCCAGAGGGTGTAGATCCATGACTTCCAGCAGCAGGCCCATTTGGTCCAACAACACCTTGATTCTCTTGGGCTACAAAATTATCTTGCCTTTGCTTCTTGGTTACTGGACAAGTCTGCTTATTATGCTGTTTACCCCCACATACTGTGCAAGTGAATTCCCCCAGCTTCCTCTTTACTTTAGTTGGCTTGGCAGCCTCCTCCCTCCCATTTCCACCTTTCCTCCTCAGTTTCTTTGGTCTGCCCGGACCCTTCTTAACAATGGGTGGTGCTGGAGGCAGTTGATTAGTTGGTGTCCAAAATTCTTCTCCATGTAGAGGATTAACATAGTGCTCATATGTTGCTTGATAAGCTGCCATTGTAAGCCAACCATGGCAGTAGTCTTCAGGCCTTTCATTTTTGTATGCTATTGCAGCTATAGCATGCATACAAGGCATTCCTACAAATAATAAAGTTATGTTAACCAAATATGCATTAGTGTTTGAATTGAAATCACAAATTATATATCCCAACATTATTACCTGTAAGCTGCCAGAACCTGCATGTGCAGGTTTGAGTCCCTAAATTTACATCCACCTTAGTTGGCATGCACTGCACTTCAAATCTGGTGCCATCATCATCACCTATACAAAAGACCAATGTTAACAACTCAAACCAAATGTCTAAATAACACAATTGTAGTTATACCTGACCAAAGAGGGGTCCACTTGTTACTTTCCTTCTTCTCTTTTTCTAACCTACTTTGTTGTATTGGTGGTAGGTGACCCATGTGTCTAGCTAGCCTCAATTTATTTAAGCCGATGGTGGTGAGTATGTAGCACCTAATCTCTTCTAGCATGGTAATAATGGGCTTTGACCTTGCAGCCAATACTTTAGCATTGAACACCTCGCAGTTGTTGTTGCAAATGTTGTCTACTTTAGCCCAATCACTAAAGTGAGCCTTGGTCCAAGCTTCCTTAGGCCACTTATCTAAATATGCCTAGGCCTTATCATTCAACCTTTTCAATGCTTCCATCTTTGAATTGAATTGTGCCACTGTGGTTGATCTGGCACATTCCCATAAAAGCCCCCTTAGCTCTTTATCCTTCCATTGCTTGCTGTAGTTTTGCCATAAATGCCAGACACAAAACCTATGAGGTGCACCAGGCATGACCTCTTGAAGTGCTGGTATCAGACCCTGCAAAATCAATCAGATTAGTCCCTAACTTATTAAAAATCAATCAAATTAGTCCCTGAAATATTTAAATATAATCAGATTAGTCCCACGTAGAAGTATACCTTCTGCATGTCAGATATGAAATGCCACCTATGCTGCTTGTAATAACCAAGGTCCCTATGCAGAAGTGTCAAAAACCATTTCCAGTTGGCTTTGTTCTCCACATCAACCACAGCATAAGCTATCACCCAAATGTGGTTGTTAGCATCTTGACCAACAGCACTAAGCAGTTGCCCTCCATAATAGCCTTTTAGAAATGCACCATCAAGACCAATAAGTGGTCTACAACCAGCTTTGAAGCCTTTTTTGCATCCATCTAGGCATATGTACAATCTATGGAACTCTGGTGGTCCTTCCTCCTTAGGTATGGTATCCATCTTTATAGTTGAACCCGGATTGCTCCTTAGTAACTCCCCTAAATAATCCCACAACTTGGCAAATTGCTTCTTCTCACAGCCTTCAACAATCTTCCTACCCTTCATAACAGACCTATATATGTTGTTATCATCTAATTGAACACCATACTTCTTCTTCATGTAATCACCAACCTCAGAGTGCTTCATGGTTGGACATTTCCTCAACTTTTTCACTAATTTCCCAGTCACCCAATTTTGATTAGCCTGGTTGTTTTTGAACACCCTACAACATGTATGTTCACTTTTGTAGGTCTTAATTTGATAGCAATGTTGGGCATTGCTGTAGGCACAATACACCTCCCATAAACACCCTTCAACCTTACACTTAGCTCTTGCCCTCACCTTATCATTTTTTACCCATTTGATTTCCCTCCCTTCTTGAATTGTGTAGTCTTTAACACCTTGCTTAAAAGCCTCTATTGTAGCAAATTCCATACCAAGATCAAGAATGACACAACCAAAATTTGCCTTATCATTGAATTGTGGAAATACATCATTGGAGTTTGCCTCATCATCTGAATTGACAGGTGTCTTCAACTCTTCACTCAGCCAAGAGTCTTCATGCTTATCTTGTTGGTCTACACCATGGTAGGAAGTCCTATGGCCTACACCTACCATAACAACTTCATCTTCAGAGGATGCTTCAACTGTCACAGCCCTCTCCTTCTTTGCACCACCCTTTTTGCCTTTTTTCTTAGCCTTCCCATCTCTTTTCTTATTTGTTCTACTACCTTCTCCTGTCTCTTTTCCACCAGCAACAGTAGCATGAATCCCCTCATCACCAGAAACAGTAGCACCAACCCCCTGACCACCAGAAACATCACCACATGTACCATCATGACCACCAACAGTAGCACCAACCCCCTGACCACCAGAAACATCACCACATGTACCATCATGACCACCAGAAACAGTAGCACCAACCCCATGACCACCAATAGCATCAACACCTGCATTTTCACCATCTCCAAGACCACCAAAATCACCACCTAATTTTTCTCCACCATCCAAACCAGCATCAATCCCCTGACCATCATCAGCACCAACCCCCTCATAAACTACCCTTGCTTCATGAACTGTATGAACAACTGGATCTTTCACCACAGGCTTCAAAATAACCGGTTGACATATGGCCTCCAACATGTCACCCATACCAACAATCTCAGGTTCTGACACTTCATGCTCAAAATATACATGAAGCTCTCCATTGGTTCTCTTAGCAACTTCCACAGCTTGTAACAAGTCAGCATCACATTTCAACACCTTCAACCCATCAGCAAATTTCACAGTAGGGTCTAACCAAAACACATTCTTAACACTATCATACCCTAACTCTTTACTGTGATTTAAAAACCAAAATACATCCAATGTGTCCTCATCACAATTAGGCCAAATGTCTACCTTACCCCACCTGTACCTTTTCCTCCCTGAATTTTCCACAACAAGATCTCCACCATGATGAACATGCACCTCAATTCTCTGCATGCACATACAAAAACATGAATTCAATATTGTCAGCCTAGTGGTTCATTAACAATTAATTAATCAAAAAACAATTAATATCTAATTAGCAAGTTCAAGTCCATGATTAATTAATAATTCAATAAAAAAATAATTAAATATACTATCCTACTGTAAAGCAACAGTTGCATCACATGCGGTCCATTTTACTAAAAACCAACATTGGGGGACCACATTGTAACCTTCTCATAAGTCTCTGTCAGAAAAAAAATTCAAGATTCCCCTCATTCTATACAAGACTACTCATTATTCCCCTCAAAAAACACATATCTATCAACCCATTTCCCCATAAAACCTCAAGCCCCGAGATGAACAATTACCCCCACAGAAACATTTTAGAGAAGCTACCATATATACAAGATGAACAAATACCCCCAAAATCATGTGTCTAACCCAAGCCCTAATCAAAATAACGAAGAACCAAAGACAAAAATCATCAACCCAAATACATTGTCATTATAGAACCCAAGCCCTAATCAATACCTGTGAATCCATATTCGTAGGAATCCCTTCAAAGCTTCGAACTCGGTCTTCACAGCTTCGCGTCCAGTGATCGACAAACTCCTTGATGAAGAAGACTAGGCACAGAGATGCTTTACGGGAAGAAGAACCTCACAAAATGTATCTGGGTTCAATTGAAATGTTGATTACATTGTCCTCTTTCTGAAACGGCGTCGTTTTAATCCAAGCTGGAGTCCACAATGTCACTTAACGTGACACGTCAATGCTCCGTTAACGGCGTTTGGGCAATGGGACTAAACTGATTGATTTTGAACAAAGTCGGGGACTAAAGTGAGGTTTTCCATAAGTCAGGGACTAAAGTGATTGACTCTGAAAAAGTCAGGGACCAAAGTGATGGTTTACTCAAAAACAACTAAGCACTGATTCTTGTTTGTTTTCTTCTGCAATATTGCGCCTTCCACATCCAAATCGAAAAAGGACTACACCGCAGCTGCAATTAAGCCTTCCGCCACCTTAACCGAAACTGCAGCTCTTTCAATCCAACGACGAACCAAGACTAATCCAACGAAATCAATAACTACAACACTATTGCAGAGCGGTTTCAAATTGGGGATTTATGAGAACTTTGGGGATGACACACTACTAGGCGTTAAATACTTAGGGTAAGTTTGGTGCACAGGATAAGAGACAACATATGATAACTTTATCATATCCTATCACTTATCATGTTCATGTGTTTGTTGCACCAATATGATATGATAACTTTATACTGTTGCTTATCCTATCATATCCTTCTAGTATAATTCTTATCCTGAGGGAGCTGGGTTAGGGAGTAATAGGATAGGATATGATAAGAGAAAAAAATCTTCCTCATTTATCCTCTCTTTCTCTCTCATCTCTCCCCCTCTTTCTCCCTCATATCTCTTTCTCTCTCCTCGTCTCTCTCTCTCTTACTCTTCTCTCTCTCCTCTCTCTTTCCCCTCTCCCCTCTCTCTCTCTTCTCCTATCTCTCTCTCCTATCTCTTCCTCTCTCTCCTTCTCCCCCTCTTCTCTCTCCTCCCTCTCTCTCCTATCTCTTTCCTCTCTCTCTCCTTCTCTCTCCTTCTCTCCTCTCCTCTCTCTTTCCTCTTTCTCCCCCTCTCTCTCCTCTAGAGCAGCAAAATGGGCTAGCCCGACCGGGCCGACCCGCAAAATATAAGGCTTGGGCACCTATTTTAGAAGCCCGAATAACTCCCGGGCTTTTTAGCCCAGCCCAATAAAGCCCGCTACCCGCAAAAATATATTCGGGTAGTCCGCAAAAAACCAGCCAAAAAAAGGGCTACCCGCAAAAAGCCCACAAAAGGGTAGGGCTCGGGCACCTGTTTTAGAAGCCCGAATAACTTCCGGCCTTTTTAGCCCAACCCGATAAAGCCCGCTGCTCGCATCAAGGTGGGTCGGGCCGGGTAGCCCGATTTGACAGCTCTACTCTCCTCCTCCCATCTCTCTCCTCTCTTTCCTCTATCCCCACTCTTTCTCTCTCCTTCTCTCTCTCTTGCTCCCCTCTATCTCCTCTCTCTCTCTTCTCTCTTTCCCCTCTCCCCCTCTTTCCTCTCTCTCTTCCTCTCTCTCTAAAATAACAATTTTTTGTGCTAATTTTGATATTAATTTTAATATTTTTAACAATTTTATTTTTTGTAAAATAAATTTAAATATTTTCTAATAAAAAATAAATTTTTATTTATGTGTGCTTGCTAAAAGCAAAAAAATAATTTAAATTTGTAATAAGGGTAATTTTGTCATTTTAATATTCTTTATATCCTATCCTACCATAATCTGTCCATCTCAAACGTAGGATAGGATAAAATAATCATATCTGTCTTCTTATCCTGGTGTACATCAAACATAGGATAAGATAAGAGCTTATCTTGCTCTTATCCTATTATGTCACTATCCAACTCTCCTATCCTATCATATCATATCCTATCATGTGCACCAAACAGGCCCTTAACCTTTAGCTGAGGGATAGGTAAAGTGCAAATATGACAACTTCGTACATCTAAATAGTTTTTATTTTTTAAAATAAAAAATCAGAGAATTACTGGTTGTAACAAGTAAAAAACTAAGGACCACCAATGATGCACATGTTGCATAACCCACCGTAGCAGCCACCGCAAGAACATATATAGGACTTTTTAAATTTAGAAAAGAATTCTTATTTTTAGTTTTGATCATGGTTATTAGAACCGGACCGGACCGGCCGGTTCGACCGGTCGGACCGGTAACCGGTGGTAGGAGCGGTTCAATATAACCAGAGAACCGGAGGGGGGAAGAACCGGTCGGGAACCGGTAAAACCGGTCACGAACCGGTGAACCAGGTTAGAACCGGTGGTTCAACGGTTATTGCCGGTTCACGTTGCATTTCGCCCTTCTTGCTGCACGTCCACGTTGCTTGGCTGCGCCTCCACTGTTGCGACTCCACGCTGCACGACCGGTTTGCAGTTCGACCCTCCTGCTGCTCTTCCACGACTGCTCCTTCACAGTGCACAGATCTGCACGCAGCTTCAACGTTCTACACGCAGCTTCAAGGTTCTGCACGTTCCTCACGCAGCTGTGCGCCTGTGCCCACCTTGCTGTCCACAACCTCACGCAGGCTCTGTTTTTGAGTTTTTCACAAGGTTTTGTTTTTCAACTTTGTAGTTTCTTTTTTTTTTTTGGTCGAACAACTTTGTAGTTTCTAAATTCCCCATTTGGCCAGACAAGTTATGTTTATATATGACTCATTTATTTTGTTAATCTCACGCAGGTTCTGTCTCACTCACTTTCTATTTTTCTTCATAGTTTTTGAGTATTTGTTATGTTTTTTTTATTTTATGTGCTGTTAATTTATCATTAATTGGTAATTGATTTTTTTATTCTATTTTTTTCTATTCTGATTTTTGGTGAACCTAGATTTATGTAATCTTATATTTGAATTTATTTTATGTATAATTATGAATGTTGAACTTATGAATGATTAGTAGGTTTTAATTTTAAATGTTTTGAAGTCATAGATATCAATTTTTTGCTATTTAAACTTTAATGTACTATGTAAAAATATAAAAAATTATTATTTTATTTACTACCGGTCCGACCATGGTTCGACCACGGTCCGACCACTGAACCTTGAACCGGTGACTAGACCGGTTCAATCACCGGTCCGGTTTTAAAAAGCATTGGTTTTGATTATAAAAAAATTACTTGCTTACGTTCTGTTTTTCATTTTCAAAGTTTTGCATAAGAATAAAAAAAAAATATTGTATAAAATTATTGAAACATTAAATAAAAAAAGATGGAATTTTTAATAATTTAAACTAAAAATAAATAAAAATAAAAATAAAAATAATTTCTAAAATTAAATGCCCATAACATGCTTCGATGTGGACGATACTTCGCATTTTAAAAACACTAAACATATAATGATAAAAACACCACATACAACGATAAAATAATGAAAGGGAGTTTGGTTTGATTGAAAAGGACAGGATGAACAGAAGTGCTTCGGTCAGTTCGGTGGGTAACAACGATGACAATTGTTCAATGAACAAACTTGAGGTAGTAACTGAAAAAGAATAAGAATATTTGGTGTGGTCCGGATTATAACATTAGTTTTGAAGGGTAAAATCATATCTGTTTTTTTATTTATTTATTTAATCATTTAAATGGATTGATTTTAAATTTAATTTCTATCCAATTTAATTTAAAACAATTTGAATTAGATTGATTTTCAATTTTTGTGTTAATATTTAATTTTAATTTAAATATAAAACTATATAAAAAGAGAACACAAGACATAATTAAAAACTAGTTTAAAATTGATATACTTATAAAAGATATTATGTAAGTTAGATAATAAAATTATAAAAAAATATATTAGTATGGGTAGTTTTATAAATGTATACTTATACAAGTATAAATATACGTTTACATTATATTGATAAAAATATATATGATTACTTTATAAATAAAATAATATATATGCATCGGTTTGAATTTGATTGGATTAGTTTTTAACGTAAGATCCGAAATTTAATACAATCTAATTACTAAAAAAATTCAATTTTTGCGGTTTTTGATTTAATCGATCGATGTTTTATTTGATTTTACGGTTTACATTAAATTGGATATGAACAATCTTAGTATTGATTTTGAGATTGGGTGTTATACACAACATATAGGCTTGCACCCAGATATACATGATTGGGAAGTGAGCGATTTAAGGGACATGCATGGTTGACACCTCAAAGGGAGTACTTTTCCTACTCTCTCCCTTTTTAACTTTCTTTTTCCTTACCTCCACCCTTCCCTTCTCCTCTTCCCTTTCCTCGTCTCCTTCTCCCTACTCACCCCTTCCTATTCTCTATCCATTGCCCATCTCCATCTCCATCTCCATTTCCCCACCACCCTCCCTCCCTTTCTCCCGTCTCTCCCTCTCCCTCTCCACCTTCTTTCTTTCTTTTTTCTTTGTTTCTTTATGTTTATGCTTCTAAAAATTAGTTCTTGGAATTTGAGATAATTTAGAGATAATTTTTTTTTTGTTTTTATATTCTAAAAATTTTCATAGTAAAATTTTAAACTTCCAAAAATTTTGGAAAAAGTAATTTTTGAAAGTAACTTTTTTAATATAGTTTTGAAAATTAATTTTCAAAATCATTTTTTATAATTTAGTTTTCAAAAATTAATTTTTAGAAGTATTTTTAATAATTACACTTCCCGAAATTAGTTTTCAAAGAAAAATTTAATAAAAATTGCTTTTGAAAAGTTGTTTTTAGAAGTAAATAAGGGGTACTTTTGAAAAAAAAGTAAAAGAAAGGAAGGGGGTGGGAAAAACAATTCCCCACCTCAAGTGTGTACATGTTACTCTACTTGGCATCCAATACTTTTGATGGATAACTGAAATGAACTTTGGCTTGTAGCATTTTTTTTTTTTTTAAATTTAAGGTCGAATCCTTAGTGTGATACTGGTGTGGTGCCCCCTTCTCTCTGTTAAGCGATGGGTCTATCCCCTTCCTATATGGTGTCATAGTGTGAAAAGTAATTACAAAACTTGTCCTTTCAAATTTCCACTTTTCTTGATTTTTCTTTGCTTGTGACTTTCATTTTTCATAATGCATGCAATGCTTGCATTTTTGTTTTTGCTTATGGTACCTTTGAGTTACACATAATATATAAATGAGAGTTGTATAATAAGATAAGAATATAAGTGAGAAAAATGTAAAATATATATGATAAACGATGTAAAAAAGTAATTAAACAGAAAAAAGTGTCATATGAATTGTATGAATTCGTGGTATGAATAACACAATTCAGATGATATTCTGTTGCTAGAAAATGTTAGAAGTCTATCAACCTTTATATTATCAAAGAGATAAAAAGATATGAGAGAGAAAATAAAAAATATGATAAATGATGTATAGAAAAGAAAGAGACATAAAAATAAATGAGGTGGAGAGTGAATTACAAGAGAAATAAGGTGTATGAAAAATACTGTAATTTATTTTTCACAACTTGTGTTATCCTATATATATATATTCCTTATGAGATGGTAAGGTGACCAAAACTTTGAGTTTTTAGTGATAAGGCTTGTACAAGAAAAGCTCCTTTTTTTTTCTTGTTTTTGTTATTATTATATTTTTTGACTTTATGATTTTAGAAATAAAAATAAACTAAAATACCATGATAAAAGAAAATAAAAAAATGAAAATAAATCTTAGATAAGCAATAACAATAGTTAATAGATAAAATTAAAATGCAAAAATCTTTGTAATAAATATTTTGTGATTTTGGAATTTTTTATTGTACTGGACAAAATTATTCATATTAATTAGTTATAGCATTTCCTTGTGCAGAATATGTGTCCATTACTGATGTTAACCAACCGTGGCCTCTACATGAATGGTGGTGCTGGAGAAATCAGCTATGCAAAAAACTCTACTGTTCAAGTACTTTCTTTCTTACTCTAACATAATTGTAATAGGAATATAGATAGGTGCATGTATTTTAAATCGGTATTATATGGAAGAAAGTCACAAAAAATTATAATCAATTTATTATTATTTGTGTAAAATTTATTAAATTTTAATATCTTTCTCTCTCGTAACATGAAAAGAAGATGATAAAAAAGAATATAGCAGTATCCAAATTTGTACGATATTTTTCTATAGTTTTCACATAACTTTGCTTTCACCTTTAATGTTAAATACTAATAACACATGATTACTCATGATTAAAGTTTTTTTTTTTTTTTCAATGTTCTGTTTCTGATTGGTTTTGTCATTCTTCAATTTTTTTATCCCACTGTGACTCATATCTGTATTTTGTAAGAAGGGTTGGGGTACCATTGTACCTTTTATTAATTTTTCTGTTTGCTGTTGAAAAACACATGAATACTCATAATCAATATTTTAATTAACATAAAATGTCACACTTTATTTTATTGTTGCTCCATAGAGAGAGAAGGAATTTAACTAAACAAAGAAATTTTTCAGGGGAGGGGTCAAGCATTGACCTCCATAAGTGATGGGGCCTATTTAACAATCATATTGTTTTGTCATCATTATATCTATTTTATTATTATTATTATCATTACTACTACATAATATATACATTCATTAATTTATTTTGCAGAAAAAAAGTGATATTGAAAGTAAAGCCCATACTTGAAGAAAGTGTTCAAAAATTGTTATTCTCCACCACTTTTAAAAGCAATTTGAAAGTGGCAGATTTAGGTTGCTCCTCAGGACCTAATGCACTTCTGGTCGTAGACAATATCATAACCATCATTAATAACACTAAATTGAGCTTAAATCATGAGGCTCATACACTCCAAATTTATCTCAATGATCTATTTGAAAACGATTTCAATAATATCATCAAGTTACTTCCTGAATTCTACCAAAGTATACGGCGAGAAAAGGGAGACAAAGTTGGTGCATGCTTTATAAATGTAACACCAGGGAACTTTTATGGGAGACTCTTTCCTAATAATTACATCGACTTCTTTCATTCTTCCTACAGTCTCCATTGGCTCTCACAGGTCATTATATTTGCTATAAAAAAGATGACCAAACTATGATATTATTTTTGTGCTTTGTTTTGTAAACACTAAGTTAACATTTTTTAAATATTTCTTTTCTAACACATATGCTTTTCTTGACATAGGCTCCAGAAGAGTTGACCAATGACGCAAAACCACTAAACAAGGGCAACATATTTTTAACAAGCACAAGTCCTCCAATGGTCTATAAAGCATACTTTGAGCAATTCCAAAGAGATTTCAAATTATTTCTGAAATCACGTTCAGAGGAACTAACACCTGGTGGCAATATGGTACTAACCTTCATTGGAAGAGAAAAACCTCATGAAATTTGTAGTCCTTGGGTGGAAATTGGAATGGTACTTAAAGACATGGTCTTAGAGGTATGTAATGGAAATGAAGTTTTATTACCATTATTATAGGATTGCCAAGAAATTTGTTGGAAAATAAAGTTTTTTTTACTTGTGATTTACCTTATGATCAATATGTAGGGTTTGGTTGAAGAGGCAAAATTGGACTACTTTAATATGCCTATATATGAGCCTACAATAGAGGAAGTTAGACAAATCATTGAAGTAGAAGGATCCTTTACCCTTCAGACATTGAAAACTTTCCAAATAGGTTTCGATGTAGATATTCATGATGATGTTGATAATTCTTTCCTCAATAGAAAAGGGAGAGGAGAGTTCATAGCTAAGGCCCATAGAGCCGGTCTTGAATCTCTTTTATCGACTGAATTTGGCAAAGATATGATGGATGAATTATTTTCAAGGTTTTCAAAGAAGGTTTCACAACTCATGGAGTTGGAGACATTGGAGTATACAACTATAGTCATATCCTTGACCAAAGCTACTTAAAGAGGGGGAACAAGTAGACATATATGTACTTTACTTAAACCATGAGATCTCTTGATTAAGTTTTGGAAAAAATCTTTGTTGTCATGGGAATGGCTTTCCGGACATGGTGCTTGAATCCTTTGTCTTGTTTATAATTATGTTTGCAATCTGTAAGAATCTGTGTGTTATGTTATAAACTACTTGAGTCTTGTAATGGGTGAGTCCCTTGTACGTACTCTTTAAATCAATAAAAGTTCTTGTGTGTTTGTGGGCTAAGTCGGACATGTGTGTTATTACATTAGAGTCTATGAATTTACTAGTTAATTATAGTGGTGGCAATTCGAGCTACCCGGTCTGGTCCAGTTCGATATGCGGGGTAACGAGTTTTTATAGGTCCGGCTAAAAAGTCCGATAAATATTCAGGTTTCTAAAATAAAGGTTCGAGTTCTACATTATTGTGGGCTTTTACGGGTAGCCCAATCTTTTTTTACGGGTTTTTTTTGGACTACCCAATTTTTTTGCGGATTTTGCAGGTAGCGGATTTTAATTATCGAACCATTCTAAAAAGCTTGAGAGTTATTCATGCTTCTAAAATAAAGGTCCAAACCCTACATTTTTGTAGGCAGACCCTGTATCCCATTTTGTCGGCTCTTGTTAATTATAAACTTGTAGCTTGCATGTTTGCTCTTTTAATGATAGTTAGCAAAATATATGAAGATAAATATTTTTTACACTCATTTTAATTTTTTTATGGTAGAAATATGACTAATTTGGATTCTTGACCAAATTAGTTACGTTCTACTTGTTGAAATTATGGGGTTATAAAGAAGGAAAAAGGGAAGAAATATAATAAAATTTTTGAATTGCGGTTATGGTTTGATTATATAAAATACTAATTAGTACTAGAGTATAACATTTATTTACACCGATACTTGACTCCTAATCCTATTTAAATGAGGAAACTAATTATGAAATATAAAGAAATTTAAATACCAGTCTTAAGAGATAATTTCATATATTAGTTTCGTCAGAAAAAAAAAATCATATATTAGTTTTAACACTAGATAAACGCCTATGGTCTATCTTTAATTACATTTAATACATAATAACTTTATGGTATTATTAGTTCATACATTTAACACGAAAAAGTTTGATTGTTGTTATTTTATTGTAACATTAACTAAAACTATAAAAAGAAATTTTTGAAATGTATCAGTCAACACAGTGGTTATCGGGACACAATGGAGTTGTGATGAATGCTATAATAAAAACCGGACTTGTTATCGACTCGGTCTAGGTACTGGGTTAATGGGTCACTGGTTGAACCGGTAAATATTATAATAATATATAAATTTCATAATACAAATAATTTTTTAGTGTTATTTTTTCTATCTAGGATGATATATAAAAAATCTCAGCATCAAATAACCCAAATAGGATATCACTATGAAGCTCAACTCACAATCCATGAATAATTTTATTAATTCATAATTTCTTAGAATATCAATTTATTTTAAAAAAAGAAAAAATTATAGAATATGATTTTCCAAATGTTGACCGTCCAAGTCTATTAAGGCATTAACCTCGTGAAAAGAAGGACCACTTACCAATGCCACCTACAAACATGAAAAGATAACCTCGTGGACCGTTGTATTCTAATTTATCAAGTTTAAATTATTTTGAAATCCATTCCCATATCCATCTCTTTCTCCCATTTAGTTTTCTTTTCAGCCAAAACAAAATCTCATTTACAGGGTTCACTAACTTCACTGATTCACTCTCCATCGTCTTTCCTTTTCTTCATCTTTTCCTCTGTGGTACGCGAACAAAAGGAGGGGCGCGAGACTGAGCAGACCGCGGAGACGTTTCCGGAGCTGCAGCTGCTACGCCTGCCAGAGACGTTGCCGGAACTGCTGCGTCGCGAACGGAGACGTTGCCGGACTGAACAAAGACGTCCATGGACGAAAAGAGCTGCTGCGTCGCGAGGAAAAAGTACAGTTGCTGCGCCTGCGACAACCGGAGTCCAGAGCTGCTGCGACGTCGCCGGCGAAGGAGAGCGGAGATCGGACCTGCTGTGTGGCTGGCAGAACGACGTCGTTTCAGTCATTTATATATATATGGGTGACTCGTCCGGTTCAATTAAAACCGGCCGAGTCACCGGTTTTGTGAGCAAATCGGCTGAGTCACACCGGTTCCAGTACATATCCGATCCATAGAGCGGCTCGGACCGGTTATATGACCGGTTCCCGGTCCAACCGGTCCAACCGGTCGGTCCGAGCCGAGTTTCTCAACACTGAACCATAGTGCATTTAGTTCTGAGTCTAAGTTTAATAATGTCGTATATCATTTTTACCCTGGAAGACAATAAGGAAAAAGAAATAAAGAATTGAAATACATGATAAGGGTTGTTCAAGTAAGCCATACTTATTTAGCGGGGGGTTTCTTGAACCGCACTTAACAATATTTTAGGGTTTAGTGGTTTAGTTGCTCAAAGGGTCACATGATAAGAGTTGCTCAAATTGTCTTTAAGTGCATCAATCACCTATGGCTTTCTAACCGTGGAAGTTTTTTTTCCCATGCAGATATAACCGTAGGGAAATAATTTTTAAAATATTTCCAAATTTTTTAATTATTTAAAATATAATTATCATTATGCCAAATTTAGGATATAAGAGCACCTGTATTAGGGCGCTCTCGTGTGGATTAGCGCTCATATTGAGTTTTTTTAACGTTAGGGTGCTTCTAATCTGGGCATGAGCACCCTTAGGGCGTGTTTGTGAGTTTAGAAGGGAGGGAAAGGAAAAAGTTAGAGGGGGAAAGGAGGGGGAGATGGGGAGGGGAAGACTTTGTAAAATCCCCAAACTCCCAAACACAAAGGGGGGAAGGGCTACCAATAAGTCCTTCCCTCCCTTCCCCTCCAAAACTCAACTCGCAAACATACCCTTAGTATTTTCAGTTAGAGCGCTCACATGAGCGCCTTGTATTTTATGTTTGTTTATTATCTGTTTAACTTATCAAGACGCTCGTATGAATGCCCTTTTAAATAAGACAAGGTTTCTGTACAAGGCGCTTGTCTGAGCGCCCTCATACGCCAACTTTTTTTTACTATTAGGGCGCTTCTTGAGCGCCCCTGTCTCCCTTTCTGTTAGGGCGCTCCAGGAGCGCCCTCTAAATTTAATATTTTTTACTGTTAGGGCACTTCCTGAGCGCCCTCCCCTCTCTTTCTTTTAGGGCGCTTATTGAGCGCCCTCCTACCCCCCCATTTTTTAATGTTTAGGGCGCTTACTAAGCGCCCTCCACTTTTTTCCCTTTAGGGTGCTTCAAGGAGCGCCCTCCTCTACTAAATATATCTCACTGATCAATTTTATTTTTTCTCCCACATCTCTCACAGCTCCCTCTCTTACTCTTTCTAAACCCTCACCTTCTCCCTCCTTCTCTGTCCGGTCTCCTCACCTTCTCCCTTCTCCCTTTCTCACCGCCGACCTGGCCTCCTCCCCCGCTAGTCCACTGTCACCTTGTTTGAGCGCACCGTGTAGCTTCCTCCGCTGGTCACAGCTATCCCACAGCGAGCAACCTTCAATGCCGTCCACAACGAGTACCTTCCCTTCCCTTAACATTCGCATGTGTTCGAGCAACATCCGTCCCTACGCTGTCCACAACGAGCACTTCCCCCTCTCTCTCCACGACCACCGGTGTGCGAGCAGCAGCCGTCCCTAGTAGGGATGGCAATTGAGCCCAAGCCCTATGGGTACCCGCAAAAATTACCTGCAATGGGCAGGGGTAAAAACCCGCAAAGCGGGTATGAGCGCGGGTACGAGCAAAAGCCCACATTTTTTCACGGGGATGGGCGCGGGTACGGGCCCTATGATGCCCAGCCCGCCCCATACCCGCACTCATATATATGAGTATTTAATAAAAAATACTATATATAATTATATATAGAGATATATTATTTTTATTAAAATATCTAATATATTTATACATATTTTTAAAAATTAATATGTATAATATATTACAAATTAAAAATATATTTTTATAACTATCTATTTGTGTTTTTTTTTAACTTTATAATATATGACTAATTAGTGTTAATAATAATTTTTTACGGATCTTGAAGAATTCTAACACATGATATCTAAGTTTATAAAATAGTGTGACGTGAAAGTATATTGTAATATTTAATAAAAATTTTGAACTTTAGATCATTTATTGTGTTTTAGAACATTAACATATTGTGTTTCAATATAATTAAATTGTTGTATTACTGATATTTAAAAATTATGTTTAGACGCTTTTCGAGTAACTTTTTCAATTGAGATATAGTTTTCTTAAATTGATATTTTTTTAGTAAGTTGTTAATTTTTTACTTAATAAAAGTGCGGGTAACGGGCGCGAGTACATGCATATAGGTGCCCAGCGGGTATGGGGACGGGCACTAAAATTACTGCCCATGCGGGTACGGGCACGGGTACGGGCTTTTTTAAAACGCAGGTATGGGGACGGGCACTGTGGTACCCTGCCCAGCGGGTACCCATTGCCATCCCTAGTCCCTAGCCGCAATGGCAACACCTTCCCCTCCCTCCGCGACCGCCTGTGTGCTCTAGCAGGTTAGGGATAGTTTTTTTCTGCACTTTTTTTCTGATACAACATCCTATTTTTCTGTTGCACCATTGTTTATGCAACTGTTTTTTTTTTGCTAAACTGTACACTTTTTTGCTAGCTGCACCATATTTTTCTGCACTTGTTTTTATTCTTTGCAATTAATTTGATTAGGATTAATATTATGAAAATGATTAGGATGATTGTGTTAGAACTTTTATGTTATTGGTTAATATTTGATAAAATTGAAATTTGTATGTGTAAATTAGTGATTGTTTGAGAGTAATAACTGTTACTGGTTAATATTTGATAAAATTTAAATTTGTATGTGTAAATTATATGATACAAATTTGTCAAATCTAGATAGGATATGGACCTCACCTTGTGTATTTGGAAGGATTTAGGTGTTAAGAATGTAGTTTGTCATTACATCTAAGTAATGTGTTCCTTTTCGAGCTAATTATAAATGATTTTTTGATATATTGGTAGAATATGGGGTGTTCTTGGATGTTTGCAAACCGTTTGACAAATGAGTATAAGGAAGGAGTGAAAATGTTCATTAAGTTTGCTGTTGACCATTCAACAAATTCTAATAGAATTGTGTGTCCATGTTTGAAATGTTTTTGTGCTAAGCGAGTAAGTGAAGAAGAGTTGTGTAACCATCTAATCTGTTTTGGAATTGATCGAAGTTACACATGTTGGACATTCCATAGTGAGACTAGAAGTGAACATTGTAGTATAGGAGAGAATGTCAATGTACAACCCAGTGATGAGGAAACTGAGACTGGATGGGACGATTGTGAAAGAATTGAAGAGATTCGAAATGTCATTGAAGAGGACCTTACAGATTGTCCCCAAATGTTTGAGACCCTAGTCAGTGATGCTGAAAAACCATTGTACAACGATTGCTTCAATTACAAGAGGTTGTTCGTCGTGTTGAAGTTGTATAATCTAAAAGCAAGAAATGGATGGTCGGACAAGAGTTTCACAGAGTTACTCATATTGTTGAAGGAAATATTTCCAGAGGACAATGTGCTACTTAACCAAACATATGAGGCAAAGAATATGTTATGTTCTATTGGGATGAGATATATGAAGATACATGCTTGTCCGAATTATTGCATTTTATTCAGAAATGAGCATGCACCATTAAGTGTGTGTTCTAAATGCAATATGTCTCGTTATAAGAAAGAGTTTACACCAACAAAGTTGGTTGGGTACTTTGCGATAATTCCAAGGTTTCGAAGGATGTATCGTAGTGTCATAGATGCAAAGCACTTAACATGACATGCAAATGAACGACTCAAGGATGGGATGTTAAGGCATCCTGCGGATTCTCCGCAGTGGAGGAAGGTAGATGATGAGTACCCCTCGTTTGGGGAGGAAGCAATAAATCTTCGACTTGCATTATCCACAGATGGAATGAACCCACATGGTGTCCAAAGTAGTACACATAACACATGGTCGGTGTTATTGATGATATATAATCTACCTCCTTAGCTTTGTATGAAACGCAAATACATGATGTTGTCTATGTTGATATCAGGGCCCAAACAACCAGGTAATGATATAGATGTGTACTTGACACCATTGATTGAAGACTCGAATCTATTGTGGGATGTTGGAGTAGAGGTCTATGATGGGTACAAAGAAGAATCTTTTCAGTTGAGGGCGTTGTTGTTTGGAATGATTAACAATTTCCCGACCTATGGTAATTTTTCTGGATATAGTATCAAGGGTCAGTATGCATGTCCTGTTTGTGATGAAATTACTACTTGGATGTGGTTGGAACATTATAAGAAGAATGTATTCCAAGGTCATCACAAGTTTTTGCCTCAATCCCATTGTTATAAGGGAGGGAAGAAAGCATTCAATGGCAACACCTAAGAGGGGAGACCTCATTCTCCATTGACAGGTGATCAGTTGTGGGAAAAAGTTAGTAACTTGACCAACAAATTCGATAAACCTTTATGTGGGAACTTGACCTCCTTCTCCACAATAGATATGTGCTTATGTTGCCCGGTAAACGACACGGAGTTTTTAGATCGACATTATCCACCCAACATGTATTTGATGAAAATGATGATATAATCCCACATCCCCCTAAGAGATATGTCGATTTTATATCACAAGAGCAGTGGGATTTTATTGTTGCACAACAGACGCAGAAGTATTTCAAGGTACTATATTCACCCATATGCTCAAATTTCTTATTGTTTTTGTTAACGAACAACATTTTGAATATGTTTAGCATGTGTTTTTGCCGGAAGTCAGTGAGAAGAATAAGGCAATGACTTCAAATCCTCAATATCCATATAGAGCCTCATGTTTGGGTTATGCTAGGCTTGAGCAACAACTAGTGATTATTGACGTGTGTAAGTTTCAACATGTAGCAACTTTATGTTAGAACTAATAGTCTTTAAATCCTATTTTGTAGTTACAAGAAGCGGGTGATAGAAGTACTTCAATTCCGAGTCATATTTTATGGAAGAACGCTTGGATAAACAAAAAGAAGGATGCCAATAATGAAAGAGTTGAGGAAGTCTTTACACAATATATAAGTATCTATTTAGTTAAATTAAGTAAATTTATCATTAAGTTTTACATTTCATCCCAATATTCAATTGTGTGTTACTAGGAGGAAATTTTAACTCAATCTCAAACTGGCGACTGTGATGAGAGACATGTCTTGAACAAGATTCTAAAGAAAGATGAGTATAGGGATCGTATTTGGGGTATCGGTTTTGGTGTACACCCCGGAGGTTATTTCACAGCTCTGAAAACCACACCAAAGGTAGTATCTACTTCCTCAAATCTTCTTCTTGCAAACCTGCTCATATCTCGGTGATTCGTCACGCGCTTCTCGTTTCTCGGCGAATACAGAAGTATTCTCATCTTCTGCAGAAACCACGATGGTGTTCTTGAAGTGCAGTTTTCAGTTCGTGTTTTGCTGCGTACGTTAGGGTTCTTGCTGCTTTGCCTCCCTGTTCAAGTACGACTTCACCAAAATCCCTAAGGGTGTGTTTGTGAGTTTAGAGAGGAGGGAAAGGAAAGGATTGGAGGGAGAAGGGAGGGGAAGAAGAGGAGGGAAAGACTTTGTAAAATACTCAAACTCACAAACACAAAGGGGGAAAGGCTTCCAATAAACCCTTCCCTTCCCTCCCTTTCCCTTCAAAATTCAACTCACAAACATACCCTAAGGGTTTCTAATTAAAGAAATTAAAGAATGCAAAATACGTGTTTATTTGGGTGTGTTTTCATCAAGAAGGTTGAAACCTTTGATTTATGAGTTGAGTTCTAGGGATTTTGTCTCTGTTAGGTTAGGAATTGAAAGAGCTAGTTAGGGAGCCAATGATCTTGGGAAAGAGATGGTTAGTGTAGTTTTTTTATGTGTAGGACAGAGAGAGATGAGGGAAAGAAGTTTAAAGATCAAAGATATTAGATTAACTATGTGTTTTTTCTGTGTAGTTTTCTAGATTCACTGTGTGTGACTACGTGTATTTGCTCCTACGTGTATCTTGGGAAAGGGCTTTCTCTAACACTGCTTGTAAATGCTTCCCTTGAGCCTCTATCCTCATCTGCAATTTCTTCTGTACCTGTTGTGTGAGATAGTTTATGTTTCGCACATAGAATTCTCCAGAGTATGGAAATTTTATAATTGTTTTGCTATCATTTGTACAAATTAAGTTGAAACCAGGATAGCCACAATAACGATGTTGCACACCTTCTAGTCGAAAGGGGAAACAAATAAGGATACTATTTTACCACATAAAGAAAATTGGCAATCATTTTGGCATATATGACTTGAAAGATGAAGAAGTGAAAAAGGACTTTCAAGATCAAGATGCCCATTACTTTGCAGATGACCAAATCTGAGGAAGTAAAAGGACTGACATGTACATATTTAGGGGTGTATTGGTTTAAGATTTTAAAAGACTTTTTATGGGTAAAAAAGTCTGTTGGTATTCAGGATTTTAACAGACTTAAAAACAATCCACTAGTATTCAATCTAGATTTTGGAAACTTTAAAAAGAGTCTGTTAAAATCCATTGGTATTTGTTTGAGATTTCGTAGAACTTACAAACAATCCATAGGTATTAGAAAATATAAGGATTTTAAGGGATTCTTTTATTATATGGATTTTGAGTGACTTTTTAGTAGTATCTATACATACCAAATCCATCAAACAATTCCACCCAAATTGAAAGGATTTCTGAACATGACTTTTAAGTGTTTCATTCTCCAACAAGCACAGAGTCACATAACCTTTCTTTCTCTCTCTCACCTCTTCCCCCAACAAACACGAGTCACTCACTTTCGAATCTCTTTCGTCCGTCTTTGGGTTATGAGGTACGTTTACTGAATCCTCTTGCAGTGGATAAAATTGTTGTTGGGAGTGGAACAGCTAGTGGAAAGGCTTCCGTATCAGTAAACCCTGATGATAATGATGCTACAACTTTTGCAGAAGAGAATATAGATTCTGGGATGCTACAACTTTTTCAAATCCTTTGCATCATATAGGCTCCGTACTGTTTTCAAATCCTTCAAATCCTTTTTTTAGCTACTGGGTGTTTGAAAATGTAACATGTCCATAGTGTGTTTGAAAACATTAGATAGGTACACATTCACAATTTATAACTAATACCTTCATATTTTATGTCCATTTTTTTTAAATTAATTTCTATTATTCATTGGATTAATCTCAGTTGAATCAAGTAGTGTTGTTTATATTCGGGAAGATACCGAAAGTTTAAAAAGGGCCAAAGTTTTTAATAATTTTTTCTGGAAATGAAGAGAAAGAGAGATAGAAGAATAATAAAGAGAAAGAAAGTGGAATAAATTATAATTGAAATAATAGGAAATGAAGAGAGATCAATGATGTGTCAAGTAAAAGCGCCAAAGATACATGAGTTTTATACATTTTAAAGAATAATTTAAAAAAAATTAAAAAAGACTATCTTTAAGAGAAAAAATATTTTTAAAGATAAAAATCTACTTAAATTTTATATGACTTTTATATGAATTTTATATGAGTTTTAAAGAAAAAATACATGAGTTTTATATGTTTTTTAAGATACACGACGTGTGAAGTAAAAGAGCTAAAACACATGAGTTATATGTTTTGTAAAGATTTAAAGTTAAAAAAATTAAAAAGGACAATTTTAAAGAATAATTTTTTTAAAGCTAAAAATATATTTAAATTTAATTCATCTTTCTCGTAGTTTCATTTTAATACGTTTTTAAGAAATAAAAGTACATGAATTTTGTGTTTTATAAAAATTACATGTTAAAAAATTATAAAGACTATTTTTAAAAGAAATAATTTTTTTAATGATAAAAATATATTTAAATTTAAATTAATTTTCTCAAATTTTCATTATTTCATAATAATAGTAAATAAGATATTTAAATTATATATACAATTTTAATTTTTTTTATCTATGCTATATATACGCATTTTTATCTTGCAGAGTCTATAAAGTCCTATAGAGTCCACAAAGTCCCGCAGAGTCTATGATACAAATCCATTAAAATCCTGACTTAAAAATTCTTGAAATTCTTGCCGAATCCTTAAAAGTCATGGAAATCCTATAAATTCCTGCAGACTTGAAAAAAGTCTTTTAAAATCCTAAACCAATACACCCCCTTAGTTTTAATTTAGATTCTAACAAATTTTTTTGTTCTAACACTAGGAACTGAATTGCTAAGTTGAGGCCTGACATTTAATAAGTGATAATGAAGATATGTATGCGCATAAAAGAGTCACAAAAAACTTAAAAGGAAAAAGACAAATCTGTGTCAAGCTTCTGTAATTGAACCTAGATTGCTTCCTATGTATGTATCTCATGATTCGGCATTTCAGTAAAAAGTAGCAAATTGAAGACAACTAACTTTTTAGCTCTGAGATTGCCAAAGTACTGATACACCCAACACTAGAAAATGTCATATACAATGCAACCTCCATCAGAGCATATTCTACCCTTTGAACATTGTAATTCCCAATGCTTATTCCTTTATGAATAATTAATACCTCCTTGGCTCAATATTCATATTGTCTCACTCACTAAATAGCCGCATGAATTAGCTATAAGTAATTAAGCTCTGAAAATGTAGGCATAGAAATAAATATGGCCTTTACATATCCTAAATTAGCACTACTATCAATTGCCATTTTCATCTCAATTTTCCCTGAAACTTCTATTTCTGTTGACCTTGAAAGAGGTTTCCTCCAATGTTTTTCATCAGGTTTAGGAAATTCAAACTCAACTGCAGAAGTAATGCTCACCCATAATAGTTCTTCTTATGCATCTCTTTTGCAATCTTCCATAAGGAACCTCAGATTCTTGGATAGTTCAGTCCCAAAACCTACCCTTATTGTTACCCCAAGAGACATATTTCACATTCAAGCAGCAATTACTTGTTCAGTGAAACAAGGCCTACAAGTAAGAATTAGAAGTGGTGGTCATGACTATGAGGGTCTTTCTTATGTCTCTGATGTTCCATTCCTGATCATTGATCTCACAAACCTTAGGTCCATAAGTATTGACATCAAAGATGAAAGTGCATGGGTTCAAGCAGGTGCTACTCTTGGAGAACTCTACTATGCAATTGCAAATACAAGTAATGTTTTTGGCTTCCCAGCTGGAAGTTGCCCCACTGTTGGTGTAGGAGGTCACTTGAGTGGAGGTGGATTTGGTACCACTTTCAGAAAATATGGTTTAGCAGCTGATAATGTAATTGATGCTCAAATGGTAGATGTTAATGGAAAGATACTAAATAGAACTTTGTGGGAGAGGAACTATTTTGGGCCATAAGAGGAGGAGGAGGATCAAGCTTTGGAATGATTACATCATGGAAAATCAAGCTTGTACCTGTTCCCCCAATAGTGACAATTTTCAATGTTCCAAAGACACTTGATCAAAATGCCATTGACCTTTTTCAGAAATGGCAAACTATTGCTCACAAACTTCCTGGAGAACTTTTTCTGCATTCAGTTATGGGAGTTACCACCAATTCATCTTCTATTATTGGTGGAAAAACTGTGCTTGTTTCTTTCACAGGACTATATCTTGGGACAGCTGAAAAACTGCTTCCTTTGATGCAGAACAATTTTGCAGAAGAAGAAACTGTATTTTAATTTTAAACCCCATACAATTTTGAAAGACAAATTATATTATATATTGGTATAGTCTAAACTGTAATAGACTGACATGTACATATTTAGTTTGACATTTGTGGAACCCAAATTCGCCTTTAAGAGCCAAAAGCCAAAGTCAAGTTAGAAACTTGTTTGGTTACTTATTCTTAGAATTGATTTTGATTTCACAAGTTTGAGTAGATGTGATAAATTGTAATTTTGGCTAAGTTAAAAAATTTATATAGAATGTAAAGTATAACCCCTGCACTCCACACATCAGCTGCCTGGTTATATTCACCAGCTAGCTCTTTATGAAGAACAAAGAATTGAAACAAAATTTTGATCCTTTTCTCCTCCTACCCACCTTTATGAAGCTAGGGCCTGAGCTTGGATATTGGATGCTAAACAATCCATCCTCATTAAATAGCAGGAGGAAATAAATGAATATATACATGATACATCTACTTAGACAGAGACATTCAAATAGTACATAACACAGTGAAGGGTATTATTATTTATTAGCAATATGAAATGTCATATATCATATATGGGATGAGCTGTATGATCAGAAATAAGAAAACTCACTCTGCTTTTTTCATTTGACTGAATTGCTGCTATATATTGATAGAGTTAATTTGATTACTAATTCATACACATTTTGTAGTCTTAAATTCTCAAATTTAATGGTTTGCACCTACCCACACCAGCTTGCTTTAAATGGAATCTAATTAATTTAAGATAATGTAATTCTACACTTCACAAAATTTCTGTTCATTATTATCAACCACCTTACTAATTAGATACTCTGTGGTGTGAAAGAGAATAACTAAACAATGGCCCACTGCTAAAAGAAGGTTGCGTATGTGTATTATATTACTACCTGTTAGCTACTCTTTGCATTAATCGAACCAACAGCCTGTAGAGCCAGTGCACTTGTTCAGTGCTGGAAAAAAGAATTTGATGTAGGGATTTCTTTTTCCTCCTGAGTCAAAAACTTTAAATGGTGAAATAATAAAATATTAAACGACCACAAGCATTAATTATATATCCATTAAAATTTAAAGATGTTGTTTATAAAATCTGAAAGTTATAATATCCAAACAAGGATCAAAATATTATTAGCTATTAAGCCTTGGTGTGTTGCTTTGTTTTTATTTAGTTAAGGCATTTTGTTCTCTTTTCTTGTATTTTTGTTTCAAACTTTGTAATGTTGTTCTCTGTTTGTCATTTGCAATGTGGGCTGTGGCTTCGGGATGCTATCCTTTTAATAGAATTTGTCACTGCGTAGTAATTTGAAAATAGCATAGAGATTTTATATAAACAATAGATTCACCACTCTGTTTGTTTTTCTTGCTCTAAACTCAGCTAGCTAGATTTGCTTCTTAAATTCACACGCTAAACGAAAATGGAAGCCTACCTGGTGTTGTCTCTGATAGGGATCTATTTCTAATCTTAAGACTGCATTTCTATCTTAATAATTCAATGTGTGACATGCTGTCAAAGATTGAACATATTTAACTCATCCACTCATAACTTGAGCTATACACATCGGATTTAACTGTCATTTTTTTTCCTTAGAACCATAAAACATGCATCTTTCAACCCACAAAATTTTAGATTTTTTCTCCTTTCCATTGAATGCCAGTGTTAATTTAAATTTAGTGTAAATTCTGCATGATCGAAGTTCGGGTAGTAGTCACATTTACCTGCATAACTCGTGATACACTTGTCGGATTTGAGCACCGTTTGCTTTGATAGAAAGTTAAGTTTGCTTTGATAGAAAGTTAAGATACGTATCTTTCAGCCCAAAAAAGATCAGATTTTATCTCTTTTCTTTGACTACCAGTTTTAATTTCAATTTAGTGTAAATTCTGCATGATCGAAGTTCTGGTAGTAGTCACGTTTACCTGCATATAACTCTTGATACACTTGTTAGATTTGAGCACCGTTTGATTTAATAGAAAGTTAAGATACACATCTTTCAGCCCAAAAAAAATCAAATTTTATCTCTTTTTCTTTTACTACCAATTTTAATTTAAATTTAGTGTAAATTCTGCATGATCGAAGTTTTGGTAGTAATCACGTTTACCTGCGTAACTCTTGATACACTTGTTAGATTTGAGCACCATTTGCTTTAATAGAAAGTTAAGATGTGCATCTTGTGAAGTCTATAAATCAGTTTAAGTATTTAAACATGATTATAAGACTTAACATCCTTTAGTTTTAATGATTAACAAATAAGATTATATAAAGAACAAATAATATTATATAAAGAACAAATAATATATAAAGAACAAATAAGATTATATAAAGAACCAATTAGATTATATAAACAGGTTCTACTGAGAAAGGTATTGGTTCGTTAATTATGTTTCAGGATGGAATACTCTTTAGAAGAAGAAGAAGATTTTGTGAACAGAATCAGAATCAGAAGATCAGAATCAGAAGAACAAGAGTGCAGAATCTGAAGAAGAATAATCCTTAACAGAGTTGAAGCAACTGAAGAATAGAATTGAAGATTAGAAGACTATCTGAAGAATTGAAAACTAAGAAGACTATCTGAAGAACTGAAGGCAGAAGATATATGAAGAAGTACAGATTCAACTATACACCTGTCTGAAGAACAACAATGAACTGAAGAAATGAATACAAGATGAAGCGGACTGAAGTATTGAAGCTGTCTGAAGTACGCAACATGTCTGAAGTACTGAAGTTGTTTGAAGTACGTAACATGTCTGAAGCAACGAAGCTGTCTAAAAGACTTGAGCTGTCTGAAGTGGTCAACCTGTCTTAAGTATTGAAGCTGTCTGAAGAGCCAAGTCTGTCTGAAGACTCGAACCCGTCTGAAGACTGGAATCTGTCTGAAGACTGGAACCCGTCTGAAGATTGGAAGCCGTCTGAAGCTTTAGTAATGACGTGGCATCTTTGCTGAAACCTTGCGTGAAGACTTTTCTAAGTCTCTGTTGCTCGTAAGTTTTGGAACACATTTGTGGCAACAAACACAGAGGCCTTTCCTGGTGCATTTAAAGTTCATACACCACTGAGGAAATCTCTGCAACAGTTGCAGCAACAACGGTGGCAGCTTTACTGCAGCACCAACGTTGTACTATGTCAGAACTTTCAAGAAGCGTGTCTCACAACGGATTAAAAGAAGACTATTTGCTGTCTCTAAACGATGGCATTTCAACGAGACATTTCTTCATTTGTGCAATCCGAAAGAAAGCAGAAGAAAAGCTCAGGAGACTAAACAAAAGCAACAAGGAAGATGTTTGAATAAAATATATTCAATTCAACATCTTTATCTAAATCTCAAAAGAGGAATCTGCAAACAACGACTATTGGTCAAGACATCTCATTCAAAGAAGTAATGGTGTCAGGAGCAAATGAAAAAGGAGTGTATGCAGAATAAGCAAAAAGACAAATTCAACGGATACCCACTCCCAAGAAAATCAGAGGAAATCTGGAACAGAGCAGAAGAAAGCAAACAGATGCAAGCAGATGCAAGATAATGCAAGCTGGAGCAAGCAGATGCAAGCTGGATAAAATAGATGCAAGAAAGCAAAAAGAAATCAAGTGAGAGAATACACATAATCATCACATCTCTCAAAACAGAGCTCATCAACAGAAGTGTCAGAACGGGAGTATTCTGAACACTCAATATGCTTAAGGAGAAGCAACCGTTTGAGAAGCTATTACACAACGGCTATATGAACCACATCATCAAAAGCTCAACGGTATTATGAATTATCTTCAACGGCTATACTCAAGCAGAACTTATAAATAGCCTCAAGAAAGAAGTTGAAGATGTTGTTGCAGTGCACAACCAAGCTGGTTGGTCGGGCCAACCTGTTGTTGTTGTGGTGTACAACCAAGCTGGTTGGCATGCTGAGCATGTTAACCATGCTACCGACCTGCAGCTGCTGTTGCAACCAAGTTGGTCAGAATGATCAACCAAGTTGGATCAATCGGGATTGTTTTTCAAGAAGGTTCTTGAAATCAATCAGGATGAAAATTGTTAACTAGACTGAGTGTCTTACAGTTAACAAGAGTTGACTCGAGCTTAAATACATCATGAAAATGTCAACAACGATTGATCAGAGAGTGAATTCTCAATCGGGCTACTGATCAGCTGGTCAGTTAGTTAGATTGTACAGTTGGTCTGTTGATCAAGTAAGTTGGTTGTCGGGAAGGCAATCATGCTGTACAAATGACTATCAAACTGGGTACGGTTTGAAGCTTTGAAGATACCTTGGTATTCTAATGATACGGGTGAGAATATAGCCCATGGAAACCAATGGTTGGAGAATAAGGCTGGAGCTTAATTTCAACATCTACTTAGCCAATTCTCAGAGGACGAAATTCCTCATATTAGAAGACAGGACTGTATCCAAACCTATACACTTGTATCACTGTCTTAACCCTGTATTTAGAATTCATTCATTGTATCCTGAGTAGTACTCAGTTAACCTCTAGTACAGGAAGAGATTAAGTTTATGTTTCGTGGAAACTTAAACTTAGTTTAATTTGTAAACACTATATGTGTCTGAGAGCCTGGAGAGGCTTGGTGGAAGAAAGAATACTCTTAGAGATTGAAGAGGCTTGATAGAAAATACTACAGCAGGTCCGTGTGACTCAGTGTGACATATATGTGGTTGCGAGGGTCTGGAGGATTCGGAGTGACGCATATATGTGTTAAGGATCGGTGTGATCCTGAGCCTGAAGAGGCTTGATTGTAAAAGAATACTTAGTGGAACACATATGCGGCTGCAAGGGTCTGGGGGATTCGGCGTGGCACATATGTTTTGGTGTTATTGTTGTTGTGATTAATGAAAAAGCAGTGGTGGTTTGCCTCTGGGACTGGATGTAGCCCACGGGGTTGTGGGTGAACCAGGATAAATTCTGTGTCTAAGTTTTCCTTCTCTTGATCTCTTTTACTTACAATTTTCATATTTACGTTGGGGATTGGAAAGTACTTTTCATAACAAGCTTAACTCAAGGATTTCAATAAAACAAGTTTTCATACAAATATAACATTAAAACGTCTCTAGTGTAGGTTGAAGTATTATAGAAGAATATATTCAGAGGGATGTCTGAAATATCTGTCTGAAGTGAGCCCAACAGGAACTCAGTTCAGACACATGATATAGATGGTCTCTGATCATCTAAAGTATTTCAGAAATAGTTCTGAAGATACTCTTAGTAATATTCTTCTGAAGACACTGAGAAAAGTTTTTAAAATCAAAACAATCTTAAGTGTAAGAGAAAGTTTTTCAACCTAAATCTTTCATATATTCCGCATGTATTTAAAATAACTCTGATCTTAAGATTGGTTTGCACAATGGTCACTTAACGTGATTGATTTATAATAAAGATTTCCAAAATTGTCTTACAATGTTTACAACACTATTCAACCCCCCTTCTAGTGTTGCCTGTGGTTCTAACACATCTTTCAGCACAAAAAATTTAAAATTTTATCTCTTTTTATTTTAATACCAGATTTTATCTCTTTTTCTTTTATATATTACCAGTTTTTTATCATTAGTTCAAAGTCAATGTCACATCACATTATTTATGTTTCATTATGTAGAAAATAAATTATATGCTATTTAATAATTATGGTTCATGATATATTTTGATTAAAGATTTGAAGATAAGCCTTCGAGAGTTGATTTACAATTTGATTACCATAGTGCATATGAATTAGAAAAGTATTTACAAGTCTAATTTTTTTTTTTACATAATGTATTTGAACTAGTTTTCATATATTTTAATACATGAGGATTTTCTGAAATTTTTCTTGAGCACTTATCTGTTGTTATTACATCTTGTGTGTGAATTTTTTTTAAAGCCTGAATTTTTTTTAAAGCCTGAATTTTTTTTAGAGAGTAATATCTTCTTAATCTAAATCTAATAATCAAAGTTATCATCTTGCTAAAACTTGTACTTCATCTACCCTTTTAAATAATGACAAAAGGGGGAGAAATATAACTAACAAAATCAGAAAAGCAAATATGTTTTTAAAAAATGTAACCAAGAGTAACTAAGAATCTTTCAGAAGAAAAATCTCCTGTTCAGGGGAGTTAACAAAGTTGTTTTCAGAAACTAAGAATTTCTCAAAGAAAAAACCTTTTGTTTAGGGGGAGTGTTCACACTCAACTTTTTTATCTGAAAAAGATGGAAAACTGTTCTGCCTAAACTCAACTTTAAATCTTTCTGATAGTTGTTAGTCACATCTAATTTGTCATCATTAAAAAGGGGGAGAATATTGAGTCTCAAAATCAATTTAAGTATTTGAAATTAGATTCAAGACTCATTATCCTTGGTTTTAATGAATAACAAATTAGACTGTATAAAAATAGGTTCTACTAAGAAAGGTATTTTTTTTGTGTATTTCAGCAACTCTGAAGAAGCAAAGAAACCCGCTAAAGATGATCAACCTGCTGAACTGAAGAAACTCTCCGAATGACCTGAACCTGCTGAGGAAATGCAACCTACAAAAGGAAGAACTTGCTGGAAGCATCCTTCTGTTAAAAAGCCAAGACTTGCCGTAGTTTGTCAACCTTCTGAAGGGATGTGGAAAAATCAGAATCTGCTGAAACATATTGAACCTTCTAAAGTGATTGGACTCTCTCTGTAGTTTATCAACCTTCTGAAGGGATTTGGAAAAATCAGAATCTGCCAAAACAAATAGAACCTTCTGAAGTAATTGGACTCTCTGAAGAATCAGAAGTTTCTGAAGCCTGAGACGTCATGCTTCTTTCTGAAGACTTAGTCAACCTGATGAATGCATTAAAAGTATCAAGTCTCTGAAAAGCAAACAACTGTGTTAGCCAAACTTGTTGCAAGGCGAAGCAAAGGCTTTCTGGAACAGTTTTATTTCCTGACACAAAAGAGGAAACCTGCTGCAGAAAAGCAAACAGAGGTTAGAGATAGAGTCAGCGCTGTTGCACAACTACTCCTGTACTGTCTCTGTTTTACGCAATCAGAAGCATGCACCTTAATGGGAAGAAAAAGTTATTTCACAATGGGACTAAAGAAAAGTCCAACGGATCTCATCATCCTTCTTCCTTCATACACAACAAAGAAGAAACGAAAAAGAAGAAAGAGAGAAGAACATCAACTTGCTGAAGTGCTAGAAAAATCTCTTAAGCAATAATCAAAAGCCAAATTGTTGTGTGTCAGAACTAATTCATACCAACACACCTACTCTGATCAAGTCAGAAACATTACAAAAGAAGTTGTTTCACAACGGCTCCAAGAGCCTTAATCATTTCTTCTCAACGGTATGCTAAGCAATCTTCAACGACTATATTTCCTGATCATATATATAGACCTTCATGAAAGACTATGAAGATTGGCGAACCATTGGTGAACCCTTGTTGAACTGCGGCAAAGCCCTGCTCAAATCCAGGACGAGAATGTAGTCCAAGATGGGCGGGCATGAATACCAAGATATGAAATGACAATGGTGAAGCCCAAGAGAGAATTGGCAGAAGCTCAATAATGCTATCCTATCAAGCCAACTCTCTGAAGATATCAAACCTGATACAGAGATGAGAATTAACCAGAATCATACACTTGTATCTCTGTTTTTCCTTGTACTTAGATTTATCCTTTGTATCCTGAGTTTTACTCAGTTATCCCTTTGTACAAGAGAACCTGAGTTTAAGTTTCTCGGAAAATTAAACTTAATTTATATTGTAAACACTGTTAGGTGTCTGAGATCCTGGAGAGGCTTGGAGGAACAAAGAATACTTGTTCAGCCTGGAGAGGCTGTGTTTACAAAGAATACTTGTTCAGCTTGGAGAGGCTGTGTTTACAAAGAATATTGCATGAGTTACCTGGAGAGGCAGTTGAGAACAAAGAATACTTGTTGAGCCTGAAGAGGCTTGTCTGTAAAACAATACTCGATTCAGCCTGGAGAGGCTGTGTGTACAAAGAATATCGCATGAGTTGCCTGGAGAGGCAGTTGAGAACAAAGAATACTTGTTGGGCCTGGAGAGGCCAGGTGTGCAAATAATACTTGTTGTAATCTTGCGGGATTAGTGAAAATCCAGTGGTGTGTTTGCCCTGGGACTGGACGTAGCTCACTGTGTTAGTGGGTGAACCAGGATAAATTTTGTTGTCAAGTTCTCTCCACCCTTATCTCTTTACTTTCAGTTTAAACTAACCAAGGAGGGTTTTAGAAAAGTTGTTTTATAAAACCACGCAGAAAATAATCTTTTCTTAACAAGAAAAACGTTTCAAAAAGGTTTTTATTCAACCTTCTGAGTTGCATCAGCAAGTTGCTGAACTCCCAGTTTCGGAAGGTTGCTTAAATATTTTCAAATCAGATTGCTTGTTAAAGGTTTTCAGAAAAATCTATAAAGATTCATAAAACACTATTCAACCCCCCTTCTAGTGTTTCCTGTGGTTCTAACATTAAGTTCATTCGAGCTGCCAGGTATGCTGACTGGATTTCTAATATAGTACCAGTTATTAAGAAAAATGGTTCTTTAAGAGTTTGTATAAATTTTAGGGATTTAAATAAAGCAACTCCTAAAGATGAATATCCAATGCTCGTGGCTGATATGTTAATAGATTCATCAGCACGTAATGAAATATTAAGTATGTTAGATGGTTATTCAGGATATAATCAAATTTTTATTGCTGAAGAGGATATTTCGAAAATTGCTTTTCGATGTCCTTGTGCAATAGGCACTTATGAATGGGTAATGATGCCTTTTGGTCTCAAAAAATGCTGGTGCTACTTATCAAAGAGCCATGAATTCTATTTTTCATGATTTAATAGGATGATTCATGCAAGTTTATATTGATGATGTCGTAGTAAAATCCAAATAAAAAAATGATCATCTTTCGAATTTGAAAGAAGCCTATGAAAGAATGAGGCTACATAAGTTAAAAATGAATCCTATTAAATGTGCCTTTGGTGTATCTGCAGGTAATTTTCTATGCTTCTTGGTTCATAAAGAAGGAGTGGAGATTGATAAAAATAAAGCAAAGGCAATTCTAGAAACTTCTCCTCCTTTGAACAAGAAGCAGTTGCAGTTTTTATTGGGTAAAATCATTTTTCTTCGAAGGTTCATAACAAATCTTTCAGCTAAGACCAAGGTGTTTTCTCCTCTTTTGAAACTCAAGAAGGAAGAAAAATTTGAATGGAAAGAGGAACACCAAGTGGCATTCGAAGAAATAAAGAGGATTCTCACAAATCCTCCAATCATGACACCTCCAATTCAAGGAAAGCCTCTAAAGCTATATATATCTGCATCTGAAGAGACATTAGGAAGTATGCTTGCTCAAGAAGATGAAAATGGAGTAGAAAGAGCAGTGTATTACCTTAGTAGAACTCTTAATGATGCAGAGACTAGATATTGTGCCATTGAGAAATTATGTTTATGTCTTTACTTTTCTTGTACGAAGTTAAAGTACTATGTAAAACTGTTTGATGTTTTCGTAATTTCTCATTATGATATAATAAAGTATGTTATGGAAACCTATTCTTCACAGTAGAGTAGGTAAATGGGTGTTGGCTTTAACTGAATTTGCTAACATATATCCCATTAAAAGCTATAAAAGGCCAAGTTATGGTTGATTTCTTAGTTGATCACCCTCCGATTCGAATTAATGAATTGGACTTTGTAGGTTTAAAACCTTGGAAGTTCTATTTCGATGGATCGAAACATAAAGCAGGTGTTGGGATTGGAATTCTTTTAATTTCACCTGAAGGATTACCAACAAAAATTATGTTTCGAGTGGGGATGAATCTTTTGAATAATGAAGCTGAATATGAAGCTTTGTTATTAGGATGAAAGTTTTGATATCATTCAAAGTCAAACAAGTTTTGATTCGAGGAGATTCGCAATTAGTGATCAAACAAGTCACTAAACAGTATAAATGTTTGAATCCTAGGTTATCAAAATATTTACTAAAAGCTTTTCAGTTGCTAAGGTATTTTGATGAAGTTGAATTCGAATATATCTCTTGAATTGATAATGAAATTGCCAATGAATTGGCACAAATTGCTTCTGGTTATAAAATTTGTGATTCTAAATTCGAAGAGTTGATCCAATTGAAGAAGAATATGTCAATTATGAGTTTCGGAGTTTTAGACATTGAAACTTTAGATGTTAATGATTGGAGTTTGGAGAAAATCTTTAATTGAATACTTGCAAAATCCAAGTATATCAGTTGATCGAAAATTGAAGTACAGGGCTTTACATTATGTAATTTTAGCTAATCAATTATATAAGAAGGAACCTGATGGTACTTTACTTCAATGTTTAGGAGAATCAGAAGTATATCAGGCTTTGGTTGATACTCATCAAGGGATTTATGGAGCACATCAAGCAGGTCGAAAAATGGAATGAGTTTTGAAAAGACAACATTTATATTGGCTTTCTATGGTCAAAGATTGTAATGATTTTTTGAAGGCTTGTGAGGAATGTCAAAACCATGGTTTCATACAACAAATCCCTGCAAGTGAGCTACATTCAATAATAAAGTCATGGCCTTTTAGAGGATGGGCTATAGATTTGATTGGTCAAATTCATCCTTCGTCATCTAGGGGGCACAAATACATTATTGTGGCTATAGATTATTTTACAAAATGGGAAGAGACAATCCCATTGAAAGATGTAGCTCAAGAAGATGTGATTAATTTCATTCAAGAAAACATAATTTTTCATTTTGGTATTTCTGAGTCCATATCAACTGATCAAGGGACTGTATTTACAGGTCAGAGAGTTAAGAGGTTTGCTCAAGAAAATGGGATTAAACTTCTTATCTCAACCCCTTATTATGCACAAGCAAATGGGCAAGTTGAGGCTGTGAATAAGACAATTATTTCCTTGATCAAGAAACATATTGATCAACGACCTCGAAATTGGCATAAGACTTTAAGCCAAATTTTGTGGGCATATTGAAATTCCCCTCGAGATGCAACAAAACTCACGCCTTATAAATTGGTTTATGGTCATGATTCAGTTTTACCAGTTGAAGTTCATTTGCAATCATTCAGATCACAAAGAAAATTCGATTTACCTACTCAAGATTATTATAATTTGATGTTAGATGAATTGAATGAACTGGATGAGGTTAGATTAAGAGCCTTAGAAAATATCATCAGGCAGAAAGAACAAGTATCTTGAGTTTATAATCGAAGATTGAAATATAAGTTATTTAATGAAGGAGATCTTGTTTGGAAAGTGATTTTACCTGTTGATAATAAATCTAAATGATTTGGAAAATGGTCTCCGAATTAGGAAGGACCGTTCGAAGTTGAAAAGGTATTTTCGAATAATGCGTATTCGATTAGGGAATTAACAGGTGATAATCGAATCCTAAGCATAAATGGAAAATACTTGAAACAATACAAGCCAACTTTATATGAAATTAAAATTGTCTAAGACATTCAAAATGGTGACTCCAATGCACCAGTTAAAAGGTGTTTTAACAAAGGTTGAAATGAAATGATAAATGAAAGTAAGAAGGGAGGATTCTCTTTCATTGGCCCAAATACTTGATTCAGATCTATATATTGTTGTAACAAGACTTTGTCTCTTTGGTTAATGTTGGTCAGAAGCTCATTCAATTTCACCAATTCACTCGAAACGTATTTGACACCATTGAGGAGTTCGAGCTTCTTTGATTCGACCTTAGACATTGAAGTCTTGCAGGTATTTTCTCCTGTCATCAGAAGCTTATCATCCTCTTACAGTTTCTTCATTTGTTCTTCAATGGCTCTACATTTTTCTGCAATGATGGTTAATTGGGCTGAGAAATTCCCCAAACTTTCAGTGTACTTTGAGACTTTATCCCTGGAATCTTTCAACTTTTCCAACATATCCTCATTCTCAAGCCTAACTTTAGAAGCTTTTGCAGCATTTGTCTGAAGCTTTTTCAAGACAGTGTTAAGACAAACTCACTCCTAAGGTTTTTAATGTAGTCAAACCATTAAGTTGAGATGATCACAAAAGCAAGTCTGAGATGCATCTTGTTATTTACTAACTGTGTGCTCAAGTTTATGGCAGAATTTCTAGACTTTAAATTTGCTGAAATTGATCAGAAAAGGAAGCTCAAAGACTATCTTTGAGATTATGAAGCATAGAAGTCAAAATCAAGATATGCCAAGACAAAAAACTTAAAGCAAAAATATTGAGCAAAGAAGAGATTCAAAGTCAGCTTGAGACGCTGGCTCAAGATCAGACACAGACTCAAGCACAGATGCTAAGACATGTTCAGATGCATACTTAGACCAAGGCTCAGTTTGAGACATATACTCAAGGAAGAGACTCATACACAAACTAAAAAAGGATCAATGGTCAGATGCAAGATCTGCTAAGAGATGAGACTCAGTTTTTAACTTCAGAATCAAGGGAAAAGATCAGACTAGAAGTTGATAAACAAAGAAGAGACTCTGAGTCAGCTTGAGGTGCAAGCTCAGAGATAAGATATAGACATGAGACTCGGAGGCATATTCAAGACGCTATAGACAAGACTGAAATTTGAGACTCAACCGAGAGATGCAAGTCAAATGAGCAAGCAAGAGTCAAAGGAAAGGACACTGCATGCTGACACAGTAACAATGCGTAGAGAAGAGCAGTGTACCTCTCAACAGAAGAGCTTCTCTCACCTCTCAACGGCTCTTAACGGCTAAAAACGGCTAGTTTCCATTTGAATTAAATGCTGGAGCCAACAATGAAGATTAGATAGACTGCACAATCTATTGAACACCTTCTACATCTCATCTTACATTTCAAGTCTATCTCATCTTCAGATCTCATCTCAACTTGAGATCATTCAGTAGTTTCACCTGTTCTCTTTTAAGATCTTAATTTTCTATCTTTGTAAAAAGAGAAGTCTCACCTAGCTATACTCACTGTCTATCCATACATTGTATGTTGTAAGCTAGACTCATCAATGTCCTTCCAATCTTTGTAACTAGTCTCAACTGAGATAGGAAGAAGCCTAGTCTCAGTGTGAGTGTGAGCGTCCTGAAGAGGCTGTAAGAATACTTGTGACTCAGCCAAGGTAGGGGTGCCTAAGCTTGGTGTGAGGGACGTCATGAAGAGGCTGTAAGAATACTTGTAATTGACGGGTTTGTCAATAGTGGAAATCTCACAAATTGTGAGGACTGGACGTAGCCCAAGGTGTGGGTGAACCAGGATAAGATCTGTGTGCATCTCTCTCTCATCTCTTTTACATTTTACATCTCACGTCTTAAATCTGTTTGTTAAAGTAAATTAAATCTGTTCAAAGTAAATCAAGTGTTTAAATTAACAATAGAATCACTTCCTCTTAATCACAAAATTATTGTTAACTAAAACTCAAGCTACATCTCATCTAATCCTTTTGAGACTCCAAGTTATCAGACTTAAGATCACGTCTCTGCTTGAATTTAAGTGTGCTTTTTCAGGAACAAATTTTTTAAAGTCTCTATTCAACCCCCCCTTCTAGAGACATCCAGCCAACTTCAGTTGGTATCAGAGCTCGGCCTCTTTGGGGTTGAGCACACCTACGTGTGAAGAGGGAAAGATCCATGGCTGGACCAAACACAAGTCTGTTCATTCCTGAAGAAGAATCCACCAACAGGCCACCGGCCTTTGATGGAACTGACTACTATTATTGGAAGGACATGATGAGATTGTTTATTGAATCTCAACATGCTGACTTGTGGAAAATCATTGAACAAGGTCCCTATGTGCCTTACATTACTGATGGACTGGGTCTAAGAGAAGCTAAGCCCAGAGGAGCATGGACAGATGCTGAAAAGGTAAGATATGTTCTCAATTCAAGAGCCAAGTACCTGCTCACATGTACTTTAAGTCGTAGTGAATACGATAAAGTGGCAGGATGTGCATCAGCAAAAGAAATGTGGGATGCACTGGAAGTTGAACATGAAGGAACAAATCAAGTTAAGGAAGCTAAAATCAACATACTAGTCAGACAGTATGAACTATTCAAGATGAATGAGGATGAAGGCATTGAGGACATGGTGAGACGCTTCACAGTCATTACAAATGATCTCAAGTCTTTGGGTAGGACATATTCAAATCAAGACATGGTGAGAAAGATCTTGAGGAGTCTGCCCAAGCCTTGGAGACCCAAGGTCACAACAATACAAGAAGCCAAGGATCTCAGCACACTCAGATTGGATGAGCTCCTTGGTTCTCTCAAAGTTCATGAGCAAGAGTTGATGGAAAAGAATCTCATCAGACGTCCAAAGTCAATTGCTCTGAAAGCCTCATCAAGCAATACCAAAGGTAAGGTAAGCCCATCTCAACAGACCTCACTTAACTCATCTCATGACATAGATAGTGAAGAAGATGATGAGATTGAGATGGATGATGAGCTAGCATACATCTCAAGAAAGATCATACGCATGTGGAGAGCCAGAGGAAATGGAAGAAGAAGATTTCCATCAAGAAGAGGAGAGATCAAGTCTGAAAAGAAAGTGCAATTCATTTTCTATGAGTGTAGAAAGCCTGGGCACATCAAGTCTGAGTGTCCTCAACTCAGAAAGGAAATAAAGAAAAGCCCAAAGAAGAAGACAATGATGGCCACATGGGATGACACATAAGGGGATGGGAGCCAAGATGATGAATCAGCAAATCTGTGTCTCATGGCTAATGGAGACTCATCTGATGAGGAGGTATATGAGTCTGACTTTGATCTCTCATTCAATGAACTTAAGTCTGCCTTTGAAAACCTTTTATATGATTCAAATCTTCTTGCCTCCAAGAGCTCTTTATTGAAATCTGAACTAAACTCATCTCTTGAGAAGGTTAAGTTTCTTGAACAAGAAAATGAAAATTTGAATCACAAAAACAGCAGTCTCATGATGTCTTACATGAGACTCTCTGAGCTTTTCAAGGCAAAGACTCAAGCTCGTGATGAGCTGGAATTAAGAAATCTTCTTGATGAAAACCAGAAGCTTAAAAATCAAAATAGGGTTCTCATAGATGATCTGACAAAGTTTGTAAAAGGAACCAAAAACCTTGAGATATTAATTGGATCTCAAAAAGGAATTTTTGATAAAGCTGGATTAGGCTATGAAAAATCTTCAAGTGAAATCCGGTACAAGGACTTCTTTGTTCCAGCAATAAAGAAGAAGGAGGAGAGATGCTCATGCTGTAGCAAATTTGGCCATAAGACTTCAGATTGCTACATGAAACAAGTAGCAACAAAGAGGAAGGTTACTAACCATCCAGGACCCCAATACAAGTGGGTACCTAAAAAATCTCTGTGTTGCAGATGTGCCTGGCAACAACAAGATAAAAAAGGATGTGGGTGCTGGACAGTGGATGTTCAAGACACATGACAGGGGCAAAAGCAAATTTTTGTCACTTGAAGAGAAAGCTTCAGGGGTTGTCTCATTTGGAGAAAACAACAAGACCCAGATCAAGGGCATAGGTAAAATTGTTTTCAATGAAATGCAGGATAATCCACAGAAGAAAATAGATGAAGAGATTGAAGAAATGATGGGAGAATTAATCATCTCAACTCAAGAAGCTGAGGAAAGATCCTCACCTAAACAAAAGCACATAAGATCTCCCCAATCTGAACCAGGAAGAAAAGCTCAAAAGGAGACCTGGAGGTCAGCTCATACATGATCTCACGGAAATCTCCAACCTGAGATAGACAACAACTCTCAAGCTGAAGACAAGCTTGAAGAATAGACAGAGACTAGGTGAACAAGATAAAGGGTACTTGAGATCCAAAATAAGCACGCATCTGAGCTACCCAAAAGCTGGAGACGGGTGAGATCTCATCCAAGAAATCAGATCATTGGAGAGACCTCAGATAGGGTGAGAACCAGATCATCATTTAGGAATGCTGACATTATGATGGCTCTCCTATCTGAAATAGAGCCAAAAGATATTCATGAAGCTCTCAATGATGAATCTTGGATTAAAGCAATGGAAGAAGAGCTCAACCAGTTTGACAAAAGCCAAGTCTGGGATCTGGTCCCTCCACCATCTCACCAATCTATAATTGGAACCAGATGGGTCTTCAAGAACAAAACTCAATGAAAAAGACAAGGTTATGAGGAGCAAATCAAGACTGGTAGCACAGGGATACAACCAATAGGAAGGTATAGACTATGATGAGACCTTTGCTTCAGTAGCCAGACTTGACGCCATCAAAATCCTCTTAGCCTTTGCAGCTCACAAAGACTTCAAGTTGTATCAAATGGATGTGAAGAGTGCATTCTTGAATGGAGTCATTGAAGAAGAAGTCTATGTGAGACAGCCCCCCTGGGTATGAAGATCCACACCATCCAGAATATGTGCTTAGACTCAAGAAAGCCTTGTATGGTCTCAAGCAAGCTCCAAGAGCTTGGTATGATAGGCTGAGCTCATTCCTAATTGAAAACGGATTTTCCAGAGGTAAGATTGATACAACACTGTTCAAAAAGGAGTATCACAATGACCTACTTATTGTTCAAATTTATGTAGATAATATTATTTTTGGTTCTACTAATGAATCTCTTTGTCAAGAATTCTCAAGTCTCATGCAGGGAGAGTTTGAGATGAGTATGATGGGTGAGCTGAGATTTTTCCTAGGCTTACAGATCAAACAAAAATCTGATGGGATATTCATTTGCCAAGAAAAATATGCAAAAGACTTATTGGTAAAGTTCAAAATAAATGATGCCAAGCCTATGAAAACTCCCATGCACGCGTCAACTCAAATTGATAAAGATGGGACAGGTAAAACAGTCTCAGATAAGCTGTATAGAGGTATGATAGGGTCTCTCATGTACTTAACTGCTAGTAAACCTGATATTCAGTATGCAGTAGGAATCTGTGCTAGATACCAATCTGACCCCAAGGAATCTCAAACCATGAAGTTGAGATCATCACAAAAGCAAGTCTGAGATGCATCTTGTTATTTACTAACTGTGTGCTCAAGTTTATGGCAGAATTTCTAGACTTTAAAATTGTAGAAATTGATCAGAAAAGGAAGCTCAAAGACTATCTTTGAGAATATGAATCATAGAAGTCAAAATCAAGATATGCCAAGACAAAAGAATTAAAGCAAAAATATTGAGCAAAGAAGAGATTCAAAGTCAGCTTGAGACGCTGGCTCAAGATCGGACACAGACTCAAGCACAGATGCTAAGACATGTTCAGATCCAAACTTAGACCAAGGCTCGGTTTGAGACATATACTCAAGCAAGAGACTCATACACAAACTCAAAAAGGATCAATGGTCAGATGCAAGATCTGCTAAGAGATGAGACTCAGTTTTTAACTTCAGAATCAAGAGAGAAGATCAGACTAGAAGTTGATAAACAAAGAAGAGACTCTGAGTCAGCTTGAGGTGCAAGCTAAGAGATTAGATGTAGACATGAGACTCAGAGGCATATTCAAGATGCTATATACAAGACTCAAATTTGAGACTCAACCGAGAGATGCAAGTCAAATAAGCAAGCAAGAGTAAAAGGAAATGACACTGCATGCTGACACAGTAACAGTGTGCATAGAAAAGCAGTGTACCTCTCAACAGAAGAGCTTCTCTCACCTCTCAACGGATTCTAAAGGCTAGAAACGGCTAGTTTCCATTTGAATTAAATGCTGGAGCCAACAGTGAAGATTAGAGAGACTGCACAATCTATTGAACACCTTCTGCATCTCATCTTACATCTCAAGTCTATCTCATCTTCAAATCTCATCTCAACTTGAGATCATTCAGTAGTCTCACCTGTTCTCTTTTAAGATCTTAACTTTCTATCTTTGTAAAAATAGAAGTCTCACCTAGCTATACTCATTGTCTATCCATACATTGTATGTTGTAAGCTAGACTCATTAATATCCTTCTAATCTTTGTAACTAGTCTCAACTGAGATAGGAAGAAGCCTAGTCTTAATGTGAGCGTGAGCGTCCTGAAGAGGCTATAAGAATACTTGTGAATCAGCCAAGGTAGGGTGCCTAAGCTTGGTGTGAGGGACGTCATGAAGAGGCTGTAAGAATACTTGTAATTGACGAGTTTGTCAATAGTGGAAATCTCACAAGTTGTGAGGACTGGACGTAGCCCAAGGTGTGGGTGAACCAGGATAAGATCTGTGTGCATCTCTCTCTCATCTCTTTTACATTTTACGTCTCACGTCTTAAATCTATTTGCTAAAGTAAATTAAATCTGTTCAAAGTAAATCAAGTGTTTTAATTAACAATAAAATCACTTCCTCTTAATCACAGAATTATTGTTAACTAAAATTCAAGCTACGTCTCATCTAATGCTTTTGAGACTCCAAGTTATCAGACTTGAGATCACGTCTTTGCTTGAATTTAAGTGTGCTTTTTCAGGAACAAAGTTTTTAAAGTCTCTATTCAACCCCCCTTCTAGAGACATCCAGCCAACTTCAGATAGTTGTTGCTTTAACATAGATGTTCTTGAAAGAATTCAACCCATTGAGTTGTTGCATGGATAAGATGGCTTGTCGAGCATAGATTGCCTCAAGTTTCTTTTCAACTCTGAATTTATATTCACCACCCCCATGGGGATGGTCTACAGGGTTCATAACTACTCCTCTTACTACAGGACGTTTACCTAGCCAACATTTAGGTTTCAGCATCCTTTGCAAAAGATTCGAAGAAGTCGTCGATAAAGATCAGGTTCTTCAACCTTCAATTAGGTCCTCCACAGATTCAGTGGTTGGTTGAAAGATCTGGAATCTGAGTGGGCAGAGGACATAGAACCTTCACCTGTTAGGAGGTCTAGTACAGCAAAGGGATTTTCATCCATTAGATCAAGACACTCCTTTAAGCTTGGGGGTGCTGGAGATTTATTCGAAGTACTAGGGATGGCTTTTGAAGTATTCAGAGGGGTTGCTTGAGGAGTTGAAGTCATTTCACTTTGAATTTCTAAATGGATTTCAGGAATTATTTTCTCTTGAGGTTGAGTAGGAGGGATGTCATGTGTTGCTTGACCCTTAGGGGGATCCTTGGTCAAATGATTGGATGACTTAGCCAAATTTTCTGTTTATTTCTCTTTCGACTGAGAAAACTCAGGAATAAACTCTTTTTCAACCTTATCCTTAGGGCCTGGTTCAACCTCTGTCTTTTCTGTTTCTACGACATCCTCTTCTTTCTTCGATTCTTCTTCAGGATGAGAAGGATCAACTTCTGGACGAGACTCTGGAGGAGAGTTTACACTTAATTCTTTTTCTTCTTCTTCTTCCCCTTTTTGAGAAGGTTCTCGTTCAGGATGATCTGTTGGGGTTGGTGCAAAATCTGATTTCGAAGAGGAGTTTATGGTTTCAACCTACATTCATGAAAATTTGGTTAGAAAGGCTCAAGGAAAAGACGAGAATTCTAAGGAAGGAATTCAAAACTCCACCTCAATGCCTTCTGGTATTACTATATTCTTTGGCCTTGGTCTCTTTTAAGCGAAATGTTTCACTCGAAGAGCATAGTATTTTCTAGCCACCTATTCAAGATGAAAGGATAAATAATTGAAATAGAACTATGAAATAAGGAGTGAAAAGGTTCTTTAAAATAATTACCTCAGAGACTCCAACCTTCTTTTTCTTTATAATTTTTGAAGATCCACTAGTTTGGACTGGTGCAGATTTTGAAGAGAGCTTAGGGTCTTCTTCATTTTCATCTTGTTCCTTTTCATCTAAACTTTCTTTTTTCCTTCGAACTTCTTGAATCAGAACGTGCTTTCGTTCTCCTTTCAGCATGTGGATTAGAAGGAAGAGAGGGAGAACTAGAAGAGTTGTCTTCTTTTGATTGAGAATTCTTGTTGATCTTCAAGAAACAGAAGAGCCAGTCAAAATGAGAACTTAAAGATATTTCAATATAGTTCAAAGTTTTAGTACCTTTGGATCAGTGGGAGTAGCAGATTCTGAAGTTTCTTGAACCTTTTTCTTCTTTAATGCTCCACCATCAGAAGAACCTGTTTTGGTTTTCTCGACCTTTGAAACTTCAGGAAAAGCAGAAGGCTGAATAGAAGTATGAAAAGGGATTAGAATAATTATGCAAATTTTTCGAAGGATATGATTCGAAATCGAAAATACCTTTGATTTCCTTTTTCTACTTGACTGTTCCTCACTAGACTCACTTTCCTGAGTAGTGGTTGTCTTTTGGTCTAATAAGACAATCAAAAGAGGTCAATAGGTTTTGATTAAAATACACTTCGAATAAACCTGAGACATTATGAAGAATAAAGGTTTACCTTTTCCTTTGTCTTTCTTCTTTGAGATTTCTTTTTCAGGAGGAGGTGCCATCCTACTGAGACAAGTATCTAAAGGTACTTGAATAGAAGAATAGTAGGATGACCACCAATCTCTAAAGGACACTGTGCTGTAAAAAGATGGTTCAAATGAACAAGGGGTAATGATAGGGCTGCAATCAGAAAAGTGGGTCACCAACTCATTCATTGCCTCAATCCCAGTAGCTGCTCGTCCATGAAGGATATCTTCAGGATAACGACACATAGGTGTAGGACGAAGCTGGGAAAGACCAAATTGTCTAGCCACTAAGTTTGACTGATAGGAATAGACTTTCATATCTTTGATTGAAAAGCCAAAGAAAAGGACACCCCAAGTTAAAAACTCTTCCCAAATTTCAAGACTCTCAGCTTGATCTCCTGGGGTGTCACAAGGAAAATTCCTAATAAACCAAGTTGGTCCACGGGTTCCGAGAAACAAATGGGGCAAGAGAAGGTCTGTGATTGTTAATACCATAGAAAATAGGATTGTTCACGGGTCGGGTCAGGTCGGGTTTCACCCATTTTTGGAGCCGGCCCGAAAAGTAAAGATGGGTTGGGTCGGTTCGGCTTTCTTCAGTTTCTATTGGGTTAACCCGACTCGAACCGAACTTGTAACCCGTAAATCGGGTCAGGTCAGTTTTCGGGTTGCAAGAAAACAGGGAAAATGGGAGTAAGTAGATAATCAGAACAACAGAACAAAAAGCAAGGAATTTCATTTCAATCACAACTCACATTTATCAAAAACAAGAAAAAAAAAAAGGAAATCTCATAATCAGAAACAACCCACATTTATAAAAAAACAAGAAACATAGAATCTGAGATGAACATAGAGAGCCATAGTTCAGCTTGTAGAAGCATGTGATGGCAGCAAGCTCGAATAAAGTGTGCAACAGCGGTGAGCTCAGATGAAGCGCGCGACAGCGGCGAGCTCCGATCTGCAAGGGCGTTGCGACCTCCGATCTGCGACGAGGGAGGCGATGACGGCGCGGCCTGGGCGGTTGACGACGACGACGACACGACCTGGAGATGCGACTAAAGCAGAAGAAACGTGAAGCAAAAAAGAAGAAGAGGCGTGAAGCAAAGAAGATGAAAGGCCGCGGGCGTGTGCAGTTGAAGGTTGAGGCAGAGAAGAAGATGGGAGGGAAGGAATGCGGCTGAGACTGAGAGTGAGAGGAAATGAGAGATTACATTTAGGTAATTAGGTTGAGACAAAACAAATGGGCCGAGCCCAACAGTCAGAGTAATACATTTTTTCTTTGTTTTTTCTTTTGGGTCGGGTTGGGTCCAGACGGGTCAGGATATTAAAACCCGTTACCCAACCATATAAGATCGGGTTTACAATTTAAAAAACCGAAGCACCCGAAAACCCGAATTGATCAAGTAAAATAGCCTCGGGTCGGGTCGGGTCGGGTTGACCCAACCCATGAACAACCCTAATAGAAAAGAGAGAAATAGTGTTTGAAGGAAGCAAAAGGATCTTTCTTCCAAGAAATTGGTGTATAGAAAGACAGTCGAAATCCTTCTATAGAGTTTGGAAGCTTAGAATTTTTTTACTCTACACTTGTGAAATGTTCTTCAAAAATGGCATTAAGCCATAATTGAAGGAGCCAGAAAGGACCACACAAAACTTTGACAGGTTCTGGCTTCCTTAATGCCAATACAGCCTCATTCAAACAATCATAGAGGCTACCTAGAAGGAAACGAATGAATTTGATTCGAACTTTATTTTGATCAAGAGCAATGGCAAGACTTAGAAGAGATTTTGGAATTTGGAGAGAACGAGAACAAAATACAAAACCAGATAGCCAAATCATAAGAAAAACCATATGTTCAGCCTTAGTCATTGGGCCATTAACTTTGTTATTATTCTGAATGAAATGGGCATGACTGAATTTGTCCTAGTTAGGATCTAAGGTTTTGTCAATGGTAAAGTCAGAAGGAAGGAAAACAACACCCTCTGGTTTAACACCTATAATTGCAGCTAAATCAAAAAGAGTGGGTGTTATCATGCCATAAGGTAAATGGAAGGTATGGGTGGTTCAATCCCAGAAGAAACATGAAGTCATAAGAAGCACTGGGTCATAAGAGAGATCATATCTACTCAGTTGAATCAAATAAAAAAAAAATCCTATTTTCTTCCAATGTTTACCTTTACTATTTTCAACCCTATCTAACCAATTTAGATAGGAATGTTTCTTAATGGGTGGATGATGGAATTCTGGCAAGCGAACCAAAAGTCCAACAGTATAATAGTAAGTAAAATATCGTATCCACAGGGAACGGTCAATTCGCGTGTACTCGTGATCTATTTATCAAGTGGAAATAACGGATTTATGAGAATAATTGGTGCGGAAAATATAAATTGCAGAATAATAAATAAAAGCAATAGAAAGGAAGAGTTGAGAGCACTATACTTGGACTAGGATTAAACTTCGTATCATCGCACCCTTCGTGTATGTAAAAACTATTTATTATTTATGATTATATTCTTGTAATGACTTAGCCAAACTGAATTGATAAAACCCCGAGTTACCAGCAACCCAAAGATAATCCATGCGGGCTCTCCCAAGCGACAAATTACCCTCGGCTCATTAAGCTCTTAATAAATTAATTATTGTTCCGTTTGTTTGAATCGTCCATTAATTGTACTTACCTATAAACGCTCTTCATTCAAGGGCTGTCACTACCCCATCAATCACAAGACCCCGTTTATCCCTCACATACAATTAACTTTCAATTATGTTACTATCGATAGCCATACCTTCCTATAGACGCTCTTCATTCGGGGGCTGTCACTACCCCGTCAATCCTGAGACTCCGAATATATTTCAATATAACTACCGAGTACCCTTAAACAATCAGAGTTTGAGTTCCCTATGTCTAGGCTCCCTCATCCTCAGTCCTAGCCGGAAGTCTCTATCCACGCTATGTCACAGACGCTAGCCTATAACTCCGGCGCACGCGCAGAGGTTAGGAATTAAGCACAGAATAAAGATACCGAAATTACAAAATAGGGAATCATAAATAATAAAATAGAGTTTACATACACTTGGGGATAGAATCAACTACATTCAATCCTACTGGAGAGTTAATTACTCATGGTAGCCATACAAGCCATCGAAGAATCTGTCACCTTCTTCAGTCCTCGTGCAGCCCTTCGCCTCTCCTATTCTAAAAGTAAATATGGTGCATGAAATTATACTAATCTTGTACTACTCCCTGCACACCTTGATCTGGTGCAAGAGGGTCCTATTTATAGGCTAAGGAAAGACAAAAGAAATTGGGAAGAAATCTATCTAAAATAGGAAACAGAGCAAACAGTACGAGTTCTGCGCTACAGCGTGGGTGAAGCGCAGATGTCAGAAGCTAATTTTAATTTGCTGCGCTTCACCTGCGCAACAGCGCAGGTGAAGCGAGCAACACGGGTTGCACAACTTCAATCTTTCTCTTTTTAAGTTGATTTCTTCCCGAGACTGGTTTTGGTTGATTGTCTTTCCTTGTTTCCCTTTTTCCTTATGATACCTTGTATTTATTGAGTATCTTGAATTTAAATGGGAAGGTTGTCTGCAGAATCCTTGTTTAATTGCAGCTGATATCTTCATTAATTGTCCTCAATTAAACTTCAAATCTTGCAAATATCTCCCCGATTTAATGCTATCTTCTCTCTATATCAAATCTTTGTCATAATCTGCAAAAATCAGCACAATTTATATTAAAATAGCATCAAATTCAAATTCAAGACTAATAAATACAATTTATATAATTATTAATAAAAAGGGATTAATTTGGGGCATAAAATACCATTTTACCCTTGATAAGTGCACTAAAAGTACTCTAATTTATCATATATTTTTCACTTATCAGTGGAACAGTTCGAAAGATAGAGGGAAGATTATTCAAGAAATATGTTCGAACAGGGTTTTGAAAAGCAAGGATCTTTTCTTCAGGTGTAGAAGGAAAAAAGGCAGCATACCTTTTGAGCCTAGCAGGACGGAAGTAAGGCCCCAGAAAGCAATGTTCTTTGTTCCTGATAGAGAAGGGAATCAAAGATTGACCTTTCCAAATAGGAAGACGTTCAGGATCTTCCTCAGGTCCAGGGACTTAATTATTGTTGTTCATTACAATTAATTTCCCATTGGTAAAAGCTTTAGGAATGAGCTCAGAACATTCAAAAGTACCCTGAGAAGCCATTTTAAATTCCTAAAACACCAAGAAAATCGAATCTGGGCAAGTTTAGTGAGAGAAAATGCATGTCAGAAAAAAAAGAACAAAGCATGAAGAAACTGGAAAATATGAAAAAAAAATTGTTCTATTACAAGAAAAGTTGTTCATTTCAATAGACCATGAACAATGCATGAGCAAAAAGGAAGTTCTTGATGCAAGATTCACCATTTAGGGCAAAAAGATTTCGGTTTCTTAGAACAATCACTGTTCACAAACTTCACAGAGAAACCCCACAACAGAAAGAAAAAGAAATAACGATCAAAAGAGAAAATAGGGGGTAGGAGATGAAATTTACGAAACATTACCTTAGAGTAATGGAGCTTTTGCTCGTAGAATTTGATGAAGAAAAGAAACGAAGAAGACGCTGAGAAGCAGAGAACGTGCAGAGAGAGAGCTGACAGTTTGCGAAGGAGAAAGTGAAAGGTCACTTGAGTTGGTAACTGTTCATCTTTATATACATATATAGCTTGAAGTAAGTGGGTGCAGTCAGTTACATAAAGAGTAGTAACTGCAAATTTAAAAGTGGCGCGCAGTAATGAGCCAATGTAAAAAAAAAAGTTGTTGCTACCAAGTTAAGCCAATAGAGACAAAGAAGGTGAAAGGTTGATCGAAAGAAGTAATATTTTTCTTATGTTTTATTAAAATATTAGTTTTCTGCTGAAGTTAGAATATTTTCCTCAAAACTAATATTTTAAGGGGGCATCTATTGGGTTGAAACTTGAAATTTTACTTAGTTTTAACAGCCCAGTGTCTTCGAATTTAGAGATGTGTGAAAAGAGATTCGAAGGGGTTATTATTGATCAAAATCCAATTTAACTTGGTGAAATTTGAAGAGTTAAAATTACTTCGAATTCAAAGAGAGATGTTGATCTCTGAATATGCATGGAAACGTAAAACGACGTTTTGTATTAGATACTTATACGAATTCGAAATACCTTTTGATAGCCAGAAGAAAAAAAGGGCTTTAGATAAATTTGTGTATTAAACATAAATTAAATCTGAAAGCAAGAGATATAAACACAAGTCTTTTATTCATATGTGAATACAATTCGAATTACATGAGAAGTTCGAATGAGATACAAAAGAAATACAAAATTACATAAAGTAAAAGACTATTCTAAGTTCTGGGAAGAGACTTGACTCCTACCTTCCTGTCCTTCATTTCATTTTCGTCTTCCCTCTTCTTCCCCCTCCTCTTCCGCGGGATTTGATTGAACCACTAGGGAAATGGCATTATGTTGGAATCTTCGAGCAGCCCCATGGTTCAATCTTAAAATGAGAAAGATGGAATGAAGACAAAAAAAACAATACAATTTGGCTAATACATGCAACCTAAGAAAATCCTTGATAAGGATTGAAAAAGCTTATAGCTTTGGCTACCTCGTCAACCTTATCAAAAATGAAATTATTAAAGATTAGGTTGAACGTAGTAGCCAAAGGAAGAAACTTCTTCATGGTGAACAGAGAAGAGAATGAGAAAGAATGTAAAAGCCAAGGGATATTTATAGTGAAAGATTTGGACGGTGGAATTAATGAGCATGCAGAATTATCCAATCAGGTTAGAGGTCATGTAACGTCCTAATTTCTAAATTCATAAATAATGCCTGTTGGAAGCACTATTTCCAAATTCATAAAATTAATTCGTCAATTTCGCGTATCAAAATAAAACATAATCGCTTGAGTAACCCAACAATTACTAAAGCTCCAACAATACATACATAACTCAATGAAATAACAACATAATGTTGCCATCAAGGCACCAATGCCAAAATATTAAAAACATTAAACTAACATAATGATTCCTAAAGTAGCTTTAACAATTAACACTAGTGGTCCTAACAACATGAACATCATCAAGAGAAATAAGCAATAAGACTAATGGTCTTCACATGCCATCTACTACTCATCATAACTTTGCTCAGCATCCTGCACCACTGAAAATATTGTTCCCATAGAATGGGGTGAGACCAATGTCCCAGTGAGTGTAACCGTGTGTGCAGTGTGGGGGAAAGCAACCAAGAACCATCATGGCATACATACAATTTTGAGAGACATAAAAGAGATAATGATACATAATTCAATACAAGGGAAATCAATCATCAAGATGCAATGCATGGCTGTGAGGTGTTATTCCCGACACCCGGGGTCTTTACACTGTAACGTGACTGTGATGAGCGCTCGGCCATGTAACCAAGGACCGTCGTCCAAGGTTACCTATGATTAAATTTTAAATAACATTTAAATACAATTCTGTGATTGGGGACCCCATCTCCCTCTTGGCCATGAGTTCGATGTGGTTACCCCCGTTGTTATTAATTAATTTGCCCGAAGGCCTGTGATGGTCAAAGACCCTGTGATAGCCTGAAGGCTCTATGATTTCTCTTAAATTCAGAATTTCATGACTGTGATGGCCAAAGGCCCATGAATTACAGAATAATACAATCAAGATTCACCAAACATAATCAAGAATTATCATACAGAATCATCCAATCATCTACCCTAAGGTTTTGGCAATCCAACACATACAATAAGCAGCATATTCACAATTCTTAGGTTCCTACGATACATATATCACTAATCCCTAGAAGGAAAGGGAAGAAGGAATAGGGAGCATGCAATGGCAATCTTTCAGAACAAATAAGTGAAAGTCCACCCACCTGTGAGATGAGAAGACGGAGAAAGAACGAAGAACGGAGGGCCTTGAAGGGAGAAAGATTTAAGCAAGACTCGTTCTTGATGAGTAGAATTCGTTCTTGGCCTTTGCTGTGACTTTCTCTCACTAGAACCTCTCTCTCTCTCTGAAAATACGAAAGAATGGAAGAAGGAACTGACAGAAACCGTCCACAAACGTGTTTTAAAATGCAGAAATCGGACCTGCGCTCAAGCCTCGCTTGAGCGCAGCTCGAGCGCGAGTTCTTGCTCAGGCTGCGCTTGAGCTCAGCTCAAGCTGAATTTCCTCGAATTGCTCTCTGTTTTTCTGCGCTCATGTTGCGCTCGAGCTCAGCTTGAGCGAGAAAACCAGATTGCAATTTTCCCTTTTTACTGGTATCCTCGCTCAGGCTGCGCTTGAGCTCAGCTCGAGCGAGGAAACCAGAGTGAAATTTCCCCTTCTTGTTAAGGTGCAGTTTTTATCCAAACCCTATCGTATGACCTATCAAACTGAAGCCCCGGAAATGAGCTTTCTAATGAGAGTGGTATCCTCTCCATCGGACATCTACAACTCTAGATATTTTCAATTTAGTGCATCAAGGCCATTAGGCTTAGAACCAACATCAAGCACAACCTATATTTCTTGATTCTACTTTAAGTTATGATATTCCTATGAATTAAGGTATTAATTAGCGGGATGTTACAATTCTACCCCCCTTAAAACAATTTTGTCCTCAAAATGCGCTAAAGAATGTTCACTGAAAAATTCAAAGGTGATCTAAAGTTCCTTACCTCAAACGAATAACTCTGGAAACTGAGAGCGGAGATCTTCCTCTTTTTCCCAAGTTGCTTCCTCGGGTGACTGACCCTCCCAAAACACCTTCACTAATGGAATCGTCTTATTTCTCAAGGTTTTGACACTGCGGTCAATGATCTGTGCAGGCCTCGAGGGAATAGTTAAATCCTCCCTTAATTGTACCGATTCTGAACTTATGACGTGAGAAGGATCATGAAGGTATTTTCTGAGCTGAGAGACATGGAATACATCATGGATGTTGGCTAAATGGGGTGGAAGGGCTATTCTGTATGCAAGGGGACCAATCCTTTGCAATATTTGAAAAGGACCGATAAAACGGGGATTCAACTTTTTGGCTTTAATAGATCTTCCAATGCCATTGATGGGAGTAACTTTCAAAAACACATGGTCACCTTCCTCAAGCTCTAGGTCCTTCCGCCTCCTATCAGCATAACACTTCTGGCGGCTCTGGGCAGTTACCAACTTTTCCCTAATTCTCTTAATCTTTTCTGTAGTGATTTGTACCAACTCTGGTCCTAAAAAGCTTTTCTCTCCCACCTCACACCAACATAAGGGTGAGTTACACTTCCTACCATACAGCGCCTCATAGGGTGCCATACCTATACTACTATGGAAACTATTGTTATAGGCAAACTCTATAAGAGGTAGGTACTTATCCCAATTACCCTTCTCCTCCAACACACAGGATCTAAGCATGTCCTCTAAGGTCTGGATTGTTCTCTCAGACTGCCCATCAGTCTGAGGGTGATAAGCGGTGCTAAACTTCAGTTTAGTACCGAAGGCTTGGTGTAGGGCATTCCAAAACCTAGAGGTAAATCTGGGATCTCTATCTGACACTATGCTGGAAGGTACACCATGAAGCTTCACAATCTCCTTGATATACAGTTCTGCTAATTTGGTCAAAGGGTAGGTTGCCTTGATTGGTAAGAAATGAGCTGACTTGGTCAACCGATCCACAATCACCCAAATGGCATCAAAGCCTGCTGGAACTCTGGGAAGTCCCATCACAAAGTCCATGGATATGGCTTCCCATTTCCACTCGGGAATTTCTAATGGTTTTAGCATACCCGAGGGCTTTTAGTGTTCTATCTTAACCTGTTGGCATACAAGACACTTAGAAACGAACTCAACTATCTCTCTCTTCATTCCATCCCACCAAAACATGGTCCTTAAGTCTTGGTACATCTTGGTAATACCCGGATGTACCGTGAACTTGCTCTTATGGGCTTCCTCTAAAATCTCTTCTCTAAGACTACCCCCCTTAGGGATACAAACTCTCCCTTGGAAGAGAATCATCTCATCTCCTGATACAGAAAATCCTGTTTGTCCCTTTCGGGACTGGAGTTCTAAGTCTAAGATCTGAGCCTCTCTAATCCTTGTCCTTAACTCATTAACTACTTCTAGCCTATGGAGTCTCATACTATCTCCCTCATAGTTCCCATCAAGTTTTAAATCCCTAAACTTCTCTAACAATACTAGCTCATGCACCATCATGGATGACGCATGCAGGGATTTCCTACTTAGGGCGTCGGCCACTACATTGGCCTTACCTGGGTGGTACTTAAGCTCAAAATCATAGTCCTTTAGAAATTCCATCCACCTCCTCTGTCTCATGTTAAGTTCCTTCTGATCAAACAGGTACTTTAAGCTCTTGTGATCACTAAAAACCTCAAACTGCACACCATATAGGTAATGCCTCCACACCTTGAGAGCAAACACTACTGCAGCCAACTCTAAGTCATGGGTTGGGTAATTTTCCTCATGGGGTCTAAGCTGTCTAGAACCATAAGCCACTACCCTCTTATCCTGCATCAAAACACAACCTAATCCCTTTCCTGAAGCGTCACTATACACTTCAAAGGATTTGGACAAGTCCGGCAATACCAACACCGGGGTGGTGGTTAACCTCTCCTTGAGTTCCTTGAAACTCTTCTCACATTTCTCATCCCAAACAAAAGCATGACCCTTACGAGTCAGCCGGGTGAGAGGTAAAGCCAACTGGGAAAAACCTCTAATAAACCTGCGATAATACCCAGCTAGTCCCAAGAAACTCCTAACCTCAGTGACTGATTTGGGCCTCTCCCAATCTATCACTGCCTCTATCTTACTGGGGTCCACTGACACCCCTTCACTAGATATCACATGTCCTAGGAAGTGAACTTTATCCAACCAAAACTCACATTTATCAGGGTTAGCAAACAGTTTCTTCTCTCTCAACACTTCCAAAACCACTCTAAGATGTTGCTCATGTTCTTCTAAGGTTTTAGAATAGATAAGGATGTCATCGATGAATACAACCACAAACTTATCTAAATAGGGCCTAAAGATACGGTTCATGTAGTCCATGAATACAGCTGGAGCATTGGTCAAGTCAAATGGCATCACCAAATACTCATAATGCCCATACCTAGTCCTAAAAGCAGTTTTGGGAATATCCTCACTTCTAATCTTTATCTGATGGTAACCTGATCTCAAGTCTATCTTAGAAAATACTGCTGCCCCTCTAAGTTGATCTAACAGGTCATCTATCCTAGGCAAGGGATATTTATTCTTAACCGTTACCTTGTTCAACTGCCTAAAGTCAACACACAACCTCATGCTACCATTCTTCTTCTTAACAAGGAGCACTGGAGCTCCCCAAGGGGATACACTAGGCCTAATGAACTGCTTCTCTATTAATTCCTCTAGTTGCTTCTTAAGTTCACCCATCTCCAAGGGTGACATCCGATAGGGAGCCTTAGAAATAGGCCCTGTGCCCGGCACAAGGTCTATGGAAAACTCAGTCTCTCGGTCCGGAGGTAAGGTGGTCACCTCACTAGGGAAAACATCTTGGAACTCCCTAACAATGGCTATGCTGCCTAGGTCGGGTTTCGACTCTACAGTTGAGGAAAGTAGTAATATAAAACAATAACTACCATCAGTCAGGCATTCAGAAATTTGAGTGGAACAAGATAACAAATATGATGGTCTCTCCTTCGGGGAAGGAAGAAGAGTAGGGAAAACAATTTCTTTATTGCAACAGTCAAGCATGACCTGGTTACGGGATAGCCAGTTCATACCCAAAATAACATCAAGCTTTTTCAATGACAAACAAATCAAATCAACCTTAAAGATTCTACCTTGGATTTCTAAGGGACATGTAAGACATACCAAGGAAGTGGAAATGGCTTCCTTAGCAGGGGTGTGGACATTCAAATGAAAAGGTAAGGGAGTAACTTGTAGTTTCATCCTTTCCACACAATCATAAGAAATGAAGGAGTGAGTTGCTCCAGAATCATACAGTACAATCAAAGGAGTATCATATAGATTACAAGTACCTTGCATCAGATCATCGGCCTGAGTTGCCATCTCACCGTTGAGCGTAAAGACCCTTCCGGTAGCTTGGGGTTTGGGCTGGTCCTTATTCCTCTTTGGGCAATCCCCAATCCTGTGAGTTGGATCCCGACAGTAGAAACAGACTCGTTGTCCTGCCAGGCACTCGCCCCGATGGTGTTTGCCACACTTGGGACAAGTTGGAGAAGCTGTAGTGGAGGGAAAGGCGACCTGCTTGCCCTTTCCTCCCTGGAACTGAGGTCGGAAATTCTTACTGACAGGTGCATCATCTCTCTTCCTCTTACTCTCGACCCAAGTCCTAGCTGTCGGCTTGGGCGCCTCATCCACCAAACTTTGTTCAACGACTAGACACTTGGTCACCAAGGCTGGGAAATCCTTGAGCTGGAAGGCTGACACAATTTTCCTGATCTCGGGCTTGAGGCCCGCTTCCAAGTGAGAACATTTCCAACCCTCATTAGGATTGGCTTGCAGCAGGGAGTGATACTTGGAGAGTTCTTCAAACTTGGCCGCAAACTGGCCCACGGTCATGTTGCCTTGCTTCAGATTGAGAAATTCTAGCTCTTTCTGTTTCCTGACTGGTTCAGGGAAATACTTCCCCAGGAATACATTCTGGAATGCATCCCAAGAGAGTAGAGTTCCCGGAGCGTTCAAACTGATCTTCGCATTCTTCCACCAATTCTCTGCTTCTCCTTGTAACATGTAGGTAGCAAATCTCACCTTCAGGTCGTCCGCACAAGCCATCACCTCAAAGATCTTGTTCATGGCATTAAGCCAGGAGTCTGCTGCTGCTGGGTCATAAGCCCCATTAAAGGCTGGAGGGTGGTGTTTCCTGAATTCTGTTAGCCCCTAAAGAAAAGGATCTACTATTGTCCCCGGTGGAGGAGTACCAGTGGACTGCCTGTGCAAGGCCTGAAGTACTGCGGCATTAGAGGTGGCTTGCTCCCCCATGATTTGGGTGAGCATTTGAAGGGCCACCGCCACGGGATCCTGAGGTTGATCCGGTGAGGGTGAAGGTGAATTGGCACGAAGACGTCCTCTCCTACCGTTAGCCATGACCCTATACACATCATTAAGAAATATCCAGGTGATCAGTCTATCAATTCCCTAATAATGCATATAAAAATCATGACTAACTTAAGGAGTAACACATAACCACAGTCCAACTGGAGTGAACTGCTCTGATACCAAAATGTAACGTCCTAATTTCTAAATTCAGAAATAATGCCTGTTGGAAGCACTATTTCCAAATTCATAAAATTAATTCGTCAATTTCGCGTATCAAAATAAAACATAATCGCTTGAGTAACCCAACAATTACTAAAGCTCCAACAATACATACATAACTCAATGAAATAACAACATAATGTTGCCATCAAGGCACCAATGCCAAAATATTAAAAACATTAAACTAACATAATGATTCCTAAAGTAGCTTTAACAATTAACACTAGTGGTCCTAACAACATGAACATCATCAAGAGAAATAAGCAATAAGACTAATGGTCTTCACATGCCATCTACTACTCATAATAACTTTGCTCAGCATCCTGCACCACTGAAAATATTGTTCCCATAGAATGGGGTGAGACCAATGTCCCAGTGAGTGTAACCGTGTGTGCAGTGTGGGGGAAAGCAACCAAGAACCATCATGGCATACATACAATTTTGAGAGACATAAAAGAGATAATGATACATAATTCAATACAAGGGAAATCAATCATCAAGATGCAATGCATGGCTGTGAGGTGTTATTCCCGACACTCGGGGTCTTTACACTGTAACGTGACTGTGATGAGCGCTCGGCCATGTAACCAAGGACCGTCGTCCAAGGTTACCTATGATTAAATTTTAAATGACATTTAAATACAATTCTGTGATTGGGGACCCCATCTCCCTCTTGGCCATGAGTTCGATGTGGTTACCCCGTTGTTATTAATTAATTTTCCCGAAGGCCTGTGATGGTCAAAGACCCTGTGATAGCCTGAAGGCTCTATGATTTCTCTTAAATTCAGAATTTCATGACTGTGATGGCCAAAGGCCCATGAATTACAGAATAATACAATCAAGATTCACCAAACATAATCAAGAATTATCATACGGGATCATCCAATCATCTACCCTAAGGTTTTGGCAATCCAACACATACAATAAGCAGCATATTCACAATTCTTAGGTTCCTACGATACATATATCACTAATCCCTAGAAGGAAAGGGAAGAAGGAATAGGGAGCATGCAATGGCAATCTTTCAGAACAAATAAGTGAAAGTCCACCCACCTGTGAGATGAGAAGACGGAGAAAGAACGAAGAACGGAGGGCCTTGAAGGGAGAAAGATTTAAGCAAGACTCGTTCTTGATGAGTAGAATTCGTTCTTGGCCTTTGCTGGGACTTTCTCTCACTAGAACCTCTCTCTCTCTCTCTGAAAATACGAAAGAATGGAAGAAGGAACTGACAGAAACCGTCCACAAACGTGTTTTAAAATGCAGAAATCGGACCTGCGCTCAAGCCTCGCTTGAGCGCAGCTCGAGCGCGAGTTCTCGCTCAGGCTGCGCTTGAGCTCAGCTCAAGCTGAATTTCCTCGAATTGCTCTCTATTTTTCTGCGCTCATGCTGCGCTCGAGCTCAGCTTGAGCGAGAAAACCAGATTGCAATTTTCCCTTTTTACTGGTATCCTCGCTCAGGCTGCGCTTGAGCTCAGCTCGAGCGAGGAAACCAGAGTGAAATTTCCCCTTATTGTTAAGGTGCAGTTTTTATCCAAACCCTATCGTATGACCTATCAAACTGAAGCCCCGGAAATGAGCTTTCTAATGAGAGTGGAATCCTCTCCATCGGACATCTACAACTCTAGATATTTTCAATTTAGTGCATCAAGGCCATTAGGCTTAGAACCAACATCAAGCACAACCTATATTTCTTGATTCTACTTTAAGTTATGATATTCCTATGAATTAAGGTATTAATTAGCGGGATGTTACAGGTCAAACCCACGTGAGGTCAGTGGTCAAGTCCACCTCTAAATTGACCAATCAGAAATACAACACATGGAAATACAGGAGGTTGATCAAACAAAATTTGATTAAGTTTCCAAATGCGGTTCGAAATTCAGATGAGAATCGAAAATTGGTTCGAGAAAGAAAGAAGACTCATAACTTAGAAGAATTCGTGAAGTCAGAAGCTTGAAAAGGATTCGAAGACCCATCAGATTTCAAATGGAGTAGTTATTAGAAGTTACCACTCAGAGACAAGTGTTAAGACCTCAGACCGTCAGTTATTTGGCAAATAGAAGACCGTTGCTATCTTTGTATACGTGTCACACTTAGAAATTTGACACTTCAATTAAGCTTGTAAATGTGTCAAAATCTATTTAGTTAGCAGTTAGGATAGAAATCTATATATAGGCAGAATTCGATGTAATAAGGGTTGAATTTCATTTTAGTCAAATCTCTGAAAACACCCAACGTCCAGACCTATAAGTGACTAAGAGGTTAATAAGGAGATCAAGTATGTGTATCCATCCTCTTTTCATTAATGCAATCTACATTTCTGCACTTTTTTTTCCTTGATTACTTCTTGCATTTAAGTTTCTGCACTTTTATTTTCTCTTTGTTTATTTTTGCATCTAAATTTCTGCATTTTTACTTAGTTTTCCTTTACTGCTTTGCTTTAATTTTCTTTTCCAGTTTTAATCTTTACATTCATTTTTCTTTTCTTTTTAGAATTCTGTTTTATTTTGCATTTTTACTTTTCGAATTCACTCTTGTGAAGAAGTAAGTAACTCAAATTTCTGTTACTTGTTGAGTGCAATTTCTGAGTAAACCTATTTCTCAAAAAGAACCTTTAGAGGATTCAGATTCTAGTCCCAAATTGCACTTTCAGAATCAAGAAAGTTTTCGAACTTTATTGAAAATTTTCACAACAAACACTTAGTCCACACACATAACAAGAACTTTTATTGATTTAAAGAGTATAAAGGACTCACCCACTACAAGACTCTAGTAGTTTACAAAATAACACACAGATTCTTACAGGCTGCAAACATTATTATAAACAAGACAAAGGATTCAAGCACAATGTCTGGAAAGCCATTCCCATGACAACAACTGGACTTTTTCCAAAATTGATTCAAGAGATCTCGTGGTTTAAGTAAAGTACACGTCTACTCGTTCCCCTTCTTTAAGTAGCTTTGGTCAAGGATATGACTATAGTTGTATACTTCAATGTCTCCAACTCCAGGAGTTGTGAAACCTTCTTTGAAAACCTTGAAAATAATCCATCCATCATATCTTTTCCAAATTCAGCAGATAAAAGAAGTTCAAAACCAGCTCTATGGGACATAGCTATGAAATCTCCTCTCACTTTGCTATTGAGGACATAATTATCAATATCCTCCTGAATATCTACATCATAACCTATTTGGAATGTTTTCAATGTCTGAAGGGTAAAGGATCCTTCTACTTCAATGACTTGCCTAACTTCCTCTACTGTTGGCTCATATATAGGAAGATTGAAGGAGTCCAATTTTGCCTCTTCAACTAAACCCTACATATTGATCATAAGAAAGGTAAATCTACAAGTAAAAAAAGAAAAAACTTTATTTTCCAATTAGTTTCTTTGCAATCCTATAATAATGGTTATAAAACTTCATTTCCATTACATACCTCTAAGACCATGTCTTTAAGTACCATTCCAATTACCGCCCAAGGACTACTAATTTCATGAGGTTTTTCTCTTCCAACAAAGGTTAGTACCATATTGCCACCAGGTGTTAGTTCCTCTGAACGTGATTTCAGAAACAATTTGAAATCTCTTTGGAATTGCTCAAAGTATGCTTTATAGACTATTGCAGGGCTCGTGCTTGTTAAATATACATTGCCCTTGTTTAGTGGTTTTGCTTCGTTGGTCAACTGTTCCGGAGCCTATGTCAAGAAAAGTATATGTGTGAGATAAGAAATATTTAAAAAATGTTAACTTATTGTTTGCAAATCAAAGCACAAAAATAATATCATGGTTTGGTCTTCTTTATTATAGTAAATATAATGACCTGTGAGAGCCAATGGAGACTGTAGGAAGAATGAAAGAAGTCGATGTAAGTATTAGGAAAGAGTCTCCCATAAAAGTTCCCTGGTGTTGCATTTATAAAGCATGCACCGATTTTGTCTCCCCTTTCTTGTCGTATACTTTGGTAGAATTCAGGAAGTAACTTGATGATATTATTGAAATCGTTTCCAAATAGATCATTGAGATAAATTTGGAGTGTAGGAGCCTCATGATTTAAGCTCAATTCAGTCTTATTTATGATGGTCATGATATTGTATACGACCAGTAGTGCATTAGGTCCTGAAGAGCAACCTAAATCTGCCACTTTCAAATTGCTTTTAAAAGTGGTGGAGAATAACAATTTTTGAACACTTTCTTCAAGTATGGGCTTTACTTTCATTATCACTTTTTTCTGCAAAATAAATGAATGTATATATTATGTAATAATAATAATATTAAAATAGATATAATATTGAAAAAATAATATGATTGTTGAATAGGCCCCATCACTTATAGAGGTCAATGCTTGACCTCTCCCCTTAAACATTTCTTTGTTTAGTTAAATGCCTTCTCTCTTTATCAAGCAACGATAAAATAAAGTGTGACCTTCTATGTTAAAATATTGATTATGAGTATTTATGTGTTTTTTAAACAAAAAACAAAAAAATTAATAAAGGGTATAATGGTACCCCAACCCTACTTACAAAATACAGATATCGGTCACAATAGGATAAACAAATTGAAGGATTACAAAACCAATCAGAAGTAGAACATTGAAAATAAGAAAAATAAACTTTAATAGTGTGTTATTAGTATTTTAGTATTTAAAATTAAAGGTCAAAGCAAAGTAATGTGAAAACTATAGAAAAATATAGTAAAAATTTGGATATTGTCATATTCTTTTTTATCATCTTCTTTACTATGAGATAAAATAATATTAAAATTTAATAATTTCTACATGAATAATAATAAATTGATTATAATTATTTTTGTGACTTTATTTCATATAATACCAATGTAAAAAACATGCAGCTATCTATATTCCAATAACAATATTATGTTAGAGTAAGAAAGAAAGTACTTGAAGAGTAGAGTTTTTTGCATAACTGGTTTCTCCAGCACCACCATTCATGCATAGGACACGGTTGGTTAACATCGGTAATGGACTCACATTCTGCACAAGGAAATACCATAACTAATTAATATGAATAAATTTGTCCAGTACAATAAAAATTCCAGAATCACAAAATATTAATTAAAAATCTTTTTTCATTATTATTATTAATTATTATTATCATTGCTTATCTTAAATTTATTTTCATTGTTTTTGTTTTCTTTTATCATGGTATTTTAATGTATTATTATTTCTAAAATCATAAAGTCAAAAAAATATAATAATAACAAAAACAAGAAAAAAAAAAATCTCATACAAGCCTTTTCACTAAAAACTCAAAATTTTGGTTTCACGTTACCAGTTCACAAGGATTGTATATATATAGGATAACATAAGTTGTGAAAAATAAATTACAATAAATTTTATACACCTTATTTCTCTTGTAATTCATTCTCCACCTCCTTTATTTTTATATGTCTCTTTCTTTTCTATAAATCATTTATCATATTTGTCATTTTCTCTCCCATATCTTCGTATCTCTTTGATAATATATGGGTGGATAGATTTCTAACATTTTCTAGCAACAAGATATCACCTGAGTTGTGTTATTCATACGAGATAACAAATTCATACAACCAAAACATACAACAACTCATACAACACAATTTTTCTCTCTATATCTCTCCATCACATCACCTATCATATCCCACATTTCTGTTTCATCTCCCTCATTACTCTCTTTATCTCTCTTTGTTGTATTGTTGTAGAGTTCTATGATTATCATTTCTCTTATTCATACCATGAATTCATACAATTCATATGACACCTTTTTTCTGTTTATTATACAACTCTCATTTATCACTTACAAGTTGATACTACGCGTAACTCAAAGCTCAAGGTACGTAACATAAACAAAAACAAAAATGCAAGCATTGCATATATGCATTATGAAAAATGAAAGTCAAAAAGCAAAGAAAACTCAAGAAAAGTGGAAATTTGAAAGGACAAGTTTTGTAATTACTTTTCACGAGTAAATCATCACTTTCGTCCCTGACTTATTTCGAGTCGATCACTTTAGTCCCTGACTTTTGGAAACCCTCAGTTTAGTCCTTGGCCTTTGTAAAAGCCAGAGACTAAACTGATGGATTTTATAAAAGTCAGGGACTAAACTGATGGATTTTTACAAAAGTCAGGGACTAAAATGAGGTTTTCCAAAAGTCAGGGACTAAAGTGATCGACTCGAAATAAGTCAGGGACGAGAGTGATGATTTACTCTACTTTTCACACTATGGAACCATAGGGAATGGATAGACCTATCACTTAACAGAGAGAAAGGGGCACCACACTAGTACCACACTAAAGGATTCGACCTAAATTTAAACAAATATGCTACGAGCCAAAGTTCACTTCACTTTTCCATCAAAAGTACTATTGGATGCCAGCAACATATGTACACACTTGAGGTGGGGAATTGTTTTTCCCACCCCTTCCTTTTTTACTCTTTTTTCAAAAGTACCCCCTTATCCCATTCTAAAAAAACTTTCCAGAAGCAAACTTAATTAAATTTTTCTTGTTTTGGAAACTAATTTCGGGAAGTGTAATTACTGAAAATACTTCTGAAAATTAATTTTCAAAAGCTAAATGATAAAAATGATTTTGAAAATTAATTTCTAGAACTATATTAAAAAAATTTACTTCCGAAAATTAGTTTTTCAAAACTTTTGTAAGTTTAAATTTTTACTATGAAAATGTTTAGAATATAAAAATGGAAAATATTTGTTTTCAATTTTTTTCTCTAAATTGTCTCAAATTCCGAGAACAAATTCTCCGAAGCATAAACCTAAAGAAACAAAGAAAAAAAGGTGGAAGGGGTGAGGAGTAGGGGTGGGGAGAGGGACACTACAAGAAAAATGGGTTTTAGCGACGGCTTGACCGTCGCTACAGGGGAAAAACCGTCGCTATTTCATAATTAGCAACGGCGACGGCTGGCCGTCGCTAATAATTTTTCTGAAAAAATATCCTTTCTTCCCAGATTTATCAATTGTGAGGATCGAACCTATAACCTGCATAATACCAAGAAGGAGCATTAACATTACGCTATATTTGTTTCTTGAAACATATAGTGCAAAATATTATATATATATATATAGTGAAAAATAATAAGAAATTAGCGACGGTCAGACCGTCACTAACTTTACGAAGGCCGACGCTAAATTTTTTTTTTCCTTTAGCGTTGGAATTTAGCGTCGCCATAAAAATGTGAAAAAAAATTAAAAAATCAACGTAGCGACAACTTTGTGACGGCGAAGCCGTTGCTATTTGCGACAGCCAGTGGCCGTCGCTAAAACACGATTTTCGTGTAGTGGGAGAGGGAGGGACGGGGAAATGAAAAGGAAGATGAGGAAGGGTGGGGACAAAAGGAAGGGGTGGGTGAGGGGAAAAAGACGGGAAAAGGGAAGAGGAGGGGGAGGGAGGGATAGGGAAGGTTGTGGTAGGGAAAAAAGAAAGTTAACAAGGGAGAGGATGGGAAAAGTACTCCCTTTGAGGTGTTAACCATGCTTGCACCCTAAATCGTTCATTTGCCCAACTCGATCATGTTTATAGGTGGGTGCGAGCCTATGTATTGTGTATAACACCCAATCTCAAAATCAGTACTAAGATTGTTCATATCCAATTCAACAACATTTATAAGTTAAATAGTGATGATCAAAATGTTTTACTAAAAACTTAAAGATAGAATATATAAAATGTTAAAATTGAATTTGATTTTTATTATATGCTATCATTTTTTGGTAATATTTTTTAATTTCACAGTTTCACTATATATACGTACATTCATGAATTAATATTAGTAAGCTTTTAGTTGTTTTATTTGAATGTGTGTATGGAGAAAATAATTTAACCACTGTTGCTTTGTGCTTATTTTTGTTATAACTATGGATATTAAATCACTATTTCAAGGAGGCAAAGGAGCAAGGAAATCACAAACTTAGGTACGCTTGGAAATAGAGATCAAGAGGGAGAGGGGGATCGAGGGATACATATCGTATTTAGTACTATATATAATTCCAGTAGGCAAAGGAGCAAGGAAATCTCAAACTTAGGTATGTTTGGAAATAGAGGAGAGATAGATATCCTATCTAGTACTAGATATAATTCCAGTAACAGGAAAGAAAAGCAGTTTCCAGATGGGAGGGTTAGAGGAAAAATGGTATTAGAAATATATTTTCTGTTAATATTCTGATATTGTTTGTTAGTGTTTGTTGAGTAGTTTGTTGAGTAGTGGTGTCCTATAAATAGGAGTTCCTTGTATTCATTTCAGTATCTTTTCAATCAAATATACAAATGATTTTTCTAAACTCTCTCTGGCAACTTCTGGGATAATCCATGGGGGAACCCATGATACTCATCTTCAACCTACTACTATCCTTGTGCTGCTTCTGCTTCTCCATCTTATTTTACTAAGATGGTATCAGAGCTCCATCCACGGAGCTCACCGCGCTCCAAGAAGAAGGCTCGATGTTCGTCATTTGCTGCTTTGAAGAAGCCACTGCTGATTGCTGAGAATTTCACAGAGGCATCTTCAACTTCTTCTTCTTCCAAGAAACCACTGCATTAAAACACAGGTTGTTTGCTGGTCCCCGTTTCTACACAAGTTGCTTCTTCTTCTGCTGAATCTTCTTCACTGTTCTTGACCCATGATTCTGGAAAAGACTCCACTACAAAATTGAAGTGGAAATCATCTCCAGATCCTTTCATTTTTGGCAGCTTCGGATTAATGGATCCTCCTTTTTCTTGTAACCTCAAAACAGAAGAAGCGAGGGACGAGCTCCGCTATGATTTTCCTCCTCCATCTACTCTGCGGCATCTGAAGGAGAAAGCATCTCAGATTGATACCAAGAAAACTCACATTCTCAGCATTGATGGCGGAGGAACCATCGCTATTGTCATAAGCGATACTCTCGTCCATCTCGAGGATCAGATCCGTCTCCAGACGTCTGTTCCCCACGCTCTCATTGTCTCTGGCCAATGCAGGAATCAAATCGATTCCGATCGTCGGACCCTCACCTTTCCCAGCCACATTATTAATCAAATCGGAATCGATTTGAGGACGACTTACTCTTGCTTTGGTGTTTGGCAGCACGATTGTGATGAAATCATTGTCAACGATCAGGATAACAGAACCACTCCATCTATGTGGCTTTCACTGACACAGAACGCTTGATCGACGATGCAGCCAAGAACCAGGCCGCTATGTACCTAACCAACACTGTTTTTGATGCTAAGCGTTTGATCGGAAGGCGTTTCAACGATTCTTTCATCGATTCTTCGGTACAGAGTGACATGAAATTGTGGCTATTTAAAGTAAATGTTGGTGTTGGTGATAATCCTATGATTGTGGTTAATTACAAGGGGGGAGGAGGATCAGTTTTCTGCAGAAGAGATATCTTCCATGGTTCTTATGAAGATGAAGGGGATTGCAAGTTCACCTGACCTGTTTGATGTATTGCCTCAAAGGAATATACATAAATTGTTTGATGCAATGTCTGAAGAAGGTTAGCCAAAGTTTTTTGCTGAAATGCCAAAAAGGGATGTGCTGAATCTATTTGCTATAATGTCAGCACACTTGAAGGGAATGTAAGCTGCCAAAAAGGCTGGGTGCTTGCTCTCCTATGATCCAAACTTGCGCCTACCCCCGTGGCCAACTCGTCAGCAAATTCTTAGTATTTGGAAAAAGGGTAGATTTGGTCAAGGTCTGTTGGCCCCCAATTATTTGTGATGAGTGCTTTGATGCATACATACTTGCAGGTTTTGATATGGTTATACATGATGAGGTTGATGTGCTGTTTGTGTCACTTAATGGCTCTGCCTCTACATCTTTCAATAATAGTGTTTCCATTGGTTCCTTCCATGCTGCTAAGAAAGGAATTGTGGTTGTTTTTCTCTGCTTGCAATAGTGGACCTGCTGTGGGATTGTGGCTGTTTGCTCTGCTAAATAACAAGCTTGAAGGATGCAGTGCCTCAACTATTTTCTTTTCTATTTTTTAGTTGAATCTCTTTTTCGATTTCAAGTTGGTATTGGTTAATACCAATTACCAACTTGCGGGAGGGTATTAGAAATATATTTTCTGTTAATATTCTGATACTGTTTGTTAGTGTTTGTTGAGTAGTGGTGTCCTATAAATAGGAGTTCCTTGTATCATTTCAATATCTTTTCAATCAAATATACAAATGAGTTTTCTAAACTCTCTCTCTCTCTGAAAACTTCTGGGATGATTCATGGGGGAACCTATGGTACACTCATCTTCAACCTACTACTATCCCTGTGCTGCTCATGCTCCTCCATATTATTTTACTAAAAAATGGGTAATATAATATAAATTATTGACATTCCTATAAACAGATCGAAGAAAATACTTCAATAACCATCTTTCATCCCTCCCTTACCAACAAAAGATAATTTTTAATAAAATATTTGCTATAGTTTCAAACAAACCTCGTTTCTGGAATGAATTGCCAACGGTAAATCTTTTGTCATTTGATGTTCTTGATCGACAATCAAAAGATAGTCTTGGCTGCAAATTAATTGAGTAAATAAGTCATTTAATTTGGGGGATACACGTCTTTTTGTTGGAGGGAATTTAAGCCAAATATTACATGTAATACGACAAAGATTAAAAAAAAAATGTGATTTCAGTAATTTTATCCATAGATTATCACATCATTTTATGTCATAAAAGTATAAGCACTTGTCACTTGAGTTTGGGGTGAAGTAAATTTTTTGACACTTGAATTTAACAAAGGGAGTATTTAACTTCACGTGATCCTAAATGTAAAAATATAATTATTTAAATTCTTTATCATTAATTTCAAAGTTCATTTTATTTATATATCCACTAGGGTTGGTCTAGTGACGAGATTTAATTAGCTAGTTTAGCATGGGGTATTAGGTTTAAATTTCATTACATTCCATGCAAAACCAAAAATGTTCATTTTATTAATGAATAATATTAAATCAGTTTTCTGTTATTTTTATGAAATATTGGTTGAAGAAAATAAAAATCCAAATCGATAATGTAAAAGTTTCCCCTTTAACTTTAAATTGACAGATCATCAATGAAACTAATATAGATTGTATTATAAATTTATATTTTTCTTAAATTAAACTTAGATAATCATATAAGGACCATTTAATAAAAAATATAAAATTATATATTCACCTTTAATAACTGATAAAATGTAAATTAGATTACGTATCGATCTTTAACAAATGACTTATAAGAGTTAGTAATAGAAAAATAAAAAATATCAACACTTGACATTTCATTATGAACAAAAGAATATCAAATCTACTTAAACAAATGGATGATTGATCTCTTAATAATTAACTAAGGTACATATCACGCCTTTAAATGACGATATTTATAAGGTTAATAATTATATTTAGTTGGAAGTCTAATAATAATATAGAAGTTTAGATGGGATTAACAAAGAATGTGAGAATAGAATACAACTAAACACGAAATAATGTGCCCACCCTTTTGAATGCCTTAAGCTTTACTAAACCCAAAGTCCAAAACCATTGCTTGCAATTAAAAGAAGGAATATTTATTACGTTTCTTAAGAACATCGATCGATCAATTTTGCATTACAATAAAACAAGAATTTTGATTATATATACATCAACATCAACATTTATACAAAAGTACTTATTCCATAAATAGTTTAATTTGCAAAAAAAAATAATTGAAAGTGGTATTTTTAGAAGAAAATAAATTCCATTCTAAAAAAAATGTATTGTGCAATGATAAATGAATAAGAATGACAATTGAGCTCAGACCCTATGAGTACCTATAATGGGCAAGGTAAAAACTTCCTAAGCAAGTATGGCCGTTGGTACGGACACTGGTGCCCAACCCGCCCCATATGCGCACACACATATAAACAATGTCATACATGCATAATTTTATTTATTTATTAATTTTATTAAAATATATATATTTTTAAAACTTATATATATATATATATTACACATTAAAAATATATTTTTAAATCTCATATATATTACAAAATTAATTTAGAAATAGAATCTGATCAGAATCATAATACTAAAACATTTGAAAGTTTAAAACTTGCAAAACCCTAATTTGTGTGATTGTTTCACTACTTTGAATCATTTTATTCCACCCCAGTCCTTACACGCAATGACAACGTACATATTATCTTTAATAATTATGTTTTAGATAATTTTGAATAATTTTTCAATTAAGTTAGAGTATTCTTAGATTAATATTTTTTTATTGGGTTACTAACTTTTCACTTAATTAAATTGTGGATATTGAGTATAGATACGAACATATAGGTGCCCAACGGATATGTGAATAGACATTAACATTATTGCCTATGTGAGTATAGGCGGGGGGGGTACGCGTTTTTTTAACATAAGGGTATGAGGACAGAATAGCATCGTGTCCAAAGGGTATAGTGATTGTCATCCCTATGAATGAATGATAAAAAAAGTCAAAATAAATCATTGGCATGAGTGAAATTTAATGTCTGTTTAATTTATAATTGAGTAGAATTGATTCTAAATTTAATGGTTAAAAATAAGTGATACACACTTCATAAAACATATTGGACGAAAATTGATATATAGAATTTATTCTGCACTATGCTTAATTAATAACCAAAACAAACACTATATATATTTACCAAAATCTAGATACAGCGATGGACAATAAATTGTTGATATGTGAAGGGTAATCATTATATATGTAATGTGGGGACCATAACCAAAAAAATTAGAAACATGTAACGTGAATGGGGACGTGTAGGGATTGTCTCCCGCCTCTGCAACAGACATTAGCTGCCGAATAGTTATGAATTAGCTATGGATTTTAAATACGTAGTTATTCCGTAGCTATTCAGTAGCTGATATCTGCTGTCGAGGCAAAAGAGGAATGAGGCGATCCAGATCCGAATCGGGACCAAAATCACATAAGCGTATGATGCTGTCCATATTTTCAGTATTATTCAATATTCATCTGAAAAAACAAAATTTTAGGAAATATATGCATATGCACACAACACAATGGATCACAGCTAAGCTCAGAATTTCTTCCAAAAGTGTAAACCGATCAACTTGATTATTTTGGGCTCAAAATTTCAAAAAAAAAAAAAGAAAAGAAAGAAAAGAAACAAAGTATCAGGAAATACATGCACTATTGGATTTGAACACAGCAAGAAACAGTAAGGTTAATTACCTATGGCTCTCTCAGTCAGAACCGCGGAAGACTCTGAGGCTCTTAGCTTAGTTGTTTCTCAAATAATGTGGAATATAAAACTGATCAACCTCTTTATATAGGTGATAGAAATTATTATCGACCACTGGTTTCAACTTTCAATAGTAGAAAGATGTGATGACATAATTTTGAGCCACCCAACAAACACAAACAAAGATAAACTTATCCTGTTTGTTTTAGAGTTATAGTATGTTTGGTTTACCACGAATTCATGTTTAACTTGTGATTTAGAGTAAATTAAACACGTACTTAAAATATTATAGAATCAATTTCACATAATTAATTTAAAATTATTTCCATATCTAATGTTCTTCATATAGGTGCATCATTCACTTTTAACAATTAATTATGTAATTTTATCAAATTCGATTCTAACAAGTTAAGTAAATGAGCACTTAGGGATTATTTGGAACACAAGTACATAACGTGGGGATGATTGTAGCATGGATTAAACAAAATTTGGTCCACCTAGTCCAGTTTATTTTTTTAACTTATAAAAGGTGAATGAATAATTTTATTTTTTATTAAATATTCTTTATATGATTATTCTTTATACAAATTATGCTAATTTTGTTAAAAATATATCAATTTAAAGTTGAAAGGCAAAATTTTACATTACATATATATGGTAATATCAATTTGAATTTTTATTATATATTTTCATAACATGGTAATATCGATTTGAATTTCTATTATTTTAAAGTAATATTTCATAAAAGCAATTGGAAATTATTTTAATATCAATCATTAATAAAATGAGGGTTGAATTTGGTGATTGAAAATTTAAATTATTATATTTCCACATTTTGGACCGCGTGAACCATGATCCACCGTAGACAAACCCCATAACGTGGTATTTCAAAATGAAAATAAAATCATTTCTATTAAACATGGTTATGAAAATCGGACTAAACCAACCAGTCGAACCGGAAAACCGATGAATTGGTCATGTGTCCAGTCCAAATAAACCACTGAACCGCTCAGGAAAAAAGTCAGTCAAGAACCGGTTAAACCGGTCAATATAAATGGTGAAAATCGGTGTCAGAAAAACCGTTTGAACCGGTTTTTAAAAAAATCATTTTTTATATTTTTTCTATTTATGTTTAATTTTTTTTAATCTAAAATATTTTAAGATAAATAAAAATATATTTAAGAATTACACATAGATATATATTATTTTACCAATCATTATTAATTTTTTTTGTCTTATAAAACTTATAATAAGGTTATTTATACTAATTTATAAATTTATATATCTTAATTTCTTATATTGTTATATTATTTTATTAATAAAAATATTATATAATATTAAAAATATATATTTAATTTATACCGGTTCGACCACGGTTCAACCATTTAACCGTGAACCAGTGCCTTTACCGGTTCAATTATCGGTCCAGTTTTTAAAACATTGCTATTAAATATGTGATGTAACTCATATATATATATATATATATATATATATATATATAATTCATATATTTTTAATAATTTATTTTAAAATTAATTTTGTCTAAATAAATTCCAAACCATCAGGGGCGTTGAGATTAAGGGGAGCCATCTCCCCTCTCAAGTTTTTTTATCTTTTTAAATTTATGTGTATTATTAGGTAAATTTATATATTATATATTATGTGTATTGTATAGTAAAGCCCAATTAGTGAGATATATACAAGCTATATTAAATAAAATTAACTTGACGGATAAGTTAGGGGTGTTTGATTTTAGTAATTATTGATTAATGTAAAGTGATATATAATATAAAAGAATGTATTACATACATTTTATTTTATAATAATTTTTTTATTTTATAGATGAAGATATAATATGTTGTACTTATAATTTTTTTTTCAGCCCGGCGGGCTGCCCAGCCCGAATACTCCTCTAACCTGTTTTTTGAATGGGCCAAGACGGGACGGGTTAGACGGGCCAATGGGTTGAAAGTCCCCAATCCAACCCTATAAAATTGACGGGCTAGCCCGTCGGGCCAAGCCTGTTTTGCCATCCGTAGTGTGACGTGAAGATGTTGTATTGGTTACATTTTTAACCATTGCATAGGAAAGATGTTGTCCTGACGTGAAGCATTATTGACATTAATATCTCATGATGAACTGTTGGCAGAGGCTACAACTGTCAAAATGGGTTAAGATCGGTGAACCAATTCGGTTTAGTTCGGCTCACCGGTGGGTTGAGTTGGTAAAATATAGGCTCATATTTCTGTGGGTTAAAGTGCGTCATCTCACTTAACTCGCGAGCCAGAGTGGGTTCGAGTCGGGTTGACTCACTTTTAATTTTTCTTTTTTTTAATATTTTTTAAGTCTTTTTTATATTTTAATTTTTTTTTACTTTTTTTTATTATTTTTATAATTTTTTAAATTTGGTGAGCCAATCCACTTAATCCACCAACCCGCGGTGGGTCGAGCCCGGTTGGTATTTTGTCGGCTCACCAGAAAAGTGAGTCAATCCGGATCGACCCACTTTTAGCCTAACCCGTGGTGAGCCAACTCATGTGAGCCGGGTTGGCTCACTTTGACAGCTCTAGCAGAGGCAGGAGCATGATGTTGTCGTGAAGCATTACGGACGTTAAAGCATTTAACACGTGTTCAAATAATTATTTGATATATGTAAAGAGAGAAATGAAGTGGAGATAAATACGTGAGAAATAGAGAAGAAATTTAAATTGTTTGGTAGGAAAAAATAAGAATGAAATATAGTAAAAATAAGATTATATTTCTCTCTCATGTTTTTTAGTATGAGAGAAATAGAATCAAGCTAGAGAAATTGGATTAGAATTCACAAAGACTAGTGCATGTACACTAAGTGTGTGTTTAGTTTAATGTAAAATAATGTTTCAAACGTGGATTCGGGTGAACGCTACAGCGCGCGTTGGTCCAAATTTACGTTTGAAACGTGGTTTTACAGTAAACAAAACACACAATGTTAGCGTAGGAACTTACCAAACTCAAGTTTGGATTTCCCAACGTAACTATTTCTAGCGTTGGAAACGTGAGTTTATCACGTTACAACGCTAAACCAAACACACACTAAGTGTATATTTGGTTCCTAATTGGGAATATAATCATAATTAATTCCATTAAATTGATTTTAAATCACTTTCATCCAACATATTTCGTAAATCATACCTCATTCATTTTCCTGACATTAATTTTATAAATATATCAAAATCAACTCTATCCCATTCTTAATCAAACGGACCCAAAAATGTCCCTACTTTTCATGAAAGGTTGCATATTTTCATAAAAGGTTGCGCCTAAAAACCTGGGCACACGTGTCCAAGTGGAAGGCCAATAAAATTAGTGGACACCAATACTTTGGAGGTTAGTAGGGAACGTTTTGCTAAAGCGTGCGTAATGATAGACTTAACTTTATGTTGGAATCTATTATACATTCCTAAACTGATTACATCCCTCATATAATAATTATTGAATGAATCTTAAAAAGTTTGATCGGTAATAATTTGTTGTTGGTTTTTAGGTTGCCCATATGCGATTTATATTTTCAAAATTTCTGGTTGCTCCCTACATCATCTATATCTATATACTCTATGTAAAAATCCTTCGCCTATATGTCATGCGTCCAACTCTCCTCCTCCTCCTCCCTCTTTTTTTTCACATTTCAACACTTCCATTTCCTTTATTTTCCTTTTTATTAAATTTTATTTTTTATTATTATATTTAAACACTTTTTCTCATTATCTGTTCCTATTAATCTGTTCTATTATATAAAAACATTGATTAAGAAATATAATATATATGTTGATTTCATTAATTTTTTAAAAAATTCTAATATGTCATTTATTTCTCTATTTTATTCATTAATGTTTTCACTGATATATTATCTCTCTTATCTATTTACTCTGTTCCTATTAATCTGTTTCATTACATCAAAACATGGATTAAAAAGTACAATAAATGTGTTGATTTACATTAAATTTAAAGTGTTTTTGAATATATCATTTATTTCTCTATTTTATTAATTAATATATATTTTTCCTTTTATCTCTCTTATCTATTCTATTTCTTTATTTAGTCTCTATCTTACAATTATTCCCTAGTACACATGTGTCTTATTTTTTCACTTACGTTTTTTTAATTGTTTATTCTCACTTCATGATTATATTTTATGAATCACAGTATCCTTTAGCATGATATAAATCACCCTTTTAAAATTTATTATAATGTATATTGATTGTCAATTATTTTAATAACATGATTATATTTATTTATGTTTTGTTGAATATATTATTTTAATGATTAATTGAGGAGAGAATGATTGTGAAAAACAGAGAGAGACATGAACAACTATCAAACAAAAAAATTTGGAAGCAAAATTGAGAAATAAAGGATATATTTGGAACAACAGCTAAAATTAACACTCTCCCCTTTGTTTCTTCGTAGAGATTATAAAATATATTGGACCCATTCATTTTAATTAAATCTCTCATTGATGTTTCTTTGCTAACCAAATATGGGCGACTCTACGGAATATTTGGGATAATGCTTGCGAGAACGCAACTTCTTTCATGGCGACGCTATGGAATATTTGGGTAAACAGAAACAGAATCACAATTGTTGCTGATCGTTGGCCATTGTACAAGATTTACAATGAAATTCGAAACTTGGGGCTTGATATTGCATTGGATTCCAGGGCCAATTCTTCGCCGCGCATGGTGTCATGGATACCTCCTGGTGAAAATCAAATGGCTCTGAACACAAACGGCAGTTCCTTTGGAAATCCAGACAGGTCTGGGTATGGGGGAATCATCAGAGACAGTCATGGTAGATGGAGGCTAGGGTTCTATGGTGGTTTGGGTTTTTCTGATAGTCTTCACGCGGAGCTCATGGGTATTATAATGGGTCTTAAGAATGCTTGGAACTTACACATTGCCAATTTAATTTGTTACGCTGACTTTGCTCTAGCTATTCACCTTATCACTGAAGGTGATTTAAAATACCATAAGTATGCTGCTCTAATTATGGACATAAGGCACTAGCTATCTAAGGATTGGCAAGTTATGGTTCAACATACCTTAAGAGATGGTAATGTGTGTGCAGATTTTTCGGCTAAGAAGGGTGCTCTTCATCATCAGGATTTTGTCATTCTTACTGAGCCTCTACATGATATGAGCCACATGCTCCTTGCGGATGCTACAGGAGTGAATTTCCTTAGACACTGACTTTTTTGTTTGGGTTTCTTTTCTTTTTTCTTTTCATCATGTACCAAAAAAAAATATGGGCGACTCTATCTCTTTTTTGTTAATTTTCTCTCCGCTAATTCTTTCTTTCCCATTTTTTCTTTTCCAAACACAGCAGTGTGTTTAGGAAATTATAGAATTATTTTTTTTGTTCAATGTGGTTATTGAAATAAATCATATATATTTCTATTATGATTATTAAAATTAGGTTATATAGACAAAATGATAATACCTGAAGTAAGAAATTGTTTGCATAATTTGTTTCTCCTGCATCACAATGCATGTTAGGGACTCATTTGTTGCCATAAGCATGGACACAAATGCTACACAAGATACCCTCCACAACTATGTGAAGTGAAGGCACCGATATTTATAAGGCATACACCATGGTTCATGTTTTGCCACCAAAGCTTGAACAAGACTAAGATCGAGAGGCTAAGTAATTTAGCATTTTTTATTTGTTTGTTTGAAAAATCTTTTTTATTTTTTTTTTATCACTACAAGAAATTTAGTTTTTAGCGACAGCTTTTGTTCGACGGTTTAATTCACGGTTTAATTATTATAGAAATTCAATTTTTTTATTTATTTTATAAATTTTATATCATATTTGTTAACGATCTAAAATATAAAGAAAAACAATAAATACTATATAAAAACATCCATATAAAAAATAAAAATATATTTTTTGGTGTAGAAAGAAAGCAATGACGTTTGAACCTAGAACCCCATGTTAAACTACCCAAACCCCCAACCATTAGGTTGACCTTAGTGAGTTAGAATATATATATATATATATATATATATATATATATAAACAGTACATATAAAAAGTGTATCCAAACATAAGTCAATAAAAAATAAAAAAATCACGGCTGACGGCGACGACGCTGTTGTGGGGGTGGGCCACGATCCTCATCCAGGGGCTAGTCATCCAGGTCGCATCGTAGTGCGGGTGCGCCTGAGCCTGACTGAAGCTGGTAGAACCACCTGCAATGTGGGTATCCAGCACTAACTACAACTGTTGTCGGAGTCGTGCGAAGTCCTCATCCAACCGTGCATACTACGCCTGACAGTGATTGACCCTCTCTTCAACCCAGTTAGCCTGCAGCTTTGCTTCGATGACCCCCTGCCTCAGCGCCTTGTCAGACGAATGCCGAGACCCGTCGCTTATGCTGGTATGGGCCCGAGACTTCTGAGTGAGGCTGGTCACACCAGGACGAATGTTGCTTCACAAGTTCCCGGTGCCATAACAACAACCTTGAGTCTTGCCACCAGCAACATCCTTCCAGATTTGTAACTTGGTGGACCCATCAGTGATGGAGTTGTCCCCCATCTGTGACTCCACCTCCCTCACGCGTTCCTAGTAATTTGTTTGTTAAGTAGAGATGAACTTATAATTAGTTATTCTATTAAAATATATCAAATTATATAAAAAAACACCGCTAAGCATAAGTTTTCCTTATATATATGGACCGCGCTCAGTCGTCTACCCTGCCACCATCCTTTTTTGTGTGGGTGGCAACAAAAAACTTATCGGGAACTACATCCCACCCAAGCTTTCGAGCCTACACAGAAAATTACACTAATTAATTATTTTAATTACAAATACAAAAATAATATAGATAAGTAGGTTTATACATACCATATCCAGAGCCACCTCAATCTGAGCCTTGCGGCCCGTGGTGTGGACTGCTCCGCCTCGACGAGAAGCCCGATTGCTCTTGTTACGAGCGGACTTCCCCTTGAACTCATCATAGGTCCAGTAGGCCAAAAGACCCTCCCAAGCCTCCTCACCACACCAAGTGGGCCTAGTCGCCTAGTCCCACTCATCTGGGCCTTGTTGAGCATATCTCGAAGGCGTCTGGCAATCCTCTGCTCATACACCTTCTTAATTTGGGCCTCATCCTCAGGGGCCCATGTAATTTTGCTCTGCAAAAAAAAAACTTTTAGGGTAAGTCATTTGAAAATGTCATAACTTATGAAAAAAATAATGTAAAATGAAGCCATTTTACCGTAAACTCCTCCCACCACTTGTCCCTCACATCCTTCGGGGTGACCTCCCACAAATAGTGAGGACCCCAGAATTGTGATCGGATCGCATGACCAATGTACGTGATGCGGGAGTCGTTAGACACGCAACTGCAAAATAAAGAAATTCAATCTTAACACTAAACACTTGTAAAAATTCAAAATACAAAAGAAATAAAAAATTGTAGAAACTCACCCTCTTCCATAAGGTCGGATGATAACCTTAACGTACGTGAGGGTCCCGCTCATGAGCGGCACTAGAGCTGGCACCCCCGGTGCGAAGGATGCTATACATCAGGCTCGGGATCAACCTCGTCATCAATGTCAGCCTGGGGTCGCCCTCACCCTCGGGGTCAAAAAGATGTCATCTTGCACCTCGGGGGCAAGTGGGCAACCTCCTGATATTCCAGAGTAGGGATGAACATCATTGGGTCGATGAAGGTTGCACCTGATGCAACGGGTTGGGAAACCTCTGCAGAGGTGGGCACCACGTACGGTGGAGGGGCCGAAGAAGAAGGCTGCTCTGGTAGTTGATGAGGGAGATTATTGTTGGTCCTCTCCCGACGTGCGGCGAGCTGCCTGTGCAGCAAGCTCGCCCGGAGGGATGGACCTCCCTTTAAGGGGTTGAACCTTCTGTCCACCTCGACCACTCATACGAGGCATATTTACCTAATTTTAATAAGTTTGAATTAAATATTTAAAAACATATATATAATTATATAACTATTAACTAACTATATAATAATAAATATATAACTAAATTAAATAAGGGAAAAATATGTTTTATGTCCCTATAGTTTGGGTCAACTTGGGTCTTCGTCCCTATACTTTTTTTCCTTGGTTTTTGGTCCTTGTACTTTCTAAACCCCATAATGTTAGTCCCTGCCGTTAGTGACTACTGGTAAATGGTGACGTGGCAGACGAAAAGTTACAGCTCACATCTTTTATGGGCCCCTACTGCAGCCTGACTCATTTAATATTATTATTTAATTTTTTAATTATTGATTATTACTAACAAAACCATATTAAAAGAATCTTGATCAGTACCCGCACCCTTAATCTTGTCATGCAAGTCGAAACCCACTAGAAAGCAAAGATAAGCATCAATGGTAGTGAACTTGACCTTGGTGAGTGTCATCTCTCGTTTCCACCACCAAAAGTAATAGTCGTCGTCACAATACCACTCCACCTTCTCCAACGGCCTCACAACATCCATGTGCTTTTCAAGCACTGTCTTCGCCAGCTTGTCTAAATCATAATGCCAAAGATCCAAGTGCTCTCCCTCCTTCTTGAGCCCTTCCACTGCTAAGCCACGCAGGTCCACCGCATTCTTCATCTTGATACCTTGGTCCCGCTCCAACTTCCTTGCCATTGTTTCCATCTCCATGCCAACCGCAACCACCCTAGGGTTGTCGAAGAAGCCGCAAAGGGATTTCAGAGTGGCGTCGCGCTCCTCCGGGAGGTGGTAGATGATGCAGTGAGAGGCGACGCAGAGGGTGAGGATGTCGTAGGGGCAATTCCTGAGGCCTAGTTTGGTGTACTCGATGGAACGACACTCAGCGGTGACGGCGACAAGGATGGAATCACGATTGTTCTTGGTGGATTTGACCAAATCTTGGAGCCATTTGGAGAGGATTTGGTCGGAGAAGATGACGACGGTGAGGATGCGACGATTGTCAGCGTGAACGGTGTAAGTATTGTAGCGGTAGGTGTTGTAGGATGGATTGTCATCCATGGCTTCAATGGTGATGTCCAGCACCATGGTTGCTTTGCTATCTACGCTACACAGAGAGAGAGATGAATGTGAAAATGAGAAGGAGAAGAAGAAACGGTTAGAGTGAGAGAAGAAAAAATTAAATAATAATATTAAATGAGTCAGGCTGCACTAGGGGCCGACAAAAGATGCTGAGCTGTAACTTTTTGTGTGCCACGTCACCAATTAACAGTAGTCACTAACGGCAGGGACTAACATTAGGGAGTTTAGAAAGTACATGGACAAAAAACCATGGAAAAAATTATAAGGACGAAGACCCAAGTTGACCCAAACTACAGGGACGAAAAACATATTTTTCCCTAATTAACTAACTATATTAAATAACTATATAACTATAATTAAATAATTATTAACTCTAATTAAATACTTATTTTCAATACTAATTATTAATATTATATAACTATAATTAAAAGTAATGCTAATTATTTATATACATAATTAAAACTAATTACCCTAAATCGTTAGTATAATAAACTGTAAAACTTATATGCACACCGGAAAATGAAGCTGCATGGCGGAGGAGGAGGTGGTCGACGGAGGAGGATGCTTGAACGGTGGAGGTTCCTCCTTAAACGGTTGGAATGAAGGTGGAGGCGCAACAGAGGGAGAGGTTGGGGGCACGACTGAGGGGAAGAAGAGAGAGGGAGACGAAGGCAGAGGGGGAGGGGGAGGGAGACGGTGAGGGTGAGGGAGAAGAAATCAAGGAGGAAGAAGAAGAATGGAGGAGGAAACGATTTTGAGCGCGTAAGTTTTAAACATAGTGATGGTTAGGGGTGTAAGCAGGTTCGGGTCGACCCGAACCAAACAAAAATGCGCGGTTTGGATTGGGTCCCGGTTCGGATCGGGTCATTTTGTGGAAAACCCGAGCTTAACTGGTTCGGGTATCGGGTCCTCATTTTGCGAAACCGAGCTACCCGAACCGGGATAGCTAAGTCACACGTTTTTATTTCCCCAGTCAACATTCAGAAGTCAGAACACATTTTCATTTCTCCCTTCTGATTCCGGTTTCCCCCCTTTTGTTTATGTGCCCTAACCTCTTGGCTCATTGATGGAATTCTGACAAGCGAACCAAAAGTCCAGCAGTATAATAGTAAGTAAGATATCGTATCCACAGGGAAGGTCAATTCGTGTGTACTCGTGATCTATTTATCAAGTGGAAATAACAAATTTATGGAAATAATTGGTGCGGAAAATATAAATTGCAGAATAATAAATAAAAACAATGAAAAGGAAGAGTTGAAAGCACTTTACTTGGATTAGGATTGAACTTCGTATCATCTCACCCCTTTGTATATGTAATGACTATCTATTGTTTATGATTATATTCTTGTAAAGACTTAGCCAAACTGAATTGATACAACCCCGAGTTACCAGTAGCCTACCACTCAAAGATAATCCATGCGGGCTCTCCCAAGCTACAAATTACCCTCGGCTCATTAAGCTCTTAATTAATTAATTATTGTTCCCTTTGTTTGAATTGTCCATTAATTGTACTTCCCTATAACCGCTCTTCAATCAGGAGCTGTCACTGCCCCCTCGATCACGAGATCCCGATTATCCCTCACATACAATTAACTTTCAATTATGTTACTATCGACTAACCATACCTTCCTATAAACGCTCTTCAATTGGGGGTTGTCACTACACCCTCAATCACGAGATCCCGCCTATATTTCAATATGACTAGCGAGTACCCTTAAACAATCAGAGTTTGAGTTCCCTAGGTCTAGGCTCCCTCATCCTCATTCCTAGCCGGAAGTCTCTATCCATGTTATGTCACAGACGCTAGCCTATAACTCCGGCGCACGCGCGGAAGTTAGGAATTAAGCACAGAATAAAGATACCGAAATTACAAGATAGGGAATCATAAACAATAAAATAGAAATTACATATACTCAGGAAATTGAATCAACTACATTCAATCCTACTGGAGAGTTAGCTACTCACGGTAGCCATACAAGCCATCAAAGAATCTGTCACCTTCTTCAATCCTCGTGCAGCGCTTCACCTGTCCTCTTCTAAAAGTAAATATGGTGCATGAGTTTATACTGATCCTATACTGCTCCTGTACTACTCCCTGCACACTTTGATCTGGTGCAAGAGTATCCTATTTATAGACTAAGGAAAGACAAAAGAAATTGGGAAGAAATCTATCTAAAAACGACAACAAGGCAAGAGTTACAAGTTCTACGCTTCACCTGCGCTACAGCGCAGGTTGCAGCGCAAACGTCAGAATTGTTGCGCTTCACCGTGAAGCGAGCAACACAAGTTTCACAGCTTCAATATTTCTCTTTTTAACTTGATTTCTTCCCGAGAGTGGTTTTGGTTGATTGTCTTTCCTTGTTTCCCTTTTCCTTGATGAAATCTTGCATTTATTGAGCATCTTGAATTTAAATGGGAAGGTTGTCTGCAGAATCCTTGTTTAATTGGAAGTTGATATCTTCATTAATTGGTCTCAAATAAACTTCAAATCTTCATTAATGGTCTTCAATTAAACTTCAAATCTTGCAAATATCTCCCCCATTTAATGCTATCTTCTCTCCATATCAAATCTTTGCCAAAATCTGCAAAAATAAGCCAATTTATATTAAAATAGCATCAAATTCAAATTCAAGACTAATAAATACAATTTATCTAATTATTAACAAAAAGGGATTAATTTGGGGCATAAAATACCATTTTACCCCTGATAAGTGCACTAAAAAGTACTCTAATTTATCATATATTTTTCACTTATCACTCATCTCTCACCCTTGCTCGCTGTTGACAGCTTCTCCTCCCCTCGCCAGCGCCGCACAGTCGCCGTCGTGACGTGAGTTGCTGTCATCCTTGCTGAAGCAGCGTGGAAATCCGAGGAAATCCGAGCAAGCAGCAGCAGTTTGTTTACCTTTGCGCTGTTTTTGGGCCACTAGCCATAGTTGTCATTCCCTCCTCTCTGCCCAACATCGCCGTCGTGTAGCTTCCATGGCCATTAGCACAAGCCACCGCCTCCATTAGCCAACAACCACCACCAGCGCACGTATATCTCTCTTTGCAGTGTCGTTCGCATGCACGTTGTGTCCCAGCCACTACAGCTTTTGGCCGCGTATCTCTCCTTCTGGCCGTGCCGTCTTCTATTCTCCCTCCTTCTTCTTCTCATCTTCTTTCTTTCCCGCTCTCTCTCTCTCTCTTAGGTTTTTCTGTTTTGCAGATTGTGTATGTGTGTGTGAAAGGGGTGTGATAGAAATTGTTCCTCGATCTTAGATCTGGAGGGGTGGGGGTTGTTGGATTTGCTTCGTTCTACAGATTTGTTTTCTTCATTATGTTGCTTGATTTCTGCTATTTGATTTTTGTTGCTTGGTGGTGTGGTGGGTTGCGGGGTTTGCTTGGTTGCAGCAGATCGATCTAGTTGTGGTGGGGGTTGCAGGGTTTGGTTCTGCAGATCTGGTGGTGGTTGGGGTTGCAGGGTTTGGAGGGGGTCTGCTTCAATTTTTTTTAATTTTGTTTTACATTTTTTTCACTTGTTCAATATTATTATTTAGTAAATTTTTTCTAGAAAATTTGAAAATAGATGTAGTATTAGGACCCCACCACCCGATCCGACCCAACCCGTTGATGTTCGGGTTGGGTTGGTTCGGGTTAACCACTCAAAAAATTAAAACCGAACCAACCCAACCCGTTGAGATTTGATTGGTTTGGACTTCAAATTACCCCAAACCCGACTCGACCCGATTACACCCCTAGCGATGGCCAGGTGATAAGTGAAAATTAGTTGATAAATTAGAGCACTTTTTATTTCACTTATCAAGGATAAAATGATAATTTTGCCCCAATTTAATCCCTTTTTATTAAATATTAGATAAATTGTATTTATTAATCTAAGATTTGAATTTGATGCTATTTTGATAGAAATATTGCTGATTTTTGCAAGATATTGCAAATATTTGATTTGAAGGATAAATAGCATTAAAGGAGGGAGATATCTGCAAGATTTGAGATTGATTGAAGACATTTAATGAAGATTTGAAGAAGATATAATACAATTAATGAGGAGATCACTGCTAATCAATCAAGGATTTTACAGACAAGCTTCCCGAATAAATCAAAGATTGCTCAATAAATGCAAGGATTTCATGAAGAAAGGGGAAACAAGGAAAGACAAATCTGCTAAAACCAGTCTCGGGGAGAGATCAAGACTAAAAAGAGAAAGTTGGAGCTGCAGGACGCTACCTGCGCTTCACCCTACGCTATAGCGCAGGTGAAGCGCAGACTCTCTGGAAGTTGCGCCTCATCCTGCGCTGTAGCGCAGCCTGGAGCGCAGGTTACGCTGATTTGGTCCCTGTTACCGTTTTTCTATAGATTTCTCCCCAAATTGTCGTGTCTTTCCCTAGTCTATAAATAGGAACCTCTTGTACCACTTTGGGTGTGCACGATCATTGTAATCCAGTCTATATTTCAGTGATAATGTACCAGAGCTAAGTTTAGAGTAGGAGAGGAGGAGCGCTTCCCAAGGATTGAAGATGGTGACAGCATCTTCGGTGGTTTGTATGGCTACCTCATGTAGTTAACTCTCCATTAGGATTGAATGTAATTGATTTTATCCCCAAGTGTATGTAAACTCTATATTATTATTTCTGTGCTCTCTGTCTATAATATTGGTAATCTTATTCTGTACTTAATTCATAATTCCCGCGCTTGCGCCTGGATTTATAGGCTAGTCTCAACTAACTAGGTTAGTTTTGATTAGGACTGAGAGTGGGGGAGTGGCTTCTAAAGAGACCCACTCTCTGATTGAATAAGAATACTCGGTTAACCACTGACTGAAAATGGGTGTTTACTAATGATTGATGGGTAGTGTGAGTACCATAATGAAAGGCATCCGACCATTAGACTTGGTATTGATAAACCGATAGCAAGGAGTTAGTTGATTGTGAATCCAGGATTCGAACATAGGCGTATCCTGATGAGTGAAGGTAGTAACAGTACTTGAGCGAAGGTACGTCTACAGCTATAGGCCTTGTTTATCAACTAAGTTCCTTTACAAACTGACTAAAAAAAAGAGCAAAATAAGTCGAGGGTAAGTCTGTCGCCTAGAGAGCCCGCATGGATTATCTTTGAGTGTGTGAGGCCGCTGGTAACTCGGGGTCTTAGCAATAAAGTTTGTCTAGGATATTATAGAGTAAACCTAAAATAATAAATAGTTTTTACATGCACAAAGGTGTGATGATATGAAGTCCAATCCTAATCCAAGTAAAGTGTCTCTAACTCTTCCTTTCTAATTCTATTGATATTAATCTGTTATTTACAATTCCGCAACAATATACTCTAAACCATTGTTTCTCCTTGATAATTAGATCACAGTCTACATAAATTGACCGTTCCCTGTGGATACGATACTCTTCTTACTATTATACTGCTGGATTTGTGGTTCGCTTGTCAGAAACTCATCAAGTATTTTTGGCGCCGTTGCCGGGGAACGGTTTCCAATTCATGTAGAACTTGGAGGTCTATTTATCAAGGATATCTATCTTAGGATTTCTTTTATTTATTATTCTTATTATTTTAGGAATTTTTTTTTATTTAGGAAATTTAAAATTTTTCTATCATTATTAATTTTTCTTCCACACTTACCTTTTTTTTAAGTTTCTTGTTTATGTTTTTGAGAGGCCGGGTGTCCCCCAATCAATTACAACTTGAAGCAGAAATAGGAAAGACATCAAGGAAGAACAAAAGTTGAAACAAGGAAAGGAGACAAGGGAGAAGTCGAGAAGAAAACAAAAATATTTTATTTTTAATTATTTTCTTTAAAAAATATTATTATTTATTATTATTTTGAAAAAATATATATATTTTTTATTTTATTTTTTTAAATAAAAAAATATTTATTTATTATTAAAAAAAAATGTTATTTTGTTTTTCTCTTTGTTTGAGTATCTTGATTATTTCTCTTGAGAAAACAGGTAACAGAAAAAGGGGCAGAGCTCAAGGAGACAATTTCGACACTCTTTGTTCAACCACCCCAAGTGAAGTAAATGAAAAATATGGAGGACACTCAACCAAAAAGAGTCTTGGGAGACTACATGAGGCATCAAGGGCTACGTATTGTTCTCCCAACTTACCCAAATTCCTTGGAATTAAAAGCATCGCATATCCAGCGTGTTCAAGCTCACCATTTTGCAGGATTAGAACACAAAGATCCGAATGACCACCTGTCTACATTTTTTGATTTAGTTGAAACTATGGGTTTCGAGGAAAAAGACAAAGAGGTTGCTCACTTACGTTTATTTTCCTTTTCTCTTACAGGGAAAGCTAAGGAGTGGTTGAAGTCACAACCTAGTCAAGGTCTGAATAATTGGAACATGGTAGAAGAGAAATTCTTGGGAAAATTCTTTCCCCTACCACGTTACTTTCAAGCCCAAACCAACATCTCCTTATTCAAGCAAGAAGCAAACGAACCCTTAATGAAGCTTGGGAGAGATACAAATCCCTGTTGCATAAGTGCCCTAATCATGGCTTTGATGATGCTATACAAATCAACATTTTTTGCAATGGACTCAGGCCAAAGTACAAATCCTTCATAGATGCCGCAGCAGGAGGAACAATTATGTCAGTAAATGTAGAAAAGGCACTTACAGTCATTGACAATTGTGCTCTGCGCAGTCAACAGGATCTATGTTGGGGACAAGATATTAAAAAAGAAGAGCTTCTTCAAGATAATGTCAAATTCCTTGAGCAACAAGTGAAGAAGTTAAGCCAACAAGTGCAAATGATCCTCCGACAACAGCAAGTGACGCAAACTGCCGCAGAAATGACTTCAAGCTTGGTACGCGACTTTTGTAAAGAAAATCACTCCAATGGGCATTATGCTTACCCCGAATTCCGGATGGAACAAGTTTGTTTATTAGACAGCATAAGGATCCATGACCAAAATTAGAATCAAGGGAGCAGCACCACAGTGCCTGATATCACTTCCAGGATTGTAGAAAAGCTCAACAGGATCACACAAGATATGATAGCCAATCAGAAAGCAATACAAGAACCATTCATGCATCTAGCAAAGCAAGTGGAGAATATCAGAAGGGAGTTCGATGAACAACAAGCAGTCTGCAAATCAATATCTACTAGAAGCGGCAAAGAAATAGGAAAGGGTATTGGTGACAACTTGACAACAGAAAAGGAAGTCCTAGGAAGAAAGGAACAAGAGGTTGAAAAAGAGAGAGACGAACCAGAGCACCAGGTTAAATCAAGAAATAAAGAAAAAGAACCTTCACCAGAGCCTCATCACCGAGAGCTACCTTACCCTAAGATCCCCACCAAAAAGAGTCAAGATAGGGAATTTTTCAGCTTTCTGGATGCTATGAAGAAACTGGAGATTAAGATTCCTTTATTGGAAGCCATGAATCAAATGCCAACTTATGCAAAATTCATGAAAGAAGTGCTAACCAAGAAGAGGAAGATCCCTGAAGAGACTGTAGAACTGGAAGCAGGATGTAGTGCAATCATCTATGAAGAACCTTCGCCCCAGGACGACACATCCAAGGAGATTGTTCAACAAGATGAAGAAAAAGCAGCACAAGAGGAAGAATATCATGAAGAAAAGGTCTATATCACAAGTAAGTCACTTGACCCAGGTAAGTTTACTATACCTATCTCTATTAGTAATCTACCTCCTACTCAAGCTTTATTGGATCTTGGAGCGAGCATCAATTTGATGCCGCTATCGTATTTTAACAAGTTGAGTAATGTGAAGGTCAAGCCTGCAAGGGTGAAGTTGCTTCTTGCAGATAAATCCGCTCAATGCCTTTACGGGATAATAGAAGATATTCAAATCAAAGTGGATAAATTTGCATATGTTGTAAACTTCTACATTGCAGAGACAGAGGAGGAGGATATTGATGTCCCCCTAATTTTAGGAAGACCTTTCATGAAAGCTGCTAAGATGATTATTGATGTTGATCGAGGAAAATATGAACTGAGCTCAAAAGATGAAAGTATTGTGTTTCATATTGATAAAGATATTCCTAAATTACAACAAACTGATGCCATTTTCAAAAATCAAACAAAGCTGCCAGGCTCCGAATTTCTGAGGAAGCCTAGGATGAGGGTAAAGAAGCCAGAGTAAATATGGGAATTCAAATTCAAGAGAAGGAAATGATCAACATCTGATACTGAGGAATACAGTGACAGTGATGGAAGAATCAAGAATTGGCATGGAGGATGGGATCTTAAAGGAAGAACTGGAATGGAGCCAGACATCATCCTCCACTTGAGGCCACCATAAAAGGGTTGATTAACCAGGCATCGAGCTAAAAGACGTTAAACAAGCGCTTTTTGGGAGGAACCCAGAGATTTTTAAAGTCTTTAATTAATTTCAGTTTTGTTTTAATTAGGAATTTTCATTTTTAGGATTTAGGAAATTTTCAAAATTGATTGGGATAAGTTTGTGAAAAATAAAATTTTTTAAAAAAAATAGGAAGTAGTAGAAAACGTGACTGAAAATTGCAAAATTGCATTCTGTTTTCTGCGCTTCAACCTACGCTGTAGCGCAGGTAAAGCGCAGATATGCAATTTTAGTCACTGTATTCTGCGCTTCACTTGCGCTGTAGCGCAGGGTGAAGCACAGGATACGAAATTTTAAAAAATATTCTATTTCTCATGTGCTGTTTCTCTACTTCCTAAGCTTTTCTTTTCAATCTTTCCACTCACAAACCTCCATCAATTTTGAAACTTTCAGTTATGTTTTCTTTAATTGTTACCAATTGAAATCTTCATTTACTCTATTTGCACTTTAGGGTAGCAACCTTAGGATTGTGAGTATTATTGACTATTGCTATCTTGAATGTGATTTTGGCTGTGTGGAACATGAAGAACAATTTGCTTGAATTGAAATGCTCTTTGTTTTGTGAGTTATTAAAGTTGAAAGTGTTATGCTCTGTTTCTTTCAAAAATCTTGAACTTTCACTTTCCATGGATTGATTGAATACTTGCAAAACAAATGAGTATGATTGTTTTTAGGAAGTCATTACCAAGTGCACTGAACTTTTGTTGTGAAAATATTAATTCTTTGAATTATGCATGTAAATTGGTTAATGATGGCTTCCATGTTCTTCATGAATTGCACAGACTGCTGCAAAGTATAAAGACCAGTTGCCCTCAAACCAATCAGGAGTACTAGACCCATACCCAAGCAGGCTACTTGAAGAGTTCAGGATATTCTTGCAGTGGCCTGGGGACAGGCCTATTTTCCCAGGGGGGATGGAGCAGCAGCAGGACAAGAACTTACAGGATACAGAGGATGAAGATTGATACTGATGTTTTCTTTCTTTTAGTTTTTCTTTTATTTTTTTAGTTTTTCTTTTATTTTCTAATATTTTATAAATTTTTCTAGTTAATTAGGATTTTTGTTTCGTATTTCTTAAATCTTTAGAATTTTTAAGGTAACTTTTTCAAATTCTCTGTAATTAAGTAGTTTAACTAACCAGATTGGGTAAGATGATAGGGTCTTGTGATTAATTCCATAATTAATTAGGATTAGGATACTTCTCAAGAGAACCTATCGGGATAGTTAATTAAATCCATTAAGTGCTTTATCAAGGAATTTTAGCCATAACCGATGAGCTGAGAGACCAAACACTGATATTGAGAGCTTTTCACCGCTGCTTGTCAACTGTTATTGCTTGAGTTTCTAAATTTTTGCTTGCTTGAAGAGATATGGAAGTGACAAAGGCATATTTTGTGATTCTAATATTGTGATCAGTGCCAAATAGCCAACCCTGATTTAATATTTCCATTTATTGATTGCCCTTTTGAGCTTGAATATTTTCCTTGATGCACCCTAACCATATTCATTGAATATCACCTGTCCCTTAACACTTGGGATAGAGAGCAAGGTGCACCACAACAATATGGGACAAGAGGTTGGTCACAGAAACTCAAGAGAAGGCACAAGAAATCACAAAAGAAGGATCCTCTCCCACAAATAAAGTTTCTATGTTATTCTTACTGAAAAAAAAAATCTGCACAAAAGTGTGGAATTGAATAAGTTGGGGGGAGAATTTCTTCAAAACAATGAGTCCAAGCTGAAAATGGGTGACCATTCAAGAATGACCAGGTGAATTGAGAGAAGTCCCAAGCACAATCACAAGATGCTCTTTATTCAAAGTGTTCCTTGAATATCCAGAAAACCATAATTTCTTGATAGCCCTGCCTCATTACAACCTAATAAAGACCTTTTGATCCATATTAACTGCTTGCAGGTTCAAATCTTGGAAACGACTATCAATTCTAGTTGTTCAACAGTGGTGACAAAGATTGAGGGAAACACTTACCCGTGAGAATGAGAGAATTCCTTGGTTTATCACTTACTGCTTTAATTGCTGTTTTTGAGAAAGTTTAATTGATGTTTGTATTTCTATCCTAATTGATGATTGGTAACATCCCTTGATCCTGAGTTTTTCTTATGTTTGGAAAGTGACTGCTACTTAGGAAAGAGTTGAGGGATAGTTCCTTGAATTTGTTTTTAATTATTAGGAATACACTGGGAATAGAATTGATTTTTTATTGCAAAGAGGTCTCTTGCTTGAGGACAAGCAAGAAGTTAAGTTGGGGGAATTTTGATAAGTGAAAATTAGTTGATAAATTAGAGCACTTTTTATTTCACTTATCAAGGATAAAATGATAATTTTGCCCCAATTTAATCCCTTTTTATTAAATATTAGATAAATTGTATTTATTAATCTAAGATTTGAATTTGATGCTATTTTGATAGAAATATTATTGATTTTTGCAGGATATTGCAAAGATTTGATTTGAAGGATAAATAGCATTAAAGGAGGGAGATATCTACAAGATTTGAGATTGATTGAAGACATTTAGTGAAGATTTGAAGAAGATATAATACAATTAATGAGGAGATCACTGCCAATCAATCAAGGATTCTGCAGACAAGCTTTCCGAATAAATCAAAGATTGCTCAATAAATGCAAGGATTTCATGAAGAAAAGGGAAACAAGGAAAGACAAATCTGCTAAAACCAGTCTCGAGGAGAGATCAAGACTAAAAAGAGAAAGTTGGAGCTGCAGAACGCTACCTGCGCTTCACCCCGCGCTATAGCGCAGGTGAAGAGTAGACTCTCTGGAAGTTGCGCCTCATCCTGCGCTGTAGCGCAGCCTGGATCGCAGGTTACGCTGATTCGGTCCTTGTTGCCATTTTTATATAGATTTCTCCCCAAATTGTTGTGTCTTTCCTTAGTTTATAAATAGGAACCTCTTGTACCAATTCGGGTGTGCACGATCATTGTAATCCAGTCTATATTTCAGTGATAATGTACCAAAGCTAAGTTTAGAGTAGGAGAGGAGGAGCGCTTCACAAGGATTGAAGATGGTGACAACATCTTCGGTGGTTTGTATGGCTACCTCGTGTAGTTAACTCTCCATTAGGATTGGATGTAATTGATTCTATCCCCAAGTGTATGTAAACTCTATATTATTATTTCTGTGCTCTCTGTCTATAATATTGGTAATCTTATTCTGTACTTAATTCCTAATTCCCGCGCTTGAGCCTGGAGCTATAGGCTAGTCTCAACTAACTAGGTTAGTTTTGATTAGGACTGAGAGTGGGGGAGTGGCTTCTAAAGAGACTCACTCTCTGATTGAATAAGAATACTCGGTTAACCACTGACCGAAAATGGGTGTTTACTAATGATTGATGGGTAGTGTGAGTACCATAATGAAGGGCATCCGACCATTAGGCTTGGTATTGATAAACCGATAGCAAGGCGTTAGTTGATTGTGAATCCAGGATTCGAACATAGGCGTATCCTGATGAGTGAAGGTAGTGACAGTACTTGAGCAAAGATGCGTCTACAGCTATAGGCCTCATTTATCAACTAAGTTCCTCTACAAACTGACTAAAAAAAAGAGCAAAATAAGCCGAGGGTAAGTTTGTCGCCTGGGAGAGCCTGCATGGATTATCTTTGAGTGTGTGAGGCCGCTGGTAACCCGGGGTCTTAGCAATAAAGTTTGTCTAGGATATTATAGAATAAACCTAAAATAATAAATAGTTTTTACATGCACAAAGGGTGTGATGATATGAAGTCCAATCCTAATCCAAGTAAAGTGTCTCTAACTCTTTCTTTCTAATTCTATTGATATTAATCTGTTATTTACAATTCCGCAACAATATACTCTAAACCATTGTTTCTCCTTGATAATTAGATCACAGTCTACATAAATTGACCGTTTCCTGTGGATACGATACTCTTCTTACTATTATACTGCTGGATTTGTGGTTCGCTTGCCAGAAACCCATCACCAGGCCGTCGCAACATTTTAAAAATAATGTAGCGACGACTAGGTCGTCGCCTATGTGACGCAGAGGCTCCATTTTAAAAATTTTAATGAATAACATAGCGACGGTATGTTAAATTAGCGCAATTTTTTTATTTTCAAGAAACTAAAAATGAAATTTTTATTGTAGCGACAGTCTGGCCGTCACAATGTATTAATGACACCGTTAAGCGTCAAACTGCACATTTAATGATGTAACGACGGTGTCGCGACGGCTAGGCCATCGCTACTAGTGACAGTTGGCCGTCTCAACAATTTCGCGTCTAAAAACTCGTTTTCTTGTAGTACACGTTCTAAATTATAGGGGATGTTCGAGGATTAATCATGTAGATAATTATTACGTTGGTTAATTTGCCATTGATCTTATAATCAATGACTTAGATTCCAATTTCTCTGGCAAACTGACCATCTATATCTAATGTGAGTTTCTGGCCATATGATATCTTTAGATGCCTCCTTAGCTACCTTTGCTGCACGAGCCCTACTCTTGGTCGTTGGTTTACAGAAGAACCACTAACACAACCTCTTATTCAAATTGCTAGGATCTGGAAAGCAGTTATGCAATGACCCCCATTATCTTTTATTAAGAGCATATTTGGTTTAGCGTTGAAGCGTGGTAAACTCACGTTTCCAACGCTAGAAATAATTACGCCGAGTAATCCAAACTTGAGTTTGACCAGTTTCAACGCTAAACCAAACACACACTAAGTATACTGACAATGACAGAGCTTCATTGTAAGGGGTCATGGCCCTATGATTTTCCAAATACACACACAAACGCACATATTTAAGGGTTTACAGTGGACCGAAACTCAAAAGGGTCACCCTATAAGTAACCACTATTAAGAGTAGAGCTCATGAGGTTGTAATGTGAGAGAGGGTCTAGTGAGTGATTGTCTCAAAAATGAAAATTCTCACTTAATATATAAGGATAGATAGCAGATATAAAATTTAATTAAATTTATTAAGATAAGAAAAGTCAATTAATGAAATAATTAGGATTGCTATTAATCAAGAGAGATCAATGGTGGTAAGATAAGAAACCAATTTTTTAGGAGAAAAATCTTTGTTCATAATATTATTTATCAATTAATTATCAACTTTCTCTTTTCTATAAGAGAGAATATTAACAAAAAATATTTGTTTGAATTTAAAATCCTTGCTTTAGATGCTTCATGCAATGGTGGGCCTGGCCCTATTTATCATAAATAAGAAATTTTATATTGCTAATTTTACTCCCAAATATTTGAATTTAAAATAAAAATATAAATGTTTTAGAAAAAGATAATTGATGGAGGAATCGAATTTTTTTAATTTTAAAAATAGAATGACTTAATTTATTAAAAAAATTGAGAGACCAAAATTATACATATACCAAAAATGCAATTAAACATTTTCTTTTCTATGAAATTTTTGTTTGAGTTTAGGAACTATATATGCTCTCAGTGTTAACACAGGTTTTTCTTCTTTAATTGTGGCAGAGCCAAAGGGTCAACAATATAAGAACATGTTTAGTCATGCTGGCCATTGTGAAGGAACTCATTCATATTTTCTCCTTATAACTATCAACTGCTATACTACCAAACAGAGAACATATATGTTCAGTTATTTATACAGATAACTCTGTCTTATACAAACATAGAAGTACACTCACAAATTAGCAACTTAATTAGTGCTTGGGAACAGTAATAGTAAGTACACCATTATCCATATAAGCTTTGACGCGATCCACCTTGGAATTTTGAGGCAACATCAAACGCTGAATAAAATGGCCTCTGGCACGCTCCACAAGGTGCCTCCTTCCATTAATCCTTTCTTCCTTTTCTACCTTCCTCTCACCAATGATACAGAGTTCTCTGTCACCAATAAAATGGCCTTTGGGTCCCAAATGTGATGATTGGGAGGAGGTTCATATCGCCGATCAAATAAGGAATTAGGAATGAAAGACATGTTTGCTTGTTTTGTTTTGGTGTGGCAGAAATTTTTAATTAAAGAAACGATTGGCTATGAATATGATTGATGGTCTTGTTTGTTTGCTTAATTGGCTATATATGTTGGTCTTACTTAGCACAAAGGTTATGAAGAAACGCTTATTTATAGGATGTCACAGGGTTACTATGTTTGATCATGTATGTATTTACAAACTTTATATGGTTATGGTTGCGCATCATATCAAGTTTTGTCGATTCTAAAGAGAGAAACCACTTTTTGCTAGTAAAATGGATAGATGGAATATAAAGGCAAATAAAATGGAGTGGAATATATGGTAGCATAGCACTATGGTGGTGCCTTCTTAGTTTCCAAATATGCGTTTGATCACTCCACATTATGTCTTTTTTCTGTTCAACATTCAAGTCTAGCCATTGTTTTTGTGCCCAAGCAAGATTTGGTGTATGAGGTCCTAATCAGAGTATTCAGCTGCTGCTACATTAAAGCATAAATACAATCTGATTATCTGATATATATATATATATATATATATATATATATATATAGAATAGAAGAATAGTTTGGTGACACTGATAATACAATTTACATTCCAATAGCGTCATCAATTATTTTACACCTCCTTATCACTCTTTTTATCATATTACATCATCTATTTTTTTTTCTCTTTTTCCTATTTCTATTATAGGATGTATTACACCCTTGATGTGGACGTATTATTTTCTTTTATTTGGTTAGGATCATTAAAGAGAATATGTGGACTTGACAAATGTCTTATGCATCACACTATATTAACCATTTTCTCTGTTTTTAGAAGATAGTTAAGAAGTTTTAAAGTGCAAAAACAACGAATCAATGCAAATTGATAAGATAATGTGGATAATAATCATCAATTTCCTATAGCCTCGACGTTATATATAATACCCTATATATATAATGTTCATGTCCATATTCTAAACAGCTAGATTCTTGTTTCGGAATAAAACATATTGTCATAATATTCTAAGTTCGATGATAAAAAAAATAAAGGAACTGCGAGCCCCTTTAATCCAAATTGGTATGTGACGTGGGGGAGGGGAGCCGGTAATACGTATGTAATTCAACCTCACAAAGGTGTCGGTGTTAATAGTACAAAAACTGTTTCAAAACTGTTCCAAAACCAGTTTCAACTGTAAACATGGTTCAATAAAACTGAATCAAACCGGTTTTCTTATACCGAACCGAACCAGTTTTGGTGGTTTGGTTAACTGGTTTTGGAGTAAAAATCGAACTGGTTTTAGAAATTGATTTTTGAACCGGTTTTCTGAACTGGTTTTTTAATTGGTTTTTGAACTGATTTTTAAGTAACTGAGTTTTTTTTTGTAATTCGCAAAGCAACAATCCAGTCAGACAAACCATGTATTTTTTACGAGGAAATTAATAAACATGAAATAATTTACAATTTGCGAGAACTATCTCGTTAGCAAATGACTATACTCCATAGTCCTATATAATTTGAATAATATTAACGAAAGAAATGTTATTCGTTAATACCACCAAATTATTGCATCCTTATTTTTCGGGCTAACTTTTATTTTGATTTCGATTTTTGTAAATAAAATCTCAAAATAAAAAATTCAAAAAATAATAGATCTAAAAATTGTTTTAAAACTAAAAAAAATTCAGTTCAGAAAATAATATAAAAAAATCTGAAAATAAAAAAAAAAGAGAGAAATGAAAATACAGAAAAATAATAAAAAAGAAAAGAGGGGCTAACAACCCACTGTGCTAACTGTGGAGGTGCTAAAAATTAGGATAGAGTGGATTAGTTTGTTGGAGGGGATAATAGGAGAGATTATAGGATTTGTTTCAGCTAAGGAGAGAAAGTGGGAGGCAGTTTTTCAGATAAGGAGGTGTAACAGTTATCATAGAATTCTATAAAAAGGGGATTAAACTACAGTGAAAGGGTTTACAAAAACAGGGTGACTGACTTAAAAAAAAAGGGACAGGGAAGTAAACAGAAACAGAGAACAAAAAAAAGAAATAGAGAACTGAAATCACAGAGAAGGAAAATAGAGGAAGGAGAACACAGAGACGAATATAAAAGGCGAAGCAAGAAGGATAATACAACAACCAGAGGGAGCAAAGAGAGGTATGTGATATGTTTTCAGGCCTTAATAATACTAATTGGCTCTGTGCATAATGTTTGATTGTATTCGAAAGTATCATGGTGTGTTTTTGTGTCTTTTGTTTGAACTGTCATATTAAAGATTGCAATAACACAACAGGCATACACATAATGCAAAGACTATATAGACAATAAGAGAAGTTCAGTCTCTGGTTGACAGTAAACTCATAACAAAACAGGGAAACCAAAAATCACAGTGGCTTTTCATGCATAGTCTCCTTGTTCCTACTATATTCCCAAACCACCAATACAATCTTCCCAAGAAAAGAAAGAAAAACAGAAACAAGAGTCTACCTGGCACCACCCAAGTCAACCACCGCGCCTCCGCGGCGTTCACCGCCAACAACAACCACCACCATCTAGCCTACCGTCGCTGGAACAGTACCGAGCCATCTCCTCCCTGCATGCACTCAGTTTCCTCCTTCCAGCAATTTCTGTTCCTCGATCTCATTGTTACTTACAATATCAATGAACAAGTCCTCACTTGCTGAGGCAATAAGATCTTTATTTTACTTATTTCATCAATTCAACTGCATTTGTAAAAAAAAAACTTACTTTTGCAAATATAGTCACCAATGGTGCTGACATGAGAATAGTAAAACAAGCTGGGATGATTGCATCCATAAAAATAGGCAGTGCCTTATACAAAACAATTCGCACATCAGAAATTATATATTATAATAGATAATATATGGAAGCCAAGGAAAACTTACTCCAGCTTTGTGAAGGTACGAACATAAATTGCTGGAAGTGGGATATCTCATGGGATCTGAAAACCAATCCAATCCAATAAAAAAATTTGGTTTTTGCGGTTTGCAGTTTTTTGGATTTCGGTTTAATTCGGTTTTTGCGGTTTGCATTGAATTGAATTGGATATGAACACCCCTATCCCACATGCTAACAAGGGAATAAGCACTTCCAACATCAAAATATCTGTCTCAATAACATAAGGATATCTATTTTGTTATGTCCGTGTATATTTTTCAATGAAAAATAAAAATATTCCATTGGAAGAAATGTAGAAAGAAAGTTAAAATGCATTAATAGATTACTTTTTAGAATCAGACATGCAGTTGTGCATTTGTTTCCTACCTTGCTAATTCATGGAAAAAGGAACTAATAGAGGGAACAAAAGGGATACTAGCAAGGGCGTAGTCAGAATTTTTTCATTGGGTGGGTCAAAATAAAATACTATATTGAGTCATTTTTATCAGATTCTTTTGATGATTTTATTGTCTTTTTTCTAGACTTTTTACAAATTTTTAGATGCATTTATTATCTTTTTCTCATCTTTACCCCTCATAATTATTGAACATTTATAATTTCCAGGTTAGTTAATGTGGGGAATACAATAGAGTTTGACTTAAAAAAAGGATATAAAAAACTTACAATACGGGTAAATTTGAAAGTTGCATATTTTTAAAAAACTAAAATATTAAAACATCTTTTTTTTTTAATTTTATCATCTAATCCTAAAAGTAAAATTGAAATCAAATCAAAGAAAATTTCTTTTTATTCTTGTAAGATTTTATTTTTTTATCATGCAGATCTAAAAAATCACATTCAAATAAAACACAATTTTCTTTAATTTTGAATAAGACTTTATGATCTCTAAATAAGAAAAAATAATTAATATAAAGAATATATAAAAAAAGAAATGAGGACTCAATACAAATAGTGAAAGAATTATAAAGAGGTAATATTATAAAATTTACAAAATATTTGGGGGGGCGGACTAATAGTTAATAAAATATTTTATGTGAGATCTGTATAGTTGATAAAAAAACTGAAAATTTTTTGGGGGGTCGTGGCCCCTGCCAGCCCCACTTCGGCTACGCCCATGGATACTAGAATACCAATAAGGTTACCCAGTGGAGATATTTTGCTTGAGACAGATCGCAAGCTACTCACAACAACATATATTCCAGTGGCAATATATTTTGCAGAAACAGAAACAAAATGTTGGTATAAATATTTTCACTTAATCCTTGGTAACTAGTGTTTAATCCCACAACAACTTGGCGATCAGATGAAAAGTTCCTTATTGTGACAACATAGCAAACAGTGTTAATCCAACAAATGTTATTCCCTGCTAGAACAGTTAATAAGAAGACATGCCAATAGGATAGAGAGGAAATTTGGTTTGTTATTAAGAGATATTGCACACCATAACCAATTAACCCATCTAACTAATTTGTTTATTTCATGCAAATTTCAAACATAGTGGAATCCATTTAACACCATTGTCACTGAATCCATTTAACTAATCTGAAATTTTGAATTACAATCTCAACTAGGAATATTCAGAGAGAAAAACTCCAAGACTTATACATAAAATGGTCTCTCCACATCATCATAGGATTAATCTGAAAATGCACACAGGGAAACACTAGAAGGGGGTTGAATAGTGTTTCAATGGAAACCTTAGATTTTGAAAATCCTTTAAAAAAACTGTTTCAGAAAGACTTCAGACGATGAATTATAATCTGAAGTTTTGTTGTATCTTCTGAACTCCAGCTCAGACTTAAATTATATTTGCAAAGATATATTTGATAACAGGTAAGGTTCTCTAGTTAAAATACTTTTCACACCCCTTTTGGTTAGAATATAAACTGAATTGAAAGAGTTTAAGGGTAAGAGGGAACACAACCAAAGTTATCCTGGTTCATTCACTACCATTGTGAGCTACGTCCAGTCCCAGAGGCAAACCACCACTGGATTTCCACTATTCTTGCAAGAATTACAAGTATTATTTTCTGTCAAGCCTCTTCAGGCTCTACCACAAGTATTCTTTCTTTCACCAAGCCTCTTCAGGCTCTCAGACACTCAACCAAGTGTGAAACCCAAGTATTCTTTTTATACAGTAAGCCTCTCCAGGCTTGTAACCCAAACTGTTTAAGCTAAATAGAGAATGTTCTATAACACTATCTTCAGATGATAGCTAGAACTTAAGTACAAAACTTAGATTAACTCAGGATATCAAATGAGATTTGTACAAGAAAATATCAGAGTATTTTGACAGCGTTTTTGCAGCGTAATGGCTCAAAGAATTCTTTTCTATATATTCTTCAACTTCACGAGCCTTTATATAGCATGTGAGACTCTGTTTCCCGTTGTCAAATAGCATTAAATGCTCCAAGACGTTGGGCTTCTTGAACAGCGAAATCTGGCACGGTTGCAGGTGCAGGTTCTGCGCACACAATACTTTTTGTTGCAAGTGCAGCAAGATTTGCAGACTTTCCTTATTTGTGCAATACTTTTGAACGAGGTTAGAAAGGATGTCTGTCTCTTGTGCTGAAATAAGTTAGACCAAGAAGATGAACGTTCTACATAGACAGCAACGTCTTCAAAAAGTCTTCACTTGATTCTGATACCTTCAGCCTTCAGATGCAACCAAGTCTCATAACAGATTTTGCGATTTCAGACGAAAATACACTTCAGATGATATTTGGCTTTAAGACGATCTGAAGCTTTCAGATGATCCTTCTCAACACTGTTGATCTGAAAACTTAACATAATGTTTGTGAGAGGATTTTCTTATAAACATCTTTATGTTTTATATTTGTAATTCATTAAAATTCTATGAGCATGAGCCTCAAGATAAATTTCTCATTTTCTGATAATTATCTTCTGAGACTCAACATAATCATCAGAGTTTCAATAAAACAGAACATAAACTAAAGTTAGATGTAGCTCAAGCAAATATTAACATCTTCAAATATTACATTACTTTGTCCAATACACAATTGTCCTAACCCAAAATTAAAGAAAAAAATCAAATACAAGTAAAATACCTAATCAAATACAAGTAAAAGCCTCAATCAAGGTCAATAGCCGTTGAAGAAGTCCCTTCTGGTGGAGAGGTCATCTCTATAAAAAGAAAAAAAATAGATTACTTTATGAAATACAATGTAAAAAACATAACGAAAAAAATGTGGATTGAGAAAGACATTACCTTGCTCAAATCTCTCAAGATCTTCAAAATCCTAATTAGTAAGCATTGAGAAAGGCATTCCTTTCAACCAGTGTTGTGTGCAAACAAGTGCTTCCACCATTCTAGGAGTTAAGGAACTTTAGTAAGGATCAAGAACCCTTCCTCCAGTACTAAATGCAGATTCTGATGCTACGGTAGAAACAAGAATAGCTAATACCTCTCGAGCTATACTTCCAAGGATAGGAAATCTTGCTGAGTTGACTCTCCACCAATTTAAAATATCAAACTCCACTAATTTGTTAAAGGGCTCAACATCTTCTTTCAGATACTTATCTAGCTCAGATTTTTCATCAAATCTACACCCGATTGCCGGTAAATAGAAACCCATACCATGGATATCATCATCATCATCCAACAGTACTTCTTGGTTGATTTGTGACCTCTCCTCAATACCTTGGTATTGTTCACAAAGTGATTTTAAACCGGAAGTCAATTTCAGCTTTAATCCATCTGCTTGATCACTACCAAACAAATACCCAATAAAGGTATTAACATAGTCCAACTTACACCTAGGATCAAGGACGACAACAACCAGTAACAAAATGTTGATGCCATTAGGTGTTCCCCAATACTTGTCATATTTAGTTCTCATCCGAGTAGCCATCAAGCTTATGCAATCATCAATATGCTCTTGACACTGCCGGATCTTCCTTCCAAATGAAAATACCTCCTTCATATAGATATTGTCGGTGACATAATAAGAACCATAAATCCTCATTGTTGCATCAAAAAACATCTCCAAAAAAGGCAAAAGTGAATGAGCAGAGTTCCAATCAGATTCATCAGGTGTACCATCCCCTCTTACGCTTAGTTCAATAACATACTTGTCTCGTAGTTCAAGTAAGTCAAAGGCTTTTCTATACTTGACAGTGGCCTCCAACATTAGGTATGTTGAATTCCACCTAGTGTCAACGTCTAGGCAAATGAGGCATTTGTTGCAAATTTCTCTAGTTCCGCACACACCTTGAATCTAGCTAATCTAGAGGGGGATGACCTGATGTACTTAACTGCACTACGAATTTTAAAAATAGATTTGTCTACCTCTTTCATGCCTTCCTTCACTATTAAAGACAAAATGTGGGCATAACAACGCATATGAATATACTCCCCTTTCAAAAGTACACTGTTCCAAGACACCATCCTCTTTTCAGGTATTGAATCCCATGGTCATTAGAAGAAGCATTATCCACAGTTAAACTAAATACCCGATTCAGTTTCCAATCATCCAAGCACATCTCAACATTTTTAGCCATCACCTCTCCTGAATGTCTTGTGATTTGGCAAAAGTTTAAAATTTTCTTCTGCAACCTCCAATTATTATCAACGAAGTGTGCAGTCAGACTCATGTATGTCAAATTCTGGATCGACGTCCATGTGTTTGTGGTAAGACAAACTCTTCCGCAGTGCTTCCCAAGAAATTTCTTCAACCTTTCTCTTTCCTCATTGAAGAGTGTATAAATATCACGTGTTAATGCGGAACGTGATGGGACACTGAATCGTGGTTGCAAGACTGCTAGAAACTTGCAAAACGCTTCATTCTCCACAAATCAAAATGGGAGCTCAGCAACCACAAACATCTTCACAAGTTTTGTTTGACATAACTCTTGGTCAAATTTTAAATAAGTTGGTGAAGAGCCGACACCACCACCCACTTTCCCTTCTATAGTATGTGATGAGCAACCATCTATTCTTTGCCTTTTGTTTCCATCTTTATATGGATTCTGCTTGCATCTCTTTAAGTGGTTCTTCATACCACTTGTTCCATACTTATACTTAATTATGCCACCACAATAGTTGCACCTCACCTTTTTCTCATCACAAGACTCTACAGTAAAGTGATCCTACATCATTGACCGATTATTGCGAGGTGGTAACGATGTAGTTGTTCCAGAGGCAACTGGCGTAGTAGAATGTCCTGCGGTCTCCCACAAAAGAGAGTCCATGGGATCACCAAATGAAGACATCTGTTTAAAAAAATAATATGTTAATTCCATCTTTATCTCCCTCCTCAGCTCTTTTATAAGGTATAAACCTATCCCATTCGAGAAGAAACCCTTTTTTGCACTTGTTTAATAGTTAGCTTTAAATCTCATATCTTATACTTGATGAAATTTCGACAGCATTTCCCATTGGTCTCCAAGTGCAACACTTGAACATGGTGACATATACCATGATCAAGCATGCACCCAGAGACAATAGGAAATGTGTGAACCAAAATTTAATCAAGTCTAAGATATAAGATTTAAACCTAACTATTAACAACTACAAAAAAGGTTTCTTCCCAAATTGTCCAACTTGGACAATTCAAGATTAAATATTAATGAGCTTGCTCATTAATATTTAATCTCGAACGGGAAACTAAGGTTTTTCTCAAATTTAACGTGAATAATAAATATAAACTAAAACCATATGTACTTGAGTGAGTAACTCAAATTCATAGGGTATGTGCTAAAAGAGTCACTAATATCACTAATATCCTAACTTAAAAGAGGCATGTTGTTAATAGGAAATATATCTAAACTAGAAATTCAAGATTTCAACAAAGTACATACAAATTAAAGCAAACAAAAACTGAATAGGCCTGGTGAATCATAATATTGAGCAGCCTCTAGGTTGAGCACCTAAAAAGTGAAGAGGAGTAGGTCCTAATCAGATGAAGATGTCAACAAGAAACAACCATTGCATCACAGAAGGAGCCCCTGTGACTAGGCCACTAGCCTTCAACGGTGAAGACTATCACTACTGGAAGGACCATATGAAGTTGTTCATTAAATCCAACAATATAAATCTCTAGGGAGTAGTCACAGATGGTTTCTATGTTCCCATGTGTGGAGGAAATCTCATTCCCAAGTCAGAGTGGACGAGAGAACAGAGGGAAAGAGTTCAACTTAACGCCAAAGCCAAAATATATCTATTTTGGTCTCTGAACAAGCCAGAATATCAGAAGGTTCATGGTTTCAACTCATCTGAGGAGATTTGGGATACCTTAGCTTTAGACCATGAAGGGACGGAGAACATCAAGTAGTCTAAGATTAGCATGCTTATTCATCAATATGAGATGTTTAAGATGCAAGAATCGAAAACCATCGACCAGATGTTTGGAAGGTTCCAAACAATCACCAAAGGACTCAAGTCCTTATGAAAGATCGATGATTGGAAAATCCTAAGGAGTTTGCCAAAGCAGTGGAGACCTAAAGTCATTGCTATTCAGGAAGCTGAGGATCTTAACTCCCTAAAGATAGAAGAGCTTTTTGGGTTTGGGGTTTAGGGTTTAAAGTCCATGAGCTTGAGCTTGGAAAGGACGTACCTAAGAAGAAGTCTCTGGCTCTCAACACCAAGACCAAGCACTTTAGACAATGAGCCAAGAAAGCCATGCAAGCTAAAGAAGCTTCAATGACTCAGAGGTGTCTGAAGAAGAGTCGGAAGATGATGACCTGGCTCTGTTGAGAAAGAAAATCAAGAAGATTCTAATGGGTTTCTGGCAAGCGAACCACAAATCCAGGAGTATAATAGTAAGAAGAGTATCGTATCCACAGGGAACGGTCAATTCACGTAGACTCGTGATCTAATTATCAAGGGAAAACAACGGTTTAGAGTATATTGTTGCGGAATTGTAAATAACAGATTAATATCAATAGAATTAGAAAGGAAGAGTTAGAGACACTTTACTTGGATTAGGATTGGACTTCATATAATCTCACCCTTTGTGCATGTAAAAACTATCTATTATTTTAGGTTTACTCTATAATATCCTAGACAAACTTTATTGCTAAGACCCCGAGTTACCAGCGGCCTCACACACTCAAAGATAATCCATGCGGGCTCTCCCAGACGACAGACTTACCCCCGGCTTATTTTGCTCTTTTTTTGTCAGTTTGTAAAGGAACTTAGTTGATAAACGAGGCCTAATGATGTAGACGCACCTTTGCTCAAGTACTGTCACTACCATCACTCATCAGGATACGCCTATGTTCGAATCCTGGATTGACAATCAACTAACTCCTTGCTATCGGTTTATTAATACCAAGCTCAATGGTAGGATGCCCTTCATTATGGTACTCACACTACCCATCAATCATTAGTAAACACCCCTTTTTCGGTCAGTGGTTAATCGAGTATTCTTATTCAATCAGAGAATGAGTTTCTTCAGAATCCGCTCCACCACTCTCAGCCCTAATCAAAACTAACTTAGTTGGACTAGCCTATAACTCCAGGCGCAAGCGCGGGAATTAGGAATTAAGTACAGAATAAGATTACCAATATTATAGACAGAGAGCACAGAAATAATAATATAGAGTTTACATACACTTGGGGATAGAATCAATTACATCCAATCCTAATGGAGAGTTAACTACACAAGGTAGTCATACAAACCACTGAAGATGTTGTCACCATCTTCAATCCTTGTGAAGCGTTCCTCCTCTCCTACTCTAAACTTAGCTCTGGTGCATTATCACTGAAATATAGACTGATTATAATAATCGTGCACATCGGATCTGATGCAAGAGGTTCCTATTTATAAACTAAGGAAAGACAAAGCAATTTGGGGAGAAATCTATCTAAAAACGGCAATAGGGAACAAATCAGCGTGAGCTGCGCTCCAGGCTGCGCTACAGCGCAGGATGGAGCGCAACTTCCAGAGAGTCTGCGCTTCACCCTGCGCTATAGCGCAGGTGAAGCGCAGGTAGCGTTTTGCAGCTCCAACTTTCTCTTTTTAATCTTGATCTCTCCCCGAGACTGGTTTTGGTAGATTTGTCTTTACTTGTTTCCCTTTTCTGGATAAAATCCTTGCATTTATTGAGCAATCTTTGATTTATTTGGGAAGCTTGTCTGTAGAATCCTTGATTGATTGGCAGTGATCTCCTCATTAATTGTATTATATCTTCTTCAAATCTTCATTAAATGTCTTCAATCAATCTCAAATCTTGCAGATATCTCCCTCATTTAATGTTATCTATCCTTCAAATCAAATCTTTGCAATATCCTGCAAAAATCAGAAATATTTCTATCAAAATAGCATCAAATTCAAATCTTAGATTAATAAATAGAATTTATCTAATATTTAATAAAAAGGGATTAAATTGGGGCAAAATTACCATTTTATCCTTGATAAGTGAACTAAAAAGTGCTCTAATTTATCAACTAATTTTCACTTATCAAAATCCCCCCAACTTAACTTCTTGCTTGTCCTCAAGCAAGAGACCTCTTTGCAATCAAAAATCAATTCTATTCCCAGTGTGTTTTAAACAAATTCAAGGAACTATTCCTCAACTCCTTCCTAAGTAGCAGTCACTTTCCAAACATAAGAAAAACTCAGGATCAAGGGATGTTACCAATCATCAATCAGAATAGAAATACAAACATCAATCAAACTTCTCAATAATAGCAATTAAAGCAGTAAGTGATAAACCAAGGAAATCTCTCATTCTCACGGGTAAGTGTTTCCCTCAATCTTATTCACCACTGTTGAACAACTAGAATTGATAGTCGTTTCCAAGATCTGAACCTGTAAGCAGTTAATATGGATCAAAAGGTATTTATTAGGTTGTAATGAGGAAGGGCTATCAAGAAATTATGGTTTTTCTGGATATTCAAGAAACACTTTGAATAGAGAGCATCTTGCGATTGTGCTTGGGACTTCTCTCAATTCTCCTGGTCATTCTTGAATGGTCACCCATTTTCAGCTTGGCCTCATTGTTTTGAAGAAATTCTCCCCCCAACTTATTCAATTCCGCACTTTTGTGCAGATTTTTTTTTACAGAAAGAATAACATAGAAAATTTGTGGGGGAGGATTCTTCTTTTGTGCTTTCTTGTGCCTTCTCTTGAGTTTCTTGTGACCAACCTCTTGCCCCAATTTTTTGTGGTGCACCTTGCTCTCTATCCCAAGTGTTAAGGGACAGGTGATGTTCAATGAATATGGTTAGGGTGCATCAAGGAAAATATTCAAGCTCAAATGGGCAATCAATAAATGGAAATATTAAATCAGGGTTGGCTATTTGGCACTGAGCACAATATTAGAATCACAAAATATGCCTTTGTCACTTCCATATCTCTTCAAGCAAGCAAAATTTAAAAACTCAAGCAATAACAGTTGACAAGCAGCGGTGAAAAGCTCTCAATTTAAGTGTTTAGGCTCTCATCTCACCGGTTATGGCTAAAATTCCTTGATAAAGCACTTAATGGATTTAATTAACTACCTTGATAGGTTCTCTTGAGAAGTACCCTAATCCTAACTGATTATGGAATTAATCACAAAACCCCTATCATCTTTCCTAGTTTGGTTAGTTAAACTACTTAATTACAGAGAAATTGAAAGAGTTACCTTGATTCCTAATTTCCTAAGGTCCTAAAAATTTTGAAAAGATATGAAATACAAAACAAAAAATCCTAATTAATAGAAAAAAATTGTAGAAAATAAAATAAAAACTAAAAGAAAGAAAACACCAGTATCAATCTTCATCCTCTGTAAACTGTGAGTTCTTGTCCTACTGCTGCTTCCATCCCCCCTAGGAAAATAGGCTTGTCCCCATGCCACTAAGAATATCTAGAACTCTTCAAGCAGCATGCTTGGGTATGGGTCTAATACTCCTGATTGGTTTGAGGGCAACTGGTCTTTATACTTTGCAGCAGTCTGTGCAATTCATGAAGAACATGAAAGCCTATCATTAACCAATTTACATGCATAATTCAAAGAATTAATATTTTCACAACAAAAGTTCAGGACACTTGGTAATGACTTCCTAAAACATACTTATTTGTTTTGCAAGCATTCAATAAATCCATGGAAAGAGAAAATTTAAAATTTTTGAAAGAAACCGAGCATAATACTTTCAACTTTAATAACTCACAAAACAAAGAGCATTTCAATTCAGCAATTTGTTCTTCATGTTTCACACAGCCAAAATCACATTCAAGATAGCAATAGTCAATAATATTCACAATCCTAAGATTGCTACCCTAAAGTGCAAATCATAAAAATAGAGTAAATGAAGATTTCAATTATTAAAGAAAACATAACTGAAAGTTTCAAAATTGATGGAAGTTTGTGAGTGAAAAGAGTGAAAAGAAGAGCTTAGGAAGTAGTACATGAGAAAATAAAAGATTTTTAAAATTTCGTATCCTGCGCTTCACCCTGCGCTACAGCGCAAGTGAAGCGCAGAATACAGTGACTAAAATTGCAGTTCTGCGCTTTACCTGCGCTACAGCGCAGGTTGAAGCGCAGAAAACAGAATGCAATTTTGCAATTTTCAGTCACGTTTTCTGCTACTTCCTATTTTTTAAAAAAAATAATTATTTTCCACAAACTTATTCCAATCAATTTTGAAAATTTCCTAAATCCTAAAAAAAAATCCTAATTAACAAACAAGAACATAAAACAAAACTGAAAATAATTGAAAACTTAAAAATCTTTGGATTGCCTCCCAAAAAGCGCTTGTTTAACGTCTGATAGCTCGACGCCTGTTCTCTTAAGGTGACTGAAACTGAAATATTTTGGTGAGCCTGTGTGTTGCACCCTTCCTTTCTTTGGCCCTTAAACCTCCCCATAATCTTGCCTTGGAGCAACTTGTAGTGTGAAAAGACATTAACCATTGTAGCTTCTTTCTGGAATTAGACCATGCCTCCCTTGACTTGATCCTTCTTTTCTTTATTATCTTGCTCTCATGTGCATGAGTCTTCTCTTCCTGAAGCTTAGATGATTCACAGTTGATTGCTCTCAATTTCTTTGCTTCGCAGGGGTCTTTGATATGGAACACACCTGACCAATTGATCTTCAATCTGGCTCTAGGCTCTGAATTTGATTCTAGCTTGACTTTTCTTCTATTTGCCTTGTCCTGGTCAGTGTGATCGCAGACCTTTCTTTTATGAGGTCTGGAAGGTTTATCACTTGCACCATGCCTTTCTTGATCTTCCGTTAGAGGACTGGTTGGATAAGGCAAGGCCTCCGTTCTTGAAATCATTTCCCTTCCTTCCTCGGGCTTTGATTCACCATCTCCCTGTTCACTCTTTTTCTCATTTTCTTGATCATATACACCCTCATATGTTGTATTCTCTACCTCCCTTTCACAGCCAATCTCTTCTTCAAGCACCATCTTTTTTGTTTCATCCTCTCCATTTTCTTCTTCTTCTTTCTTCTGCTGCACCTTCTTCTTCTTCAGCTTCTCTTTCTTGGGTTTCTTCAAATTCATCTTCTTTATCAGTCGGATCATCATTGATTTCCTCCCCTGTTAATTTAATAATTATGGTGGGACAAAATTCTACGGGATTGGGTTGAGCATTTGCTGAGCTCTGTTCTGACTGTTGGTTGGTTATTGCTTCTGCTATCTCTTCAATTGTTGCATTAGGAGACTCTCTCTTCTTGTTGAGCAGTTCCAACATGGTGTCAGTGTTTCTTCTTGCTTCTTCTCTTTCCTTATGAAGTCTTGACTTCCTTTGTTCTGCCATCTGCTTTAACAAAGCGTCGGTGTTTCGTCTTCGCTCTTCGCTCTCTTTCTGAAATTGTATAATGCTTTGATTGAATTCTTCCAAAAACTCATAAAATTGTGAGTCTCTTTGTTGATAGGTAGAGTGACTTTGCTGCTGTTGAAAAGAAGGTTGCTTACGGAGTGAAACATCATCTTGGTGCCTCCCAAAATTCTGGTTCTGGTAACTTCCCTAATCCTGTGAAAAATTGTTAGAATAATTGTTGTAATTAGAGAAGTTACCTTGAATTGGTGCATGAGAGGAGTAACTTGGTTCTTGCCACCTAACATAATCTCCAAGGGTTCTCCTTGGTTGATTTTGTCATTCATAAGCCATTTAACATTTACTCCACTTGGGGTGGTAGAACAGAGAGTGTTGAGATTGTCTCCTTGAGCTTGTCCCTTCTTCTTCTTGGGTGATCAGAGAGTGTTGAAGTTGTCTCCTTGAGCTCTGCCCCTTTTTCTGTTACCTGTTTTCTCAAGAGAAATAATCAGGATGCTCAAACAAAGAGAAAAACAAAATAACAAAAAATAATATATAATTTTTTTATTTATAATAATAAATATTTATTTTTTTATTTTAAAAAAAATAATAAAATATATATTTTTTAAAATAATAATAATGATATTTTATATTTTTTTTAGAAGATAATTAAAATAAATAATTAAAAAATAAAATATTTTTGTTTTCTTCTCGACTTCTCCCTTGTCTCCTTTCCTTGTTTCTACTTTTGTTCTTCCATGATGTCCTTCCTATTTCTGCTTCAAGTTGTAATTGATGGGGGACATCTGGCCTCTCAAAAACATAAACAAGAAACTTTAAAAAAGGTAAGTGTGGAAGAAAAATTAATAATGATAGAAAAATTATAAATTTCCCAAAATAATAAGAATAATAAATAAAAGAAATCCTAAGATAGATATCCTTGATAAATAGACCTCCAAGTTCTACACGAATTGGAAACCGTTCCCCGGCAACGGCGCCAAAATTACTTGATGGGTTTCTAGCAAGCGAACCACAAATCCAGTAGTATAATAGTAAGAAGAGTATCGTATCCACATGGAACGGTCAATTCACGTAGACTCGTGATCTAATTATCAAGGGAAAACAACGGTTTGGAGTATATTGTTGTGGAATTGTAAATAACAGATTAATATCAATAGAATTAGAAAGGAAGAGTTAGAGACACTTTACTTGGATTAGGATTGGACTTCATATCATCTTACCCTTTGTGCATGTAAAAGTTATCTATTATTTTAGGTTTACTCTATAATATCCTAGACAAACTTTATTGCTAAGACCCCGAGTTACCAGCGGCCTCACACACTCAAAGATAATCCATGCGGGCTCTCCCAGGCGACAGACTTACCCTCAGCTTATTTTGCTCTTTTTTAGTCAGTTTGTAAAGGAACTTAATTAGTTGATAAACGAGGCCTAATGCTGTAGACGCACCTTCTCTCAAGTACTGTCACTACCATCACTCATCAGGATACGCCTATGTTCGAATCCTAGATTGACAATCAACTAACTCCTTGCTATCGATTTATTATTACCAAGCTTAATGGTCGGATGCCCTTCATTATGGTACTCACACTACCCATCAATCATTAGTAAACACCCATTTTCGGTCAGTGGTTAACCGAGTATTCTTATTCAATTAGAGAATGAGTTTCTTCAGAATCCTCTCCCCCACTCTCATTCCTAATCAAAACTAACTTAGTTGAGACTAGCCTATAACTCCAGGTGCAAGCGCGAGAATTAGGAATTAAGTACAGAATAAGATTACTAATATTATAGACAGAGAGCACAGAAATAATAATATAGAGTTTACATACACTTGGGGATAGAATCAATTACATCCAATCCTAATGGAGAGTTAACTACACAAGGTAGTCATACAAATCACTGAAGATGCTGTCACCATCTTCAATCCTTGTGAAGCGCTCCTCCTCACCTACTCTAAACTTAGCTCTGGTGCATTATCACTGAAATATAGACTGATTACAATAATCGTGCACACCGGATCTGGTGCAAAAGGTTCCTATTTATAGACTAAGGAAAGACAAAGCAATTTGGGGAGAAATCTATCTAAAAACGGCAACAGGGAACAAATCAGCGTGAGCTGCGCTCCAGGCTGCGCTACAGCGCAACTTCCAGAGAGTCTGCGCTTCACCCTGCGCTATAGCGCAGGTGAAGCGCAGGTAGCGTCCTGCAGCTCCAACTTTCTCTTTTTAATCTTGATCTCTCCCCGAGACTGGTTTTGGCAGATTTGTCTTTCCTTGTTTCTCTTTTCTTGATAAAATCCTTGCATTTATTGAGCAATCTTTGATTTATTTGGGAAGCTTGTCTGCACAATCCTTGATTGATTGGTAGTGATCTCCTCATTAATTGTATTATATCTTCTTCAAATCTTCATTAAATGTCTTCAATCAATCTCAAATCTTGCAGATATATCCTCCATTTAATGTTATCTATCCTTCAAATCAAATCTTTGCAATATCCTGCAAAAATCAGCAATATTTCTATCAAAATAGCATCAAATTCAAATCTTAGATTAATAAATACAATTTATCTAATATTTAATAAAAAGGGATTAATGTGGGGCAAAATTACCATTTTATCCTTGATAAGTGAACTAAAAAGTGCTCTAATTTATCAACTAATATTCACTTATCAGATTCTCCAGAAGAAAGGAAGATTCAGGAAGGAGCGGCCCAATAAGCAGGCATCTTTATCAGAGAAAGGTCAGATTGTTAAATATGAGTGCAAACAACCTGGTCACATCAAGGTTAGGTGTCCCAAGTTGAAGAAGCCCATCTTCCAGAAGAAGAAGGGTTTGATGGCTACGTGGGATGATCTGGATGATTCCACCTCAGAGGAAGAGGAAGAGTCATCGTAAAGTGGCCAACCTGTGTCTGATGGCAAGCTTGGGCTCCAATAGTTCTGAAGTAGATGTACTTTGTGATATTTATCTTCAAAAGCGTTTTGATGATCTATTTGAAAGTTCCAAGGAACTATTCTCTAAGTAAAAGGAGCTAAGTAGAGCATACACAGAAATGTGTGAAAAAATGAAGCTTTGGAACAAGAAAACCTTGTACTTAAGGCATAACTTGAGAACTCTAAGAAGAGTGGATCAAGTAATCAATCATTTGATGAAGTAAGTAAACTTCAGAAGAAGATTGATGATCTTCCCCTTGACTTAGCCAACTTTGTTAAGGGAACTGAAATTGTGAACAAGTTGTTGGAAGTTCAGAAAGATTCTAAGAACAAATGTGGGTTGGGTTACTCTTCATATAACTCATCAAAACCTTCTGATCCAAAAGTTAAAAGGCAAAAATAGGTTGAAAAGAAAGGTAGTGGGTGCTCTCATTGTGGAAAACTTGGACATCATGTCTCACAGTGTAACCACAAAAAGAGAGGAAAGCCAAAGACTAACAAGAAATGACCCAAAAGAATATTGGTAACTAGAAATTTAATTCTTGAAGTAAAATGGTTTGATCACAAGAAGGGGGGTTGAATTGTGATCTCTTTAAAATTCTGCAAGTTTATCTTTTAATAAAAGTCTGCTCAAGATTAGTTCTTGGCTCTTTATTAGAAGATGTATCTTCAAAACTATACTTGTTAGAATAATGCTTATTATTGCAGAAAGTAGGATTCCTTTGATGGAACCAATTTAGTTAACACTTACTTAGGTATTAGGTAGTTTTAAAAACTTTGTATGCTCATGCAGTAATTAAGAGTTGAGAGAAAGAAGATGACACAAAGGATTTATACTGGTTCACCTTTTCCAACCAAAGGCTACCTCCAGTCCCTACCTCCAGTAGGATTTTCTCACTAACAATCTCAATTACAACCTTGGGTACACACTACCACTAGTATTCTTTTCCCACAGCCTCTTCAGGCTTCACACAAACACAACACACACTGCAATAACAGTTCCTGTCTTACTGCAGAACCTTCTGCAGAAGCACAGGATCAGAAATCTGCAGAACTTGCTTCTGCAGACTTCACACTAACAAAGGCTTGCACTCAAGCCTTTACAAACTCACACAGACTCACTACAGAGCCTTGACAACCTCTCAAACACTTTACAGAACCTGTCCCAAGAGATTTCACAACACAGCAATCTCTTGGACCTTGCAAAAGCACAATACAGCAAAGGTAAAGTGTAAAAATGAACAAAGCTCACTAGATTACAATCAGAACAGTATTAGCAGCTTCTAGTGAGCAGAACTCCCCCTCAATGAGATATTCAAGCTGATGAAAGAAAATCTGAGGAGAGAGAAAATGTGTTCCAGAAGCAGGAAGTATTGAGTCAGAATTCTATTGTGCTTCTGGAGGGAGAGGTGTGTCTCATTGTGAAGAGAACACCTCCTTTTATAGGTGAGGAGCCTTGTAGCCGTTGGGGATCAGTCCAAATGGTCCAGCTGTGCCTTTTAACAAGTCCCTTTCAGGTACAGCTGTTAAAGCTGCCAAGTGCAGCTGGCTGTTTGACCAGCTTCATGCTTCTGCAGAACCATGCTTCTGCAGACAGCATACTGGTTCTTCTCTTCACCTATGCTTCTGATCAATGTTGAGGAGGATCTCTGGATGAATTCAAGTGTAAATAGACTTGTTTAACTTAGTTAATTCATCAGATGAAGTAATTACAGATCCTGCCATTGATCTATGCTTCTGCAGAATTCTGCTGCAACTGTTGCTTCTGCAGAATTCTGCTTCTGATGAGCTGTGAATGCTTCTGATGGGCTGCAGCTGTAATGCTATGCTTCTGTGATATATTTGAAGCCTTTTTTCTGAGTTGTACTTGCAGCTAATGATTTCTCTTCTTTTAAGTGAATCTCCCTTCTAATATGCTTTCATTTGAAGTTCTTCTTAGAAGCTTCTTTCATGCTTCTGGAGATTCAGAGTAGTGCTTGACAGCTTCTGATTTTTATGATTCATCATTCCTTTAAATTGTATTACTCCTTATTAGTCCAGAAGTAATGAATCATGCTTCTCAACCTTTTCTTTATATGATGGTTCCTGCTTCTTCAAAGTAAGACCTGTTGCTTCTGAATACACACTCAAATGAAATGATTAGTCTCCTTTGAAATCAGAATTGTGCTAAGTTCCATTTGATTTAGTTGTCATAATTAAAACCACTTTGAGGGGATATTTGAACCTTACAATTCTTCCTATTGCAGATGTGCTTAACAGGACAAAAGAGACTCCACAAATGGTGCATAGACAATGGATGCTCGCGACGCATGACGGGAGAAAGGTCGATGTTCCAAAACCTTAGACCTAAGGATGGTGGAGTGGTCACCTTTGGTGGAAACCAACAAGGGAAGATCACGAGTGTTGGAACAATTGGTATGGCATCTCTCTCCAGCATTAAAAATGGTTTATTAGTAGAAGGATTCAAACATAATCTTCTAAGCATAAGTCAATTATGTGATAGTGGTTATGTGGTATCCTTTACTAAGGACAATTGTATAATCAAAGACTCTTCTGACTAAATCCTTTTTACTGCCAAGAGGCACAACAATATGTATAAGATAGACTTGGAAGAACTTGCAAATCAAAATGTGAAGTTCTTTCTATCTGTTAATGATGAAAAAACAAATTTGGCATCAGAAACTTGGCAATGCCAGCTTGAGATTCATCTCAAAGCTTACAAAATACAACCTTTTAAAAGGTTTACCCAAGCTTTCATACAAATATGATATTTTATGTGAAAGCTGTCTGAAAGGGAAACAAACAAGATGCTCATTTCAGAGTAAAAATGTTGTTTTCACTCCAAGACCTTTAGAACTTCTACATATAGATTTGTTTTGGTCCAACAAGAACTACCAGCCTTGGTGGAAAGAGGTATATATTGGACATTGTCGATGACTATTCAAGATTCACATGGGTGATATTTCTTAGAAGCAAGGATGAGACTTTTTGAGAATTTCACTATATTCTGCAAGAAGGTACACAATGAAAAAGGATTCTATATTTTTGCAATCAGAAATGATCATGGTGGAGAGTTTGAAAACACAAACTTCGGATTGTTCTGTGAGGAGAATGAGATCTCTCATAATTTCTCTATTGCTAGAACACCTCAACAAAATGGGGTTGTTAAGAGAAAGAACAGAAGTTTGCAAGAGATGGGTAGAACCATGCTCCTTTCAAGCACCTTACTTAAATCATTCTGGGCAAAAGTTGTTCATACAGCTTGTTACCTTCAGAACAAAATATTGGTAAGACCAATTATCAAAAAGACTCCATATGAATTGTGGAAATGAAGGAAACCCAACATATCATACATCCATATCTTCGGATGTGAGTTTTTAATACTCAACACAAAAGATGATAATGGAAAGTTTGATGCAAAATCTGATAAAGGATTTTTCAATGGATATTCTAAAACTTCAAAGGCCTACAAAGTTTATAATTGTAGAACCTTAGTGGTAGAAGAATCTATCCATATAAGATTCAATGATAACAAACAAACTGATACGGGACTATCAGATTTAAAAGATGATTTTGCAGGAATGGAGTTGAATCATACATGTGAAGAACTTCAAACCAAGACTAAAAAAACGTCTAAACCCCTGTTTGAAGGGCCATCTAAAACTGGACCGCTTCAGACAACTAATGTTGAGCCTCATACTGAAGGCAGATCACCTTTTAGAAATAATTTGAGATACAAGCCTCATCATCCTAAAGAGAAAATCGTAGGGGGTTCTTCAAAGGGTGTAAGAACAAGATCAAGACTTAGAGAAGTCAATAATCTTGCTCTTCTGTCTGAAATTGACCCTAAGAACATTGATGAAGCTCTGCATGATGTAGGGTGGATCCTAGCCATGCAAGAGGAGCTGAATAAATTTGCTAGGAGTGATGTTTGGACTCGGGTTCCTAAACCTCATGGGAAAACAATTATTAGAACCAAATGTGTATTTAGGAACAAGCCGTTTAAAGATGGAAAAGTTGTTAGAAACAAGGCAAGACTTGTTGCACAAGGGTATAATCAACAAGAATGTATTGATTTCACTGAGACCTTTTCCCTTGTAGCAAGGCTTAAAGCCATTGGAATTTTACTTTCTTATGCAACTTATAATGGCATCAAATTATATCAAAAGGATGTGAAAAGTGCATTCCTAAATGGAATCATTGAAGAAGAAGTGTTTCTTAGACAACCCCCTGTTTTGAAGATGTCACTTTTCCAGAACATGTTTTCAAATTAAAGAAAGCTCTTTATGGTCTGAACAAGCCCCAAGAGCTTGGTATGACAAATTGAGTAGCTTTCTCATAAAAATGGTTTTGAAAGAGGAAAAGTGGACACGACTATTTTTAGAAAAACCACTAACAAAGACTTCATCTTAGTCTAGATATATGTTGATGACATTATATTTGGTTCAACTAATTCTTCTTTGTGGAAGGAATTTTATAAGCTTATGCAGTCTGAGTTCGAAATGAGCATGATAGGAGGACTCAAATTCTTCCTTTGACTTCAAATTAAGCAAGAAGTTGACCGTATATGGATCCATCAAGAGAAGTATACAAAAGAAATGCTTAAGAAGTTCAACATGAATGATTGCAAGCCTATGTCAACTCCTATGCACCCTTCAACAATCTTAAGTAAAGATGAAGGAGAAGAACCAGTTGACCAAACCTTGTTTAGAGGTGTGATTAGTTCTTTACTATATCTTACATCAAGCAGGACAAATATCATGTTCATTGTTTGCTTGTGTGCAAGATTTCAGTGAGATCTAAGAATAACTCATCTAAAAGTTGTTAAAAGAATTTTCAGACATTTAAATGGTACTGCTAATCTTGGTTTGTGTTATAAGAGGAACAAGAATTTCAGGTTAGCCGGATACTGTGATGTTGACTTTGCTGGAGATAGAGTTGAAAGAAAAAGCACTAGTGGAGGAGTCACTTTATTGGAAGCAACTTGATTAGCTGGTCTAGCAAGAGGTAAAACACCATCACTCTATCTACTGCAGAATACATTACAGTAGCAAGTTGTTGTTTTCAACTGCTAAGGGTAAAATATCAGTTAGAGGATTTCAATATATTCGAGCATTATATTCCTGTAATGCGTGATAATACAAGTGTTATAAATCTATCTAAAAAGCCTATTCAGCATTCTAGGGCAAATCATGTAGAAATTAAGCATCATTTCATTAGAGACTGTGTTCAAAAAAGAGATATCCAGTTCATTGACACAGAATATCAATGGACAGACATATTCAAAAAAACCTTTTTTAGAAGATAGGATTAAGTTCAGAAGCCATCTGAACATACATGCATTCTCTGAAAAATGAACTTGTCTAAAATGCATGGTTGTCTGAACTTATACTTGCTTGAAATGTTTGACTGAGTGTGTCTAAAGTGTTGTCTATCTAAAGTATTCACTTAACGTGAAAATATGAGACAGTTAATCTTCGACTTTTTCAAAAGTGGTCTCTAGCACTTCGCACATAACCCGAGGTCTGCGAAATCATCCGTAAATGTCATCATTACTGCGGTACCTATATATTTGGAAATAGAAAATGCTTAGGGCTACCGTTCTCATTCTGTGCAAGCTAAATTATTCTAAAAACTTCTCGTGCGTGATTTACTTTCTGCAACTTTGAGCTACTAGCGTTTTTAGTTGTGTTTGGTAAGGCATATTTTTTAGTAGCTACTAGCTTTTTGATAGTTTCATTTAGAAGCTACTCGAGGTAGCATTTTTAAAAACAGCTCATATTTTCATCTACTAGCTGAAAATTTATTACAATTGAATCTTGATAAGTTAAAATTAGTTGATAAATTAGAGCACTTTTTAGTTCACTTATCAAGGATAAAATGGTAATTTTGCCCCAGTTTAATCCCTTTTTATTAAAGATTAGATAAATTGTATTTATTAATCTAATATTTGAATTTAATGCTATTTTGATAGAAATATTGCTGATTTTTGCAGGATATTGCAAAGATTTGATTTGAAGGATAGATACCATTAAATGAGGGAGATATCTGCAAGATTTGAGATTGATTGAAGACATTTAATGAAGATTTGAAGAAGATATAATACAATTAATGAGGAGATCACTGCCAATCAATCAAGGATTCTGCAGACAAGCTTCTCAAATAAATCAAAGATTGCTCAATAAATGCAAGGATTTTATCAAGAAAAGGGAAACAAGGAAAGACAAATCTGCCAAAACCAGTCTCGGGGAGAGATCAAGATTAAAAAGAGAAAGTTGGAGCTGCAAGGACGCTACCTGCGCTATAGCGCAGGGTGAAGCGCAGACTCTCTGGAAGTTGCGCTCTATCCCGCGCTGTAGCGCAGCCTGGAGCGCAGGTCACGTTGATTTGCTCCCTGTTGCCGTTTTTAGATAGATTTCTCCCTAAATTGCTTTGTCTTTCCTTAGTCTATAAATAGGAACCTCTTGCACTAAATCCGGTGTGCACGATTATTGTAATTCAGATATATTTCAGTGATAATGCACTAGGGCTAAGTTTAGAGTAGGAGAGGAGGAGCGCTTCACAAGGATTGAAGATGGTGACAACATCTTCGGTGGTTTGTATGGCTATCTTGTGTAGTTAACTCTCCATTAGGATTGGATGTAATTGATTCTATCCCCAAGTGTATATAAACTCTATATTATTATTTACTGAGCTCTCTGTCTATAATATTGGTAATCTTATTCTGTACTTAATTCCTAACTTCCGCGCTTGCGCCGGAGTTATAGGCTAGTTTCGACTAGGATTGAGTTTGGGGGAGCCTAGACATAGGAAACTCAACCTCTAAGTGGATAAGAGGACTCGGTAGCCAGGGTTCCTTTACGGGGGCGTTGCTTATGATTGATGGGTAGTGTGAGTACTCTAATGAAGGGCATTGCAATATGTTAGGCATGGTTTTTGAATTACCGATAGCAAAGGATTAGTTGATTATTGTGAATCCCGGAAGCGGGAGGTGGGTATATCTAATGAGCGACGGTAGTGAAAGTATTCTAGCGAAGGTATATTTCATTTGGTAGGCCCCGTATTTCAATTAAACCTTTACAAAGTGAACAAAAGAGAGCGAAATAAGCCGAGGGTAAGTCTATCGCCTGGGAGAGCCCGCATGGATTACCTTTGAGTGTGTGAGGCTGCTGGTAACTTGGGGTCTTAGCAATAAAGTTTGTCTACAGTATTATAGAGTAAACCTAAAATAATAGATAGTTTTTACATGCACAAAGGGTGCGATGAGATGAAGTCCAATCCAAATCCAAGTAAAGTGTCCCTAACTCTTCCTTTCTAATTCCATTAATTATTAATTTGCTATTTACAATTTCCGCAACAATATTATCAAAACTGTTGTTTCACCTTGATAAATAGATCACGAGTCTACGTAAATTGACCATTCTCTGTGGATACGATACTCTTCTTACTATTATACTACTGGATTTTTGGTTCGCTTGCCAGAAACCCATCAAGTATTTTTGGCGCCGTTGCCGGGGGAACGGTTTCCAATTCGTGTAGAACTTGGAGGTCTAATTATCAAGTAGATTTATCTTAGGATTTCTTTTATTTTTTTATTTTTATTATTTGAGGAAATTTTTATTTAGGAAATTTATCTTTATTTTTATTTTTAATTATTATACTTTATTATTTTATTTTAATTATTTTATTTTTATAAAAAAATTATTTAATTATAAAAGAAATTAATAAAAAATAAAAAAATAATAAATAAAAAAATTAAAAAAATTATTATTTTGTTCCTCTTTCCTGAGCTAACATTTGTTTGAGCTTCTTGAATTGTGAAAGATAGGTGTCTCAAGAGCAATTGAGAGAAGTGACCACATAGAGAGAGAAAAAGGGCAAGGAGACAAATTCAAGACTCTCCATAATTTAGGAAATTTGTATTATTTTTAGAAAATTTATAGTTTCTATTTTTTTAAATTTTTCTTCCACACTTACCTTTTTTTAAGTTTCTTAGTTATGTTTTTGAGAGGTCAGGTGTCCCCCAATCAATTACAACTTGAAGCAGAAATAGGAAGGACATCAAGGAAGAACAAAAGTAGAAACAAGGAAAGGAGACAAAGGAAAAGTCGAGAAGAAAACAAAAATATTTTATTTTTAATTATTATTTATTTTTTGAAAAAAAATTATTTTTTTTTATTATTATTTTTAAAAAAAATATTTGTTATTATTAAAAAAATTATATATTAATTTTTTTTTGTTATTTTGTTTTTCTCTTTGTTTGAGCATCTTGATTATTTCTCTTGAGAAGACAGGTAACAGCAAAAAGGGCAGAGCTCAAGGAGACAATTTCAACACTCTCTGATCACCCAAGAAGAAGAAGAAGGGACAAGCTCAAGGAGACAATCTCAACACCTTCTGTTCAACCACCCCAAGTGAAGTAAATGTCAAATGGCTTATGAATGGCAAAATCAACCAAGAAGAACCCTTGGAGATTATGTTAGGTGGAAAGAACCAAGTTACTCCTCTCATGCACCGATTCAAGGTAACTTCTCTAATTACAACAATTATTCTAACAATTTTTCACAGGATTGGGGAAGTTACCAGAATCAGAATTTTGGGAGGTACCAAGATAATGCTTCACTTCGTATGCAACCTTCTTTTCAACAGCAGCAAAGTTACTCTTCACACCAACAAAGATACTCAAAATATGATAAGTTTTTGGAAGAACTCAATCAAGACAATATACGATTTCAGAAGGAGAGAGAAGAAGCAAGAATAAAAAATGATGCTTTGATAGAACAACTAGCAGAAAAAAGGGAATTGCTTGCTGAGTTAAGACTTCAGAAGGAAAGAGAAGAAGCAAGAAGGAACACTGACACCTTGTTTGAGCAATTAACAGAAACAGAAACAGGAACCAACCAACAGGCAGAACAAATCTCAGCAAGGCATTCAGATAGTGACGATGATATTGAAGACAAATGGGACGAATATATACAATTTCAGCAATATTGTGAAAGAGAAGGACTAACTGTTGGCCTCGTACTAGATGAGATACACAATATGATCAATTGTTGGAACAAGCAATCTTCAGCAAATGCAGTACCCAACCCCGAAGAGCAGTGTGTGACATTGTTCAGCTGATAGGGGATGAAATCAATGACAATCTGGCTGATGAAGAAAAAAAGAAAAAGAAGAAGAGGAAACTGAAGGAATTCAAGAAGGAAAAGCTGAAGAGAGGGAATCAGAAGAAGCTGATGAAGAAAAAGAAGAAGAAGGTGCAACAAAAGTAGAAGAAGAAGATGGAGAGGTGATGGGTTTCTGGCAAGCGAACCAAAAATCCAGTAGTATAATAGTAAGAAAGATATCGTATCCACAGGGAACGGTCAATTCACGTAGACTCGTGATCTAATTATCAAGGGAAAACAACGGTTTAGAGATATTGTTGTGGAATTGTAAATAACAGATAAAATATTAATGGAATAGAAAGGAAGAGTTAGAGACACTTTACTTGGATTAGGATTGGACTTCATCTCATCGCACCCTTTGTGCATGTAAAAACTATCTATTATTTTAGGTTTACTCTATAATACTGTAGACAAACTTTATTGCTAAGACCCCGAGTTACCAGCAACCTCACACACTCAAAGGTAATCCATGCGGGCTCTCCCAAGCGACAGACTTACCCTCGGCTTATTTTGCTTTCTTTTGTTCAGTTTGTAAAGGACTAATTGAAATACGGGGCCTACCAAATAAAGTATACCTTCGCTAGAGTACTGTCACTACTCATCGCTCATTAGATATACCCACCTCTCGCTTCCGGATTCACAATCAACTAATCCTTTGCTATCGGTAATTAAAAAACCATGCCTAACATATTGGAACACCCTTCATTAGAGTACTCACACTACCCATCAATCATAAGCAACGCCCCCGTAAAGGAACCCTGGCTACCGAGTCCTCTTATCCAATCAGAGAGTGAGTTTCTTCAGAATCCGCTCCCCCACTCTCAATCCTAGTCAAAACTAACTAAGTCAAGACTAGCCTATAACTCCAGACGCAAGCGTGGGAATTAAGAATTAAGTACAGAATAAGAATACCAATATTATAGACAAAGAGCACAGAAATAATAATATAGAATTTACATACACTTGGGGATATAATCAATTACATCCAATCCTAATAGAGAGTTAACTACACAAGGTAGCCATACAAACCACTGAAGATGTTGTCACCATCTTCAATCCTTGTGAAGCGCTCCTCCTCTCCTACTCTAAACTTAGCTTTGGTACATTATCACTGAAATATAGACTGGATTACAATGATCGTGCACTCTGGGATTGGTGCAAGAGGTTCCTATTTATAAACTAAGGAAAGACACAGCAATTTGGGAAAAGATCTATCTAAAAACGGAAAAAGGGACCAAATTAGCGCAACCTGCGCTCCAGGCTGCGCTACAGCGCAGGATGAGGCGCAACTTCCAGAGAGTCTGCGCTTCACCTGCGCTATAGCGCGGGGTGAAGCGCAGGTAGCGTCCTACAGCTCCAACTTTCTCTTTTTAATCTTGATCTCTCCCCGAGACTGGTTTTAGCAGATTTGTCTTTCTTTATTTCCCTTTCCTTGATGATATCTTTGTATTTAGTGAGAAATCTTTGATTTAATTGGGAAACTTTTCTGCAGAATCCTTGATTGATTGGCAGTGATCTCCTCATTAATGGCTTCAAATCTTCTTTAAATCTTCATTAAATATCTTCAATCAATCTCAAATCTTGCAGACATCTCCCTCATTTAATGTTATCTATCCTTCAAATCAAATCTTTGAAATATCCTGCAAAAATCAACAATATTTCCATCAAAATAGCATCAAATTCAAATCTTAGATTAATAAATACAATTTATCTAATATTTAATAAAAAGGGATTAAATTGGGGTAAAATTATCATTTTATCCTTGATAAGTGGAATAAAAAGTGCTCTAATTTATCAACTAATTTTCACTTATCAAGAGGATGAAACAGAAAAGATGGTGCTTGAAGAGGAGACTGACTGTGAAAGGGAGAAAGAAATCAACACATATGAGGGCGTTCATGATGAAAATCAAGATAATCAGAAAAAGAGTGAACAGAGAGATGGTGAATCAAAGCCCGAGGAAGGAAGGGAAATGATTTCAAGAACACAGACCTTGCCTTATCCAACCATCCCTCTAAAAGAAGATCAAGAAAGGCATGGTACAAGTGACAAACCTTCCAGACCTCACAAAAGAAAGGCCTTCAATCACACTGACCAGGACAAGGCAAAGAGAAGAAAAGTCAAGCTAGAATCAAATTCAGAGCCTAGAGCCAGATTGAAGATTGAGTGGTCAGGTGTGTTCCATATCAAAGACCCCCCTGAAGCAAAGAAATTGAGAGCAATCAAATGTGAATCATCTAAGCTTCTGGAAAAGAAGACTCATGCACATGAGAGCAAGATAATAAAGAAAAGAAGAGTCAAGCAAAGGGAGTCAAAAGCATGGTCTAATTCCAGGAAGAAGCCCAAATGGTCAAAGTCAGTTCACACTACAGGTTGCTCCAAGGCAAGATTATGGGGAGGTATATGGGCCAAAGAAAGAAAGGGTGCAGCTCACAAGCTCATCAAAATATTTCAGTTTCAGCCACCTTGAGAGAACAGACGTCGAGCTATCAGACGTTAAACAAGCGCTTTCTGGGAGGCGACCCAGAGATTTTTAAAGTTTTTAATTAATTTTCGTTTTGTTTTATTTTCTTGCTGTTAATTAGGATTTTTCATTTTTTAGGATTTAGGAAATTTTCAAAACTGATTGGAATAAGTTTGTGGAAATAAAATTTTTTAAGAAATAGGAAGTAGCAGAAAAGTGACTGAAAAGTGCAAAATTACATTCTGTTTTCTCCGCTTCAACCTGCGTTGTAGCGCAGGTAAAGCGCAGATATGCAGTTTTAGTCACTGTATTCTGCGCTTCACTTGCGCTGTAGCGCAGGGTGAAGAGCAGGATACGAAATTTTAAAAAAAATCTTCTAATTCTCATGTGTTGTTTCTCTACTTTCTAAGCTCTTCTTTTCAATATTTCCACTCACAAACCTCCATCAATTTTGAAACTTTCTGTTATGTTTTCTTTAATTGTTACCAATTGAAATCTTCATTTACTCTATTTACACTTTAGGGTGGCAACTTTAGGATTGTGAATATTATTGACTATTGCTATCGTGAATGTGATTTTGGCTGTGTGGAACATGAAGAACAATTTGCTTGAATTGAAATGCTCTTTGTTTTGTGAGTTATTAAAGTTGAAAGTGTTATGCTCTGTTTCATTCAAAAATCTTGAACTTTCACTTTCCATGGATTGATTGAATACTTGCAAAACAAATGAGTATGATTGTTTTTAGGAAGTCATTACCAAGTGCACTGAACTTTTGTTGTGAAAATATTAATTCTTTGAATTATGCATGTAAATTGGTTAATGATGGCTTCCATGTTCTTCATGAATTACATAGACTGCTGCAAAGTATAAAGACCAGTTGCCCTCAAACCAATCAGGAGTACTAGACCCATACCCGAGCATGCTGCTTGAAGAGTTCCGGATACTCTTGCCGTTGCCTGGGGACAGGCCTATTTTCCCAGGGGGAATGGAAGCAGCAGTAGGACAAGAACTCACAAGATACAGAGGATGAAGATTGATACTGGTGTTTTCTTTCTTTTAGTTTTTCTTTTATTTTCTAATAATTTTTCTATTAATTAGGATTTTTTGTTTTGTATTTCATATTTTTTTAAAAATTTTAGAATTTTTAGGACCTTAGGAAATTAGGAATCAAGGTAACTTTTTCAAATTCTATGTAAATAAGTAGTTTAACTAACCATTCTAGGAAAGATGATAGGGTCTTGTGATTAATTCCATAATCAGTTAGGATTAGGATACTTCTCAAGAGAACCTATCAGGATAGTTAATTAAAACCATTAAGTGCTTTATCAAGGAAATTTTAGCCAATAATCGGTGAGATGAGAGTCCAAACATTGAAATTGAGAGCTTTTCACCGCTGCTTGTCAACTGTTATTGCTTGAGTTTTTAAATTTTTGCTTGCTTGAAGACGATATGGAAGTGACAAAGGCATATTTTGTGATTCTAATATTGTGCTCAGTGCCAAGTAGCCAACCCTGATTAAATGTTTCCATTTATTGATTGCCCATTTGAGCTTGAATATTTCCTTTGATGCACCCTAACCATATTCATTGAATGTATCATGTCCCTTAACACGTGGGATAGAGAGCAAGGTGCACTACAATAATATGGGACAAGAGGTTGGTCAAAGAGATTCAAGAGAAGGCACAAGAAATCACAAAAGAAGGATCCTCCCCCCACAAATAAAGTTTCTATGTTATTATTTATGTAAAAAAAAAATCTGCACCAAAGTGTGGATATTGAATAAGTTGGGGGGGTATTTCTTCAAACAATAAGGCCAAGCTGAAAAAGGGTGACCATTCAAGAATGACCAGATGAATTGAGAGAAGTCCCAAGCACAATCACAAGATGCTCTCTATTCAAAGTGTTCCTTGAATATCCAGAAAAACCATGATTTCTTGATAGCCCAGCCTCATTACAACCTAAGAAAGACCTTTTGATCCATATTAACTGTTTGCAGGTTCAGATCTTGGAAACGGCTATCAATTCTAGTTGTTCAACAGTGGTGAATAAGATTGAGGGAAACACTTACCCGTGAGAATGAGAGATTTCCTTGGTTTATCACTTACTGCTTTAATTGCTATTATTGAGAAGTTTGATTGATGTTTGTATTTCTATTCTGATTGATGATTGGTAACATCCCTTGATCCTGAGTTTTTCTTATGTTTGGAAAGTGACTGCTACTTAGGAAGGATTTGAGGAATAGTTCCTTGAAATTGTTTTAATTGTTAGAAATACACTGCGAATAGAATTGATTCTGATTGCAAAGAGGTCTCTTGCTTTAGGACAAGCAAGAAGTTAAGTTGGGGGGATTTTGATAAGTGAAAATTAGTTGATAAATTAGAGCACTTTTTAGTTCACTTATCAAGGATAAAATGGTAATTTTGCCCCAGTGTAATCCATTTTTATTAAAGATTAGAAAAAATGTATTTATTAATCTAAGATTTGAATTTAATGCTATTTTGATAGAAATATTGCTGATTTTTGCAGGATATTGCAAAGATTTGATTTGAAGGATGGATAACATTAAATGAGGGAGATATCTGCAAGATTTGAGATTGATTGAAGACATTTAATGAAGATTTGAAGAAGATATAATACAATTAATGAGGAGATCACTGCCAATCAATCAAGGATTCTGCAAACAAGCTTCCCAAATAAATCAAAGATTGCTCAATAAATGCAAGGATTTTATCAAGAAAAGGGAAACAAGGAAAGACAAATATGCCAAAACCAGTCTCAGGGAGAGATCAAGATTAAAAAGAGAAAGTTGGAGCTACAGGACACTACTTGCGCTTCACCTTCGCTATAGCGCAGGGTGAAGCGCAGACTTTCTGGAAGTTGTGCCCCATCCTGCGCTGTAGCGTAGCCTGGAGCGCAGGTCACGCTGATTTGCTCCCTGTTGCCGTTTTTAGATAGATTTCTCCCCAAATTGCTCTGTCTTTCCTTAGTCTATAAATAGGAACCTCTTGTGCCAAATCCAGTGTACACGATCATTGTAATTCAGTCTTATTTCAGTGATAATGTACCAAAGCTAAGTTTAGAGTAGGAGAGTCGGAGCGCTTCACAAGGATTGAAGATGGTGACAACATCTTCGGTGGCTTGTATGGCTATCTTGTGTAGTTAACTCTCCATTAGGATTGGATGTAATTGATTCTATCCCCAATTGTATGTAAACTCTATATTATTATTTACTGAGCTCTCTGTCTATAATATTGGTAATCTTATTCTGTACTTAATTCCTAACTTCTGCGCTTGCGCCGGAGTTATAGGCTAGTTTCGACTAGGATTTAGTTTGGGGGAGCCTAGACATAGGAAACTCAACCTCTGAGTGGATAAGAGGACTCGGTAGCCAGGGTTCCTTTACGGGGGTATTGCTTATGATTGATGGGTAGTGTGAGTACTCTAATGAAGGGCGTTCCAATATGTTAGGCATGGTTTTTGAATTACCGATAGCAAATGATTAGTTGATTGTGAATCCCGGAAGCGAAAGGTGGGTATATCTAATGAGCGACGGTAGTGACAGTACTCTAGCGAAGGTATATTTCATTTGGTAGGCCCCGTATTCCAATTAAACCTTTACAAACTGAACAAAAGAGAGCGAAATAAGCCGAGGGTAAGTCTGTCGCTTGGGAGAGCCCGCATGGATTACCTTTGAGTGTGTGAGGCTGCTGGTAACTCGGGGTCTTAGCAATAAAGTTTGTCTACAGTATTATAGAGTAAACCTAAAATAATACATAGTTTTTACATGCACAAAGGGTGCGATGAGATGAAGTCCAATCCTAATCCAAGTAAAGTGTCTCTAGCTCTTCCTTTCTAATTCCATTAATTATTAATTTGCTATTTACGATTTCCACAACAATACTATCAAAACTGTTGTTTCACCTTGATAAATAGATCACGAGTCTACGTAAATTGACCGTTCCATGTGGATACGATACTCTTCTTACTATTATACTACTGGATTTTTGGTTCGCTTGCCAGAAACCCATCAAATCTCTCAACAATTCTCATTCATCATTGTTAATTAGTAATTAATGATGCCTTAATATGTCACACTGCAACAAATTCAGGATTTAGCGGCGACCACAAGCTATCGCTAGATAGCAAAAAGTCGTCGCTAGGTCTGCTATAGCGACGACTTACCAGCCGCCGCTAAAAGGCCCGTTCTTATTGCAGTAGCGACGAATTTTTTTGGCTGACGCTATTTAGCGACGGCCAGGCCGTCGTTAACGGCCGTCACTAACGTCGTGGCCGTCACAACATAGCGATGACGTTGGCTATCGCTAGCCGTAACAAGTTAGCGACGACCTTCACGTAGAGACGGTCGGGTCGTCGCTAAGCTCATGAAGGTTAGCGTCGACTATATTAGCGACGGTCAGGCCGTCGCTAGTCATCATATTTTGTTTTTTTAAATAATAATTATGTTAATTATGATTATAAAATAATATAAAAATTGTGGCAAAAATTAAATAATATTATACACATTAGTGTTAATCTATGTACACATTAATATTAATGTAATTATACATCATTTTCATCATCTTCATCTTCATCATCCTCTTCATCTTCATTATCATCCCACTCATCTTCATCCTCATTTGATGGGATGTCTTCATTCTTAGTTTAATCATCTTCAACCATAGTCTCAGGGGTAGGCTGAATAACTGGTTCATATCGATTCTCAACTAAGCCTGACAATGTTTCAATGTCTACAATTGGTAAAACAGTTGATGTGACATCAGCCTGATAAGACACTTCTTCCTCAACCCCATCAAATTCAACATGACCCCTTGATTTTGTTGTGATTGCCACAATCCAACATCGTAAGTCCTTACATAATTCTAGATAAGGGGCATAATAGACATGTCTTCCTTTTTGTGCAAGAATGAATTGATCATACCGAGTATGCCTTCTACTCTTCCATATAGTGTGGACATGTTAATTTATACTTTTTTTTCCAACTAGATAACATTCCATACACCGAAAAATCATTGATAGTCCACATCAAACAAGCACGCATGACAAAGTTTTGTTTCATGGAAATGTCATAAGTCAGAACACCATACCTCCACAACTGTTGTATTTCATCTATTAAAGGCTGCAGAAACACGTCTATGTTTGATTTAGGATTAGTTGGACCGGGTATTAGACAAGTCAAAAACATATATGGCTTAGTCATGCACAATTCAGGGGGAGATTATATGGTGTAAGAATAACAGGCCAACAGGAATATGGTGAAGTCGAAGCTTGAATGTAGGGTGTAAAACCCATCAACACATAACTCGGTCTTACATTTCTTGTCTCATTTGAAAATCATGATACACATTATCAAAGTGTTTCCATGCTTCCCCGTCCAATGGATGATGCAAAAAACCAGAATAATTCTTGTTCTCATGATGCCATTGCATTTATGCAGCAGACTCTAATGACGCATACAATCGCTGCAGGCTGCAGCCTTAGAATAATTGGCAAATAGAACATCCTCTTCATCAGAACATCTTTATATCTCCCTTTTCCAACCTTACGAGGAACAAACCTTGGAGCATTACAAAACTTGCATTCAGTTAACATAGAATCATCCTTGTAATACAACATGCACCCATTCCTACAACAATAAATTTTTTTAGCCTTCAACCTTAACTTAGACACCAATTTCATCGCCTGATAATAGTTTTTTGGAATGTTGTTGGGTTTTGGAGATACATCAACTAGCATTTGGATGAAATAATCCAAACACTTTTATGTAACATGCCAATTACTCCTAGCTGCTAATAACCTCACAGCTATTGATAACTTAGAATCATTTACTCCATCATAGATTGGCTGATTTACAGATAGTAACATATCATAAAACCGTTGGGCATCTTGGTTAGGTGGCTCATGGTCACTATCATATGTTTCATCAGGTATAGGCCTAAATGCGTCATACACAATTTGAGTCACTGATCCAAACTGAGGTTCATAACTGATATATTCAACACTATTATTATCATTATCTCCCAACTCAACATTATTAGACCCTTCTTCTCCGTGTTCAGCCCATACCCAATAGTTTGGTTTAAATCCAAACTTAAACAAATGAGCTCTAACTAAAGCTGGTCTCAGAATCTTCTCACAGTTACAATTCAGACATGGACACCCAATCCCTCATTTAAACATAAACGAAGGTTTGTTCCATAGCTTGTTAACAAATTTCAAAACCCCATCGATAAACTCATTATTCAATCTCCTAGAAGAATCAATCCTATCATACATGCATGTACGATCCATTTGTCTACAATTCAACAATTATATAATTTCAGCATAACAGTTTCACATATCACAACACAAACACATGCACAATTCTATATTATCAACACACAACCAGCACCCTTCATAGGGTCTCACCTATTCAACTCAACTCTCCACTAACAAACAATTCAAGTATGCAAATTAAAACAGTTACATCACACATAGGAGTGAACAGAGTACCAGTTCAATGCCCATAATAGCGATTCACAACCGACAATGTCCTCCCACAGTGGTTGGTCGCCGTCCACCTCCTCCCCATTACCAAAAAAGTGGTTGTTTCACAAAAATAATCAGTGAGATTGAAGAGTTTAGGGAGAGAGAGGTTTAAGGAGAAAGAGAGCTTGAGGGACAGTGAGGGAGAGCTTGAGGGATGAATTTTAGGGGAGTCTGCGGCGGAGGATAAAAGAAGAACAGAAGAAGAAAGGAGAAAGAGGAAAGGGGAAGTCGTTTCGATATAAGGTTCAGACTTAGCGACAGCTTTAATTCGCGACGACTTAACCGTCGCTACATTTAATTTTAGTAGCGACGGCCAGCTACGACCAATAAAACCGTCGCTAAAGTTTATTATTTTTAGGGACAACCCACGTAAAATTTTTCAAAAATGCGACGGTTTTAGCGACGGCCCGACCGTCGCTAACCTCAATTTTCAATTAGCGACGACCTCGTCGTTGCAGTTATCAACGATGGTCGTCGCTAATGACTATTTTCAGTTAGCGAAAGCCTGGTCGTCGCTATGTTTATCCCTGCTAGCGACGGCCTAACCGTCGCTATTATTTTATGCGTAATAAAAAATATTGTTTAATTAAAAAACACATCTGCGCAATTACACTCATAATTGTGACGGTTAGTGGCTGTCGCTACTCTGTTGCGTCTAATTGGTCGTTTTCTTGTAGTGTCATTTTACCAATTTTAGCTAATTTTACCAAACACTTTCAATCAAATTAGCTTGCTTTTCAGCTTTTAGTTAGTTTTTTAGCTAATTTTACCAAGCACACTTCGTATCTTTCTAAGCCCAAGCCCAATTTTATATATAGCTCTAAAAAATATTTGGTTAAGATTCGCCACTACAACATATATGTATGTAGTTATTTTAAGAAATTGAAAATATATCTTATGTGCATTTATTTTTCAAAAGTAAACTCTTATTTTAAAGGAGAAATTCAAATATAACTGTTGATAATAAGAAAATCAATAATCAATATTTTATCCATATGTATTTAATAAATTATGTATTTATTAAAATGTATGGGAGCCAATAACAAGGTCAACCGAAGGGACCTTAGGGTGACTAGTAAAACACGAGTTGGCTAAGTGAGTAAGTGGCCATAATAGCGACACATATGGAATCTATACTATTACAATTTGGAAGATTTTTATTCATTATTCATTTTGGGCCCATTTGTTTTAATTATCTATACTATATCATTTACCTTTTTATTTTATTCATTAATGTTTTCATTTATTATATCACTCATCTATTATATTTATCTATTTAATCTATATTAAAATTCTAATTTATCTCACTTTTAATTTTCTATTTTTTTTATTATATTCATATATTTTCTTTCATTATTTGATCCCATTAATCTTTTCATTACAAATGTGATTTTTTTTTATAAATCACGAGTATCGTTCACGGGAGACCTACCTGCTCATACTTTTTTCTTTTTTATCACACTTTAACTTTTTTTGTTATTATATTAAAATAGTTTCTCTCATTATTTATTCATATCTATTCTCATTATTGTAAAGTAATTTTTTTATAAACCACAGGAAGCAATCCAGCTCATGTCTTTTTTTCTTTTTCTTTTTTAATCACATTATAATTTTTATTTTTTATAATTATTATATTGAAACAAGTTTTCTCATTATCCATTTATGTTTATCTATTTCATTACATAAAAACTCACATAAAGAAATACGATATGGGTTTATTTACATCAATTTTAATGTATTTTTTCAATATATTATTTATCTCTCTATTTTATTCATTAATGTTTCACTTATTATCTATCTTATCTATACTATTGCAATTTGGAAGATTTTTATTCACCATTCATTCAATCTCTCAATTTTTTTGTTTCAGTTTGGGCTTTTCACTGTCTCTTATGGGTCGTGTGAAAAGTTTATAATACTCATGGTTTATCAAAAGTTTATCAGATACAATTTTTTATTGTTATTATATTAAAACATTTCCTCTCATTATTCGTTCATATTGATTTATTTCATTATAAAAGTGATATTTTGATAAACCATGAGAATCTACTCTCCTCCATGTGAAGCAGTTTTCCTCATACATTTTTTCCTTTTTTTATAACACTTTAATTTTCTTTATTATTATTATTATTACTATTATCTTAAAATAATTTCTATCATTATTTATTCCTATTTATCTGTTTCGTTACATGAAAGCTCAGATTAAGCAATACAATAAATGTATTGATTTACATTAAATTTAACATGATATTTTAGTATATCATTTATGTCTTTATTTTATTCATTAATATTTTCATTTATTATCTCACTTATTTATTATATTTATCTATTTATTCTATATTAAAATTGCTCATCCATAACACGTGTCATGCACTTGCGTTTATTTAATTTTTTATTTGCAATACAGTAAAATGATATTTTTACGAACCATACAACTATCTTCCATGTGAGGCAATCATTCTCCAGTCGTTTTCTTCCATTTTTCTTTTTAATTTTTTATCACTTTTTCTTTTTCTTTTTTTATTATATTAAATTAATTATCTCTCTATTTTATTCATTAATGTTTTCATTTATTATCTCTCTTATTTATTCTATCTACTCTATATTAATTTTTTTCGCTCAGTACATATGTCACATCTATACTATTACAATTGGCTAGATTTTTTGTCACTGTTCATTGGGGGGTTAATTTTATAATTCCTCTAAGTAGTAAATTTAAGAGTTCTAAATCTAGCCTGAACTATAAGATACATAGATAGTAGGTAGATAAATATGGAAAGTTTAGGGAGGAGAAAAATAAAGAAAAAATAATAAAGAGAAAGACTGTGAAAAAATGTGATATGAAATTAAGAGAAAAATGAAAAGAAAATTAAGGTGTTAAGGAAGTGTAAAACAAAAAAAAATGTAAAAAACATATTATTCTTTTTTTAAAGTATTAAAACTTTGATAGTTAACTTTTGGATGTCGAAAGTAGAAAAAAGAAAGAGATAAAAAGAAACAAATCAAGGGAGGGTGTGAAATAAATGACAATTGATGTGATAGGAAAGAAAGAGAGATAAAAGAAAAAAACAGGCATGAAAAAATGTTATATATTTTAAAATTAAACTATTAAATACATAAATACATTACATGTTGCAATCGAAAATATACAAAAATAATAGGAATAAGAGCAAAACTAGAAAGTTAAACTATTTTTTAAAACTCAAATAAAATAATTAACTAGCTATAATTACTTTTATTGGTCTTTGTGATTCAATACAGTGTGCCTTATAAAAAGGAACGAAGAGAGTATATTATATTTGTTTACATTTAAATATATATAAACTAGGTTTTCATTTTTTCCAAAAAATAAAATAAGAAATGTTGAACACATTTGGGGACTCCTCGATTGAATTTAATTTTATTTGATCATTTCACTCCATTAAAGTTTCAACGAAGAGAATTTTCATTTTTCTTTGTTTTGTTGTGACCATTAATAAGAGTCAAAGCTAGACATTGTCACACGTTGGTGTTTATTTACCAAAAACCGTTTTCTCTCATAGTAAATTATATGTTGCTATATCTAGGGTGAAGTCTCGACAATGACTTAGGATTCTTATATGTGATTATATTTTTAAACGTTATAATTTGACAAAAAATATAGCGAATAAAAGGATATTTAAAAAAATATAAATAATATGATATAATATATTTTACATTTATAATTATTAATGTTTGAAATTTGTTGTTTCAAATAAACATTTTATGTTTTAATTTTTTTTAATTTTTTCCATATAAATAAGTATAAATTTTAATATGAAAAGAATCACTAATTATTATCATTTTCTATAATTTACATATTTATATTAATTAAATTAAATATATTATATATTCAATATAAATAATCTATTTGAATAATAATACCATGCGAGATGGGACACTAGTTCGTCACATTCCACCTTAAATCATTGCTCATCAAAACAAGACTAAATAGTCAAATTGGTCCCTGAAAGATGGGGTTGATTTCAAGTTAGTCCTCCAAAGAAGGAAATCTCAAAAATAGTCCCTGAAAGTGTACTCCATCTTTCAAGTTAGTCCCTCCGTTAGTTTTCGTGACTTAACCATAACGAAGATGCTTAGTTGACATGTTAACTGCAACGTGGCATGCTGACGTGGAAATCTACGTGGCATAGATTAAAACTGTTAGAAAAACTCTTCATTTTCGTCCCTCACATCTTAAAACAATATTCATTTTCGTCCCTCACATTAGAAAATAAATTTCATTTTAGTCCCCCACGTTAGAAAATAAATTTCATTTTTGTCCCTCACATGCATTATGTAATTGAATGGAGATTTTTTTTATTCTAGCTTAGGCTTCTGGGTAGGGATGACAATGGGTACGCTATGGGTAGTGTACCATAGTGCTCGTTCCTATACCCGCGTTTTTTAAAAAAAATCTCATACCCGCCTGGGCAGTAACTTTAATGCATGTCCCCGTACCCGCTGGGCACCTATATGTTCATACCCGCGCTCGTTACCCGCAATTTAGTTAAGTGAAAAATTAATAATTCATTAAAAAAATATTGATTAAGGAAATTTATAACTCAGTTGCAAAATTACTCCAAAATCATTCAATGATAATTATTAAATATCAGTTATATAATAATTTAATTAAATCTAAACACATTAAGTTAATGTTAAAAAACACAACACATATTCTAATGTAATATTTTTATTCTGTAATATATGATAAATATCAATTTTAAAAACCCACAAAGCGGTAATGTGGCACTCCGTTAGATATATCATATATTACAGAATAAAAATATTACATTAGAATATGTGTTGTGTTTTAGAACATTAACTTAATGTGTTTAGATTTAATTAATTGTTATGTAGCTGATATTTAATAATTATCTTTGAATGATTTTGGAGTAATTTTGCAACTAAGTTATAATTTTCCTTAATCAATATTTTTTAATGAATTATTAATTTTTCACTTAACTAAATTGCAGGTAACGAGCGCAGGTACGGGGACATGCATTAAAGTTACTGCCCACGCGGATACGAGTTTTTTTTTTAAAATGCGGGTATGGGGACAAGCACTATGGTACACTACCCATAGGATACCCATTGCGACATTGCCATCCCTGCCCAAAACCCTAAACTAGAATAAAAAAATCCCCAAAATTGCATAAACTTCTTTATCAATGCATGTGAGGGACGAAAATGAAATTTATTTTGTAATGTGAGGGACGAAAATGAATATTTTTTTAGGATGTGAGGGACGAAAATGAAGAGTTTCTTCTAGCAGTTTTAATCTAAGCCACGTAGATCTCCACATCAGCATGCCACGTTGCACTTAACGTGCCAACTAAGCATCTCCGTTAAGGTTACGTCACAGAAATTGACGGAGAGACTAACTTGAAAGACGGAGCACACTTTCAGGGACTATTTTTGAGATTTCCTTCTTTGGAGGACTAACTTGAAATCGACCTCATCTTTCAGGGACCGTTTTAGTCTCCAAACAAACTTTTACCACTACGGGTTTACGCACGCTTTAGCAAAACGTTCCTACTAACCTCCAAAGTATTGGTGTCCACTAATTTTATTGGCCTTCCACTTGGACACGTGTGCCCAGGTGTTTTTAGGCACAACCTTTATGAAAATATGCAACCTTTCATGAACAGTAGGGACATTTTACCCTTTCATGAATAGTAGGGACATTTTACAGTCCATTTTATTAACAGTGAGGTGAAATTAATTTTGATATATTTATAAAATTAATGATAGAAAAATGAATGAGATATGATTTATGACGTAAAATAAAAGTGATAAAATCAATTCAACGGAATTGATTTTGATTATTCCCAATTAGAAATCAAATATACAACTTAGTGTGTGTTTGGTTTACTGTAAAATTACGTTTCAAATGTGTATTTGGACCAACGCTACTCTCTGTAGCGTTCATCCAACGGATCCACAGTGCTGTCTAGGGTGGGTTACAAATATTGTGAACCACCAGTGGTACACACACAAATAACCGTTAGATTTATTGATATTTTAATGGACGACAGAGATGATTCACCGGTTAGCTGGATGCAAGACTTAATTGCACCACCGGTGAAACACACTTTTAGGATCTAAAAGTAATTTATATTTGCCTTATAGTCCTCCTTCTTCATTCTATGACAGAGGTGTTTTGCACTAAAGACAGAGCAGTTCTCCGACAGCGTCGCGGCGGCGGTGAACAGGTGTTGGTTTACGGTGGTGTTTTCCATTCATGTAACCATTAAACAGCGCAAAGGGAAAGCTTTCTGGGCATTTGATTTAGGAAAGCATGCCGTATAATTCATCGAGCAGTTTTCCATTCCATTTTTTGGGTCTTGCAATCTGGAGATGTGTTTTTGCTTGGTCCTTATTGTTATCAGACGCTAAAGTCGATTGAGTTGGGGTTAATGCAGCAACCAGAATTGTATCTTTGTATGGGCAAAAATTGTTTTTGAGAGAATAATTGAAATGTAGAGATTAATTGAGATCAAGATGATGAAGAAGTGGGTTGGGGTCTCTTTTTTCTACCAACCTTGTTACTCTTACTGATCGTGAAACATGTGATAACGCGAATGAAGAAGATGCTCACAGCCGCAGGCCACCCACAATAACGCAACAATGGCGCAAAGGCTCTATGGCGGTGTTGTTTAGAAAAGAAGAACGCGTGATGGCCGACGGTGCGATTTCATCTGGAAGCATCTTGGAGATTCAACAGGGAAAGGTTGGTTTCCCCCACATGAACCCAGCTCCTCTGGTCCAGCCACTACAATTGTTCCCAATTTTCACTCTCTTTTCTTTCTTCCTCATAATTTAAGCCCTTCCCCATTTTGTTCTCTGGTTGTGCATTGAACTGGGTTGGGGAAGATGAACCCATTCTACTCTTTTATTTTTATTTCTTAATTTGGCATATAATTTCATTCAGTTTCACTTTTTTTTTCATTCAGTTATTTTTTGTTTTAAATTTGGCATATAAATTTGGCCAACTGTGATGGGAGCTTGGCAATGACACCAGAAGAATTCTCTTTGGAGGGGAAGGATGAGAGAATGTTACGGTGGTGTCTTGGAGTGATGAGGTTTTCATGGATTCTATTGTAATTTTTTAAATTTTTATTAAAATATTATTTCATATTTTAACAGGTAGAATTACCTCTTATACTAGGTAATAAATTGTGTCTCACTGGTGGTACATCAATTTTATAACCCACCGTAGCCTTCACTCGGATCCACGCTTGAAACATGATTTTACAGTAAAGTAAACACACACTTAGTGTACGTTTGGATTAACATTTGTAAATTTGAGTTTGAATGAATGTGAATTTAGTGAACGTGGTTTATGATAAACTTGAGTATGAGTAAACGTGATTTTATGTTCAGATACTTTACTGCAAACATGAGTTTAAGAAAGTAAATATTGAGGAAACTCAAGTTTTAAACGCAGAAGTTACAAAAACTCGCATTTTACAAACTCAAGTTTCAGAACTCATATGTGCGTTTCATGTGGAGAGTCAAACAAGATGCATATTTTGTAAACTCACGTCTACATTCCAAAACGTGCGTTTAACCATGGAAAACGCCAATCCAAACATATGCCTAGTATACATGCACTAGTCTTTGTGAATTTTAATCCAATTTCTCTAGCTTGATTCTATTTCTCTCATACTAAATAACATGAGAGAGAAATATAATCTTATTTTTACTCTATTTTATTTTTATTTCTTTCCTATCAAATAATTTAAATTTTTTTTCTATTTCTCACGTATTTTTCTCCACCTCATTTCTTTTCTTATATATCAAATAATTATTTGAACACGTGTTAAATGCTTTAATGTCGGTAATGCTTCCCGACAACATCCTGCTCCTGCCCGTGTCAACAGATCACGAGATATTAATGTCAATAATGCTTCAAGTTAGGACAACATCTTTCCTATGCAATGGTTAAAAATGTACTCGCTAATGTGTTTTTTACAAGACACTACTTATAAGTTTTTGTGATCCTTTTTATAAACTTTACAATTTCAAGAAAGCATTTATTATTATTTTTCTTATTTGCCATTAGTAATTTTAATGTCTTTGCAATTATCAAATAGTAGTGGAGTTAGTCAATGATATTAAATAAGAGTAAAACTAGAAAGTTAAAATATTTTTTAAAACTCCAATAAAATTAACTAACTTTAACCTCTTTCATTGATATGTGTAATTCGGTTAATAGTGTCTTATAAAAAGGACCGGAGGGAGTGATTAATACAAAATCTTCACTTTTTTTTTCTATTTTTTGGTCAACAATACAACATCTTCACGTCACACCAATATTGTTTGCGGGGTTTGGGCTTTGTGGTCCTACCCAAGTTTGTATTCCTTTCCGTCAAAAAAAAAAAAGTTTGTATTCCTTACATTTACAAGAGCTGATCGGTGGTGTTTCTTTTATTAGGAGAATTCCTTTTGTATTATTTATTTATTTTAATTATTTTTCTATTTATTTTAATAAAAATATTTTTAATAAAAATTTAAGATAAATTAAAATTTATAAAAAATTTAAAATTATAATTACCATATATTATATCTTCATCTATAAAATAAAAAAATAATTATAAAATAAAACTTATTTAATAAGTTCTTTTAAATTATATATCACTTTACATTAATCAATTACTAAAATCAAACACCCCTAACTTATCGGTTAATTTTATTTAATATAGCTTGTATCTCACTAATTGGGCTTTACTATACAATTCACACAATATATAATATATAAATTTACCCAATAATACACACAAATTTAAGATGAAAAAATTTGAGAGGGGAGATGGCTCTCCTTAATCTCAGCGCCCCTGATTGTTTGGAATTTATTTAGATAAAATTAATTTTAAAGTAAATCATTAAGAATGAATTATATATGAGTTACATCACATATTTAATAGAAATGGTTTTATTTTAATTTTGAAATACCACGTTATGTACTTGTGTTCCAAACAAACCCTAATTAAATGCTCATTTACTTAACTTGTTAGAATCGAATTTGATAAAATTACATTATTAATTGTTAAAAGTGAATGATACACCTATATGAAAAACATTAGATGAAAATGATTTTAAATTATGTGAAATTAATTCTATAGTGTTTTAAGTATATGTTTAATGTATTCTAAAAATCACGTTTTAAATATGAATTTGAGGTAAATTATACGCTATAACTCTAAAACAAACAGGATTAAGTTTATCTTTGTTTGTGCTTGCTGGGTGGCTCAAAATTATGTCATCACATCTTTCTACTATTGAAAGTTGAAACCAGTGGTCGATAATAATTTCTATCACCTATATAAAGAGGTTGAGTTTTATATTCCACATTATTAGCTCAACAGTTCATCTCTTTCAATAATTGAGAGTCTTCCGCGGTTCTGACCGAGAGCCAGAGGTAATTAACCTTACCGTTACTTGCTGTGTTCAAATTCAATAGTGCGTATATTTCCTGATACTTTGTTTTTTTTTTTTATTTTGAGCCCAAAATTGTCAAATTGATCGGTTTACATTTTTGGAAGAAATTCTGAGCTTGCCGTGATCCAAACAAACATGAACTTGCGGGCAACGACCCACACCCGACTTTGATGAGGAAAACCGCGTTTAAGTAAAACCCAACCCCAAGTTCGCTCCGCCTTTAACGGGGACGGGGAGGGTTTGAGGTATAAGAACCCGCTCCCAACCTGAAACCGCTTCGACAGACTAATTAAATAATTTTAATTTACTAATAGTTAAATAATAATGGTAAATTTATATATTTTTCTTAAAATATAATATAGTTCTTAAGTTTCATTTTTTTAGGCTTATCAATGATTATATTTACATGTTATTTGAATTATAGTATATTAAATATATATAACTGATTTAAAAACATAAATTTAAGTTATAAAAAATATAGGAAAAAATGAAAAATAGATAAGGTGAAATCCACGCGGGTATCCCGAACCCGACGGGAACCCGCGAGGATGAGGTTGGGTTTCATAATTTCATATCCGCTATCTGTAAATCTGAACCCGCCCCGACTTTTATGGGAGCGGGGACGGGGAGAGCAAATCCCACCCTCGACCCACCCCGTTGTCTTGCCTAATGGGGTTGTGCATATGCATATATTTCCTAAAACTTGGACGAGACGACAGATTTTTTGTTTTTTTTAGATGAATACTGAAATATGGACAACATCATACGCTTGTGTGATTTTGGGTACTGGATATGGGATAGTTATAGCGCGTTTTGTTATCAGTTAACTACATTACAAAATTAATCCTACATAATTGATTTTAAATTATTTTCATTCAATGTGCTCGGTAAAATGTACATCATTAATTTTCTAGAATTAAATCAATTTTACTTAAGTGTAAACCAAACAAACACTTAATCACTCTTGGTTCTGGTTCTGGTTCTGGTTACATGTTAATATTTTTTTCCCACAATAATAAGCCTTTATAAAATTGGCTTGAAAACTTTACACTACAACGTTCCAACCACCATTTGGTAAAAATATATGGTTTGTGCTAGAGGGTAATGAAAAGATTATTTTCAAAATAAAATAAAAATGTAATGAGAGCACAAGAGCCAATATTTGAATAATTTTATTTTTTATATTTTATATTTGATTTTTTATAAATAATTTTAATAAATTATATAATAATTTATTTTAAATGCTTTAAGAATATTCAAGAAATATTTTTTTCCTTTAACTATAGTATGTGGAATTAAATAAATTAAAGGAAAATTACATTCCACTCCCTTCAACCATTTTTATATGACATACTTAATCAAATTACACAAATCAATATAACCAATAACAATAATTAATAAATAAAATTAAAATGTAAAAAGCTTTTTAATTAATATTTTGCGATTATGGAGTTTTTATTGTACTGGACAAAAAATTTTCATATTAATTAGTTATGGCATTTCCTTGTGCAGAATACGTGTCCATTACCAAATTAATGTCAACCAACTATGACCTCTACATGAATGGTGGTGCTAGAGAAACCAGCTATGCAAGAAACTCTACTTTTCAAGTACTTTCTTTCTCACTCTAACATAACTGTAATTGGAATATAGATAGTTGCATGTTTTCTACATTGGTATTATATGAAAGAAAATCACAAAAATAATTATAATCAATTTATTATTATTATTATTATTATTATTATTATTATTTGTGTAGAATTTATTAAATTGTAATATTTTTCTCTCTCATAGTATGAAAAGAATATGATAAAAAAGAATGACAATACACAAATTTTTACGATATTTTGACCTTTACACTTTGTTTGGATGTATGAAAGAAAATGAGTGGAAAGAAAAGGAATGGAAAGAAGAAGAGTGGAAAGAATATAAAATGAAAATGAGATAATTTTGAATTTGTTTGGTTAAAGAGAAAATAAGAAGAAAGAAAAGTGTAAAATTATTTTTCTTGTGTTTGGTTTAGTAGAAAATGAAAGAAAAGAAAATGAAAATATTATAAAATGACCAAATTACCCCTACGCAATACAAAATATACTTGACCTCTAAGTCACATTAAATTATAATAAAAAGAGACAATTTTGTCTTTTCTACAAACTACCTCTCTCTCAGCTGTGTTTTCACGGCAATGAAGAGGAGAAAAACTTTTTGATGGGGCCCACTGGTTTTTTTTCCATTCCTCACGGTTTCTCACCCAACCAAACTATGGAAAACTAAGTTTTCTTTTTTCTTTCTCACCCACCGTTTTCTTTCTTCACAAATTCTTTAAAACCAAACGAAGTGTTAATGTTAAATACTAATACCACATGATTACTCATGATTAAAGTTTATTTTGCTTATTACTCTGATTGGTTTTGAAATCCTTCAATTTGTTTATCCTATTGTGACTTATATCTATATTTTGTAAGAAGGGTTGGGGGTACCATTGTACCCTTTATTAATTTTTCGGTTTGCTGTAAAAACACGTGAATACTCATAATCAATATTTTAATTTTTAACATATATAGAAGGTCACACTTTATTTTATTGTTGCTCGATAAAGAGAGAAGGCATTTAACTAAGCAAAGAAATTTTTCCGGGGAGGGATCAAGCATTGACCTCCATAAGTGATGGGGCCCTATTCAACAATTATAGTTTTTTCATCGTTATATCTATTTTAATATTTTTATTTTTATTATTATTACATAATATATACATTCATTTGTTTTGCAGAAAAAAGTGATATTAAAAGTAAAGCCCATACTTGAAGAAAGTGTTCAGAAACTAATATTGTCCACCACTTTTAAAAGCAATTTGAAAGTGGCAGATTTAGGTTGCTCCTCAGGACCTAATGCACTACTAGTCATATACAATATCATGACGATCATTAATAATATTAAATTGAACTTAAATCGTGAGGCTCCTACACTCCAAATTTATCTCAATGATCTATTTGGAAACGATTTCAATAATATCATCAAGTTACTTCCTGAATTCTATCAAAGTATACGACAGGAAAGGGGAGACAAAGTTGGTGCATGCTTTATAAATGTAACACCAGGGAACTTTTATGGGAGACTCTTTCCTAATAATTACATCGACTTCTTTCATTCTTCATACGGTCTCCATTGGCTCTCACAGGTCATTATATTAACTATGAAAAGATGACAAACCATGACATTATATTTGTGCTTTGTTTTGCAAACACTAAGTTAGTATTTTTTAAAAATATTTCTTATCTCATATATATGCTTTTCTTGACATAGACGCCAGAAGAGTTGACCAAGGGAGCAAAACCAAAAAACAAGGGTAACATATGTTTAACAAGAAGAAGCCCTCCAATGGTCTATAAAGCATACTTTAAGCAATTCCAAAGAGATTTCAGATTGTTTCTGAAATCACGTTCAGAGGAACTAACACCTGGTGGTAAAATGGTTCTTACTTTCATTGGAAGGGAAAAACCTCATCAAAATAGTGATCCTTGTGCGGTAATAATTGGAATGGTACTTAAAGACATGGTCTTAGAGGTATGTAATGAAATGAAGTTTTATTAACATTGTTATAGGATTGTTAAGAAACTAGTTGGAAAATAGAGTTATTTTTTTGCTACTTGTGATTTACATTTCTTGTGATCAATGTGTAGGGTTTGGTTGAAGAGGCAAAATTGGACTCCTTTAATGTGCCTCTATATGGTCCAACAATAGAGGAAGTTAGACAAGTCATTGAAGTAGAAGGATCATTTGCCCTTCAAACATTGAAAACTATCCAAATAGGTTGGGATGCAGATCTTCAGGAGGATGTTGATAATTCTGTCTTTAATAGCAAAAGGATAGGAGAGTTCATAACTAAAACTGTTAGAGCTGTTTTTGAACCTCTTTTATCAGCTGAATTTGGCAAAGATATGATGGATGTATTATTTTCAAGGTTTTCAAAGAAGGTTTCACAACTCATGGAATTGGAGACACTGGAGTATACATCTGTAGTCATGTCCCTGACCAGAGCTACTTAAAGAGGGGAACAAGTAGACATGTACTTGACTTAGACCACCAGATCTCTTTAGTCAGTTGTGGCAAAAGTCAAGTTATTGTCATGAGAATGGATTTTCTAACATGATGCTTGAATTAATTCTTTGTCTTGATGATTATGTTTGTAGTCTGTAAGAATCCGTTTTATGTTTGTAAACTGCTTGAGTCTTGTAATGGGTGAGTACCCTTATACTCTTTAAATTAATAAAATTTCTTGTGTGTGTATATGATAAGTCGAACATGCGTGTTATTGCATTAGAGTTTATGAATTTACAAGTTACTTATAAACTTGCGGCTTGCATGTGCCTCTTATAACCATAGTTAAATATATGAAGCTAATTATTTGTTACACTTGATTTTTATTATATTTGATTTTTTGTAATAGAAATATGCCTTATTTGGATTCTTGTCCAGAAATAGTTCTACATGTTGAAATTACAAGGTTATATAGAAGGGTTATATAGAAGGAAAAAGGGAAGAAATATAGTAAAGATTTTGAATTGTGATTATGGTTTGATTATATAAAAGTCTAAGTAGAGTAACATTTATTTATACCAACACTTGACTCCTAATCCTAATTAAATGATGAAACTGTCTAAAAACCAATCTTGAGAGATAATTTAATATATTCTAAATTACTCTATATAAGATATAACCTGAATTTATGAGATATTTTTTTCCATATATTAATTCTAACACTAGATAAAGGCCTATGGTCTATCTTTATATTTAATACATAATAGAACTATGTGGTATAACTTATCCATACAGTTAATATGAAAAGGTTTAATTGTTGTTGGTTTATTGTAACACTAAAACTATAGAAAGGAATTTTTGAAATATATCAATCAACGCAGTGGTTATCTCCTTATCGAGACACAATAAAGTTGTAGTGGTGATTGATGAAGCATCACACTACAAGAAAATCGGATAATAGATGCGACTTTTTTGCGACAGCCAAGCCGTCACTGAAGTATAAATTCCAATCACAAGAAGGGGGGGTTGAATTGTGATTGCTTTAAAATTCCCTGCAAATTATCTTTTAATACTTTAATCTGCTCAAGAAGAACTTGGCTTAGTATTGAAAGCTGTCACACAAAAAGATAGATTATTATGTGTGTATTATGCAGAAGATATAGTTCCTAAATTGGAACTTTGTTGAGTATCACGTACTTAGATATTAATTACTTTTCAAAACAGGTTTATGCTTATGCAATGTACCATAAATAAATGAGAGTAGGGAAGAGAAGATCACACACACAGATTTATACTGGTTCACCTCTTCCAACCTGAGGCTACGTCCAGTCCCTACACCAAGTACAATTTTCTTACTCAAATATCAAGTTACAACTCTCTTGGGTACACTTTACCACTAGTATTCTTCTACAGCCTCTTCAAGCTCCTCTACAGGACTGTGTACTTACTGCAACTTCTTCTGCAGAAGATACAGTCACAGAAAGTACTGCAGAGCACCTTCTGCAGTTTTCTCAAATTTAAATAACTTAGTTCACCTCTCAAATCACCTTCTCACAAATCTGTTTCAAGAGGATGTCAACACAGTACCTCCTTGAGAAGTTACAACAAGTGGAGAAGAATAAAGAAGAATACAAGGCTCAAGATGAAAGAATTTAGGTACAACAGAAGCAAAGGAATGAGCCTGCTCTCTCTTACACACTCTTAGAACCAGAAACTGAATTAACTGAAGAGAGAGAATGTTCCAGGAAATATGGACTGTATAGCAGATGGGTATAGCTTCTTCTGGAGAGAGGTGTATCTTCAAATGTGGGAGAACACCTCCTTTTATAGAAGAGGAAGGCATTTAGCCGTTGGAGAGGTTGCTTAAATCTCCAGCTACCTCTGCATGTGTTGTCTTTGTCATGTTGTAGCTGTCCCTTTCAATTACAGCTATCAAGGTTGACTGGTTATATCTTCTGGACCCTTTCTTCTGCAGCATGTGACCTTTATGTGATTTTTCAGCAGCTCTTTCTGTAGACATATAGAGGTCTCTTAACTTGCTGTATATTATCATTTAAGTGATTCTCTATCAGCTTTTATCTCTGGAAACGAACAGAATGGAATTCTGGTGATTGTATATCTTTTGCAGAATTCCTGACAGTGTTTTTCTTCTGTTTGGCTATTTTGTTTCTTTTGCAGATTGAGTATTCTGTTTTCTTTAAAATGAATCTTCCTTCTAATAAGGATTTTTACTTTGTGAGATCTTGCTGCTGGTTGTTTTCTTCTTCTCTTTTCTTTTGGCAAGATATGATGCTATTAGTGAGGACAGTTTCCTTCTTCTGGGACTTCCTGTTTCTTCTATATCAAGCACTCAAATAAACTAGTCAAACTTTCTTTAAATCAGAATTATGACAAGTGAATTTTGGTGAGTTGTCAACATTAAAACCATTTGGGAGGATTCTTGGACCTTACAATCTCCCCCCTTTTGATGATGACAACTTCTCGAAATTTAGCTTGTATGATTCTAATTTTTGTTATAGAAAAAGAAGCTCCCCCTCAATTCTAGCTGTTATAAAATAGAGAAAAACTCCCTCTTATCTTTAGCAATTCTCTTGTTTTATTTTTAATGAGCTTATCAAGTTGCAGCAATTTCATAATTCACAGCAATTTCAAAATTCTTCATTTGACAGCAATTTTAGCATTCAACAACTAGCACAACATAATTAAAGAAATGAAATTTCATTTAACCGTTAATCAAAACATAATTATATTGCAGCAACTGGATATTACATCAAAATGCATCAGAATCTTATCCTTAGCCTATTCCTAAATTTTACTACTTCTCCCCCTTTGTCATCAATCAAAACACAAGAAGAAGCAGAACCATCATCCTCTACTTGGAAGGTGAGGAGTGGTCAGAAGATGATGATGTTGTTGGCTGCAGGATATTCTGAGGTGGTTGGAAGGGTTTGAAAGGCATTTGAGGAGCCTGAGTAGCAATGATAGGGAGAACAAAGTTGTTAAACAAGAATTGATGTCGTGTGAATCTCTCTATCATCTCATGGACAGAATTTTGCAAAACATTGACACTTGAGAAGAGCTTCTTGATATCAGCTTTGATTTTCCTCGCTTGTCTTTCAATGGAGGAGGAGGAAGGGATTTCAGATGGTGCTGCAGACTCTTTAGCAGCTTCATTAACCTTCTCAGAAATTGGAGGAGAAGGAATGTGTTCCTTTTCAGTACTCAGCTGCTGGAGAAAAGTCTCCATAGAAGAAAGAGTAGCAGAAATATTAGGTAAAGTATCCCTAATAGGTGCAGAAGGAGGAAAACCAGAATCCAGGATAGGAGAAGCAAGGAACTGGTTGACCATGTCTGTGCCAAGGCTTCCTACAGAAGGAACAGATTTTGCTTCCTCCTTTGGTTCCTCAACTTCTTCTGAAATATCTTCATCCATAGGAACATGACTAGGGGATGACAGAGCTTGTGGTAAAGAGATGTCCTGAGAAGAACTATCAGGATAACTGGTAGCAAGCATAGCTAAAGTATTCGCAGCCATACCTTCTGCAGAATCAATGCCTGCATCTTCTGCAGAGGAAACTTTAGCTTCAATCATAGAAGTGTTTCTATCTTCATCAGTTTCTTTGGAGGGAAAGGTTGGAGCAGGATCATCTCTAGAAGGAACAATCTTCTCTTCTTCAGAAGGATCCTGCAGCAAAGATTCTGCTTCTTCTTCAGCACCCCCAAAAGATGGTGGCTCAACTTCTTCAGAGAAAATAGGATTGGGAGGGGATAATTCTAGAGATGCAGTTCTTTGAGCCTTGCTGGCTTCACCCTCTTCTTTCTGGATCCTCTTCCTTTTTATGGAAAATGTTTGCAGCATTTCTTTCTTCTTCATATTTGTTCTTGAGCTGTCATGGACTGCATTCTCCTCATTATCACTGTCAGTGGAGAAGAACTGAGAAGGATCAATCTTCTCAATGTGCATTTTCCTAATATTGCTTCTATCAAACTGTGTGCAAGTATCAAGACTTTCTTCTTCATCAAGAGGGTCTTGATGGTATCTAAAAATTCTTGTAAGGATCATACCATATGGGAGGTGTAACGTCCTAATTTCTAAATTCGGAAATAATGCCTGTTGGGAGCACTATTTCCAAACTTATAAAATTAATTCGTCAATTTCGCGTATCGAAAACAAATATAAACGCTTGTGTAATCCAACCATTACCAAAGCTCCACATTACATAATTAAAACATAAAGAATCCAACCTAATTGCCATCAAGGCTCCAGTAGAAAGCACTAAGATCAACATAGTAAATTCCTAGGAAACAACGAAACAGAAAACTATGGTAGTCCTAAATAACATCAAGAACGATAACAGAAATAAAAGTATAAACAGAAATCAAATCTAGTCCGTGGAACTTCATGCATCCTCTACTACTCGTCCTGATCCTGAAACTCATCCTGCACAACTGAAATATAGTTCCCGTATCGTGGGATGAGACTACGTCCCAGTGAGTGTAACCAGTGTGTGCAGTGTGGGGAAAAACAACCAAGAACTACCAGGGCATTCATGTTAATTTCATGAAAACATAATGAAAGCAATAACGCACAACTGAGCATATTGAAGACAATGATTTGTATGTAATGCATGACTGTGATGGTGTTGTTACCCGACACCCGGGGTCTTTTCTCTGTAACGTGACTGTGATGAGCGCTCGACCATGTAACCAAGGACCGTCGTCCAAGGTTACCAATGATTAAATCTTAAATAGCATTTAAACATAATACTGTGATTGGGGACCCCATCTCCCTCTTGGCCATGAGTTCGATGTGGTTACCCCGTTGTTATTAAATAATTTGCCCGAAGGCCTGTGATGGTCAATGACCCTGTGACAGCCTGAAGGCTCTATGATTTCTCTTAAATTCAGAATTTCATGACTGTGATGGCCAAAGGCCCATGAATTACAGAATAATATAATCAAGAATCATCAAACATGATCAAGAACCATCATACAGAATCATCCAATCATCTACCCTAAGGTTTTGGTAATTCAATACATACAATAATCAGTATATTCGCAATTCTTATGTTCATACTATACATATATCACTAATTCATAGAAAGAAAGGGGAAAAAGGATAGGGAACATGCAACGGCAATCATCCAGAACAAACAAGTGAGAGTCCACCCACCTGTGAGTCGGAAAAACGGAGAAAGAACGAGGAAAGGAGTGCCTTGATAGGGAAAGATTGATGCAATACTCGCTCTTGATGAGTAGAAATCGTTCTTGGCCTTCGCTGGGACTTTCTCTCACTAGAACCACTCTATCTCTCTCTGAAAAATGTGAAGAAACGGGAGGAAACTGACTGAAAACCGTCCAGGGGCGTGTTTTAAGTGGTGCAGTAACGTGCCACTCGCTTAAGCTAAAAATTCGCTTAAGCGAGTTCTCTAAAATTTGGTTTCGTCCCCGATAAATTCGCTTAAGCGAATTCTTTCCAGAGAGCACCCCAAAAAGGCTCTGTTTTTCGCTTAAGCGAATTAAATTCACTTAAGCGAAAATGAGTCTGTTTGAAGGTGTGATTTTCATCAGAACCCTATCATATAACCTATCAAACTGAAGCCCCCGGAAATAAACTTTCTAATGAGAGTGGAATCACCTCAATCGTACATCTACAACTCTAGATATTTGCAATTTAGTGCACCAAGGTCATTAGGCTTAAAACCAAAATCAAGCTACAACCTTAGTTTTTGCCTCTTAAGCTTTCCTGTACCTATTCTTTTCTTCATTCTACTTTCAGTTATGATATTCCTATGAATTAAAGTCTTAATTAGCGGGATGTTACAATTCTACCCCCCTTAAAACAATTTTGTCCTCAAAATTGGCTAAAGACGATAACTGAAGAACTCAAAGGTGATCTAAAGTTTCTTACCTCAAACGAATAACTCTGGAAACTGAGAGCGGAGATCTTCCTCTTTTTCCCAAGTTGCTTCCTCGGGTGACTGACCCTCCCAAAACACCTTCACTAACGGAATCGTCTTATTTCTCAAGGTTTTGACACTGCGGTCAATGATTTGTGCAGGTCTCGTGGGAATGGTCAAATCCTCCCTCAATTGTACCGATTCTGAACTTATGATGTGGGAAGGGTCATGAAGGTATTTTCTGAGCTGAGAGACATGGAACACATCATGGATGTTGGCTAAATGGGGTGGAAGGGCTATTCTGTATGCAAGGGGACCAATCCTTTGCAATATTTGAAAAGGACCGATAAAACGGGGATTCAACTTTTTGGCTTTAATGGACCTTCCAATGCCATTGATGGGAGTAACTTTCAAAAACACATGGTCACCTTCCTCAAACTCTAGGTCCTTCCGCCTCCTATCAGCATAACACTTCTGGCGGCTCTGGGCAGTTACCAACTTTTCCCTAATTCTCTTAATCTTTTCTGTAGTGATTTGTACCAACTCTGGTCCTAAAAGCTTTTCTCTCCCACCTCACACCAACATAAAGGTGAAATACACTTCCTACCATACAATGCCTCATAGGGTGCCATACCTATACTACTGTGAAAACTGTTGTTATAGGCAAACTCTATAAGAGGTAGGTATTTATCCCAACTACCTTTCTCTTCCAAAACACAGGATCTAAGCATATCCTCTAAGGTCTGGATTGTCCTTTCAGATTGCCCATCAGTCTGAGGGTGGTAAGCGGTGCTAAACTTCAGTTTAGTACCGAAGGCTTGGTGTAAGGCATTCCAAAACCTAGAGGTAAATCTGGGATCTCTATCTGACACTATGCTGGAAGGTATACCATGGAGCTTCACAATCTCCTTGAGTACAAGTCTGCTAATTTGGTCAAGGGGTATGTTGCTCTAATTGGTAAGAAATGAGCGGACTTGGTCAGCCGATCCACAATCACCCAAATGGCATCAAAGCCTGTTGGAACTCTAGGGAGTCCCATCACAAAATCAATGGATATGGATTCCCATTTCCACTCGGGAATTTCTAATGGTTTGAGCATACCTGAGGGCTTTTGGTGTTCTATCTTAACCTGTTGGCATATAAGACACCTAGAAACAAACTCAGCTATCTCTTTCTTCATTCCATCCCACCAAAACATGGTCCTCAAGTCTTGGTACATCTTGGTAATACCCGGATGTACCGTGAACTTGCTCTTATGAGCTTCCTCTAAAATCTCTTCTCTAAGACTACCCCCCTTAGGGATACAAACTCTCCTTTGGAAGAGAATCATCCCATCTTCGGACACAGAGAATCTTGTTTGTCCCTTTCGGGACTGGAGTTCTAAGTCTAAGATCTGGGCCTCTCTAATCCTTGTCCTTAACTCATTAACCACTTCTAGCCTGTGGAGTCTCATACTATCTCCCTCATAGTTCCCATCAAGGTTTAATCCCTAAACTTCTCTAACAATACTAGCTCATGCACCATCATGGATGACGCATGCAGGGATTTCCTACTTAGGGCGTCGGCCACTACATTGGCCTTACCTGGGTGGTACTTAAGCTCAAAGTCATAGTCCTTTAGAAATTCCATCCACCTCCTCTATCTCATGTTAAGTTCCTTCTGGTCAAACAGGTACTTTAAGCTCTTATGATCACTAAAAACCTCAAACTGCACACCATATAGGTAATGCCTCCACACCTTGAGAGCAAACACTACTGCAGCCAACTCTAGGTCATGGGTTGGGTAATTTTCCTCATGGGGTCTAAGCTGTCTAGAACCATAGGTCACTACCTTCTTATCCTGCATCAAAACACAACCTAAGCCCTTTCCTGAAGCGTCACTATACACTTCAAAGGATTTGGACAAGTCCGGCAATACCAACACTGGGGTGGTGGTTAACCTCTCCTTGAGTTCCTTGAAACTCTTCTCACATTTCTCATCCCAAACAAAACATGACCCTTACGAGTCAGCCGGGTGAGAGGTAAAGCCAACTGGGAAAAACCTCTAATAAACCCGCGATAATACCCAGCTAATCCTAAGAAACTCCTAACCTCAATGACTGATTTGGGCCTCTCCAACCAATCACTGCCTCTATCTTACTGGGGTCCACTGACACACCTTCACTAGATATCACATGTCCTAGGAAGTGAACTTTATCCAACCAAATTCACATTTCTCAGGGTTAGCAAACGGTTTCTTCTCCCTCAGCACTTCCAAAACCACTCTAAGGTGTTGCTCATGTTCTTCTAAGGTTTTAGAATAGATAAGAATGTCATCGATGAATACAACCACAAACGTATCTAAATAGGGCCTAAAGATACGGTTCATGTAGTCCATGAATACAGCTGGAGCATTGGTCAAGCCAAATGGCATCACCAAATACTCATAATGCCCATACCTAGTCTAAAAGCAGTTTTGGGAATATCCTCACTTCTAATCTTTATCTGATGGTAACCTGATCTCAAGTCTATCTTAGAAAAATACTGCTGCCCTCTAAGCTGATCTAACAGGTCATCTATCCTAGGCAAGGATATTTATTCTTAATTGTTACCTTGTTTAGCTGCCTGTAGTCAACACACAACCTCATGCTACCATTCTTCTTCTTGATGAGGAGCACTGGGGCTCCCCAAGGAGATACACTAGGCCTAATGAATTGCTTCCCTATTAACTCCTCTAGCTGCTTCTTAAGTTCACTCATCTCTAAGGGTGACATTCTATAGGGAGCCTTAGAAATAGGTCCTGTGCCCGACACAAGATCTATGGAAAACTCTCGGCCTCTCGATCCGGAGGTAAGGTGGTCACCTCACTAGGGAAAACATCCTGGAAACGCCCTAACAATGGCTATGCTGCCTAGGTCGGATTTCGACTCTACAGTTGAGGAAAACAGTAATATAAAACAATAACTACCATCAGTTCAGGCATTCAGAAATTTGAGTGGAACAGATAACAAATATGATGGCCTCTCCTTCGGGGAAGGAAGAAGAGTAGGGGAAAACATTTCTTATTGCAACAGTCAAGCATGACCTGGTTTACGGGATAGCCAGTTCATACCCAAAATAACATCACGCTTTTCAATGACAAACAAATCAATCAACCTTAAAGATTCTACCTTGGATTTCTAAGGGACATGCAAGACATACCAGGAAGTGGAAATGGCTTCCTTAGCAGGGGTGTGAACATTCAAATGAAAAGATAAGGGAGTAACTTGTAGTTTCAATCCCTTTCCACACAATCATAAGAAATGAAGGAGTGAGTTGCTCCAGAATCATACAGTACAATCAAAGGAGTAATAATTTAAATTACATGTACCTTGCATCAGATCATCAGCCTGAGCTGCCATCTCACCGTTGAGGGTAAAGACTCTCCCGGTAGCTTGGGGTTTGAGCTGGTCCTTCTTCTTCTTTGGGCAGTCCCCAATCATATGGCCTGGATCACGACAATAGAAGCACACTCGTTGTCCTGCCAGGCAACTCGCCCCGATGATTCTTGCCACACTTGGGGCAAGTAGAGTGAGCTAAAGTGGAGGGAAGGGCGACCTGCTTGCCCCTTCCTCCCTGGAACTAGAGGTCGAAAATTCTTATTGTAAGTGCATCCTCTCTCTTCCTCTTACCCTCAACCCAAGTCTTCGCTGTCGACCTGGGTGTCTCATCTACTAAACTCTGCTCAACGACCAGACAGCTTGGTCACCAAGGCTGAGATTCCCTAAGCTGGAAGCTGGGAAACAATCTTTCTAATGCTCGGGCTTGAGGCCCGCCTCCAAGTTGAGAGCATTTCCAACCCTCATTAGGAGTGGCTTTGCGAGCAGGGAGTGATATTTGGAGAGTTCTTCAAACTTGGCCACAAACGGGCCCACGGTCATGTTGCCTTGCTTCAATTGAAGGAATTCCAGTTCTTTCTGTTTTCCTGGCTGGCTCTGGGAAATATTTCTCAAGAATGCATGCTGGAATGCATCCCACGAGGGTAAGGCTCCATGAGGGCTCAAACTAGTCTTGCACACTCTTCCACCAGTTGTCGCGCTTCTCCTTGTAGCTGTAGGTAGCAAATCTCACTTTCAGGTCATCCGTGCAAGCCATCACTTCAAAGATTTTGTTCATGGCATTGAGGCCCATGAGTCTGCTGCCGCTGGATCATAAGCTCCATTAAAGGCTGGAGGATGGTATTTCCTGAACTCAGCTAATCCCTGAAGGAAGGGATCCACTACTGCCCCCGGTGGAGGAGTACCGGTAGGCTGCCTCTGTACGGCCTGGAGTACTGCGGCATTAGAAGTGTTGGTTTGCTCTCCCATGATTTTGAGGTGAGCATGTGGAGGGCTACCGCCACGGGATCCTGAAGTTGATCCGGTGGGGGAGGGAGTGAAGTGGCACGAGGACGTCCCTTCCTACCGCTAGCCATGATCCTATACACATCATTAAGAAATATCCAGATGATCAGTCTATCAACTCCCTAGTAATGCATATAAAATTATGACTAACTTAAGGATTCACAGTTCAATTGGATTGAACCGCTCTGATACCAAAATGTAACGTCCTAATTTCTAAATTCGGAAATAATGCCTGTTGGGAGCACTATTTCCAAACTTATAAAATTAATTCGTCAATTTCGCGTATCGAAAACAAATATAAACGCTTGTGTAATCCAACCATTACCAAAGCTCCACATTACATATTAAAACATAAGAATCCAACCTAATTGCATCAGGCTCCAGTAGAAAGCACTAAGATCACATAGTAAATTCCTAGGAAACAACGAAACAGAAAACTAGGGTAGTCCTAAATAACATCAAGAACGATAACAGAAATAAAAGTATAAACAGAAATCAAATCTAGTCCGTGGTACTTCATGGCATCCTCTACTACTCGTCCCTGATCCTGAAACTCATCCTGCACAACTGAAATATAGTTCCCGTATCGTGGGATGAGGACTACGTCCCAGTGAGTGTAACCAGTGTGTGCAGTGTGGGGAAACAACCAAGAACTACCAGGGCATTCATGTTAATTTCATGAAAACATAATGAAAGCAATAACGCACAACTGAGCATATTGAAGACAATGATTTGTATGTATGCATGAATGTGATGTGTGTTGTTACCCCCACCCGACACCCGGGTCGTTGCTCTGTAAAGTGACTGTGATGAGCGCTCGACCATGTAACCAAGGACCGTCGTCCAAGGTTACCAATGATTAAATCTTAAATAGCATTTAAACATAATACTGTGATTGGGGACCCATCTCCCTCTTGGCCATGAGTTCGATGTGGTTACCCCGTTGTTATTAAATAATTTGCCCGAAGGCTGTGATGGTCAATGACCCTGTGATAGCCTGAAGGCTCTATGATTTCTCTTAAATTCAGAATTTCATGACTTGTGATGGCCAAAGGCCATGAATTACAGAATAATATAATCAAGAATCATCAAACATGATCAAGAACCATCGATACAGAATCATCCATCATCTACCCTAAGTTGTGGGTTAATTCAATACTACAATAATCAGTATATTCACAATTCTTATGTTCATACTATACATATATCACTAATTCATCAGAAGAAAGGGGAAAAAGGATAGGGAACATGCAATGGCAATCATCCAGAACACACAAGTGAGAGTCCACCCACCTGTGAGTCGGAAAAACGAGAAAGAACGAGGAAAGGAGTGCCTTGATAGGGAAAGATTGATGCAATACTCGTTCTTGATGAGTAGAAATCGTTCTTGGCCTTCGCTGGGACTTTCTCTCACTAGAACCACTCTATCTCTCTCTGAAAAATGTGAAGAAACGGGAGGAACTGACTGAAAACCGTCCAGGGGCGTGTTTTAAGTGGTGCAGTAACGTGCCACTCGCTTAAGCTAAAAATTCCGCTTAAGCGAGTTCTCTAAAATTTGGTTTCGTCCCCGATAAATTCGCTTAAGCGAATTCTTTCCCAGAGAGCACCCCCAAAAAGGCTCTGTTTTTCGCTTAAGCGAATTAAATTCGCTTAAGCGAAAATGAGTCTATTGAAGGTGAGATTTTCATCAGAACCCTATCATATAACCTATCAAACTGAAGCCCCGGAAATAAGCTTTCTAATGATAGTGGAATCACCTCAATCGGACATCTACAACTCTAGATATTTGCAATTTAGTGCACCAAGGTCATTAGGCTTAAAACCAAAATCAAGCTACAACCTTAGTTTTTGCCTCTTAAGCTTTCCTGATACCTATTCTTTCTTCTTCATTCTAACTTTCAGTTATGATATTCCTAGGAATAAAGTCTTAATTAGCAGGATGTTACATGAGGCTTGCATAACTCTCTTTGAGGATTGGCAGAGGAGATCATACTTCTCAAAAGAAGATAGGAGAGAGATAAGGGTGTTGTACACAGTCAGAAGATGATATGAACCAGAAGATCCTGGTCTGTGACTCTTTCAAATGTTCCAGCTCTTGGGAGGATGGAAGTAAGCAACAGACTTTGTGAAACAATCTACAGATGGGAATCAGTTACTTATTGGGAGAGAGGAATCTGATTGGCTAAGAATTTTTCTGATGACATCTTGCTTGTGATGCCTGCAGCAGCATACCAGTTGTCATCATAGAACTTGTTATCACAGTGAGGGATGCCAAGGATTTCTTCTAGGATATCAGGAGTTAAAAGTATTGTTGATCCTTTTAGCTCAACCACTAGTGAATCACCATCACTTCTATAGTTACTTGCTAAGGCATAAAAGGCTTTGATGAGCCTTGGATAGATAGGTTCCTTTATCAGAAGAAAGCTTCCCATCCTTGCTTCTGGAGGAAGTGGCCAACGTCCCATCCTTCCCTTCTGATTTCTCTCAGCAGAAATACCCTTCCAGGAATGATACTTTTTCCTTCCCACTTCTCATAAAACTTCTCTAGCATTCCTTCTTCAGGGAACAAATCCTTGTTGGCATCTTCTGCTCCTCAGAAGGATCACTTTCCTCTGAGCTTTCTTCTTGAGCGACATTGAATCCCTCTTCTTTCTACTTGTAGCTTGAGAGCTTTGATTAGGCTTGAAGGAGGTGAGGGTTGAGGAGACGTCAACACCTATAGGATCACTTGGTGGTCATTTCCAATAGTTTGAAAATTAGTCTTTAACCTGTCAGACCTTCTCACTCTGACAATAGGAACTGTGGAATCATAGTTTTTTCGAGGCAGAGAGAGTTGGTGAGGAAGGTGGTGCTCAGAGTTGTGGCTACTGGTTCAGGTGGAGGCTCAGTGGACAGGGGTTGAAACCTCAATGGGTTCAACAAGGGAATACTTTCCCTGCCAATACGTCTCTGGAACATCATGGTTGCTTTGGGAATCATCAGAAGCTTTGCTGGAAGAGTTATCTTCTTTGGAGGTAATGGATTTAATCCTTATTTTTGTTTCTTGAGGAAGTAACAAAAAACAGAGCACGAGTATTTTTGAGCTTTTGAGAAGAGATATGAAGCTTTTGAAGAGATTGTGAAAGGTCAAGGTGCTTCTCCTAAGCTGAAGTGGTGTCCTTTTATATTTCTTTACTAGCCGTTTGAGGAGAGATGAGTCTGTGTGAGAGAGAATGCGAAAGAAGAGAAGGGACGCGCGCAACTTTGAGGGAAACAGCTTCTCTTCCAACGGTCAGAAATTTAAATTGCAGTTTTTGTACAATTACTACTGTCTTTTATGGAGTGAGACAAAAGACTCCTTTTAACATTCTTTTTGTATCAATAATTTTTCAGAATGATACACTTTTCAAGATTTGACTTTCTCTTAGGGTAAAAAAATAATTTTTTAATTAATTTTTAGGATTTGGGAGCTGTGCAGAGAAGAGACCTTTCCTAGTACTTTGGAAAGCTATCAGTCAGTCATTATAGCTTCACTGTCTTCTTGAAATTCTGTAGAAGATCCATTCTTCTAAGTTCTCTATTTGGTGAGATTCTTAGAACAAACCTAAGTTTTATGGAAGATGACAAGTAATTGTCATCATTAAAATTAGGAAAAGCTTTCTCTTGTTTCAGAAGAAACGCTTGATTGACTGCAGTTTTTCTGCAGAAGATGTTTTCATCTTTCAGTAGAGATTATGGCAGAGACATTCTTCTGTATGCAGAAGATGAGTGAGACTGGAAAGGGAGCTTTGAAGAATCTTTCTTCTATAGCAACAATTATTCACTCAATTGCACATATTCATCATATTTCTAATAAGTATGAGAATCTATCTTCTACAAGTGGTTTGTAAGGATATCAACAATTTGGAACTTTGTTTCAATAATTTTAGTTCAATTTCATTCTTCTGGACATGATCCCTTATAAAATGATGTTCTTATCAATATGTTTGGATCTAGAGTGTTGTCTTGGATTCTTGGACAGATTATTATTGCACTTGTATTGTCACAAAAGATAGGGATTTTGGAGTACCTTAGGCAATAGTCTTCCATTTGATGTTGTATCCACAGTATTTGTGAACAGTAGCTTGCCAGCTGAAATATATTCAGCTTCTGTAGTAGATGGGGCTATTGTTTGGTTGCTTCTTACATGACCGAGAATCAAAGAGTCTCCAAGGAATTGACATCGCTCCACTTGTGCTTTTCCTATCTAGTCTCTCTAGCCAGCATAGTCAGGCATCACAATATCCTGTAAGATCAAAACTTGTAACCTTTCTTGTACATAAGCCAAGGTCAGTAGTTCCAACAAGGTTGCGTGAGAATTCTTTCACAGCTGTGACATGAGATTATTTTGGAGAAGATTGAAATCTAGCACACAGTCCTACTGAAAATAGGATGTCTGGTCTACTAGCAGTTAAATAAAGCAATGATCCTATCATACCCTATATTTTTTCAGAAACAGATTTTCCAATCTTATCTAAGTCCAAAGTTGTAGAAGGATGCATGGGAGTTCCCATGGATTTTGATCCTTCCATTTTGTATCTTTTGAGGAGATCTTTGGTGTAGTTTTCTTGATAGATAAAGATTCCATCATCCTTTTGTTTTATTTGTAAGCCAAGAAAAAATTTAAGTCCTCCCATAAGACTCATTTCAAATTCTCCTTTCATTAGGTTTGAGAATTCTTGGCACATTTTATTATTTGTAGATCCAAAGATGATGTCATTTACATAAATTTGAACAATTAAAAGATCTTTCTCAAAGATTCTTCTAAACAATGTAGTATCTATTTTTCCTCTAGTAACCAAATCCTTTTGTTTTTTGCTTCTCCAAGCAACCAAATTTCCCCAAACAAATGTACAATAGCCAGATTTGACTTCCGGTTAGTAATGGATCCAACCCAATCCGCATCTGTGAACACTTCAATGCCTTTCCGCCCAGTTTTCTTAAAAATTAGTCCTATGCCCGGAGCACTTTTTAAATACCTCAAAATCTTGTAAACTGCCTCAAGGTGTTCTTCATGTGGTGAGTGCATGAATTGACTCACTAAACTTACTACAAAGGCTATATCTGGCCGAGTATGAGATAAATAAATCAAGCTTCCCAATAATATTTGATACCGAACTGTATCTACCGGATCTCCTTTGTTTTACAAACATTGTATGGTCACTTTGACACTGAGCATACCCTTGTTTCTTAACAAACTGGGCAAATCTCTCAAACCAGGCTCTAGGTGATTGTTTCAATCCATAGAGGGACTTCTGAAGCCTGCAAATTTTTTTATTAAAATGTGATTCAAAACGTGGGGGTGCATCCATGTAGACTTCTTCCTCCAAGTCTCCATTTAAAAATGCATTCTTCACATCTAGCTATTGTAATGGCCAGTCTAAATTTGCAGCTAATGACAAAAGAACTCTAATAGTGTTCAACTTCGCAACTGGAGCAAAGGTTTCTGAGTAATCAATACCTTAAGTCTGAGTGAAGCCTTTAGCAACTAACCTGGCTTTGTATGTCTCAATAGATCCATCTGCTTTATACTTGATGGTAAACACCCATTTACACCCCACAACCGCATTTCCTCTAGGCAAGTCCTTTTTCTCCAAGTCTGATTTTTTTCAGGGCTCTAATCTCCTCCAAGACAGCCTCCTTCCACTTAGGAACCCTTAGAGCAGCTTGTATATCTTTTTGAATTTATGTTTTTGTCAATTCTAAAGTAAAAGCCCGAAAGGAAGGGGACAAGTTTTCATATAACACAAAATTTGAGATAGGATGCTTTGTACATGATCTCATACCCTTTCTAATAGTTATTATGATGGTTCTTCTTATTGGGCAATTGAAGAGGCTCATTTATGAATCTTCATTTCTTTTGCTCCTATAAATAGGAGCTTCATTTGGACGTATCCTCTATCTCTTCTCATTCTCCTTCTTTTTCTTTTCTAATTCCTTCAAAAAATATGAAGAAGTTTTTCCTTTGGCTATTGCGTTCAACCCAATCTGAAATGATTTCATTTTTATAGGGTTTACGAAATATCCAAAGCTATAGGCTTTTTCAACCTTTTTTTTGAAGGTTTCCTTTTAGGTAACGCAGTAGCCAATTAAAGGTCTATTTATATAAATGAATCTTTTTTATTACTTTCCCAGGCTGACTTTGTTACCCCATACACCAAGGGCTGCGCAATCACATCAACATAATACTTTTGCCTTGGCTCAATCAAAGATTGTGGTGGAGGAGGAAGAGGAAGAGGTCTGGAAGATAGGAGTCAAGTACTCCTTGTAGTTTAGGATAGTTTCTTTTCTAATGTATAGAGCACATAGGATAGTTTCTTTTCTAAGATGTATTCTCAATGTATTCGAACTCTTATGTAATTTGAACTTGGATTATGAATAAATAAAAGAAAAAGGTCATGAAGACCACCGTCCACCGTCTACTCAACCTCATTATGATGTTTCTTCTTATTGGGCAATTGAAGAGGCTCATTTCACTACTAGAAAAGTTGAAATTACCGACGGGATTTAAAGACGGAAAATATTCCGTTTCTAATTGCGATGGAATCAGAGACGGAATAACCATGGTAGAGACGGAAGTGAATTTTTCTTCGTTAGAGACAGAATTTAGAGACGGAATAGTCCGTCTCAGTTCTGTTCCGTCCTCTAATTGCTAAAACCTATTAGAGACGGTCTTTAGAGGACGGAATATTTTTGGTGTCTGGCTATATTCCGTCTCTAAGGGCCGTCTCTAAATCCCAAGTTAATAATATAATTAGTAATAATAATATTAGAGACGGAATATAGAGACGGAAATATGACAAAATATATAACCCGTCGCTACTTATCTTTTTGAGACAAAGTGTAGAGACGGAATTCTTCCGTCTCTAATTTCCATTTTAATTCTAAGATTAATTTCCATTATACGACGTCGTTTGTGGTTGGCTAAGAAAATAAAACCCAAAAAAAAAATTCCTTACGTCTGCCGGCCCGTGAGCTCATTCTCATTTTTGGTTGCCTCCTCTGCTCGCATATAGAAATTGTGAAGAACCCTAATAAAAAAGAGCCCTCTGCCAGCAGCTCCGTTCCCCGTTCTCCTTCGCCGGTGACGTCGCAGCAGCTCCATTCACGTTCACGTTCGCGCACAGCAGCTCCGTTCACGATCGTGCACAGCGTCGTTTCCCCGTTCACGTTCGCAGGGGCAACAGCTATTCTTCCTCGCAACGTATCTGGTCTGTTCTTCCTCGCAGAGCCGCAGGCGCAGCAGCTCCGGCAACGTCTCTGCTCTTCCTCGCAGGCGCAGCAGCTGCAACTCCTCTCCTTCGCAAGCAAGACGCGGCGCTGCTCAACCAGTCCCGCCCCCTCCTTCGTTTGCGCACGACACACATGTATGACAAAGTACTTATTTGTTTAGACATTCAAAGATTTAGCTGCTGTTGGGTTAATTAAGAAGTATATTTTTTAGGTCAGATTCAATGAGTATATCAGTAAAGGGAATGCGTGGTTACTTTGCTAAAATGGTATACTTTGTCTCCCAGCGAAAGTTACTTTGTTTCCCATTTCCTGAAGTGGAATCTTATTAGCATCATGAAATATATCTGATGGAGATGATATATCAGTAAAGGTCAAACTCTTTAAATTTCTAAAATTTTTATTCATGCATTACTTTGGCTTTTACACATAAGTAGTGGCAATACCGGGTTCCTTAGAGCTTTATGATGGTAATCTGTGGCAACAAATATCACTGCACTGATAGTCTTATTCATATCTTCTTTACAAAGAATATTGGTCGAGTACTTTGGATTGGTACATTATTAACTTGAATGAAATAAAAAATGACTTTGGAGTGAATCTTGAAAGAGTTAGTTAAAGAATGTATCAAATATTAAATTCATATCTTTAGGATTAGGTGTATTAATCATATCCTTTCTTTTTCCTGGTCAATGGTAGTGATCATATCTTTAGGAGGTGTATTGATTTCAAGGTGTACTCTAAGCTATAAGCCATTCCCTTTATCTTGTCTGCGTCATGCTTAATAGACTCAATCATTCCCTCAGAAACAGAGTCTGGCTTTTTGTATAAGTAGTGCGTGTTTTACTGTGATGGGTCACTCTAGACTTCATATAAGATTAGAGTTTAGGTGGGATCTATGAACTATCATCCTTAAGTCAGAACTCTTACTAGATATGGAACACATAAAGAGTGCGTCATAAATGGGATATATAGGGGAAGGATGACACATTGACCCCCATGATGTTGGTCAGTTGGTGAGTATCCCAGCTAAATTTTCCAATTGGTTCTTTTCCATTCTTGTTTACAGTCCCTTTCTCATATTGTATATCTCAAGGTTATATTATATATATATACATATGAATTGGATGTACTCACACTGACTTTGAAGGAGAGAGAAAAGTCAAAGTGGAGTGGAACGGAGAAGCTATGAATTAGGTGTACTTACACTTACTTTGAATTCGAATTCTTCTTATGATGGGATGGTTATTATGGGATGCAGAAGCAATGTAAGTCCACGAACCTTGTCATGTAGATCTCAAGCCTAAAACAAAACTAAAACTAATTAATAAATTAATTAACTAATAAACTAATAAAGTAAGAAAATACTTCTTGTCATTACATCACTGAACAGGTAATATCATTGCATATATTGTCTTATTGTGTATAATTGTGTTTCTTTGTTTTGGTCTGTTAATATCATTGACTTCTATGTTTGGTAAAAAGAAAAGGGAAATGAGATAGGGGCCTTGGGTACATTGAGTTGACCAAGTCTACCTTTCTGCTCTTTTTATAAGGTAATGTGAAGCCATAGAAATAAAGTTCTAAGTCTCTTCATTCATCACAAGGAAGGACAGTAAAGAAAATGAAAGGAATCAGTGTGTTTCATCTATTTGGCTATAACAGAATTGATGTTAATTGTTCTTTCCGAAATCAGGACTTCATAGAATTTTAATTTTCCAAAATCTTCTGTTTGCGGGACTTATTTTATGAACAAGCAATCTTGATTGTTGAGAAAATTTTAAGTGCTTTCGATGAGGATAACTTGATTCCTTTTTTTGGATTTGGAGATGGTAATGCCAGAAACACATCTTCATGCTTTTTCCATTGTTTATGTTTCCAAATGGCAATCTTAGAATTTTGGAATTAGGCTCTGCATGACTCCTTGCATTCATGTGATAGGACCCGCCTCATTTGCCCCTATTATTAACGGCCATGACTATTGTTAAGCCAAGTTGTGTCCAAGATCATGTCTTGCTAATAATTGTTGATAGACAGGTATCTTCATTCTTCAATATATATTTTGTTGAAAAGTACTTTTTTAAGTACTTTTTTAAGTACGTAGTTTAAATCTTCACCGCTCATCAAAGTTCTGCCTAGTTTTGTTTGAACGGAAAAGTGTGGCTGCCTGGGCATGCGGTTCAAGAAACTAAGGAAGAAAAAGGTATCATGTTAACAAATTGATTTTTAAATTAATTTAATGTCAATAAACCAATTGTACATGGAAATAGTTATGTTTTTAGTTGCATGTGATTGAAATTAAGGGAGAAAAAGGTATCATGTTAACAAATTGATGGTATGTGTTGTAAGAATGTGCAGAACTTGGTTTAGCTAGTCGAGTAGGTAGTTCAAGCCTCTCCCTGTATCAAGTTGTACAAGTCACCATTGCTTGCCTTGTATTTGTTTAATAACAATAGTATGGACCAGACATATAATATAATATATGCTTCAATTTAATCCGTTTTTTCACACTTGATTGAGATATGAGAGAAAGGCATATTTTTTTATGAAATGACTTAAAATTACTTTTATCCACCAATTTAATATAAAATCAGATTGTATGTCTCTTGATTTATTCATATTGTCATTAACAACTGCACCGTGGAGGTAGAATTTACAATTAATACTTGGTTTTAAATCAAAATTTGACCATTGGATCCAATATTTAATGTAAAGAAAATAAAATAAAAATTTATAACAATTAAATTTGTTCTCACTATCTTAGATAAGTGAAAAATCAAAGCAATCATTATGAGAATTTCATCGGTTGTTGTATTTGAAAAAGTAAAGTAATTAAATGATAAATTAATATAATATAATATTATAATCAAAGATCCTACCACACCTCTATTTTTGGAAACAAACCCCAGTTTATTCAATGATGCTAATCATGTTTGCACTTTTTTATGGCTTCTTTTAGTCTCTTAAGTGTTGTGATTGTATGATCCCAAATATTTATGCGCTTTGGATCCCAAATGTTTATCCCTCATTTGCATCTACTAAGCTGTGCTGTTTCAAAAGCATGGGCCAAAATATTAAAGGTGAGAGTTTATTTGTTAACATTGTTCTCAATAATGTATTTACTCTTGAGTGTTGCATGTTTTGTGGGTGTTGACATGAGTTATACTATTGAACTAGACTATATGGTTGAGATGTTTGGCATAGACAAAAGTATAATCAATGACTTGTCCAACCTCATAAGAACTATGAAACATAGCAAGTCTAAGGGTATGATTCCCTTATTTTCCTTATAAACTATGGAATGTAGCGTTAATTCCTTTTTTAGAAGTAGTTTTCATGAGGAAATTTAATGATGTCTTTTGGTGCCAAATATTTCTCTATTTTTTAAGATTTAGATTACCTAATGCTATAAAAATATATATAGGATATGTTTTAATTTATAAAAATTTTGGAAAATCAGGCCACCTATTTAATGACGTCTTGCCACCTGAACCTGCAGGAGAGAATGTTGATGCCAATGAAGACTTTGGTGATGATGAAATGAATGATTATGATGATTTGACTTGATTATTTGTAATTTCATGTTTTTAACAAAACAAGGCTATGAAGTACTTTATGTTTGGATTAATTTCTTTGTAAAACTTAGTATTGTGTGATTTGGTGTGTTTTGGAATTTATGTTTGGATTAATGTGTTCTGTAAAACTTTATGTTTGGTGTGTTTTGAAATTTAACGAGTAGTATGATCTTGAGTTTATTGATGTCCTCTGGTGTCAAACATCAAGATGTTTGAATTAGTAGTATTACTAAAAAATGTATACAGGATATTAGAAATGATAAAAAATAAAAGAAAATCAGAAAAAAAATTCACAGATAGAGACGGATTTTAGAGACGGAATAGACGAAATTTAAAAACTTAGAGACGGAACACACCTTCTAAATTAGCGACGGACAACCCATCCCGTCTCTGATTAGAGACGGAAAATGAAATACTCAGAGACGGAATCACTGAATACTTATAATTCTCTTAGAGACGGATTTTGTTATTTGGTAGAGACGGAACTTTTCCGTCTCTAATTAGAGACGGACATAAAAAATCCGTCTCTAACAGGTTTGCGACGCCCGAATCACCGACGACCCGAATTCCGTCTCTAACCCCTTTAGAGACGGGAAAAAACTCATTTTAGAGACGGATTTTTTTCGTCTCTATTTTTTATTTTTCTGGTAGTGTTTATGAATCTTCATTTCTTTTGCTCCTATAAATAGGAGCTTCATTTGGACGTATCTTTCATCCCTTCTCATTCTCCTTCTTCTTTTCTAATTCCTTCAAAGAATATGAAGAAGTTTATTCCTTTGGCTATTGTGTTCAACCCAATCTGAAATGATTTCATTTTTTATAGGGTTGACGAAATAGCCAAAACTATAGGCTTTTTCAACCTTTCTTTTTGAAGGTTTTCTTTTAGGTTGAACGTAGTAGCCAATTAAAGGTTCATTTATATAATAAATGAATCTTTTTTATTACTTTCCCAGGATGACTTTCTTATCACCCCATGCACCAAGGGCTGCGCAATCACATCAACATAATACTTTTGCCTTGGCTCAATGAAAGCCTGTGGTGGAGGAGGAGGAAGAAGAGGTTGGAAGACAGGAGTCAAGTACTCCTTGTAGTTTAGGATAGTTTCTTTTCTAATGTATACAACACATAGGATAGTATCTTTTGTAAGATGTATTCTCAATGTATTCGAACTCTTATGTAATTCGAACTTGGATTATGAATAAATAAAAGAACTGCCCTTTTATCTTCTGGTTACTAGAAATCTTTTGACTTCACATTTATTTTGTCTTCCTATTTCGATTTTAAGGCATTTCCTTTGTATCAAGTCATTTTAGCCAAGGATTTAAAATCCTTTCAAATTCAGTAATAAATTCGAATTTCTAATTCTATCCCTTTCTGTGAACTCAAAAATTCTGGAAGACTTACAATCTTGTGAATTTCGAAGTATTTGAAATTCGAACACCAACAAACATATATTAAGATAATTTATGTTTTAATAATTATATTTTTAAAAAACAAATCTAAAATATCTATTTTAGTAAAAAGTACTAATTTTTTAAAAATAAAATAACAAAAACTGTGTCATAATATATATATATATATATATATATATATATATATTTTAAGTTTAAAAGTTACTAATAACTCAATCTCTTAGTAATCACAAAAACTCGTGTGCAGTTAGGTAATACAAGCAATGTGAAATTCACTTTCAAGAAACATATTTCCAAGATATGGCTTAAGCTTTGCAGAAATATAATTCCATGTAGGGCAGTCCAGTGTAGAAAAATCAATTCGTTTCCTATGGAATCAAACTTGGGAAGCTGTGATGTAACCGATAAAAATCCACTGGGCTTACAGAAATAGCACAATCGCATTAAATGAGAATCCAATGGTTTTACAACACAAAAAGGATGGAATGGGATCTGTCCATCAATTTAAACAATCCCATCCATCCGATTCGTCTATCTTCTTTTTTTACATTTGGATGGATTGAACTGAATTTTTATATGGATGGATAGTTGGATAATGGATAATTGGATTAATTTGTCATTCCTAAGGTAGCGTTTGGTCTTAGTTAGAGTTTCATTTTCATCTTCACTTATGTCTGGTGCTTGTGAATCTTAGCTAGATTTGTCGATGTACTTGTGGATTTTTTTTATCCAAGATGATGATTTTATTAAGTCCAAAGGACAGCTATATCTACAGTTAATACCAAGCATGTTCCCTCATATATCAGTTCATCCAAATCATCAAAGTAAATAAAAAATTCCTAAATTGATCATCCAAGTAGTGGTGGAAGCCTCATTCTAGATTTCTACGTCAAGGAAACCATAGCCATGACTCAAGCTTCAGCTCTTATACTCAATACTTTTGACGAGCTAGAAGCCCCCATTGTCACTAAACTTGCTACTATCTTCCCCAAAGTCTATACTATTGGTCCTCTCCACACTCTTCTCAAGACCCAAATGCCTATCAACAATCAAGATGGCCAATTGAGAAAAGAAGATAAAAGTTGCATAACTTGGCTTGACCATCAAAAGGCAAAGTCAGTTTTGTATGTTAGTTTTGGCACTGTGGTGAAGCTGTCACAAGAGCAGCTTTGGAGTTTTGGTTTGGTTTGGTGAATAGTTTAAAGCCTTTCTTGTGGGTCATTCGATCGGACTTGATCACTGGAGGAGAAAATTTGGGTCACGATAATGTGCCATTGGAGGTCCAGTTAGGAACTAAAGAGAGGGTATTCATTGTGGATTGGGCCCCGCAAGAGGAGGTTCTGGCCCACCCTGCAGTGGTTGGAACTCCACATTGGAATGTATTGCTGAAGGTGTGCCTATGCTTTGTTGGCCGCAATTCGTTGATCAAACGGTCAATAGTAGATGTGTGAGTGAGGGATGGAGGATTGGGCTTGATATGAATGGGACTCGTGATAGGTTCATTATGGAGAAGATGGTGAGGGATCTGATGGAGAATCGGATAGAAGAACTCACCAAATAAGCAAATGGCATTGCAGAAAAAGCTCGTAATAGTGTTAAAGAGAATGGTTCCTCTTGTCATAATTTAGAAAATTTAATTAAGGATATAAGGTCAATGAAGGTAAGGGATTAGTACTATAACTAGCCCCAATGCATTTTGCTGAACACCAATGATGAAATATATTACATGTCCTATGTATTGCTTTTAATAAACTACCTTAACTTCAATAGTAAAGCTTGAAATTTGGTCTTTTTATATATATTGCAGTGTATGATTAGAGTTGTAAAAACTGGCAGGTCGGCCTGTAAAAATGTAGGGTTTAATATTTTATTTTAAAAACTAAAATAATTCTCGAGTTTTTTTTAACTTGATTCATTAAAGATCGTAAAAAGTTTAAAATAAAGTCATAAAACTAGCAAAAAACTTAGGCTACCTATAAAAAATTCGTAAAAATGTAGGGCTCTAACTTTTGTTTTAGAAGCTCGAACAACTCCCGAACTTTTTAGTCCGGCCCGTAAAAGTATGATATCCACATTAAACGACGGGTAGCTTGGATTGACAGTTTTATGCATGACCATATACGCCTATATGTAAAGTTGTATGCTAACTTTTGTTTATTTTATTCTCATTGCTAAATTTTTTTCATTTTTTTACATTGCAATATTCTTTTTCTTCACTTTCATTCCAATCCCACTTTTGCTCCAAACTTTTCTTTAATTGCATTGTGGTTTAAGAAACTTTGTGACGAATTACAAGTTACAACAATATTAATTAAAGAGCCATGATGGATTTCTCAAGACCATTTCATGATGGTCTCACAAGTAGCATAGTTAGACCACATATTGATACAATAAGTTTGAACTTTAGGGTGGAGTTGCTTTGTGGAGATGTGTCGGAGAAAGAGACACCGGTATGCGGATGACATTGTTGGAGCGGTTTCTTTGGGGAGAAACAGTATCTCTGCACACACACGGTCTCTTTTAAAGAAAGTGGGACCATGAGATTATTATAATATTTTCATACGTAAAATTAAAAAAAATAACCGATGGCATTAGAAAAAGGTTGGTTGCAACGGCTAAATTATGGAATGTGTATTAAAACACTAAAATGTTGGTTGCAATGGCTATAAGTATAAACCCAACGATAAGAAAAAAAACGGTAACTTTATTTCGTATAAATAGGGAAAGAATGTGTAATTTTTTTTTTACAATCAAACAAACCTTTCATTCAAATTTGCATCTTTGTATTTCATTGTCTTTCAATTAAACCGTCTTTTTGCTCAAATTTTCATCTTTGCATTTGCTTGTCTTATTTTCATGGATCCCAACACTATGCCAAAAAAGGCCTTAGAGGGCACTTGCAGGCTTAGAGGGCGCTCCCGTGCGCACTAATAGCAACTGCTCTTGTTTGGTCAACAAAACGAGGACGCTCATGGAGCGCTCTGATATAAAGCAAAAGAGGGCGCTCCCGTGCAGGCTAATAGGGCGCTCCTTGGAGGGCCCTCCAATACAAAACACGCAAAGCTATAGAGGGCGCTCCTTGGAGCGCCCTCTTTTTGTTATAACAAGGGCGCTCTTAGGAGCGCCCTCTGTTTGATTTTTTTTTTCAAAACAAGGGCGCTCCATGGAGCGCCCTGTTTGTTCTTTTTTTTTAAAGTGATTTAACCTGCATATTTATTTCAGTCTGATCCCAATGGCTTAATCCAAAATCATGCATATTAATTTCTTAAAATTCAAACACTTAGTCATACTATGAACAACACTTAATTAGTAAACAACACACATATCAACTTGAAACAAGAATTCAAACTTGTCATAATATGAATAGTTTCTTATGCAAGATATAACTTAGTGGTGTAAGTATGAATTACCTATACAAGTATGAATCTTAGACCAAAAACATACAGTTCATAAAGTAATATATTTAATACGAATTTACAAATCCAGACTGTCCAACCATGGACAATTTAAGAATAAATTGTATATTATGTCAATCATAATATACAATTTATTCTTAAACAGGAAACTAAGGTTAATGCATGTACATACAAATAACCTAATAATTATAGTTGACAGAAAAAGGATAATATGATAAAGGATATACCTGATTAAAGTCAATCACCAATCAGCAGTGTTGAATTATAACTAGCCCCAGGAAAAAATACCTTTAAGAAAAAAAGACAAGTCAAAAAATATACTCGCTCGTAATAAAAATTATTAGTCCTAAAAATTTGAGCAGTATTTCATCTATTTCTTTAACATTCCCAAATTAAGGAAAAATAATTTTAACTCTAAACCACCAGCTATACCAGTCCAAAAGAGATCAATATGAGTAATATATATTTATATAACTTCAGAAACTTCAATTCTACCGAAAATCCGGCAGAGTTTCCCCTGTAAATTGGACATTTCCAATTTTTAGAACTTCACCTGAAACCCAGAAAATACCAATGCAGTTTATAATGTCCAAAGCACTAATACAATTCAATAACAATAGGCCTCCGTGGCCAAACATACTACAATAACAATTGTCATAATATAAATAATTTTAACTCTAAACCACCAGTTATACCAGTCCAAAAGAGATCAATATGAGTAATATATATTTATATAACATTACTAAATCTAATATAATAGTTATTAAGCTCAAATAATCACTAAACTACACGTACAAGTTTCAATTTGTTCAAATATTTACATAATAATCCAATATAACAAAATTAGTATTTACATAATAATCCTAATTATTTTAAAAATATTAATATTCCTATTCTAACTAATTGCAAAAAATACTAACATACAAGTGCATAAACATATGGTGCATGTGGCAAAAAAAGTGTACATTAACAGAAAAAAAACACAATTGTAGAAGGCATGGTGCAACAGAAAAAATGAGCTGTGTAGAAGAAAAAAGCTTCAGCAACATGTTAACAAAAAAACAGTAGTAAGGTTTAGGGTTCACTTACCCTACCACCTCCTTCACGGCGGCGCTGAGGCTGCTCGGAGGAGACGCGGACGACGCGACGGCTGCTCACGGACGACGCGACGGCTCACGGAGGGCGAACGACGAAAACGAGCAAGGGACGGAGACCGGAACGGGAGAAGCTTCACTGTCGCGAAAGGGAATGAGAAGGAGGAAGAAGGAGAAGGAAAAGAGAAGGGAAGGAGAAGGAGGAAGAGGGAAAAGGGGAAGCTATGGAAGCTCACGGCCGAAAGGGAGAAGGAAAATGGAGGAGAAGCTCTCGCGCGGGCCTTTCAAAATTCTGGAACTGAAAAAAATTAAGTGTATTTGATAGTTTATAACAGCAAACAGGGCGCTCCAGTGGAGCGCCCTCTATTACCACCTACAAGGGCGCTCAGGAGCGCCTTCTTTCCATCAGAAAAAAATCACCCAGGTAACAAGGGCGCTCACTGGGAGCGCCCTTGAAAGTAGTCAAATAGGGCGCTCTCTGGAGCGCCCTCTATTTTAGAGGGAAAAAATATTAATTAAATAAAAGAAAAAAGAAAGGAGGGCGCACACATGAGCGCCCTCTATTTCACAAAAAAAAAATTAAAAAATAAACCAGGGCGCTCCCAGGAGCGCCCTCTATTACAGGGAAATAAAAAAAATTCCTTGTGTACGAGGGCGGTCAGACGGAGCGCCCTCTATTTTAGCTTTACAGGGCGCTCCCACCCAAATTTTGGAGCGCCCTCTATTTAAAACGATCATTGTGGACAATACCTAACACGGGAGCGCCCTAAAGACAGTGCTCTAATATCCCAAAATTGTTGTAGTGCAATCAATACAATCCCAATATGTATTACAATTGGATGCAAATTTAGCAGAGCATATTTGGGAACGTTTTGGTCACGAAAATAATCAAAATTAAAAGCATTTTGGCTTTTGTATTTTCTTGATGTATTTTTACTAATTATTTAATGAAAAATGTTCATATATATTTTTTAAAAATTTAAATTTTGAAATGCAAATATTATTTAATTAAAAGTAAGTATATATTTATTCAATGTTAAAAATTTGATATACTAATATTTAAATTTGTGATGAATAATAAATTAATATAAAGTGAGGATGGTGGGATCCATTTAAGAAACTTTAATAGAGTTGCTGGGTTGGAGAAAAAAATTAGTTGAGTTGTTTAAAATTATAAAAATGATATGATATTATAAAAATACGTGAAAAATTATATTTTATTCAATGTAACAACTCATGTGAGTTGGTCCATTGGAGATGACCTTAGAAGCCTAAACTGTACATATCCAACCTAGTGCATAGTTCGCTAGAAGAGCATAATGCCCATCTAGAAGTTTCTCTAGAGCTTTACGACCTGCATATACATATGGACGATGTTTTCTGACAACGCAATTTGATTGCATCTGGTCCCATTCTTCCTTAAGGACAAGGCCAAATTGTGTGTGTGTGAGAGAGAGAATAAGAACTAAGAATGACTTGTAATTTTAATTGATGTCACACTTTAATTGGAAATATAGGAAAAAAGCCACAAAGATAGAGAATGTGATTTTGATCTTCCACTGTTATTGGTGAGGTGCAAAAGTACTGTAATGAATACTTCCACTTGTTTCGTGGAAATTATGAGATAATTTGAGGCTTGAATTACGATCAAAAGTTTTTTTATAAAGTACTTAACAACAAAGGCTTAAATATTCAAGAATACAATATCATACTGAAATTAGGTGTACAAAAGGAGACGACGATATGCCATAGTAATGAAGCATTAGGTCCTAGAATCTAAAGCCAATATTGTACTAAGGTTCATTGGATTCATGTATTCGATGGATCCAATCATGAATTTATCTACGATTAATCTATTTGCTCTCTCAGAAGGATGGAAGGGGTCCCAAAATGCATATAGATCCCTGTTTGGGCACAAGTTAGAAGCAGGAGTGCATAGTCCAATTCCATTATACGCTCCTTGACCACAACATGCTATTTTTGACGTAACAAATCCTGTATATAAAATAAAAAAGACAATAAATACTTTCAAATCAGAACATATTGCATAATAATTAGAAAAATTATTAGAAAATTATAGTTGTGCAATAAATACTTACAAAATTTTATATAACATGAGAAAATAATAGAAATAGAAAGAAAGAAGAAAATTGTGGGATTTGGCTCACTACTGTAGTAAAAAAACTTGGTGCAATGCAATCATTGAGAAGAAAACACAAGAGCATGTTTCGTTTAACGTTAAAATGTGATAAACTCATATTTCCAACCATTGCGTTGAGGAATTTAAACTTGAGTTTGACCAATTTCAATACTAAATCAAATATACACTAAATCATTTTTAGACAGTTTAGATTAAGACCTAAAAAATCTAACACAAGTCGGAATTTGAGTAGTAAGATCTCCATCCTAAAGTCCCGATTTGATGACAATGTTGAGCATACCAAGACCTAAAGCATAATATGTAATAAATAATGTGCTAAAAAAAATAGAGAAAAAATATGTAAAATATATAAATTTTTTATATAATTACCTACCTATGGTTAAAAGATCCGGATTTTGACCACTATATCATATTGTTTTTATATTTAAGTAATCACTTTTGAAGCTTAAAAATAATATATCTAACGCTAAATATGCTAGACTTTGTTTGGAATGAAAGAGATAAGCATTATATTGGCATACGGCAAAAAAGATTAGAAGGTTCTTATTGGAGTGTGTGATATTTAATGTCACAGATACAATTAATAATGTAATTTCCAATAAAAAATTTCTCTTTTTAATTCCTTAACAAGTCTCCATCTTAACATTTCCCAGACGATTAAGCCCGGACGACACTAGCTTTTCATTTATTAAACATAAAATTAGAAGAGTTCTCATTTTCATATTAAAATCCAAAACCCCTATGGTGATGTTAGTAGCATAATTAACTGGACTCTAGTTTCTTGATGGTGGTCTCGAAGCTTCTTAAATATGTGTTGTCATTGTACATGTGGGCCAGTGCAATCTTGCATTTGATATGTCAACTATACATGACAGAGTGGTCCCTCTTTCCCCAAAAGCCAATTCCTCTTCCTCACACCATTTATAACCTGATTTCTATACATGACAGAGTGGTCCCCCTTTCCCCAAAAGCCAATTCCCCACACCATTTATAACCTGATTTCTACATATCGATCTATCTTATTTGGCTATGGTAAATACAATCAGTGATTCATAAATATCTTTTTTATTAGTTATTTTTTTTACTTTATAGATGTAATGTAGACCAACAAATTATGAATAATTGGATGATTTTAAATTATCGTTTATTAAGAGTGTGTTTGATAAGACATTTCAGTTAGATAAAGAGTGTGTTTGGTAAAATTAGCTGAAAAGCTAGCTGGAAGCTGAAAACTATTGAATGTGTTTGGTAAAACTAGCTAAAAATGGTAAAATAATGATAAGTGGGGGGTGGTTGAGTGCTAAACTTGTAATTAATTTTCAGCTAGTAGCTGAAAATTGGAGCTTTTTCAAAAAGCTACCCCAAGTAGCTTTTTAAGAAAAGCTTGTAGCTACCCAAAAAAGTTATCTTCCCAAACATTGTTGAAATGGTTTCAGGTACTATTTTCAAATTTCAGCTAGCTGAAATGACAAGCGAAACACACTCAAAAGTTTAAGTTGGTAGATGAAACTATTTTATTTAATGTTTGGTAAGATGGCTTTTTTTATGTAGCTAGTAGTTTTTCTAGAAAAGTTGCTTGAGTTAGTTTTTTTAAAAAAAAACTCTCATTTTTAACTATTAGCTGAAAATTTATTACAAATTTATCTTTCAACCACCCACACACATCATTATTTAATAATTAATTATGTTTTTGGATGTCATTTTACCATTTTCAGCTAATTTTACCAAACACATTCGATCAGATCAGTTAACTTTTAAACTTTCAGCTAATGTTTAGTTTTCAGTTAGCTTTTCAATTTTCATCTAATAGTTTTATCAAATACTTTATAAATTAATGGTGCAAATAATAATATAAGAATATACACATAAAAAGCAAAGGTTAATCGGCATACCATATGCTTCTGGATTACCAACGAAATCCAAATGCATTTCGAAGGCATTTGCATAAATGAAGACATCTGAACCAATTTCAGTGTTGAGCTGGGTGAGAAGTTGGGTGAGTTGAGGATTGAACAAATTAACAGCTCGTTGGAGATCAACCGCACATTCCCCGTTTCTGCTATGCATGGCCAATTCTGCAGGCACACAACCTAAGGGTCCTGTCCCTGTGACTAGAACCCGTCGTGCTCCCAATTCATAGAGGTTCTGCGTGCATTTAATTGAGTGTTACAACACACACATCTTACACCCTGAAATCAATGTACGGAAATTTAAAGAGAAACACAGAGGGAGCATTGATTCTCCATTTGAATTATGGTTGCCACGCACTTAATATTCGGTGATGGAATTTATGTGGATTTTAATACTAATAGGTAGAATGCATGCTGCTTTCAACTGCCAATTAAATACTATCACCTAGTGAGCAACAAGTACTCTTCTTGAATTTGAATATATGGACTCTTGTCAAACATTTATTAATTGCTAGCCCTCATCATGAATAAATAATTCAATTCATTACTAAATTTATATTTAGTGCCTTTGTCAAGTTATATAGTACTATGTTTCCCTAAAAACAAAGATACTATAGAGATCCACTTTATAAGTTTTGTTAAATTTACTTCATTTAGTTATATTTTATGAACACAAATATATAATCATTAGATTGAAAGTTATCAATAAATAGATTAAATCTATAAAAATTTATGCAATTTATAAACTAATTGATATTTCATAACATTAATTTGATATATAACATATTTTTTAAAATTAAATAAATATCAACTATAAAATTACATATTTATAAAATTTAAGTTCTAAATTTTGGTGGATATAATAATTAACATGTTAACACCTTATGCCTTATTATTTAATTCAATGGAGTATGTGTGTGTGACTACTTTCTTCACAATAAACATTTTTTTTAAGCTGAACCTCATAGAATTCCCCTTCTTTTATATACTTTTATCCAAAAAAAAATTCAGCCAATCCTAACGTATATGGTGGCATGAACAAGTTAAGTAGAAGAAGAGGAATACCACAAGAATTTTGCGATACTCAGAAATGAGGAAGACAACATAGTCAGGAAGAGCAAATTGGCGAGATCTGGCAGAGAAGGGAACCAAGTAGTAGTTGTTGACAAAATCATTGCCACCTAAGGTTATGAGCACCAATGCTTGCTTCACTAAATTTTGTGCTTGCTCTTCTCCAATCAGTGCACTTACCCTCTGCTGATACTGTCTAAAGTACTGCAATTGGGCCGTAATTCGGATTATGTTTATCTGCAAATTAACATTCATATATAAATAGTTACATTGCTAACATTTTAATTTAATGGTCCACTCATCACATATATAATTAATTGATTTCTCTTATTAATCAATTTCTTGTAAAACAAATTGTACAAGAAGATACCCCTAGCTAATCTGACAGTTCGTCATCAACTATACTCTGCAATAATACTCTGTTCATTGTAGTAATAATAATTTCAAGGTAGAAAGAGAGAGACATTGTTACTATATTTGAAGTTCATAATAAGTGCATAATATCTGTTGCATTTTGAATATATACTACTACTAAAAAAATTAGAAACAAATGCAACCACAATATTAAAGTCCCAATTAAGGTTGTTAAAGTCACTACTACACTTAGGATTCAGCACAAATGAAATACATAAAACATATTTGGTTTAGCGTTGAAACGTGGTAAACTCACGTTTTCAAAAGACAGAAATAGTTGTGTTCTGAAATCCAAACTTGAGTTTGGTCAGTTTGAACTTTAAACCAAACACACACATAATAACAAAATGCAACTTTAAAATAAAAAATGTTGACATACAAATTGAATTCCAGTGTCATTGAGAATTCCTATGCCAGCAGAAGCAAAGTTGGCTCCTACAAGCAGCCTCTCACCATCAAGCTCTGGACTCAAATATGGTAATGTGGGTTCTGAACCAATTTTCTCACCTACAACATGCATCAGCTTACAATAAGAGAATATATATATATATATTGAGGAGATATATAATGAATATATATAATATATAGTTCATTAGGACCGAACTGATGATATCAGGAATGTTGAGGCCGTTGGAGAAACGACCAGAGGCTCTATGAGCTGGAGAATCAATGCCATAAGGATATGAATCGGCACGGGCAGTGGTGGCTAAGTAGTTATTATTGCCATTGTCCACAAGAGAATCACCAAAAACAAAAAATGCTCGTGCCTCTGCTTGTGGAACTGCAATAATATTGCACCAGATGATCAACATGCACACAAATATCATTATAGAAGAAACAATCCTTGGGTTCTTTTCGTCCATGGGATCGAGTGTCTCCTACAAAAACCACAGCTAATGGTGAATGCGTGCACTCCTTATCACTCTAACTAAGATCCTGCACTCGAATGAGAAAGTTAAGTGACTTATATAATGCTCAAGCGTTGTGATATTAAATAACTTTTGCTACCACTAGCACACATAAAGAAAGGAAGTTATGATGTGTGAAAATGTTTTTTGTTTTTTACTCCCACCGATGCTTACCGAAACGCTAAGGGCTGTTTGGTTTGAGGAAACGTTTCCTGTTTTTTAAAATTTTACAAAGGAAAAATTGGAAATGCTGAAAACAGCCAATTTTTGTTTCCAGCATTTCCAGTTTTTCTTTTGTAAAATTTCAGAAAACGGGAAACCGAAAATGGAAACAGGAAATGAAAATGCAAATCAAACAGGCCCTAAAATTGCAATATTATGGTTGCATATTACAATTTAAACACTAAAAATTCCACTAAATCATATAATATTGCCACGTTATTTAATAAAATTTCACTCTTGGAACAATTATTAGTCACTCAAATAATTAATAATGTGGCAATATATAGTATATATAACAGAGTGATATTAATGTTAAGATCGATGCATAAAATTTAATTTGACTACCTAGAATTTATAGAGGTTCGATTATTTTTAACAGTGTTACTGTGTGTAATTAAATGCAACATGGCCTACGGCTAGCTGTTGTTTACCATGCTCATCTCTTGAAGTTGCTTTAGTCTTTGCTGTCACAGTATGACCATAGTTATTATTGCACTTTTGCATTGTCTCCAGAATTTACTTCCCCAAGCTCTGCTGTCTGCTGGCCTGCCCCACAGCCACAGGGTGGTTCCAATTATCTGTTTCTTAGAGATAAAATAAAGTCTCTTCTCTTCTCTTCAGAGAAAATTAAATTTGAATAATGGGATTTAACTGACTTTGCAGATATATATCTCTCATATGTTCATATTTCCTATGGTTCATGTCCTACCTCCAATGAAAATAGGGATGAAAGAAACTTTGTAAAAAGGAAATAGGGATGACAATGAGTAGGGTTTGGGTAGGGTACTATAGTACCCGTCTCCATACTCGCGTTTAAAAAAATAAACTCAGACCCGGACCTAGACCTACGTGGGTAACGATTCTAGATCTAATTTTCGCATCCTTACTTGTTGGGTATTTAAATACCCGGACTCGCACTCGCACTTATTACTTGCATTTTTATTAACTAAAAATATAATAAATCAATTAGGAAATAAAAATTAATTAAAAAATAACTCTAACACAAATGAAAAATAATCCATAGATTTTTCAAATTTAACTATAAAGCAACTTTGATATGTGGAAGTGAATCAGAAATTAGAACAGTGTGAGGGGAAATGGAAACTAGTTCAAGTTTTGCTATTTTAGTGTTTAGAGTTACAAAATTATAACATTTTTTAAAATTATAATATTTAAATTAATTAAATTAGTAATATATATTAATTTTTTTACTATAAGACATATTAATATTAATTAATTTTTTGGAATAATATAAATTAATTAATAATATAAACATATATAAAAATTAAATTAATTATATATATTATATAAGTGCGAGTATGAATAGAATTAAGTAGGGGTGAGCAAAACCCGGCCCGTCCCACAGACTCGTCCCAACCCAAGCTATTCGGCTCGGGTTAGATCCTGTCCCGCATGAAAAATTAGGGTTCAATCGGGTCTCATTCAATAACTCGGTATCGAGTTAGGATGGGTTCGGGTTAATCTTCGGGTTACCCAACCCGTCCCATACATGTATATATATAATATATAACATTTATAATTTTATATTACTTAAATGCTTAACATCATTTTAAATTTCTAGAGATTTTTTAATTTAACTTTTCTCTATGATAGAGGCTCTATTTAATTTGAAAACACATTCCATACATAAAGTTATATAATAATATAGTGATATTTTTCTCTTAACAATATTTGAAAGTTCATAAAAAAGTAAAATATTAGGATTTAGAGTTTGTGGACAGGTTTCTTCGGGTTGTGGACGGGTTTGGGTTTCAAGTAGTTTTGTACATTGTCGGGTTTCTTCGGGTTTATGGACGGGTTCGGGTCTGAAAATTTGGTCTGATAAAAAGTTAGGGTCGAGTATGGGACGGACAAAACTCGTCTCATGCTCACCCCTAGAATTAAGTACAATAGTACCTGTATTCATACCTATACCCATTAAAAATTACGGGTAATTACACAGACTCAAACCTAAACTCATTTGGTGGATAACTACTCTACTCGTTTCGCGTAATTTTTGTAGGTACCCATTAGGTCATGATCTAATTGTCACCCCTAATTGGAAAAGCAAGTATCTATGCTTTGATGGTGGCGTTAGTTTCATCAACCATCCGTTTGTTTTGGCGTTTGAACAATGTAAAATCATGGTTTCGTGGAATTGATTTTAAATCATTTTCGTTTAACGTTCTTCGTAAACTTGCACCATTCATCTCAACCATTGATTTCTAAAATCAATTCTACTCGACTGTAAATCAAACGGATACCAAGTGTGTATTTGGTTTACCCCAAAATCACGTTTCAAATGAGTAGCTTCTGCCCAGATCCACGTTTGAAACGTGGATCCAGTGTAAACCAAACACACCACAAGTCTATCCTGCTATCATTTTCGATCTATTTTTTCTTTCATATTTAAGATTCCAAAGGTATAAACCATTCATTTGAATACCAATCTGAATAACATTTTTTGGGCGGGGATGATTAAAAAATAGAAAACTGTTGAGAAAAACAGAAAATTAATTGGACTATACTAGCAAATTAGTCCATCAAAGATTCCTGATCGTGCAGTTTAGTCCCTGAGAGAGACAAAATTTCAAAATGGTCCCTGAGAGATTGCTTCGTCATGCAAACACTACTAAAATTTTGTTCATTTCCTACGGATTTTCCTACAAATTTTCGTCAAAAAATTGTAGGAAACGCATTTCCTACAAATTTTCTTATAAATTTTTCTCCATAGGAAATATGCTCGTGGGTAATTCATTTCATATGTAAATCCGTAGGAAATATCCACTGGTAAATTCGTAGGAAATTTTTCGTAGATAAATCCATAGAAAACATTCAAAGATAAATTTATAGGAAATTTTTGTAGGTAAATTTATAGGAAATTTTTTGTAGGTAAATCCATAGAAAAAATCACAGGTAAATTTATAGGAAAATTTTTGTAGATAAATTTGTGGGAAATCTTCGTAGGTAAATCCATAGGAAAATTCTAAGTTAAATTTGTAGGAAAATTTTTGTAGGTAAATTTATGGGAAATTTTTGTAGGTAAATCCATAGGAAAATTCAAAGGTAAATTTGTAGGTAAATTCATGGGAAATTTACGTAGGTAAATCTACCTACCATATGAAAGTTCAAAGGTAAATTTGTAGGAAATACGTTTTTTTCTTGGTGAGGGTGTTAGCCATGACAGTGGGTCATATTCTAAATATATATAATTCTCTCAACTCTCACAATTACATATGAGAGGGACAGATTTTCAACTTAGCTCACTTGAAAATGATGTTGATATTGATTCTATATTATGCTCGGTCTAGCAAGCCTATTTATATGCAAAATATTTACATTAAACAAATGAAAACTTAATGAAGAAGAAATCAGGCGCAGTAGAATTTGGGTAAACTTAATTAATTAACTCACCTGATTTCTATTACATTAAACAAATGAAAACTTAATTAAGAAACCCACTGTAGACAGAGCAATTTTATATACATTTCTAATTCGGAATTTAATGTTGGAATACAAAACCTTGCAATTAGCATCACTCAAATTTAAATTGAGTGAAATAGATTAGTGAAATAAATTTAAATATGAAACCTTAATGAATTCAAGCAATTCAAATTTAAACAAGAACTTTCAAGAACCAAAACCCAAAACAAAATATCATGGTACAATTGAGTGAAATAGATTTCATACCATGACATAAATGAAGAACCAAATGATAATATGGGCCACAATTTCTTTCCAGCAAGCTTTGCAAGTGCATTTAAACAAGCATCATTTCCCTCAGAAGAAGAGTATGGCTGCCACCAAAACCATAAGGAGAATGGAGAAATTTAGTTAATATTACCAAATAAATATTTTAAAAGGAAAAAAAAATCTTATCCTGACTGCAGAATCAAGTGACATTTATTTCAAGGTTAATTGCCAAAAGAAAAATGTTAAACAAAAATTGTCAATGGTTCATTTACAATTCAATTCTTAAAAGTTAAAACTTGAAAGTGATATCTAGGTTGGGTACTTACAGCAGCCACAAGGGTGATTGATTTTGCACAATTGGGGTGATTCAGCCACAAATTCTATAAGTTATGTCCTTAGAAAAGAAGCTTATCAATAATTGGTGTGATATGTGTTTAGTAAATCACCAACTGGTGTGATCTGTGAGCCAAAAATCTGAACCTTGTGTGAAAGAATGTCACCACTCTCATGGCCCTTCAAGTTCCAGTATTAGTGCCAAAACTATCACATTGTATAAAAGTCATTTGAAGCTACAAAACAAACAACCTTTTTGACCTTAGATTAAAAAATAAAAACACACGTACAACAAATTCCAATATAAACAAATGTAACAAAATCTAGAGTGTGGTATGAAATCAAATAACGTGCTTACACGAGGCAACAACATTCAGGCTGAGCTACTTGGCTTTTTCATAAGCTACACTGATTGATCTTCACAAGATTTGAACAATCTTTGATTCTTGAGAATCCTGGATGGTAAATAAATCTTGGAGCACTTGAGAAATCTCAGAATGGCCAGCACTCAATCACCTGAACGCTCAATGGAAAAAATTAAAAGAATTTGTCCTAGCTTCTAAGTTGCAAAACTCACTTTTCACTCCATCATTGAAATCTCCTCCTCAAGTGATAGGAAACAGGAATTCCTTAAAAAAAATCTAAAACAACATCCTCTAGGTCCTCAACAGAATACTTAATGTAGTTCTTTGGATGCCTCCCACTCTCTATGTGGCTCTTGAACCTCCCAAGGAATGACCTATATGATATAGATATCTGAAGCTCCTCCCTAAGTTGTGAATCTGGTATCAACCATACAGCTTGAGTCCTATGAACCTCCTCAAACATAGCATTGAAGGTTAACTTTACAGTAATCTATCTAGAAGAAAGTGAAAATAAAGGTTAACTTTTAAAACAACATGCCCGAAAATATTCCTATATGCATTTAGATTATACATTAAGCCTGAAGATTTCTATTAGTGTATATGTTTCACTTTTTTGGCCTGATTAATTTTGAAATTATTAGGATGAAACTAAGAGATAGATATTGTTTCTTTCATCAGGTTAGCAGGAACCTCACAACTACAAATTTGTGAAAAGAAGCCATCTAAAATTAATCTCTAGCTACTGTAACCTTATTTTCTATAGTATTTTAGATAAGCCACAAGGGTGATTTTGCAATGGTTGAATCACAGATTTTTCAATCATTTCCACATGATCCTTCAAAGTGTACAAGCAATCTCTTGGTTTTGGGCTCTTGCCAAATCCCAGCAGGTCTATGGCAATCAATCTATAGTTATGATTTACATTTTCAGAAAAATATGAAAAACTGTATGAGTCCAAAATGAGGAAGAACAGAGAAATCCATGCAAGAATATGACATTCTCAGAAGGGTTTCCCCTGCCGTTCACACCACTAACTGCCAAACATAAATTGCCAACAATATTAGCTACATAGAAAATAAAAGAATCACAAAACAATAGGAATTATCAAACTAGTAGAATTGAATTACCCTACTCATTAAGGGCTCTTTCACAACAAAATGAAGTTTATAGTCACCACCATTCACCCATGAAAGGCAAGAAGCTGACTATGTGGTGTACACCCCCTGGGTGCTACATTGATTATGTGTTTAAGAAGCTGACTCTTGATGCATAAAGAAAAACCTAACTAAGAGAAAGATAAACTTACTAATTTTTCCACTCCATGTCTCATAAAAGAAAACTAATAGAAAGAAGAATAAAAAGGCTAAATCCAAACATCAACCATCAAACCATCCCCTTTTTTGTAGTGACTGCATATGTCAATCAATAGTAATTGATTATATACCTCAGATGAGTCACCAAGATGTGAAATTAGCAGCTTATCATCTCCTATTAAAAACCTGCATAATTTACAGTAATCAAGCTAGTATAGCCTCATAAAAGGAAATACTGAAACTAAAACTAACCTTGATGAATATAGCCTCATAAACTTCAGAAGTGATCTACATATACGTCTATTGGTTAATAGCAAAGTTTCCAAATTCTGAAAAACGCAAATATGCATCCAGATGCAAATGAATTAAAAGTCATTAGAATAACCAAAGATATCTTTGAATATTATTGATATCTAGAGATTCTAGAAGCGTGCATCAGTAACTTCAACATTTGATATCCTATTAGGAACAATGACAAGGTTCAAGTCCAGGACCAAGCGATATTTAATCAGATTTAACTTAAGATATATTGATAAAGCAGAATTGATCTAGTTTTCAATGTCAAATTCATTTTTACTACTGATATACAAAAAAAATCCAAAGATATTCTCATAAACCATAGACTTAACCAAAGATTTAGAACTGACAATTTTATTATTACTACTAGTTGATGTATCAACTAGAACTGTAACAAGAGAATTTCAAGACTTGAACCCTATCTTGTTTCTCTCCTTATCCAGGTTACAGTGTTAATACATTGAGTTTCCAATTCCGAGAAGGTACATTGATAAAATTAAATGCAGGACCACAAATCAGATTCTAAAAGGAAGAGCTAACAACTAATAATCGGTCAAAATGTGTGAAAGTAATTGATCAAAATGTATATCTAACAAACTAATTGTAAAATAGTAATTGATGATTCAAGAGATTCAGGAAATGTGTTATGTGGAAGAAATGAGATTAATCGAACAAGATTAATAACAACGATAACATCTGCGACCTTATTAATGGCGGAGATGAGATCAGAGAGATGTACCTGACTGTCTGTGGCTGTCCTTGGCTTCCTCGGCATCGAGGAAGGCACCGATCTCCCTGACTCCCTCGACGAAATCGCTAATGACGACGGAGAGCTCGGGTACAGAGGCGACCACGGGCGAGGACGAGGGAGGGGATGGCAGAGGCGACGATGCCGGATACGACGGCGTATCGCTTCTGGTTGACATTGATAGCGGCGTTGGAGATGCTGGAGTGGGAAAATTGACACTGAAGCCCTCATTTGTAATGAGGTTAGGCTCACAAAACAAACAGAGGGAGGGTCTCAGGTCTGAGTATGAGACTTTGAATGAAGAATTCGCAAATTAAATAATTAGAAATTTCACACCTAAATTTGTAGGAAACCATTTTATGGGAAATTTTTTAGGAAAAATTGTAGGAAATTTCTAAGAAAAAATTGCAAGAAGCGAATGGTGGGTAAATTTATTGGAAACAGATTCGTAGGAAATATTCCCAAAAAAAATCGTAGGAAGTTTTTAAGGAAAAATTGCAACAAATAAATAGTGGGTAAATTTGTAGGAAGTTAATTTATAAGAAAATTCTAAGCAAAATATTATAGGAAAATTTGCAAGAAATAAATTTGTAGGAATTTTCCCAATAAGAATTTATAATAAAATTTATAGGAAATAAATTGTAGGAAAATCTACAAGAAAATAGTTTATAGCAAAATCTGTAGGAAAAATTTGCAAGTTAATTTGTAGGTAAAATTTCTTATAGATTTAATTTCATGCAATTAAAATTGACTATAATAGCTTCTAAAAATAATTGGTAGGAAAATTTGTAGGAAGTTAATTCGCAGGAAAATCCTAAGCAAAATATTATAGAAAAATTCGCAGGAAATAAAATTGTAGGAATTTCCCCAAGAAGAATTTATAAGAAAATTTGTAGGAAATAAATTGTAGGAAAATCCACAATAAAATATTTTATAGGAAAATTTGTAGGAAAAATTTGCAAGTTAATTTGTAGGTAAACTTTCTTATAGATTTTGATGCAATTAAAATTGACTAGAATATCTTCTAAAAATAATTGGTAGGAAAATTTGTAGGAAGTTAATTCGTAAAAAAATCCTAAGCAAAATGTTATAGGAAAATTCGCAGAAAATAAATTTGTAGGAATTTTCGTAAGAAGAATTTATAAGAAAATTCATAGGTAATAAATTGTAGGAAAATCCACAAGAAAATAGCTTATAGGAAAAATCTATAAGAAAAATTCACAAGTAAATTTATAGGTGTAATTTCCTACAAATTTTCATACCATTTTATTTTGCACCTAATATTATTTAGAGATTTTCCTACAAAAATTTTCTACAAATTATTTTCATAGAAAAATTCCCAACAAAATTCATTGTTTCTTGCAAATTTTGTTACAAATTTCATAATCGTAGGAAAATTTTTAAAATTGTAAAAAAATCTGTAAGAAATTCCTACAAAAAAATTTTGTAGGAAAAAACGGTAGGAAATAAGCAAATTTCTAGTAGTGAAAATGGTCAAAAGGTCATTTTTCAAGGACTAATGTGCATGATTTTTTAATGTCTCAGGGACTAATTTGCTTATTTTTGCTTGTTTTTCAGGGACCATTTTGCACGACAAGGACCATTTTACATGACGGGACTATCTCTCAGGGACCATTTTGGAATTTTGACTCTTTCGGGGACTAAACTGGACAATCAGGAATCTCTCAGGGACTAATTTGCTAGTATAGTCAAATTAATTGGGTATCATGGGAGTAGAGAAAAGAAGAGGATGGTTGAAAAAGTTTTTGTTATTCAATTATGCATTTCTAGGAAATAGAAGTGGAGATTGAGAGATGTGAAAAGAAAAGTCTCATATGGAATAAAGTCCAAACCAAAATATGGTTAAGGAAGTAGATGGGAATTTGAGAGAGAGAGAAGGGATCCAAAATGATGGACAGATTTATGACTTATATGATGGAGGGGAGTTAGATAAAATTAGGTAAAAAAATAATTTCGTGAAGAAAGTGGGAGAAGTACAATATAGCATTAAACAAATAGGCAAAAGTTATCGATTAATTAGGAGAATGGAGGGATGGGATTGGAGAAGAAATTTCTTCTAGTGAGAAAGGGAACTAATTGATCTATCATTTTTGCACTCTATTAGATATAACATCTTCAATGAACCAAAAGGATAGGTTGTGGCACCATTAACCTTTTTAGGATGCTACTATGTGAAATCAGCACATACTTCTTTAAGTTTTTTTGGAGCAAGTTTGTAACTTTGAAAGTGATTGCATATTCACCTGAAAGATGTTACTTAATAAAGTTCCTTTGAAATTTAATTTGCCAAAAAATGAGGTACTTCATCAATGTGATGTCACATGCATTTCTTGCTATTCTTTTGATGACAACACATACCTATTTTTTTAGTTTAGATTTTCTATAATCACTAAATGCAGTATCTATATCAACCATCATCTCTTCAACTCCATCAAACAACAACAAAAATCACAAATCTGATTCTTTTAAATTGGGAAGTCATTTTAAAAGATAAAGTAAATAATTATAACTATTAAATTTATAAATCAACAGGTAATTAAGATTATAATCACATGCATGCTCATGTACAATAAATATGAAATCATTTAAATTATAATTATTAATTTTCAAATCAATAATTAATATATACTCACCCTCTAAAGTGCTTCCTTAAAAATTAAATCCAAAAACCACTTCTTACCATTCATAGGACTAGTATCTTGTAATGAGGAAAAGTTGAGTTTTTTTACAAATAATTTAGTAACTAGTAATTAGTATTTAGTATATTTATCTAGATAGAAATCAAGAAGTCTTTAACTCAAGAAGATCTGACATCTAATTGAATTTTTTATGAAATAATTAATTATTAAAATTAAATGAGAGCATTTCAATAAGAACTTTATCAAAGAAAAAAAAAAACTCTACTACTTATCCTAAACCAAAAAAAGTTCTACTAAAGATGAAAGTAGGCCTTAGTGATATAACAGTGCCGAGTTGAAGAGCAGCCCAAGATTGTTGAAAAAATGGGCCGAAGAAAATGATTGTTGAAAAATCATAAACGCATTGTTCGTGTTCTTTTTATTTTTTTTCTAAACATTGGTCGTGTTCTGTCGTGTGCACATATGACCAAACTAAAACAAATGGTGCACATTTTTTGTAAGCCAGGATCCGTGACATGGATGGGGTAGTGTAGTGGTCAACAAAATTTCATAAATGTTAGTGCAGTACCCCCCACTGCAACCATTAAAATTGAGCACATGGTGAGGACCACTAAATCTAAAGTCTCAGCAACTCAAATGTCACTCTCAACAATGATCCTTCATGGCCACAAAAATAAAATAAAAAACAATCATCCTTCAACCATTTGCTCTGCACCTTCAGCGTGATTGGGAACTCACAGATTAACAATTTGTTCGCTGCTAGAGCAAACAAAATAATGAAAAGCAAAGTTGCAAGTAGCAAATCATACCTTGTGTCTGGCTCTGTTTTTTTTTTTTTTTAATAAACGGAAAATTTCCAGTTAGATCTAACATGTTAGATTTAACAATGTAGTAAAATTTCATCCTTAACACGCCTTTTTTTTCCGGCCTTTATTTTTAGCCTAGGCTTAAAATGTGAAGTTGTTGAGTTCGGGAAATTTTCATTTTAAGCTTATGCCCCCAATTTCAGAGCGCAAGGATGGATATCATATCCAACCTTATGTCCGTGGAAATCTAGGAAAACTTAACATATCTATAAATGTTTAAATTAATTAAAATTTAATATACATGATGATAAAAGTAATATAATATAATTCAACAGTTAGATTATTTGAATTCATATTTTATAAAATGTTATGCAGTAATGTAATTCTAAAAGTTTTTTTCGCTAAGAAAAATTAATATATTAAGGGCCCATTTGGTGCACATGATAGGATATGATAGGATAGGATAAGAGAGTTGGATAGTGACATGATAGGATAAGAGCATGATAAGCTCTTATCCTATCCTATGTTTGATGTACACCAGGATAAGAAGACAGATATGATTATTTTATCCTATCCTACGTTTGAGATGGACAAATTATGGTAGGATAGGATATAAAGAATATTAAAATGACAAAATTACCCTTATTACAAATTTATTTTTTTTGCTTTTTAGCAAGCACACATAAATAAAAATTTATTTTTTATTAAAAAATATTTAAATTTATTTTACAAAAAAAAATTAAAAATATTAAAATTAATATCAAAATTACACAAAAAGCCGTTATTATAGAGAGAGAGGGAGGAGAGAGAGAAAGGAGAGAGAGAGGAGAGAGAGAGGAGAGAGAGAGGAAAGAGAGAGGGGGGAGAAAGAGGGAGAGAGAAATAGGGGGAGAGGGGGAGAGGAAAGAAAGAGGAGAGAGGGAGGAGAGAAAGAAGGGGAGAGAGGAGAGAGAAAGTGGGGAGAGAGGAGAGAGGAGAGAGAGAGAGAGAGGATAAATGAGAGGAGAGAGAGGAGAGAGGGAAGAGAGGGGAAAGAGATAGGAGAGAGAAAGGGGGAGAGGGGAGAGAGAGAGAGAGAGGAGAGAGAGAGAGCAGAGAGGGAGAGAGAGAGAAATAAGGGGAGATAGGGAGAGGAGAGAGAAGGAGGAGAAAGAGAGAGGAAAGAGAAAGAGAGGATAAATGAGGAAGAAATTTTTTATCTTATCTTATCCTATCCTATCACCCTAACCCAGCTCCCCCCTCAGGATAAGAATTACACTAGAAGGATAGGATAGGATAAGCAACAGGATAAAGTTATCATATCATGTTGGTGCAACAAACAGATGATAAGTGACAGGATAGGATAAAATTATCATATCCTGTCCCTTATCCTGTGCACCAAACGGGCCCTAAAAGGGAATACAAGGGGTACTCCAACCCAAGAAATAACAAACAGTGGGAATAAACCCAACACAATACCGAGTCCCAAAAACAAAAACAGGACAAATACACACCTAGAAAGTTTCCATCCCTTGCACCTATAATACAAACCTAATCAAAGAAATAAAAGTAGCATTCTCATGCACCTCAAACAACTAACCAAAATACAATGGTAGAAAAAACAAAATCCTGAGTCCGACAAGGAGACAAGTAGAAACTAAGAAACAACAACCAAGAACACCAAAACAAAAATGAAATCCAATATCCAAAACAGGCCGACCAATTGCGTTAAGCCACTTGCAGCAGAAATCCAAATGTAAATCACACAATTAATCAGCACCAGCAACATGCCTCAAAAGAAGTCCAGGCAAACATTCGGGGAAGAGAACCATACTGAAAATGGATATGTAAACGATGAATCCTTAGCCCTTATCAAATTCCATGACCTAATTTTAATTAACTCCAGCAAATCACCAACCTCTACAAATTTTGCAGAGAAAACACTGTCATTTCTAGCTAGCCATAATGACCAAATAGTCATCCAAAGAGTTGACCACCTGGACCGATTAACAGTAGAACAATTTGCAATTCCAATAAACTGAGCAAAGTGTCCTTGGCCATAATTATTTAAAACAACATAAAAACCAAACCAGTCCAAGATGAGAATCCAAACATAGTAAGCAAAATGGTAATGAAAAAGTAAGTGAGAAGTAGATTCATCATCAATACCACACCAAACACACTCACAAGAGGTATTTAATAAAATTCTTCTTCTGAGCAAGTTTTGCTTAGTTGGAATTCAATCCAATAAAGCCTTCCAAGCAAAGCCAGAAACTTTGGAAGGCACCAATTTAGACCAAAGATACTGATGAAAAGGAAAATCCGCATACACACTATCATTAATAAAAACTTTGTAAGTTGATTGCACTGTGTAGATCTCCTCCGTTGTTGCCTTCCAGCACCACCCGTCTTTGTGATTTTCCTATAAAGTTATAGAATGTAGATCTAGTACCAGATTTCTTAATTGCTCCTCCTCCCACTGAAATAAAGTCCTCCTCCAACTCCAATTCCACACAAACCCCCTCTAACCTAACAACCATACCCGCCACTGTATCTTCTTTGTTAAGAGCAATAGAAAACAATCTATTATATTTCTGACACAAAACAAGAGGACCACACCAAATGTCTTTCCAAAATTGTGTACACTGTCCATCCCCAACAACCTTTACACATCTACTAGAGAACCAATCATTTGTAACACATGCAACACTATCAATACTCCACAAATCTCTCCACCACCTAGAACCCCTAACCACCTTAGCGTTAATGCTCCCCACTTCATCCCCATAAATTGAAACTAACACCTTATGCCACAATCTACCCTTATCCACTAGAAACCTCAATCTCCACTTGCCTAACAGTGCAAGGTTAAAAGCCCTCATGTCTTTAATACCCAAACCCCCATATTTTTTTATCCCTACACACATCCTCCCAAGCCACTCAGGGGATCTTACAGTGATCCTCATCCCCACCCCATAAAAATTCCTAAATAGAGATTCAAGTTTAGTAATAATAACTGTTGGAGCCTTGAAAAAGGAAAGGAAGTAGATCAGGATTGAGTGAAGGACAGATTTCAAGAAAACACTTTGACCGCCAAAGGACAAGTTTTTTTATTTCCACCTAAACAACCTTTTCCGAACCTTAACTAGCACTGGCTCCCAAGTCTTTAAACTTCTTGGATTTGCTCCAATAGGTAATCCCAAATAACAAAACGGAAGACTTCTCACTTTACAATTCAGAAACTGAGCCATCATTGTTAACAACATGCTATCTACATTTACACCAAACAACTCTTATGAAAGTTGACTTTGAGACCAGCCACCAATTCAAAAAGTTGTAAAACGGATTTGATAGCCCACATGTTTTGCATAGTCGCTTCACCAAAGATAATGGTATCATCTGCATATTGAAGATGGGACACTACCTCTGATTCATGACCAGTCAAATAACCACAAAAATTTTGAGTGGCAATGGCCTTGCACATTAAAGCATTAAACCCTTCAGCACCTAGAAGAAACAAAAAATGTAATTCTAAAAGTTTATCACTTGATATCAATTGATGTTGTTCGATATATATATATTGGACATAGATCAAGTTACTCCATTTAATATTTTTTTAATATTGAATTTTATCAAACCAATCATTGGATTGAAAATTCTGTGTAAATAAATCAAATGCACTTTCTGCGGAAGATTTAATGAAAATTGTAGTCATTTATTTCTCTCTTATGAATTTAGGTAAAATGTTTGGCAAAGGTGCTATGTTTGGTTAGGTGTGAAAATTGTACTTCCAAGATATTGCATTGCTCATTTTTCTCAGCATACAAGGTCTTTAATTTTCAAGTAAAAAAGCAAAGGAAGTTGCAGTCTCAATTTGGTTTGTTGCCCTGGTCTGTATGGCTTCACAAGAATGACACCTGATTTCAGGAGAATGACCTAAATGCAAAAAAAAAATGGAGTTAATTATTATAAGATCTTGGTCTTGAGTCTTGATTTTTTGATTTTGGCTTTTGTATTTCTGATTAGTTTTGTAATTCAACATTATGTTTAGCAAACTATTTGTCTGATGATGGAAAGTTTTATGATTAATTTTGTTGTATATGGATTAGGAAACCCCTTGTTTTCACTTATTTAACATTATTTTTGCTTTACTTATTAAAAAAACTTGAAGCACTCATGACCTTTGACTCCAACAAATACTTATGAGACAAAATTTATACCTAAAATTCATTCATTTCATAAAGGAGGCTCCAGGTTAATTTGCCTAACAGTGTCACTTTTGAATCCTTTGCATCTCTGACCCTAACCCACCCAATTGTTTTAGTTTTGTAAAGATGATGATAATATAATATAATAAATTAAAAATATATTGTGTATTATGTAAATTAATTGAAACATATTTTGTTGTATGGTATTAAATGTTTTTCTTTATAGTACAATTAGTTATTTCATCATATCTAACCAAAGTTTTATGTAGGGATGACAATTGGACCCATATAAGTTTTATGCACATATACATTATTTTATTTATAAATTTATTATAACACTAATATTTAATATATTTATTTATAACGCTATCACACAACTTGTATTTATTTATAAAAAATTAATTTTTAATAACCATTTAAGTAAAAGTATATTTATGTGAATAATGATAATCATGCTTTATTAAATTATAAATTTTTTAATTTGATTTCAATCATAACTAAATAAAATTTTAGAATTGTATACATTCCATTATAACTTTATGAGTATAAAAAGTTTTGCAAGTGTTGTGAAGTTTGACATAGAGAAATTTGATGAAAGAGTCAATTTTGGCTTATGGCAGATACAAGTTAAAGATGTGTTGATACAATCAGGATTACACATGACATTGAAAGGGAAGACTTCCAATGTGGACGACGAGAAATGAGAGGAACTAGATTTGAGAGTGACAAGTGCAATTTTCCTGTTTGGCTAAAAATGTTATTGTAAATGTGCAGAAAATGTCGATGACCAAGGAGCTTTGGGAGAAACTCAAATGGTTATACTAGACTAAGGACATCTCAAATCAATTATTGTTGAAGGATCAGTTTCACAATTCATGCATGGATGAAAATACAAAAGTTTTTTAAAATCTTGGTACGTACTCTCAATGGTATCATTTCTGATTTACAAGCTATTGGAGTCAAGATTGATTAAGAAGATAAAGCGCTAAAACTTATTTGGTCTTTTTGTCTTCCTATGAGCATATCAAACCTATTTTGAATTTATGGAAAGAAAACTTTGAATTTTGAAGAAGTTGCTGGTAAAATAATTATTTCTAAAAAAAGATGACTGAAAAGTAAGGTTAACACTTAACCAAATTCATTGTTAGTTGTTAGAGGTGTGCCTTATTGAAAGAAGTACCATGGAAAAAATATGGCATGCTGAAAATGTGGAAAGCCTGGGCATATAAAGAAAAATCGTTCAAAGAGTAATATTAGAAGAAGGCTCTGAGTTAGATGCAGACAATGTCTCTTGCATTGAGAGAATGTGATCTGCTCTAAAAATGATATGTGTATCCTTATAACGTTACTGCAATATCGTCATGGAAAATAATAAATTATTGCTAATGAATCCATATATAATTGCACACAGGTATTGGTTGATATTGATGTAAGGTGTGTGATGGATTATGTGAAGAACTTCTAGAGACTGAGCTTAATGAAAAGGATGACACAAGGAGGAACTGGAAATCGAATATGACATGGTGGCGAGAAGAGATGAAGATTAAACACAACGAAAGAGATGAAGACTAAGTTTATATTTCACATAATATATCCACCCATCATTACGGTTCTATTTCGCCTCACACCAATAATCACTTCTTTGGTTCCATTTTCACTATTTCTTTAGTGTGCCATTAAGCTCTTCTCTGCAATTTCACATGATCCATAGTATCCATTTTTCCTTCCGTAATTGGCACTGTTAAATATTTCATATTTATATCGGATGGCCTCTAATCCTTTCTCACCGGGCACCATAGCATAGTGCTCTCGGGACCCTAAATCAGCTTGATTTTAACAAGTTCAACTTAATATAATAACAGATTCAACGATACGATTGATTTAACAAGTGTCCAACCTTGCTAGGTCTATTTTTTTATTAAATCGATCAGACCGGTTTAATATAGATAACATAAGCAATGTTGTTAAGATCGAGATCCTACCCGATATCAGGAGGGGGGTGCAAGATTGTAAATTGTGGGATCATAACATGGATCGTAAGATCCTGCCAGAATTCACAAATGATACATAAAGGGATACTTATGATAATAATGACCTAGATAAAGAAATTACTTGTAAATCACAACAATACACTAAATTTAAAACTGAAAATTCATAGTCATTCATAAGTCATTGCTCATAATCATAATTCATAGGTCCTAAAAACAACTTATAATAAGTCATAAACTCATAACTAGCTATCCTACAACAAATCTTCCAAGCGCCCCCAATCAGGATAGTCATCATCCAATGGAGCTTCATCCTCATTTTCATTAATGGCATCTCCACCACCACCACCATCATCAGTAGCGGGAGGAACATCTAAATCATCAATAAGTGTGTGTGCATCACCTCAACTAGTTTGGATTAAGTCGTCTGAATCCAAATCCAAAGCATTTTCCTCCATCTCCTCATCCCCATCCACAACCCAATCATCATCAGAGCAAACATCCTCAAAGCCAAAGTCTTGTTCTTTCCTAGCTTGCTTTTTCTTGCTCAATCTTAAATTAGCCATGACAAATACAAGGTCATTCATGGTCTTTTGCTTTAAAAGGTTTCTTTTCTTGGTATGAACCTAAACAATTACAAAAATCAATTAACACATGATAATAGGTTCTGGGTAATTTTAAGAATGAAATAAATTCATTTCTAAAGTCTAAAATCTTACCATCTCAAAGGCACTCCAATTACGCTCACATCAAGAGGAGCTACATGTCAAGCTCAATACACGTATAGCAATTTTTTGCAAGTCTGTATGACCATCACTGTAAGATTCCCACCACTGTGATGGAGTTTTATTTTGAAGTCCAACTATAGCAGCTGGACTACCAAAAAACTTAGCTTTACTTTTGAAGTCCTTAAGTTGGCTATCAATCTTATTTACTTCCCTAATGTTTCCTCCCATCATCCTTGTCAAATAATCATAAAGCCCTCGCTTAACTTCAAAATCAGCTTTAAAACCCGGACTATAATGCAACATTGGGTTAAAGTAGTAGCCTGCAGCATGCAAAGGCCTATGCAATTGATTGTCCCACCTTTGATCAATGATCTCCCATAAAGGCAAGTAACTAAAGAATGGGAGAAAAATTTAATTAGTTTCTAAAATCTAAATTCTAAACTATGACTCTAAGGATATAAATTAAACAATTAAACAAGTGGAAGAAATTTTGTATACCTTTTTTGTACTCCATTGAAGTTACTTTGTATCTTCTCCTTAGCTCGATCCATCTCTTAATAGATAAACCCCATGGCTGGCTTCTCATCTAAATCAACCAAGTGTAGCACTCTAACTAGGGGAAAAGCACACCTTGAGCAACTCATAACATTTTTCCAAAACTCTTTATCTGTAACCAGATTTTCCACCAACTTCCCATCCTTAGTTTTTGCACACATACTATATTTCCACTGCTCTGATGTGAAAATCCTTAACAATTCCCCCTTATTATTATGCAAGCAACCTAAAGTCAAGTTTGATGTGGCAAATCTAGTTGCAGCTGGTCTAATCAAATCTTTTTCCTTTGTAAAATGATGCAACAAAGTAATAAGGGAAGTTCTTGAATGGATGTAACAAGTAATTTTTTTACCACTTGCAATTGTATCTTTATGGAGTGGCAACTTCTTCTCAAAGTCCTCCAACATTAGATCAATGCAATGGGCAGCACAAGGATTCCGATAAAGCTTCTTTCTTTTCTCCATTAGAAGTTCTCCAGCTGCTTTATAGTTGGCTGCATTGTCAGTGACAACTTGCACCAAATTCTCTTCACCCACCTCCTCTACAACATCATCTATCATCTTGAATACGTTGTCCGCTGTTTTGGAAATGCTAGCTGCATAAATTGACTTAAAAAAAAGGTTCCCTTAGGACTATTTACCAAAAAATTTAGTATAGTCCTAAATCTTCTTAGTCTCATCAACTTCTTCCATACTTCTGTATGTTCCTCCAAGATCTTCTTAGTCTCCTCAACTGTTTGCTTCAAGTATTTCACCCTAATCTCATGATAAGAGGGTGGTTTATATCTAGAACCATGTCTTGCAACCAACTCACACATTCTGTAGAAGTCCTCACTCTTTGCCACATGTAAAGGAATAGCATTATTGTAAAAAAAATCTCACTGTTTGCAGGGCTGCCTCCTCCCTCAGATTTTTCTTTAACATTCCACTAATGGTGGCTTGAGTGATCACTCCCCTTTTCTTGAAAATGCTTCTAGGAGTCTCAACTTGTACTAATTTTCTTTTTCCACTATCTGCAGCAACACCAACTTCTCCCACTGCCTCAGCTTCTTCAACAAATGAGTTTGTCTTCTTAATTAAATTAGTCTTCAATGAAGATATTATGTCCCACATATATTTTCTGACATTATCAGGGACAGATTTGCATGCAATCACATCTTTTTGTGTTCTAGCCAAATGATGTTTCAAGCTGTACATTCCCCTTGTAACCACGGTTTTACAGTAGCTGCACCTTATATTTCTTGCTCCCACATCAACTGAAACTCCATGCTTCCATGCCACATCGCTTCTGTTTCCAGTTGCATTTCTAGGCAAATTAAAACCTCGAACTCCACTCACAGAAATAGAGCCTTGGTTGTTAGTTCCTGCAGCAGTTGCATTTCCTGTCCAAGTAGCACCACCACCACACCCACTAGCACCACCAGCACTTGCCATCTTCGACAGTCAATAGTCAACACACGGTAGCATATAGAAGCGCGCACCAGACCAGAGACCCAAGAGAACGATGACACACAGAGGCGCAAAACAGGGACGAAGACGCACAACCAGAGATGCAAAACAGGGACGGAGTCACACACACAGAGAACGACGCACAACCAGAGATGCAGTTGCACACATGGACGCAACAGAGAGTCGCGAGAATAGACGATGAAAAACTCAGAAGAGAGACGCATAACAAGGACGCACATACGCAGTTTCAAAATGAAGACTCTAGAGCAACGAAAATAGAGTTTTTTAAGTTGGGTCGTGCGACCCAACTCGGAAAAATGGATAAAGTGAGATCGGAAATCTCGCTGCGATTTCACGATCTTACAATCTTGCCCAGCGATCTCACATAATCACTCGTAGTTTCCAATCTTACTGTGCGCGTACTCGAACAGGCTCCCAAAAATTGTAAGTCCTATGCATATACAAAAATTAGAATATAAACTTCTCTTTGTAATTTGATGAACAAAAGTTACGGATAGGGGTGCGAATAGGCGAGGTCAGGCCAGGCCAGGCTTTGGTTAAATAGGTCAGGCCTATATATTTTAAAAATTCAAGGCCTAAGCCTGGCCTATTATCTATGATAGGTTTTTTTTTGCCTTGCCTGGCCTCTTTAGAAGTCTGGCCTGTTACCCTATTTAAAAGCCTTTATATAAAAAGGCCAACAATATACTATTGGGTTGGAATTGGGCCGAGTTAGTTTTTTTATCCAATGACATTTTTTATTTGTAGTAACTTTTTAAAGTGGATTATTTCTTATTGGCCTAAACCAAAATCATCAGATTTTAAACTAAAATAAAAATTCTTATCTCAAAATAATATAAAATAAAACACAAAACAATCTGCAGTAGATCACTCTATGCCCAGAATCATAGAAATTCTCTATGCCCAGAACCAGAAAAATCCTTAAGACCTTAACAATCATGCAACACAAAGTAATAGAAAAATAATATTTAGGAACAATACAACTCATTTTTTCTCACGGTTTGTTTCATTCTTCCTTGATCCAACGTTAAAAAACATCAATAAATAATGAAAGAAAAGCTAAAAAGAAAAACACAACATTCAATGGAGGAACGAATTCATTCAAGATCAAATTAAGAGCTCTTTTTTACTGACAATAAAAACGGAGAACGACTTCTGCAAGTAGAGAACGGCGACAACTTACAGTGCAAAAGGACGATGATGACTGAGTCATAGTGATGAACGATAAATCACGGAAAAAATCGACATTGTGATGAAGGCTATAGGATTCTGAGACGATGTGTGATGACAGCTTGGAATGGGGCGGTGAGGCGGTGGTTCGGTGCAGTGGCAGCGACGTGCACAACGTCATGGATTGATGAGCGACGACTATGCTTTCCAGATGCAGTAGGAGATGAGTGATGGATTGATGATGGGTTGGGTGGGAGAGAGGATGGGAGACAGGTAGGGTTTTCAAAAAAAAAGAAAGGAGAGAAAATGGGAGTAGATTCAATCTAAACTTTTATATATTTTTATTTTATAAATATAATAATATAATTTTAAAATATAAATAGGCTAGCCTATCAGGCTTCAAAGGCTTTTGTATAGGCCTAAACCTGACCTTTTTACATAAATAGATTTTTCAAGAAGTCTGAACCAAACCTTTTAGTTAAATAGGCTAGGCCAGACTTTAAACAGGCCAGACCATAAGCCCCTGTCAGCGGCCTGATCTATTCTCACCCCTAGTTGCGGAAAGCCAGAAATGTAAGCCTAAAAAGCATAAGAAATTAAGGAAGAAATGAATTCGGATTCTGTGCTGTCCGAATTTGGTGCTATTGGTGCTATCGGAAAATCTGGGTCGTCTGATCTTAATCGGACGGCTCAGATGCCGAGATGTTTTTTTAATTCTGATTTACTATCTCGGCATCTGAACCGTCCGATTAAGATAGAACGGCCCAGATTTTCAGACAGCACCAAATTCGGACAGCACATAATCGGATGGCCCAAATTTTCGAACAACACCAAATTCGGACAGCACATGATTCAAATCCGGAAGAAATTAGGCACGAGGATTCTTGTGAGAACAAAAAGAGGAATTGGTGAAAGGTGTTCCAAGCCAAGATTCTACCGCGAAAAGCGTTAAAAGAAAAATGTCCATAATGTCTTCCTCTTTCAGACCTTCACCTATGTACACTACTAGTGTTTAGGGATACGACTATATAATTTAAAACGAGTATCATCATCAATTCGATACTCGTGTACTAGCAACTTCAGTTTGTTTAATCCTCTTCAATTTTTTATGCATGTCACTTTTCATTTCTGCTGATGTAGCCGAATGTCCAATCATGATCATGCCAATGCTGTGCTAATACAGTAATACTCTTTCATACTCTGCATACACAGCTTCGCAAAATTAATTTTATTGTTATTTGTTATTGCCAATTATTTGTTTGTAAACTTTGTATCTTATCTTATTTAAATATATAATTTTATAAAAAAATTACTTTTGTTTATACATGCTTACTTAACATGATTAAAACTGTGTTTCCTTCTTCCTTTGGTTGCTAAATATAGATTGATTCAGTTAACAATGACCAAAGTATTTCGAAGCAAGGTTTGGTTGAACTTTCTTTCTAGCTAAGAAATCTATTGATTTGTTGCTAACGTAAAATTCAGGGTGAGGGGATGGTGTCTCGGTCCAAGGCAGGGAAAGCCTCCATCCTGCGACCTGTCACATACGAAATCTTGTCTTACTCCACTCGACAAATTTGGGGTTTGACATCTATTGATTTACATAAATTAATCTTATGGCATGCTTTAATTTATTAAGCCAACTAGCTAGGACTCTCACGAGCATTTTACTGTAAGATTAGAGGTGGCTTTTTCAATCATCTCTTTTTGTTAGGGTGTCAATAATTATACTTATTAATATTTTATTGATTTTTCTAACTTGCATAGAATAATAAATTTAAAGTAAAATTTTTTATTAAAATATTTAATATCACTAATTAAGAGTGAAAAAATTTAATTGAAAAAAAATGAAATATTTAATATCACCAATGCATTAAATGTTGTAATAGTCATAATTTCCAATGAAAACTTTTAACTTTTAATTTATGAGTCCGGATCCGTTGACACCGGGTGTCAAACTTTAAGAGTTACACCTCTTAATATTTTTTGTAAAATGAGAATTTGATCAATCCAATCATTGAATTGAAAGTTCGTATGAAGTAGATCAAGTTTATAAAATTTCATAAAAATTAAAAATTACTTGATATTTCATCAAATTAATTTATTTTAACATATAAATATGTTTTTAAAATATAAGTAAAAGTCCACTATAACATACCTACGAATGTCCAAATTATCTGAAATTTGATATACATGATCATGAAGGTAATATATAATTCAACGGTTAGATTGATTAAATTCTCATTTTACAAAAAGTTAGTAAGATGTGTAACTCTTAAAATTTGATATCTGGTGTCAACAGATCTTAACTCTTTATTTATTATCTTGTGCAATGTTACACATGCTAGAAAAATTATTTTAATTATTTAATATTAAGGATATTTCTAAAATAAAATTTAAAATTATGACATTATTAATTACAATTAATTGGTTTTAAGACATTTATTTGGTTTTGATGATTTAATCATATGTTTCTTACATCAATTTTTCTAACATGTACAACATTGCATATCATCATAATAAATTAAAAGTGGAAAACTTTTATTAAAAATTATAATCATCACAACATTCAAATTACTGATAATATTAAATGTTTTTTCAATAAAATTTTCCACTTTTAATTTATTATCTTGTGCAATGTTACACATGTTAGAAAAACCATTCTTATATATAGGACCAGAGGTAGTATATATGTACAACATTGGTATCAATTTAAATATTTAATCTCATATAAATTATTCAAATTTCTCAACATTAATTTAATATTATATAGTACCTTAAGTAAAATGTAACCACCGAGCACGTGAATCAGCTGGTAAGGGGTTGTTCCAACTTAATCAGTGGTCTCGAGTTCGAGCCCTGGGTATGCATAAATACTCGGAGGTAGAGCTTTGCCGCCCATAGAGGTCCTACCCGTTCCTCAAACAGGATTGCCTCCCGTGGAGGATACCTGTGGTATTGCACAAAAAAAAATGTAAATAAAAAAATTATAACATCTTTAAAAAATAAAATGCTTAATAAAATATTAACTAGCCATTATCACTATCCTTATAAAATTAATTAGTCTTTAAAAATAGTCATTAAATTAATCAGACCATAAATTAACCGTTTCATGTTTAAATATTATTAATTTCATCTACCATTTAATTACAATTTAATTATGAATTCAACTGACTGATCTAATTTTAATCATTATAAAAAAATTACCAATTTGCCACTAAAATTAGGTTAATAATAAAATATTTGAGTAGTGTATATAAAAAAAATTACTAATTCAATCTCCTAGTAAATCTTTAAAACGTTGACCGGAAAGTATCTCCAAAAATGTGTAAATGTAATAGTACATGACAGCAAGAAAAGGTTAAAATGAAAATAAATAAGAAAATGAAATTGGTGCAATTTTGTTTTTATGTTTTTGTGGCATGTGATGCATCTTTTACTGCCCTTGGCGCAACGATATATCCGGATCGCCGTTCCCGCGAAATACGTTTATTTTGTTTCACACTATATTTCTTATTTTTAATTTTTTATCCCACAAAAGACAAATAATGAAAATAATAAAATAATAAAAAGAAGGTAAATGCCCTCAGCATTCAGGAATGGAAACACGTAAGCGGGCCCCACTCTCCTATGCGTCGGGATTCGCGACAGCGAAACAAGTCTCCGTTAGTGGGACCCACACTCCTTTCTTTTTCAATTCCACCGTTTCCATTGAAAGCGAAACGCTCACATCACACTCACTCTCACACTTCACGCTCACTTAAGACCCTGTTTGGCGCGCCGGCTATTTTTTCTTTTTCTCTTTCACTGTACTAACGTAATCAATTATTTTTTCTTTTCTTTTGCTCCTTGAAACAAAAACGCGGCACATAAATACAAAAACGAAGAAAAAAGAAAGAGAGAAAGATATATACGAAGATGAACGAAGAAGAAAAGAAAGAATGAAAATTTGATGATGAGGATGGAGGATTAACCCAAACAGTAGCCTCATTGCAATTCTTTACTTCGCTTTTAAACTACGTCGCTTTACGTTTTCTCATTACGTTTCGGATCATTGCAGCCGTTTTTTTTATTTTCCCCTTTTTCTTTTCGGGTAAGCTCTGATGTTCTTTGATTCCAGAGTAAAATTTTAGATTGTGTTGTTGGATTTGGATTCTACATTTTCCATTTTCCATCACTTTCTTCTTTTGTGTCCTTTATTTATTGATTTATTTATTTATTTTGAGGAGGTAAGTGTGGAGAAAATAAATGAAGAAAAAAAGAAATGGAGTTTTGAGTTGAAGGGAAACGAGTTGATCGGTGTTTTTTAATTTACTTCTTCTTGATCGGGAATGTGGGTTTTGTTGCTCTTGAATTTCTGTGAAGAGGGTATCTTCTTGTTTATGTTCTTCTTACAATGCTTTGTCGGCGGCTAAACAGACCTCTAGCTTCGTATTAATTTTCTGAATTTTTCTTTCAATCATAAATTTGGGTTCTTTTTCGATTTTTGGCTATTAGAAATCCATCATTTTCGTTATTAACTAGCACCATAGATATCACAGTCATGGTTTTGTGTATTTATTTATTGTGTAATGATGTATGCGGTTCTCTGTTTTGGGTTTGTGTTCTGTTTTGGGTTCTGAGCAAAGGTTATGCCACGGTAAGTTTTTGTGTGAAGTTAGCACCAAATTTAGAAAGAAAAGAAAAACTCATTCTTTGCTAATGGTTAGTGTAATTAAGTCCACTCATGTCTCTGTTATGGAAGTGGTGAGTAGGTATGCATCATCACTTTGTTCATTGAATTAGAATGTTCATTGAGTTAGAAAGTGTATGGTTTTACACAAGTCTATTTGCATTTCCGTTTGTGCAACACATTCAATTATTTCCCTTTCACGTGGCTATAGGCCATATTCTTTCAGGACAATGTCAAAATCATGTTTCAATGTTTTCAGGATCAATATTACTATATGTGTTTGGTGCCATGAAAAAGGGTATCCTCTTTAATGTGATCAGTTTTTTCCTTCATAGATCATTTTACTGTTGACTGTGTCATGGCTTGAACCCTTCACTTCACAAACTTTGTCTCTATTTTTCAACTATGGTTTATTTTTTTCTATTTCTGTTGAGCTATTTACTTCTTTTATATTTGAATATGTAAAAGTCTTCTCTGTTGTGTTTGTAGCATTTTAACCGTATTTTACAACTTATTCTTCCTTTTTTCGGGAACTGATGCAATTTTGATCCTTTCCTGCCAGATAATTGCCAGAGTAAGAGAGAAACTCCTCTGCAGCATTGGCTTATGGGAGAAACATCAGAGTGAAGTGTGAAGTTTGAGTGTGTATTGTGTCATGCCAATCAATATACAGCCAAGTAATGGATTGTTGAAACCTGCTGAGGACATGGGATTTAGTTTAGAGCTCAGAAGGATTGGCTCAAAACGGCATAGCAGCTCAAAGACAGCTAAAGAAAGTTCTATATTGCCCCAATCAAATCGAAGTCCAAAGGATGCAGATAAGCTGAAGTCAAAGAGTGGTGTTTGTCCACAACACAGTGATCTCAAACAGAAAGCAAAGCAGCATGCAGAAGGGAACATTAAGAACTGGGAAACTGTGAAGAGAAGTACACCTGAAAGTGATGAGCTTGTCAAGCACATGTCTAATTTGCCAGGTTATCTCCTGCGTACTGATAGAGAAGAAAACATTCAAGAGAAAGCTTTCCATGTTGGAGTTCTAGATTGGTCTAGACTCCAGAAATGGAAGCACAAGCATATCCCAATACTAGCTAGTAATTTCACATCATTCGGTAGCAGTGAATCATCATCAAGAACAGCCACCAAATCATCTACCAGTGTTGGCAGCAAGGAAAAAATTGATGATAAAAAAGGTTTGCTTTCTTCAGGTATCAGGCCATCTTATAGGGAACACCCTCCTGAAAGTAGCATTCCAAATGTCAAACGATTTGAATCTTCTAAAAGGGGAATGAAGAGCACTGGAGATGAGCAGAGAACGACACCCTGGAGAATGGAGTCCTTTGGCAAAACTCACTCAGATATATCCCTTGAAAAGGGAAGGGGGAATGATTATAATAAAAGAACTTCTCATGTCAGAAATTTTGCATCAAATTTGAGGCACCATGAGGCCTCTTGTGTTCCTAATGAGAATGCAAATCGTTGGGATGAAGGAGTTAAGCAGAACATGGAGGGTTTGCTAGAGTATAACCACAAGAAAAAAGAGAGAAATCATAAGTCCAGCTATGATATGGGACAACCATCAGTAAAATCAAAAAACAAAGGGGCTTCCTTCAGTTCTAAGAAAACGAGTTCCAGCAGCAGTGAAACCAGGAAAAAGGTGGATCAGTTGCAGGGGTCAGATTTTGACATTGGTCGTAAACATTGCCATAGCAAGCCAAGTAATATTGTGCTGCTATATCCCCATGAAATTCCCAAATCAAGTTCTTCAGAGGATTTTCAACCTTCTGAATTCAGGACGTCATCTGATGAAAATTTTGCAGAATCAAGCCGAAGTAGTTTGTCATATGTTTCCATTCCTGAGGAGGTTTACACAGAAGATGGATGTTCCGAAATCCCACTTTCAAGTTCTCTGCGTTCTTCAGTTGAGCTTACTTCTTGTTCAGAAACAATGCAACACAGCATTAACACTGATCTTGGTATAGATCATTCTTCTGTTGTGTCTGAGACACCCACTTCCATAATAAATAAGATGTCTGGTTTGCAACCTGGAGCTGCTTGCTTTGGAAAGGATGTGTTAGACACTCAGCTTAGAGACCAGTGTGATTTCAGTAATATGAAGGAGTCACTGGACCAGGAAAGTGCTGAGCTGACAGCTCAGAAGGGAATGAATCCATCCCACCACCGTCGGTTTAGCTTCAGCTTCAGTCGGATTGGCAGAAGTTTCAGTTTCAAAGAGGCCCCCGGGATTCCACAATTTAGCTCCAGGCATGTTAGTGCAAGGTCTGGTCCAGTGACACCTGAATCCTCTGTTCGTTGGGATAGTTCAAGCAAAGATAAGGCGAACAATCAGAACAGAAGCAAGTCCAGCCCCTTGCGGAGGTTATTAGACCCTATATTGAAGCATAAGGCATCAGACACACACCATTCAGCTGAAAGCAGTGGTCACGCACGAAAGGGAAGCATGAATTCAATCAGCTTCAGGACCCTCAGTGTCAATGAATCACAACAGGCTGAAAAAATCAATGGATCATTAATTCAAGGCCTCCTGCAGCTTACAGTAAAAAATGGACTGCCTTTGTTTAAATTTGTGCTTAACAACGAAAGAAAGATTTTTGCTGCTACAAAGAATAGTTTAGCATCACTGGAGAAGGATGATTCAGGCAGCTGTTTTACATTCTACCTGGTTAATGAAATTAAGAAAAAGAGTGGTGGGTGGATAAGTCATGGAAGTAAAGAAAAAAGCTGTGGCTACGCATACAATATTGTTGCACAGATGAAGATTTCTAGCTCTAAAGTCAATGAACCAATCAATCAGAAATCCAAGAGCCAGCGTATGATTAAGGAACTTGTCCTATTGGGTGTTGAAATTGACCAGACAGATCAAGGACAACCAAAGTTCATCCAGAGCACAGAGCTTGCAGCTGTTGTTATTGAGGCTCCATGTCAAAATGTCAGCAATGAAGGACTGCATAGTGATGATAATTTCCTGAAGAAAGGATGCTTAAAGTGCTTGGCAGAAGAGAGATGCTTGTGCCGTTCAAGAGAAAATGATATCTCTGGCTGCACTACAGTTATACTTCCAGGTGGTTTACATGGTTCACCAAATAAAGGTGAACCTTCACCATTGATCTATCGATGGAAAACTGGGGGGCAATGTGATTGTGGAGGTTGGGACATTGGATGCAAACTGCTTGTGCTCTCCAACCAGAAGCAAAGTATAAACATTCCAAAAAGTTGTAAACCTTACCAAGATCGTTTTCAACTTTTTGTACAGGTATGTATAGCTTATATTTTCTACCTGAGGGCATGCTTGTATACAATACAATTATAAATATTGTGGACATCTCATTTACATATCATTACTTGCAGGAAGGAGCTGAGCAAGACACACCCCTTTTCACTTTGTTGCCACTAAAGGATGGATTCTACTCGATTGAATTCAATTCAAAAATCACTCATTTACAAGCATTCTTCATTTCTGTTGCTGTTTTAAGCAGCCAGAAACTACCAGGTTCCTTGGAAATGGGTGTCATGCATGAAGAGATCCTTAAGGAACCCAGTTCCAACAACAGTAGACTTCAGGGGAAAGCACCTGTAAAATATACTCCAATTCCACCGCTCTCCCCTGTTGGCAGAGTTTAAATTAGAAGAGGTTTTTTCTTTTTTTGTTCATAGTTATTAGCTGTTAAGATCTTCAAGTAGTTGAGGAATAGCAAGTTAATAGCATTTGCAAAACATTATAAATGTTATTCTTCCACTTAAATTTTTACACTTTTCTTTTACACCTGCCTATATGAGTTTCTCTATTTGCTTCTACTTCCCCTTTATACATGCAATCTGGTACAGTAATAGCCTGTTCCACCAGAACACCTCTTGTGGCAGAAAACTGGGTGCTCGTTGTACTCGTATTCTTTGTACTAGAGAAACATCAATAAATAAAACCGGCAAGGTTATTCTCTGCACTACTTGAACAAATAAAAATCAGAAATCCTCTCGCAATCTCACTGGAGATTTTTGGCCTGGAGATAAATCAAGCATATACTCTGCATTGACTCTGTTAGACATGATTTACAATATCTGCTGTTGGAAATGTTTGCTTCCAAATTTGAGAAGCATTTTAATAGATTCAATTGTATGTGGCTTGATATTTCTAATCGAATATCTTTATGTAATTAATTTAAGATTTTTATTCGAAATTAATTGAAGGGACTTTTAGTTGTTTCATAAAAAACGAATGTATTTCCTAGCTAAAAGAGATGGCTTCTTCCTAACTTCTCATTAACGAATATAATTAGCACATCTTACTATTGGATGTTTGCTAATTGGTATGAAAAAATGCCACATTGAACACAAGGTTCACAGAGAAAAGGGGAAATAATTTTGCATTGCAACGCCAAAATAATGTGCAAAACATTATTAGCTTTAGTTGGTCCATATTGAGTCTAATAAGACTTAAATACATCCATATGTGCAGATGTACAAGCATAACTTGGAAAAAAAAAAACTAGGTAAGGAGATTGATTGAAATCGGCAGGGCAACTGGTTAATTTGCAGCAAGTTATCATTAAGTCTGTGACCATTTTAGTAACCTCTCTTTGAAATTTAAGGCCTAGATGCTGGAGTAGAAATATTTTTTTTTAGTACAGGAGTAAACTATTCACTTGAGTTTATATCCCAATACTCTGGGGTTTAAACACCCAAGTTTGCACAACATAAATCCTAAGCATGAACATATGTTTTGCCTGAGGATGTGCTGGAGGCACTTTATCATAAAATTCATTAATCCACATGTCACAGCTTCTACAGATCATTTGTGCAGTCAAGTTGTAATGTAACTTACAGAGAGAATAGATGAGTGAAGCTCCAGCACAACACAACAAAATTGGACACATGAAAAGTGAGGACAGATGATGGGCAAAGCCAATGTAAACTTTGTATCTATATTGAAAACTTTGATGTATTCATAAGTCTACTGGGGAAGCATGATGGATACAAATAAACCACTGGCCTTCAATCCTCTCGAACACATTAGTTACAAATTGTCCTCCCCATCTGCCTCCTTTCGTCTTTACAAATTCCATGCAAGTAACATACCCCATATCCCCCCTAACATGAACCTTAATATCTTCTAGTTTAATTTCTAGTGGAAATTCATAGTTAGCCCATACAAAATTCCAGCTTTCAATAACGTCATCATAACCGGATATTCCTTTCAAACCAGGGTGTACACAGCATACCCCATCCCGTTTAGCCCATAGGGCTTGCATGGCTGCAAGGTCACCATTCCTGAATGAATCATAAAACCGGCTGTTTGCTCCAAATACTGTTGTCTTGCTATCTTTCTGAAGGTTTTTGAGAGTATCCCTTATCTCTGCAGCTTTAGCATAGTTCTCTTCAGCAATAGCATTTTGTAGCTCCTCCTCCAAAGTGTTTTCATCCAATGCAATGCTATCACTACTCAATATACCCTCTGAGTCTTCACCTTTTACTCCCTGTCGTCTCCCTGACAGAAACCAAAGACATTTTTAGAGAATGAAACACCCAAGTTTTGCAAATTAATTAGTACAGAAAGGGTCCTAGATGCAAAATCAAGAAAGAAAATAAAAATGGTCAACAATTTTTAAACTCGTCAGCTAAAGGCTAATCACAATATTATCCAAAACTAGTTCCAATATGAATCATAAGGTTTTAATCAAAGATACACTTACTGAGTCTTCCTGTCTGCAACTTGAGACATTGATCAGGCAAAAGACACAACTGATCTCCTCTTCCAAAACTTTTTCCAAAAACTAACCTATTTGGGTTAAAAGAAGGCAGACAAACATGTAGTTTCTGAGAGCTATTGATGAATGAACCTGGCAAGAAATTAGACTCCTTGAATGTAGGAGAAAGTCCCTACATAAAAAATTTAAAATCAATCACTATGAAGCAAGGGAGCACATTTAAAAAGATTATTTTGAATTACAAAATCATATGATGGGAAAGTATAGTTTTATCCTCATTTCTCAGCAATTCATAAAGTCAATTTTCCTCAGTGAAATTCATAAAAGGCCATTTTATTTGCAACTGAGCAATGGAAATTCTAAGCAAATACCAGTTTCTAACAAAGGCCCAATCCTTGAGGACAGAGTCATTGAAAAAGCCTAAATTTTTCCAAATTTCCATTTCAAGTAGTTAAATTAAATTAAACCTAAAGTTAACCCTGGTATTCTTTATTCAATAGATCGTTGATCACACAAAGAAACTCTCATATGGTAATGTTCCAAAAACCTGTACAAGAGACTTCTCGATTCCACAAAATACTAAACAAGAAAGTAGGCGAAATTTATAGTTAAAAGAATGGTCAGCTCACATTGAAGGATAAGGTTGTTCCATAAAGGGCCATAGTTGAAAAATGCTAATTCCAGATTTACAGAGCTAGGAAAAAGGACTTTGATCAGCTGAGCACAAACAGCAGATAGGGATGCTTATTCTGGAAATCACAAGAAACTAGTGATGAGCCTGCATCTTAAATTTCTGTGTACAAATACAAGAATAAAGTATATTTGGATTTCATACCATCACAGGAAGGTAAACAAATAAACTCAAATTATCTAGAGAACAGAATATCAAGAACATATGCATACAAATACAAGAATCCAGTACATTTGGATATCATAACATAACATAAAGGCAAAAAAATAAACGGAAATTATCTAGAAAAGAAAAAGAATATCAAGAACATGAACTAAAATTAATTAAAAAAGGGTGTTACCAAGATTGATGCAAAGATTTCGTCTCATTATATGGCTCTACTCAATCAATATATTCATATAACAAGAATTGGGAAATGTAGAGGGAACAAGTGACAAAGCTGAAGTGTATGAAATCTTTCCATTTTGAGATCTTTACACCCAGGAACAAAATTGAACTATCAAAATGATTATTCAAGAGGAAAAATGAACATTTTAAGCAATTGGGGTTGAGAAACAGCATACTAACTATAGCAGCAAGCATTTAGAGCAACCTGTGAAGAGAAAAAACGAAGACGCAGAGATTGGCGGAGAAAACACGCGCAGGTGCCAATGTCAGGGTGGGCTTCGTTGATTTTGTCAAACGAACTAAAGAGGCTATCTCTTATACAAGACCTGAAAACCTAAACATCCTACTATCAAAACTTGTATAATTTTTTTTATTGGAAAATGAGTGTTTCATTAGAGAAATGGAATTTATACATCATAAAACAATACAACTAAGATAAATAAAGAGAGAAATGTGAGATGTGATGGAGGAATATAGAGAGAAAAAGTGTGTTGTATAAATTTTTGTATGAATAATTAATCTCGTTTCATAATTCATACTCCTTATATTTATACCATATTCACACTTGTATGTAAGTAATATAAGAGAGAGAAATGTGATTGGAAATATGCTAAGAAAAAAATTAGATAGATAGAAAAAAATGTAAAAAGATTATATCAAAAATTACTGGTATTTTCTATTGTATAATGTGATGATTTAAAAAAGGTTGCCATTTTTTTTAAGAGAAAGGAGGTACCACTTAAATAAATGTTTAAATAGACCTAAAATATTACAAGTACGATTCTCTTTGCTCAGTAAAAAAATTACAAGTACCATTCATTTTATCCCATCTATTGTTTAAAAAATGACTTAATCGCATTTGATGTCAGAACTATATTTTTTCTTAATATATAAATGAATATAAAATAAATTATGTTCATAAAACAATATTACTAAATGATTGTATGTTTATATAAGTTGGTTCTGCAATGATTTTTTTCAAATTACTTTTTAAACCAAAATTTTACTTAGGATTAATTAGGGGTGTGCGGAGATGGAGATGGCCTAAAAATGTTTCATCCAATATATCCAACATTTATTTCCTTTGCGGGATTGTAGCACTAGTGTTAGACCATGCTACCATAATACTTGAAAGAAAAAATAATTGATTCATTCAAACCCGTAAGTGTATTACACTTAAAGAGATAATGAAAAAAAAAGAGAGAAAAGTGATAAATGTGATGAATGATATGATGTGATAAAAAGAAAAGGATAAAGAAAGTGTTGGATTTTTTATAATATTTATTTATTTCAAAAGTTTTCTAAGAGAGTTAATAAATAAATGCTTTATTTATTTTTTCAGAAAATATTTTTGACTTGGTCAAAACCCTTTATGACTTGGTCAAGACCTATCTTTCTAACCCTAATTTTTTATTATATAAACTCCTCTTCTCTTAAACTAAGAGAGTGTCTCCACTCTTCTTTTTTTTCTCCTTTCCACACTCTTTTCTTCTTTACTAAATACAATGAGTTATCCTTGGGTTCAATGGAATCTTCTTGCGAGTTCAGTGTTACCTCGTGCCTATGTTACGGGATGAACCTGTTGTATCCTGGGGGAGCATCGCAACCGGCCGATGAATCCTTAAGGACAGCGTGCTTCTCACGCGCCTCAGGTTTATTTCTTATTTTTTCAGGTTGCAGGGTCATCCGACGACAACAATCTTAAGGATTCATATCATCATTTGATCGAAATTATTTCTGCCGTTAATTCCAAATTATGGGGGTTATTTCTTACCTTATCTGGTTGAGGGCAGAGCGGAGGGTTGGGGAAGGTAGGCATGGTCATGGGCATGGGCATGGCGTCTGTGGCTCAGCAGTTGAGTGGTGTCTGGTGGTCTGCAGTGCTATGGAGGCCGACCCAGAAGCAGAGGAGAGGTGTTCTTCCCATTGTGTGTTCTGTGGCACTCGCCAACGCACAAAACAAAGAGAGATTGAAGCTCAAAGAGCTCTTCAAAGAAGCCTATGAAAGGTGCCGCACTGCTCCTATGGAAGGCGTTTCCTTCACTCTAAAACAATTCACTTCCACTCTAGATAAGTATGATTTTGATGCTGAAATTGGGACCAAGGCAAGTTCCTTCCTTTCCCTCTTATTAATCGCAAAGTTATCTTGATCTCTGTATGAGCTTGTTTTCGTTGATTTTCTTGTTGGGTATTCGTGTGCCTTTCTATTTTAGTTCTTTATTTTCTTAGAAGTTATATTGAAGATGAAAAAGGTGCATGGAATTATTGGCCGCGAACTATTACTTTACAGTAGAATTGGAGAAAAATGAACATCTATTCATTAACTTATATCAGAATTGGAATACATATAATGATTCAGATTACATAAAATGTATAAGTGGTAACCTAGATCTGAGTAGTACAAGATCATAACTTGTCTAACTATCTCAACTAATTTCAGATTTTGGATGAGCAATTTATTTAATTTTTAAAAAAGAACATAGTTTTGATGCTATGTTAGAGATATTATTATCTCTTGGTGAGTTTTTGATTATATGGTATTGTATTTTTTTTTAGACATGAATTGTTTTTTATTTGATTCTATTAAGTGGAGAGATTCTATTGTTGATATTTGTTGCGAACAATAAGGAAGAGGACGGTGCTGATGTGAGTTAGTTATGTGAGAAACTTTCTGTGTGAAAGTTTACTATTGGTGTTTTATGGTGGTACACATGCTTATCCAAGTCTTCGTATATAAAATAAAAGCTGAAATTTGTGTCGATGTTTTCATCACTTGAATGCCATTTTGGCACAGTGGATTGACTTTCAACTTGAGATGTTTTTATTGTTAATATTTTATATATGATGGTGATTTTAATCCCGATGCAATTATAGGTGTTACTGCTTATGTTTCCTTCTAGATTTGTTTTTTCCAAATTAATTCTAATCTAGAATTTTTGTTCCGATTTTTATGAGTCAGTTGTGGCCTTTGTTCCTTTTCAGTTTCGTGCAATTGCCAATTGTCAAACAACAAACTTTGAGATTTGTATGTGACATTTTGGGCTTAGATGTGCTTCCTCTAACAAATGTTTCACATAACAATTTGTGTTAGTTTTTTTTTTGGTTATCTCTGATAAATAATTTTATTTATTTATTATGTAAATCAATATAATTAAAGAGAGTCATATATTATGTTATGCAATGCTTTATTGCTCATGATTAATTATTTGACCGGTGGAATCTATTTGAAATGCATCAAGTCATATATGTGCATCTCTGGCTTCTATTTGAACGGTTTGAAAAGTAGAGTTAGACGAGAATTTTTTTTTTTAGCATCAAATGTGGGGGTTATTTTTATATGTGACATAATTTGAGGTTGAGGTGTCAAGTATACATTGCATTGAGATATAGAACAAGAACTATAAATTCCGCATGAATAAATTATGGATGTTGTTGTGCTTCTTATTAAGCATATAGATTTCAAGTTCTATATTACTTTATTTTATGGTGTTATCTTGTGAATTATTTTTTGATACATGCAGAATTGATAATTTAAAATTTTATAACGGGCTGGTACCCTTGAGTTTGAAAGTGATAGCTTTCATGGAATGATGGTGATGTTTATTGCATGATGAAATTGAGATTCTGCTATGAACAAATTTTGTCAAAATAGTATGTTACATAGATATATTTTTGCGGGACATGACAAACTCTTTGTTAATAAATTTGGTTGTTTCTTGTCTTCTCAATTCAATATAATATGATATTATATTTTAGTTCGCAATGCTCCTACTTAATATTTTGCAATATGGAATTTCTATTCCCATTGCTTTGAGTTTATTTTGAGAATTCTTTTTTGGATGTATGAGTACAGTGACTCGGGATGTTTCATTTATGATGAAATATTATATTTGCTTGCACATTTAAAGGAGTACTGTTGTGAACATTATTGAGAGTTATATATATTAAAGGGATGAGTTAGACAAGCTGCAATTTGGGGAGTTAATTTCATAAGGAAGTGTGATAATATTTTATCACTTAAGGAACTTCTTAGGAAGTTTTGATTACTTTGAAGTAATCTATTGAGTATCCCTTATGATATTAACTAGAGATATTATATTGTCCAATTTGAGTAAGCCCAAATTATTGGGAATGTATTTTATTTCATTGATTTATGAGAAAATAAAATTGTTTGCTATGTCTGTACTCAAGAGTGATTTGAGAGGTACCATGAATTATGGTATTGTATATAATGGGTTACCACTATATTATAATGATACAGTGATGATGCTTGTATTTGATTAGATGAGATTAAATTTAATAAATTCACAAGTGAATTTCTGTTTACCCTCAATGGAGGAGTTGTCGCTTGGTAGTCCAAGTAGACCTGTATAGTCTCATCTATGTTGGTGACCGAGTTTATTCTTAACTTGGTAAGATGTGGAAATGGTTTGGCTAAGAAATCTCTTAACATCTATTTCTTTGTGGAAGGAACATGAGCCTTCCATATCTATATATCGTGATTGCTATATGGAAATAGCAAGAATAAATTCAATTTATAATTGAAAATTGAGACGTATACGTATACATCATTATTTCTTAAAGTAGCTACTAAATGATGGGGTTATATCCCTAATCAATGTGGTCAAAATAAATTTGACTAAAACATCGAGGGGAATGGGACTAAAAGCCAACTTGATACTAACAGTGATGGTAACCCAACCTTTGTGATTGGAGACCCCATGAAGAAGGTTCATATGGGTAAAAACAAGTCACCTGTTAGTCTTGCTAGCACTATTTACTTGTCCCTTCCTATGGTGTATGAGGTGCTAGACTACATATTGGAGAGGATAAGCCCAAAATGCTTTTAATGATTCTCATATCCCTTATGGGTGGTGTATGAAGTGCAGCATACATTTGATGAAATCACCTATATGAGTGTCAAGTGGGGCCGCTTGTATGAGATTAAGGCAAAATCTCTAGAGCACTCATTAAAACCAGGCGCGCGCATGGCCTTACAGCGCAACACAGCGGTAACAGCGAGAATTGTGGGGTATAATGTGATTGGTAAGACCTCTGGCATACACTAAAGTGTCTTGGTTCATAGGACGTGTTCCACCGATTCACTTGTATGTTACGACTTATCAGTCTAGGTCTAGTTCATAGTCCAAAAGACACCAGATTCGAAGCATTTATCCCATGGCGTTAACCCAAGAAGTTTATCTTTTCAATTTTTAAAACTTTTGAAATATGTGGGGGATTGTTGGATTTTTTATAATATTTATTTATTTCAAAAGTTTTCTAAGAGAGTTAATAAATAAATGCTTTATTTATTTTTCCAGAAAATATTTTTGACTTGGTCAAAACCCTTTATGACTTGGTCAAGACCTATCTTTCTAACCCTAATTTTTTATTATATAAACTCCTCTTCTCTTAAACTAAGAGAGTGCCTCCACTCTTTTTTTTTCTCCTTTCCACACTCTTTTCTTCTTTACTAAATACAATGAGTTATCCTTGGGTTCAATGGAATCTTCTTGCAAGTTCAGTGTTACCTCGTGCCTATGTTACGGGATGAACCTGTTGTATCCTGGGGGAGTATCGCAACCGGCCGATGAATCCTTAAGGACAGCGTGCTTCTCACGCGCCTCAGGTTTATTTCTTATTTTTTCAGGTTGCAGGGTCATCCGGCGACAACAGAAAGATGGGAGATATAAAATGGATGATAACAGTCAAGTAGTCGCAAGATTTTTGAAAATATAAAATTACATATATACTTATTAAAATTTTATTTTCGTTCCTCTAATTTTTTTTTTTCAAGATCCACCATATAGTTGGTGGTTGTTGGAGTATGAACATTGAACATATTATTACTCTACTAGGAAATATTTGTGCTTGCCCTACTAGATCTTTTGTCTGGATTATAAGTGATGAAATTGAAAGGGTTGTTTTAGTTGATTGTTGCACACGGAGATCGGCGTTGCTTCAAGCCATAGATAGAGAAATTGTAAGTTGTGTGGTATCAGAATTTCAATCCAACAGTGACATGCTCATATGCTATCAAAACCTACCAGTACCAAACACACATTGAAAATGTATTCAAGGGTAATTGACATCAAATAATTTTTATTAACTTCTCCTAATCATAATAATTTTACATGACATGATTCGGTTCCTATAAAAACTCAGAATTTAGATACCCGAAACTACAGGCTCTCGTAGTTATTTCAAATGGCAGGCATAACTTTATCTTTGCTTAATTGTTATTGAACTCAAAGTAAAACAGTTACGTTAGTTGTCTTCTGTTGAAGTTAGTTTTCTGTTCATTGGTTTTCAAGCTTTCATTCTGCAACTCTTGTTAATTGTTGAGTTCAACTAATGTTGATATAGAAATCTCATTTTTTGTTTCAAGAGTTTTTGTTATGTTCTTAACCATCCTAAGTTTTTGGCCTTTTTTTTTTTTGTGTGTGTGTGTGTGTGTTCACATAATTCACCCCCTGTTTTTGACATTTTACTTTCAGAGTCTATTTGGATCTGGACACAAACTGAGTGACTCCAAAGCAGTGGCTCACCTTATCCAAACCTATACAAAAACCAAAGAGTTGAGCAAAGGAAAACAGTTGCATGCTCAGCTGATCCGAGGAGGGTGTTTACCATGTACCTTTCTGATGAACCACCTCCTCAATTTTTACTCCAAATGTGGAGTGCTTGGTTACACTATCAAACTGTTTGACAGAATGTCACAGAGAAATGCAGTTTCTTGGACAACCATGATTACTGGGTTTTCTCATAGTTTGAGGTTTCGAGAGGCTTTGAGTACCTTTTGTCAGATGAGGGTTAAAGGAGAAATAGCCACCCAATTTGCACTTTCAAGTGTGCTTCAAGCTTGTGCCTCTCTCGGGTCAATTCAGTTTGGTATACAGGTGCATTGTCTCATTGTCAAATGTGGGTTTGGTTGTGAACTGTTTGTAGGTAGTAATTTAACTGATGTGTATTCGAAATGCGGGGAGGTGCATGATGCTTGTAAAGTTTTTGAGGAAATGCCTTGTAAGGATGAGGTTTTGTGGACCTCGATGATTGATGGCTATGTGAAAAATGGAAATTTTGAGGAAGCTTTAATAGGTTATAAGAAAATGGTCATTGATGGTGTTTTTATTGACCAGCATGTACTTTGTACTACTTTAGGCGCTTGCACTGCATTTAAGGCTTTTAGTTTTGGGAAGTCCCTTCATTCAACTATCATGAAGTTTGGATTTGAATATGAGACTTTCATAGGAAATGCCCTTACAGATATGTATTCAAAGTATGGAGATATGGAAAGTGCTATAAAGGTCTTCCAAATCAATTCTGGTTGTAGAAATATAGTGTCTTTTACTGCTATTATTGATGGCTATGTTGAAATGGATCAAATTGAGAAGGCTCTAAGTGCTTATGTTGACTTACGGAGGTGGGGAATTGAACCTAATGAATTTACTTTCTCTAGCTTGATCAAGGCTTGCGCTAACCAAGCAAAACTAGAACATGGGAGCCAGCTCCATGGCCAAGTTGTCAAATTCAACTTTGACAGAGACCCTTTTGTTTCCTCAACACTAGTTGATATGTATGGAAAATGTGGGCTGTTTGACCACTCAATCCAATTGTTTGATGAGATTGAAAATCCAAATGATATAGCCTGGAATACATTGGTGGGAGTGTTTGCACAGCATGGTTTAGGACGAAATGTCATTGAAACTTTTAATGAGATGATCCACAGAGGAGTGAAACCAAATGCAGTAACATTTGTGGCACTCTTAAAAGGATGTAGTCACACAGGAATGGTTGAGGATGGATTAAACTACTTTTATTCTATGGAAAAGATTTATGGGGTGGTGCCTAGAGAAGAACATTACAATTGTATTATTGATTTGCTTGGTAGAGCTGGGAAGCTTAAAGAAGTAGAAGATTTTATCAATAGCATGCCTTTTGAACCAAATGCTTTTGGCTGGTGTTCTTTTCTTGGGGCTTGTAAGACCCATGGTGATAAGGAAAGGGCCAAACTTGCAGCAGATAAATTGATGAAGCTTGAACCTGAAAATAGCGGGGCCCATGTTTTGCTTTCAAATATTTATGCAAAAGAAAGACAATGGGAAGATGTTAGAAGTTTGAGGAAGATGATAAGAGATGGAAACATGAAGAAGTTGCCAGGTTACAGCTGGGTTGATATTGGAAATAAAACCCATGTGTTTGGGGTTGAAGATTGGTCTCATCCTCAAAAGAAAGAAATTTATGAAAAGCTTGATAGTCTTCTTGATCAGATAAAGAGCATTGGGTATGTTCCTCAGACAGAAATAGTTCCGATTGAAATGGATGACACTTTGAAGGAGAAGCTTCTTCATAATCACAGTGAAAGGATTGCTGTGGCTTATTCATTACTAACCTTTCCAATTGAGAAGCCAATCATTGTCAAGAAAAATTTAAGAGTTTGCTCTGATTGCCATTCTGCATTAAAATATATTTCTACAGTCACCAGGAGAATTATCATTGTCAGAGATATCAGCAGGTTTCATCATTTTTCCAATGGTTCATGCTCCTGTGGAGATTACTGGTAATGCTTGAAAGTCTGAAGGTTTTTGAAGAGATCTTATGCTTCATGCTAGAAAACCATATTGAAGGAATTTCCAAGGACTTGCATATATTTTCACAATTGTTTGCCTCACCATTTAAAACTAGTGGCATGTCCATGGAAGGTGATCAAGGATGTTGGATTGGCTTCAGCTTCAAATATAACTGGTGCCAATTCCACAAGTATTGATGCTTCATATACAGTACAAGCTTTGAGTTGGAACTTGGAACAAGGGTGCCTTTCACAGCAACATATAGAGTGTTGTGTTGCAGTGTTACCAAAAGTGGCTGTGGCTGAGGCAAGGTGAGATTTTAGTGACTTGGAGTATATTTTTCCAACATTGATATTTGGGTTTCATTTCTGGTCACTTCTCACAGCCTCTCATGTTTTGGCATAACTCATCCAAAAACTGCATTCACTCTGCTCCCTCATTCCCACACTGTTACTGATTCAGTTACATCACCCTCTTCTGAATTAAAAGAGTTAATAAACCTCACCACTTGTTTCTTTAAACTGTTGCTGAAGGAGACAGAACAGGAAACTATCTAACCAACTAATTCCTATATACCTGTTATGATGTTAAATGAAATTTGTGTCTTATAAGTGCTCTATGTGCTGTTTTATCAACACTGGCTTTACTTGTATTAGTTTCGAACTTTCAATCACTACTCATTACTCGTACGATCTTGGACTGAGATTGGTTCATCTATTTTATTTGTTTTTTTTTTTCAAGAACACGGGTTGGAGCCGAATAGGACCTCTATAGGCGACAAAGCTCTTCCTCCGAGTATTTAATACAACTGCATACTCCGGGCTCGAACTTAAGACCACGGGTTAAGCTGAAACAGTCCCTTACTAACTAATCCACGTGTTTGATGGTCTATTTTATTTGTTTTGATGCACAAATCACCACTCTCTTAATTTATTTATTCATCAAATTAAGGAATGTTTAAACTGCAAATGAGGATAATCTAATACTATTAGATTATCGCATTCCATTCAACTACTCTAACCTGCTCAATAGTCGTCACCCTACCCTATTAGTTTATTATTCTGATCTCAGCCTCTGCTGCGGCCTTTGAGATGATAATATTTATATTAATTTTCTAAGGGAAATAATTCAGTTACAATGTCTTAAGGCACATTGTATGTACTTGTATAAAATTTCTTAAGCAATGTCTGTTGCGTGTAAGGAATATCAAGAACATAAAAGACATTGAAGGAAACAATAAATAACGCCTATATCCAAAGATTGAAAGCACGGTGTTAAGTTAAAGATTTAGCTCTTTTATTATAATAATGGGTACACTTTAGAAGGAAAGAAAAATTATAACCATTGATTAGAAAATCAAAACGTGAGATTTTAATTTTAACTATAATTTATTATACATGCACATTTATTTATCATAATCACAACTGTTAATTTTTTATTTAACTATTATAACTTCACACTTTATCATCTAAAATACAATGTTTCAATTAAGAAAAACAATTATGCATCAAAAATTCAAAATTAGCCTTTGAGCTCTCATGAAAGTTGTAGAGTTTTGTATGGATTTTCCAGCAAAATATAATTTATGATTAAATATTAGGTGTCTATAATTCAAGGTATGATAAAAGAAAACACTAGTGTAAAAGAGCAAATATATATATAATTGAACACTTAGAGTGTGTTTGGCTTGCCATTTCAGCTAGCTGAAAGTTGAAAATAGTAGCTGAAACCATTTCAACCGTGTTTGGGAAGGTAGCTTTTTAGTAGCTTTTTTGGTAGCTACAAGCTTTTCTTAAAAAGCTACTTGGAGTAGTTTTTTAAAAAAAGCTCCAAATTTCAGCTACTAACTGAAAATTAATTACAAGTTTAACCCTCAACCACCCCCACTTATCAATATTTAATAATTAATGTTGCTCTTAAATGTCATTTTACCATTTTCAACTAGTTTTACAAAACACATTCAATAGCTTTTCAACTTTCAGCTAGCTTTAAACTTTCAGCTAGTTTTACCAAACACACTCTTAAGCTTGATTGTCTAAAACAAGATTAAAATCAATTAATTAATTATAAAAGGGGTTTAATATACTAAATATGAACATTGTGTATAATATGTAGTTATAAATATTTTTTTTTGGTCAAGTAGTTATAAATATTTAAACACGTACATTTTTGTTTTTGAAATGGTGTGATGGGTGCTTTTATTGCTGACCACACATTTGAGAGCATCCACTGGTGTAAGTTGGTACTAGTATACTTGGTAGTATATAGTTTGAAGGATCTCAACAATGTTTCCCTTTTTGCTTCAGTATTTCATTTTTTCACACTTATTTTTATTACACTTCATTCCTTCACACACGCACACGCGCAACCTTTCTCATTACATTAACTATTATATATATTTCTCATTTTCTTTTTTATTTATTTTTTATCTCTCACTAATATGTAGAGGTGTTAATTTGGGTTGAGCTCGGTGAGCCAACCCGGCTCACCGGTGGATTGAGTTCGTAAAATATAGGCTCACATTTTCGCGAGTCAAAAGTGGGTCGATCCACTTAACTCGCGAGCCAAAGTGAGTTCAAGTCGGGTTGAGGCGGGTTGACTCGCTTTTTAATTGTTATTTAATTTATATATTTTTTAAGTTATTTTTATAATTTTTTATATTTTTTCTAATTTTTTGACTTTTTTATTTTTTTTTTAATAATTTTTAAAAGTTTGACGAGTCAGCACGCCCAACCCACCATCTCGCGGTGGGTCGAGCCGGGTTGGTATTTTTTCAGCTCACCAGAAAAGTGAGCCAACCCGGTTCGGCTCACTTTTAGCCCAACTCGTGGTGAACCAACCCGGGTGAGCCGAGTTGGCTCACTTTGACCGCTGTAGTTATATGCACTTCTCATGTGAGACTATCATTTTCCTAAAATCAAAGCAAAAGGTGAGAGGTCTAACCAACATCCCCTTGACCTAGTCAATTCTTTCTATATATGAAGGTGACAAATGGTTATGGGCCACATGAAGTCAATTTTTCCACTTTTTATTGTGGGATATGTTTTCAAGTTAGAAGATGATATGGATCAAGGATAAACACAACTTTCGATAAAAAAAAAGGATAAACACAATTAATTATACATACACTGCAACAGATTTAAGTTAAGCATACAGCCAGTTAGAGCGCGGTTGACACGAAATCACACTCCTAAAACTAGAGTGTGGTTGCAATATAACTGCACTCTATTGTGACTAAACCCCGTCTCTCAAATTAAGCTATTGAGCTTGAGGTTTAGGTGAGTAATTATGGAACTTGACTCCAAGGTTAATGATATTCATTGTTTTGAACTTAGGTTGCTTTTCTTGGCATGCTTGTGCACCTCTTTTGTTCTTGACCAAAGACTTTGTTAAAGTTTGATACAAATTTCTAGAATATGTTAGATAAGTGTAGAAAAAGCTAGTCATGTATGTTAGAAACTACTAGATGGCACATTCTAGAATTATGTAAACAATTACATATAGATAGAGAACTCTAGAATAGATATTTCTAGAATTCTCTTGATAAAGCATGAATGGTGGTGTTGAGGCCTATAAATAGGCCATGTACCCAACATTTGTAATCAACCAAGCAACTAGTAAGTCATTTCTACTCAAAGCTATTCCAACTATTCCTCTAAGCTAGCTTTCCTTTCAACTAAGCCTATCAACATAAAATTGTCTCTCCATTCTTTCTACCAATCAAAGAAGTTTTCACTATTTGATTTGGTCGTGTGGCAGTTAAAGATAGTAAGCTCCCAATCGGACTCCTGTAGCGAGATGCATCAGCTTCTGGTGCTCCATCATCTTTTTGTAGCTTCTCGTTTGTCACGAGCGGAGTAGTGACAGTCTTGCAACCACTCATCTTGAACTTCTTCAAGAGAGCTTCAGTATATTTCTTTTGACAAGTGAATATCCCTTCTTTCTTATGACTTACCTCAATGCCGAGGAAGTAGTTCATCAAGCCAAGGTCCGTCATTTCAAATGTCTTCATCATGTCTTCTTTGAATTTTGTCACCATCTTCGTATTGTTCCCTGTATAGATAAGATCATCTACATATAAGGAAACAATGAGAGTGTCATACTGACCTTGGGTCTTGATGTATAGTGTTGTCTCACTCTTACTCCTCCTGAAACCTTGATCGGTGAAGTACTGATCTATTATGTTGTACCATGCCCGAGGAGCTTGTTTCAAACCATATAAAGCTTTTCTCAACCGTAACACTTTGTCTTCATTGCCTTTGCTCACAAAACCTTGTGCTTGCTCTACGTAGATCTCTTCTTGTAATACTCCATTTAGAAAAGCAGACTTGACATCTAGCTGGTAGATGTTCCAGCCTTTTTGTGCTGCCAGAGCTATTAGAGCTCTAATTGTATCTAGACGCGCTACTGGGGCAAATGTCTCGTTGTAGTCGACTCCAGGTTGTTGTGAATAGCCTTTAGCAACCAACCTTGCCTTGTGCTTTTGTATGGTGCCATCGGGATTGACCTTTGTCTTATATACCCATTTTACCCTGATGATATCTTTGTCTTTAGGACAGTCTACTAGTTCCCATGTGTTATTTTTCTCTATCATTTTTATCTCTTCTTCCATAGCCTTGACCCATACTTGTTGCTTTGATGCTACTTCAAAGCTTTCAGGTTCAAGTATGGCCAAGTTACATGTTTCATATATGTCCACCAAGGATCTAACTCTTCTTGGAGTAGACTCTGGTGATGGAGTTTGTTGTTGTGGAGGAGAATGAGGCTCACCTGGAACTTCGACAGTTCCTTCTTGAGGTTGCTGCATTGAAATAGAAATGTTTTTCTCTACTTTCTCGTCATTCCAATTCCAAGCAGCGTTTTCATCGACTTCAACGTCTCGGCTAATGGTGAGCTTCTTGGTTTGTAAGTTATAGACTCGGTAGCCTTTTGACTGTGTGCTATACCCAAGGAAGATGCCTCGTACAGTCTTGTCTTCTAGCTTGTGCCTCTTCTCTTCAGGAACATGAATGTAGCAAATAGATCCAAATACCCTTAGGTGCTTTGCTGATGGTTTTTGCCCACTCCAAGCTTCAATTGGAGTCTTATCTTGGACTGCTTTAGTCGGACATCTATTAAGTATGTAGACAACAGTATAGACGGCTTCGGCCCAGAATGTGTTTGGTAATCCTTTCTCCTTGAGCATCGATCTGGCCATCTCCATCACGGTGCGATTTTTTCTCTCAGACACTCCGTTTTGTTGCGGAGAATATGCGACTGTAAGTTGTCGCTCAATACCTTCATCTTCACAGAATTTATCAAACTCGTGCGATGTGTATTCTTTGCCACGATCACTTCTAAGTACTTTTATTTGTTTGCCACTTTGCTTTTCGACAAGGGCCTTAAACTTCTTGAAAATACCAAAGACTTCTAATTTGGCTTTTATGAAGTAGACCCAAGTCATTCTAGAAAAGTCATCTATGAAGAGAATGAAATACCTGTTGTTATGGAGTGACGACGTCTACATCGGTCCGCAGATATCGGTATGGATCAGCTCCAATACATCCTTTGCTCTCCATGCTTTGCCGGTTGAAAACGGCAGTCGGTGTTGCTTGCCAAGGAGACATCCTTCACAAACTTCACTATTCTCCTTTAGGCATGGGAGATCTCTCATCATATTCTTTTGATATAATAACTTCAAGGCATGTGTATTGAAGTGGCCAAATCTTCGATGCCAAAGCCATGAGTCGTCAACTTCCGCTTTCATGGCAATATTAGAGCCTTGTTTCAGGATTATTGGGAAACTTCTGTTTCTCTTCTCCATTTTTACTCGACCGATCTCTAACTTTTTTTGTCGTATATTCTACATGTGTCTCCTTCGAAGTGGAGAGTATAACCTTTCTCCATCATTTGGCCAATACTTAAGAGATTTTCTTTGAGATTGGGAACTAGTAGTACGTCAGTAATGAGTCTCGTACCTTTCTTTGTCTCCACCATAACGGTGCCTTTGCCTTTTGATTCAACGACAGTTCCGTTCCCCATTCGGACTTTCACTTTGACAGATTCGTCAATATTCTTGAAGATGCTGGCATCTTTGGCCATATGATTGCTACAACCGCTATCCAAGTACCAGCTTCCTCCTGTTTCACTACTGGAATCTTGGGTAGCATAGAAAAGATGTTGCTCACCATGTTTCTCTTCAGCAAAATTTGCTTGATGCTTATTTTTGTTGCGGCAATACTTCTCCATGTGTCCGAATTTCTTGCAGTGTTGACATTGTGGCTTTCCACGATACCGACAATCTTTCTCGGCATGATTTGTTCTCTTGCAAATGCCGCATGGAGGATATTCATTCTGATAATTTACAGAGAAATTTCTAGAATTCTCTTTATTTCTAGAAGTTTCTCCATTATTCCTTTTTTCTACATTTCCTTTATTTTGAGACCGTAATTTTAGCTTTGATTGAAAGGAATTTTCAACTGAGTTATCATCATGCCTATTCAACCTTTGCTCGTAAGCTTCGAGTGACCCTATCAGTTCTGTCACTGACAAGGTAGATAGATCTTTTGTTTGCTCAATCGTTGTCACGATTGGATCATATTTACGGGGAAGAGTAATTAGAATTTTCTCAACAATTTTCTTGTCAAGAATATTTTCCCCGTAGGCTCTCATTTGGTTAACTATTTCTTTTATCTTAGAATAGTAGTCCTTTACTGTCTCAGCTTCCTTCATATTCAGCAATTCAAAGTTACGCCATAGAGTTTGGAGTTTTACAGCACGTACCTTTTCGCTTCCTTCGAACTCCTCCTGCAGCGTAGTCCATGCTTCTTTGGCGGTTTTGGCACCCAAAATTCTCGAAAAAATTGTGTCGGTCACGGCTTGTTGCAAAATAAATAGTGCCTTTGAATTCTTTTGTTTATTCTCCTTCAACTCCTTCTTTTGAGCCGCAGTAAGGGCTGAGGTGTCTTCTCGAGCAGAAAATCCTTCTTCTATCAAGGTTTATGCAAAGCCCAAGTCAAATTCACTTTGGAGCAGCTAAAAGAATTCTCAGATATCTACAAGGCACGAAGGAGTTTGGTATATGGTACAAAACCATGACCAACTCAAGTTTGCTAGGATACACTGACAGTGATTGGGCAGGTTCGGTAGATGACATGAAGAGCACCTCCGGCTATGCCTTCTCACTCGAATCAGGAATATTTTCTTGGGCATCAAAGAAGCAAGCAATAGTTGCACAATCAGCAGCTGAAGCTACAAGTCAATCAATGTGGCTTCGAAGGATACTTGCAGAAATGGGAGAACAGCAAGATGGGCCTACCGTAATCTACTGCGACAACAAATCGGCAATAACAATGACTAAGAATCCAGTGCATCATAGTAGAACTAAACACATAGCAATCAAATACCATTTCATCAGAGAAGTAGAAGCAACTAAAGAAATCAAGCTAGAGTATTGCAAGACCGAAGATCAAGTAGCTGACATATTCACAAAGGCACTACCGAGATCAAGATTCGAGCAACTGCTCACTATGCTAGGAGTTACAGAAATATGTATCAAGGAGGAGTGTTAAAGTTTGATACAAATTTCTAGAATATGTTAGATAAGTGTAGAAAAAGCTAGTTATGTATGTTAGAAACTACTAGATGGCACATTCTAGAATTATGTAAACAATTACATATAGATAGAGAACTCTAGAATAGATATTTCTAGAATTCTCTTGATAAAGCATGAATGGTGGTGTTGAGGCCTATAAATAAGTCATGTACCCAACATTTGTAATCAACCAAGCAACTAGTAAGCCATTTCTACTCAAAGCTATTCCAACTATTCCTCTAAGCTAGCTTTCCTTTCAACTAAGCCTATCAACATAAAATTGCCTCCCCATCCTTTCTACCAATATAAGAAGTTTTCACTATTTGATAATTCATAAACTAACAGACTTGTTGATAAGGATAGTTAGTGCTCGTTTGATTTGCATTTTCATTTTCTGTTTACATTCTGTTTCCTGTTTTCTGAAATTTTACAAAGGAAAAATTGGAAATGCTGAAAACGATGATTTTTTATTTCCAAATTTTCCAATTTTTCCTTTGTAAAATTCCAAAAAACAGAAAACAAGAAATAAAAATAGAAAATGAAAATGTAAACCAAACAAACTTTTAAGTTTTTTATTATTATGTCTTCAAATATAGCGACTCTACGTACTCGAATGATGTCTTGACTAATAAGCTTGGTCATGAGTTTTCTTGCTAGTTTTCATCCGCTAAATTTCGTCCCACTTGCCATTAGTTGTATTTTAATTGTTTAGTTTTTATTTAGTGTATTTAGGTGTTTAGCTCTAATGCACTATATTGTTATTAATTAAAAAACAAAAAGCCTAAAATAAATTGGATGGCCACTAAATCAAAATTTGATAATAACATAAAAGAACCTTTTCTTTTTGCAAATGTTTTAGGAGAGGATCATTGGACAAAATTTAAATATAAAATTTTTTTTTGTGCAAGACCACAGGTATCCTCCACGGGAAGCAATCTTGTCGAGCCGGGTAGGACCTCTATGGACAGCAAAACTCTCCCTTCAAGTATTTGTGATAATGTAGATATGTACGCATGCATTAACAAATTTTCTAGAATTATAGCTTGTAAAGAAATCATTAAGTTAGTAGAAATTGCAACTTGGCACAGAGGTTTGGAAAACGGGGGTGGTGCCTGCTGCAGTACATTGCAAGAGGTTAGATGGAGATGGAGTCATGGCTTACGACAGTGATGAACAGAGGTTTTTGTCCACTACTCTTTTAAAATGCCACATAATCATATAAATATTTATATAAAAAATAAAAAAGTATTAAATAAATATCCTAAAATAATTCATTCCTATATTTATGTATTAAATTTAAAAATTTATTTTGAAAATATAATATATCATTACATACGTTTTTTCTCATATAGTCACAAATGTTTCCTTTATAATTTTATTACACATGATATGAACTTTTACCATTTGAATCAAATCCAATTAATGTAATAAATTTAATCACCTTTTTGTCCAGGATATGTCTTAGCTGGTTTTTGTTTTCTTCTTCTGTTGTTTTTTCTACGTTGTTTACAAAAATAATAATAATAATATTTTTCTCTTTAATTCATCATTCATTCAAAGAAATCATTTTTTTTTGTGACGTCTGATGATAATCATTTTAATCAGTATTTAAATTTCTTTGTTCACCGTTATATAAATTTTTAAAAATGAATAATGAAACAATCTTCTATAAATTAAAATATTTTTTAAATAATTTCTAAAACAAAAAATTTCAAATGCCTATATTTTTATTTTAATTTCTTAAATGAGTTTTTTTTATATACCAATTACATTAATTTATTCTCAGGTAAACTTTTAATTTAAATTGTTTTGCTTGGAGGGTGATGCTTGACAGAATACCATCAAAGGTAAATCTTGCTAAGCGGAATATTATCCCAAATTCTGGTGTTTGGTGTGTGTGGTGTACACATCAGTTGGAGACCTCTTCACATATTTTGTTTGAGTGTTCTTTTAATTTGCTTACAATATGTGGATGCTTTGTTTGGAATGTTGTGGTTTTTCTTCTATTTTGCCAAATACATACACCACTCATTTTGCACAAATTTTGGGGCTGCCTAATTGTAAACCAAACATGAGATATAAGTGGTCTGTGATATGGTTGACGGTCCTATGGAGCTTATGGCTAGCAAGGAATGCAGTTGTTTTTTTTTAATAAGGTTTATTCTATAATTGATATGCTTCAACTGATAAAGCTATGCTCTTGGAAATGACTAAAGGCTAAAGATCACAACTTTTGCTATCAATTCTCTTCTTGGTCTGCACAACCATGTGCATGTCTTACCTTTTATTAAGCTGAGTTTGCTACCTGTTGTGTTTGTTGTTTGTGAAGGGGTGTTCGTTGTTTTGGTTATAATTTGTAAATTCTAGTTCGTTGTTTTGGCATCATAAGTATTTGGCTGGTGGCTTTTTCATTGCCATTATCTCCACATCCATGTGCTATGGCTTTTTGGTGTATTCTTTGTAATTAGCTTAATTTTATACAAAGGTATGGTTTATTTTAGTGTTTTGTGTTTGGTGAATTGGTGAATTATTATCAATGTACTCTGTTATGTTTTAGCTTTGTATGGGTTGGAGTACCCCTTGTACTCCTATTTTATTAATATTATTCTCTTTTGCCTAGAAAAAAAACTATTACTTATTAGTTACTGGTGTATAACAAATTTGAGTTTTCATTTTCTTTCTCCCGTAATCACATACCTTTCTCATTATGTGATAATATTTTCTGAAATTTATTATAAAATAAAATCAATGTTTTGGTAATTATTTTCTCAATTAAAAGAGAATTTTATTTTACTTAATATTCAACTCTTTTATTAATATTAAATTAAAATAGTATTAGTAAATTATTATTTAAATAATTTATTATAGAACAAACGTTTGAAAATTTTTAAAACTAATTCAAATACCTATATTTATATTTGAACTAATCTTTCTATTCTAAATAAACAGCTTTTTCTAATTAAATTGAATTTTTTTAAGTTTTTAATTTATACATTTGTACATTTTACTTATTTATATTTATATAAATCCTATTAAGGGCGTCTCCATCCATCAGTGACCGTGATACTAAATGGGATATTTATGTTGAGAAACTATGCTTATTTCTTCTCATGAGGGAGGTTTTATTTAAAAAACCGTTTGTTAAATTAAAAGTGAATCTAAAGTCTAAACCCTAGACTAGAAGTATGTTTTAAGAGAAAAAAAATGAAAAGAATAATTGAATTGAAAAGAATAAATATATATTTATATATATATATAATTATTTATGGAATTCATTTAATAAAATTTTTAGAATTATTGAATTGAAAAGAATAATTACTTAAATGATAAAAAATAAAAAAGAATTATATGACATTTACTTAAAATAGGTGAATAAAAAAAAAAAAAAAGAGGTGGAGATATAGGAGTTTTGGGTCTTTGGGGTGACAGACATGCTCCCTGTTGCTGTTACTGTGCTTCTTCGTTGGTTCGGTGGTTACTGATAGATTAGATTCTTTGGATTCTCTTTTTGCATCGTTTGCCACGTGTCTTCATCTCCTCGTCCTCTTTCTATTTTTTGTTTGCGTTGGGCACATTTCTCTTCCGTTTTGGTTTTCACGTCCTCGGCTACTTTCTTTCCTCCACTTTGGCACTTTTCAAATTTTAAATACCCAAACGAAACGAGGGAAATAGAGAGATATTGGGATTTGAGATATTCAGATCAGAATCGTTTGTTTTTCTCTCTCTTTTTTCTGAGTCGCTGGCCTTTTACCTATGTAAATGTAATCCTACTATATTGAGTGCATACTTGTTTAACATTAAATGTAATCCCCTAATAACATGATTGTTTTTAGCGTTAGTTTGAATTCACGTTTAAAATATGATTTTGATAGAAATCAAACTCACTTTTATAATATGTTTGACTTTAACTTAAAATTAAGTTTTAAACGTGAATATGAGTCCATCTTTGTATCGTTTACCTGTATCCATGTTTGAAACATGATTTTGTGATAAATCAAACACACAATTAATCCTGATTTGGATTTTAGTTGAGAACAATTATAATTAATTTTATTACTTCCGCATAACGTGTTTCGTAAATTATGTATTATTCATTTTCTAGATTATTTTTATAAATTTATCAAAATAAAATCTACCTAAATGTAAATTAAACTTAATCTTCATGTAAATTTTACCATCTCATCATATTATTGAGTTCAAACTCGCTGAATATGTGTTACAAAAAGAAAACTCAATATTGGTTTGTTATTCACTTATTCTTATTCTTTCTCTTTGACTAAAATTTTGATGAGGGGAATCTGCCACAATGACATTGGAAAATCTCTCAACTCAAACCCTTTATTTGATTGAGAAAGGAAAGTGAAAAGAAAAAAATAGAAGGAAAGAAAGAAAGAGAATGAAAAGTGAGATGATTTTGGAGGTTGTTCGGTTTGGAAAAAAATGAGAGGAAGTGAGAGAAAAGAAAATGATGTATTTATGAAATGACATAAATATTCTCAAGTAAAAATAGATGTTATAATTATCTCTTTTAATATTTTTTTTTAAAAATACAGTTAAAAATTATTATTTAATAAGAGTATAAAAAACTTTTACAATGTTTTTTTTTTGTGACTAACTTTTAAGTGTTTTAAAGATAAAAAAATGACTTGATGCAAATAATTATAACTTAAAAAAATAGGTGTAACATGTCGCCAACAACTCTTCTGTAATTGAGGGTATTTTAGTCAATAATTCAACTTCTTTCTAATTTACCATTTTCTTCGATGACAAGCAGAGAAAACTTTTTGTACAGGACTCGCCATTTTTATTCTTTCCGCGTTCAATTTTCGTTCAAACCAAACCAGAGAAAATTGGATTTTATCTGACTTTTCTTTGCCTGAGTTTTCTTTCATCCGCTTTTCAGTTAAAACAAAAAAAAGTGAAAAGGAAACATATATTTACTATCTTACTATAATACTGGTGTAAGGAGATGAGTGGGATTCAAACTTGTTATATGAGACAATGATTAAGTCTTTATTTGGTTTACAATTGAGTAGAATTGATTCTAGAAATCAATAGTTGAGATGGGTGATACACATTTTACAAAACACATTAAACAAAAATAATTTAAAATTAATTCCACAAAATCATGATTTTACACTATTAAAAGCCAAAACAAACCGATTATAATCCCTTGAAAATACATGTTATCAATTCATAGTGGTTAAGTGACATGACATTTATTTTTCTATAAGTAATATTTTAAATTGAGCGTCTATTTGAATAAGTGTTCATAAAATCAATATTATACCAAATTTAATTAAAATTGAGTTTGAAATTATTTAATTTATGTTTGTTATTTTTAAAGGGGATGTTTTAACTTACATCAGTGTATGTTATTATATCAATTATTACATTATTGAATAACATTTTTTTTCATATGATTAAATTTCAAAATCCACTGTTGGATTGAAAGTTATTATTATATGGATCAGATATATAAAATTTTACATTGATACAAAATTATTTAATACATCATCAAGATATATCAAAATTAATGTGATATGTTATTTTGAAATATATGAAAATAAGAACAATTTGATTACCAAGTCATTAGTATCAAAATTTTATGAAATTTAACACAAATAATCAGGATGATGAATAGTTATAATTTAATGGTTAGATTAATAAAGTTCACAATGGTGTAACATTTGATGTAACTCAAGGTAGTACAAGTTGAACCCTAATAATAATAATAAATTTACAGTAAAATTTAGGCTTATTTGCGCTTTTGGTCTCTTTAGTTTGGACTTTGTACAATTTTGGTCTCCCAAGTTTTTTTTTTCGAGCAAATTAAATCTCTCTGCTTCTAATATTAAGCAAATTTGAGTCCTCGTCAATTGTGTTCTAACTGAAACCTTCAAAATCTCATTTTCAATCCAAATAGTTGGGAGTTTATAATATATTTAAAATATAAATTAATTTTAAAACTTAAGAAATAAAGATTTTAATAAAATTTTGACAAAAGTTGAATGGTTTTTGCAGGATCCGAAACTAGGGTTTAAAGAGGGAATGCATCTGGGACTTTTCAATTTTAGGTTAAAATTGGTATTTTATCGGTGAGTTTTGAAATTAAAAAGATGATTTAATCAATTCAATTTGTGAAAATATTAAATAGAATGTGAGAAATTGAAGGTTTATAGTAGAACACAATTGACAGATGGACAAAATTTACTTAATTTGAAAGTGGAGGACTTAATTTACTAATAAAAAAACTTGGGGAATCAAAATTGCATAAAGGAACCAAAATGTAATTAAACGTAAAATTTAATATAAAATCCGCAACTTAATGCAAAATTATATTTTAATACGCGTCTAGAAGAACCATGTTTGATAAATGATATCACCCAATTACACATTTAATTCAATATATTACATTATAAATTCTGCATGATCGTGGATTTAAAACGTCTACCAACATTATCTTACTTCTATTTAAATATGAGTTTAGTGATAATAAAATTAATTTTTATTTAAAGTAATTAATCAAATAATATATTTTTTTTATAAAATCTCATTATAATGAAATGAATATAATAATTTTAAAATCAATCCAAACATGCACTTAAATAATATAAATGGAAAAATAGACGCTAAATGAACTTGACTCTTTTAGATAAATCCAATGCAACTTTTTTTTTGCTTTGCAACTTCTACCTAGCTATTAACAGTTTTTTTTTACCGCAAAATTCCATTGCACATCCAGTTTTTGTTTACCCATAATTGATAGATAAGAGACTAACTTTTCCGAATATTATTAGACGTCAAAGATGCACTCAAATCAACACTATTTTTTTTCCATAGATATATAAACTCAGGAATCGGAACATACGCTGATGGATTCCTTTCACTCCAACCCATCTCAGCACGTTGGACGGAAGTGATTTAAAATCAATTCTGTAAAATTATGGTTTTGAGTTTTTTAACTCCAAACCAAATAGACTAAATTGTTCGTGCCCGTTTGGTTTAAATTTTAACTCACCTAGAATCAATTATACATAATTGATTTTAAATCACTTCCGTCCAACGTATTTCGTAAAGTGTGTATTATCCATCTCAATCATTTATTTCTAAAATTAATTCTACTCAACTTAAATTAAAGAGATCCAGACTCGATGCATCTACTTAATATTGATGCCTATTGCCACCAAATATCAAAGAATTATAGGAAATATGCTAAAAATAAAAAAAAATAGTAAAATGCATTATTATTTTATTATATTGAATAAATTTTGGTTGAGGAAATGACTTACAAGCCAGCCAACACAAAGTTGCAGGCCCAAGCCGGATAGCCTAATTGGCTCTTGTGTTCTCTAAAGTCTAGTCTCACCGAATCATATCATCATCCCATCATTACTATTTATTACTACTAAAATGATTTTCAAAACAACAAATCAAAATGAAATTGTTCTTTTAAATTCAATTAATTTGCTAATAGTAATAATTATGATTATACTAATTTCAAAAGCTAGAAGATTCTATTTGTTTTTATGGTTTTGGTCTCATTCACTCACTTTCGTAGTAACAGCCTCAAAAGGAGAGAGAGAAAGAGAAGAGTTGGCGTCAAGGAAAAGTAGTAAGCGGCAATCTTTCTCAATTTTTTCTTTCCACTCTTTGTTTTTTTTTTTTAAAAACCAAAATATATCAAAAAATTATTTTGTGCAAATAAATTGAAATAAAAATAGTGTGAATTGAAAATAAAAAAAAAAGGGTGAACAGAACTCTTTATAATTTTCTACTCTCTTCTTTTCTCAACTGTCTCGCCGCGTTCAGAAAAACACAGCAAGAAAGAGAAGAGAATCAGAGCGAGCAAGAGAGAGAGAGAGAAAGGAAAACCCCTTTTGACCATTGCGCCTCCAATTTCCATCTTTTCATTGATTCTGGTAATCAACGCTTTTGTTCTCTGATTATTCATCTCATCTGGGAGGTTCTCCTTGTGATCAATCACAAAACTCAGATCTTTTTCTGTTCCGATTCCGATTCGAATACCCAACTGTATTTCTCATTCTGGGTGTGCTATATTGCGACCAAAGTTTCGGTTTTGTGAAGTGGGAAAAGCATAAAAAAAGAAGGGATTGATTCTATTATCTGGGTTTCGCATAGATTGGCCAATCATGTTGACTTTAATAATGTGGTTATGAAGTAATATGGAAGTGCTTGTTGCACGCATAACTCAACAACAAAGACGACGACAACAACAAGAAGAAGAACAACATGTCGTTTTACATTGGTCGCGAGGCTTCAAAGGTTTTTTTTTTTGGCCTTGTTATTCATCTGGTTATTGCTATTTTTTTGTTTTGTTTGTTTTTTAATCTATATTTGGTGTTTTAATCTTTGTTTGTGTAGCTATGGAAGAGAATTTGCTCAGAGACAACTACGGAGATCAACCTCCTTGCTGAGAATTGGAAATACCTTCTCACTGGTCTTGTTTTTCAGGTTTTTCCTATTTGAATCAACTTCTTCTAATGGTTGAGTGTGATTCTTCAAGTTGTGGTTTCCCTTTTGTGTAAAGAAATCAAATGTTCCTTTTGTTTTCCTTTGATGAGGAGTAGAAAATTTCTGAAGGTGTTTTTTTTTTGGGTGTTGGAACTTTACTTGCATGCTACAAAAAGCTTAATTTTTCTTCTTCATGTTGTTGGGAAGGTTACTTGTGCAAATTTCTTGCTATTTCTTTTTTTTTCCCTTTTGGGTTGGGGTAGAGGTGGTTAGGAACGTGGTTTATAATACTATCACTTGGTTTAATCACTGAACCTTATTTTGTCAGCCATTATATCAAGTGTCAGGGTTGATGGCTTGGTGTATTAATGAGGGAATTGAAGGAACTTGTAACTGTTTGTTTCATCTTTTGTCATATTCTGCAACTATGATGAGTTGGCATTAGATGATGCATGCTTGGGATTTGGACTTTAAATTATTTGTTCCATCCTAAATACAAATTGACTCGCAATTCTACATGGAACTCTGGGCTCTCTGAAGATTATCAAATGCTTCACTTCCCTCATTGGAAACCTTTAACAGTTTGCAGCTAGTTGTTGATGGAAAATATTGAGGATAAATGTTTTATTGAGAAAAGAGAAAGAAATAAGATGGCTAATCTTTGTAAAGTATATGTTTGTGTGTTTTCTATCCTTGTCTATGTTATGCATAATGTCTAACAGTGTAGTACATTGTTTTACTTGGTTATTTGACATTCTTTTATTTTGTTGTAATATTTGATATCTAAATTTAAACTGTTTCCCTACAGTATTTACATGGTTTGGCTGCCCGAGGAGTTCATTATTTCCATAGGCCTGGCCCTACTCTACAAGATGTTGGATTCTTCCTTCTTCCGGTTTGTAATTGCCATTCCCTTCTTTTTCTCTCTCACCCTAAGAAAAATGTACACAGAATGATAGGAATGCCTTTGTAATTTTTAATCTTGATGCTGTTACAGGAGCTCGGGCAAGACAAAGCTTACATCAGTGAAACACTGTTTTCCTCTATCTTCATATCCTTTGCCTTGGTAAGAATCCCCCATCCCCCTCTTTGTCTCAGTTTTCATATATTATCTGTATGATTGTATTCTGTCAGCATTTAATTTTTTACACCCACCTTTCTTTAATATCTGGAAGAAGGTGGCCCATTGTGATAGGTTATATTTTACCTAGCTATGGCATCACAAATCATATAGACAGAATTCTATATTCTACTAAGAATTTCCATTTTACTTTTTGGTGTGACAATTCTCAAGGTAAATATGGCTTGATCATGCATGTGTGTGCCAAGTTATCTGATACTCTGGTGTTTCCTCAGTCAAAATTCTAAACTGTCATAGCCCTATATATTTTTTGGTTGTGGCTTTCTGAGGTTTGAAAATTTACACATGAAGTTTTTCAAAGTGTTTGTCCTGATTGTTGAGAATAACTTGTCAAAAAAAAAATGACAAATAAAATAAATGAAAACATGATTTCTTATTTTGTGGTTTAGAGTCTTCTTTTAGAGATTGAGTACTGATTTTGGAGAATGATTATTTTTTCTTGATTCTATGGCTTTATTCCTTTTCAATCTTTGTTTGATGTTCTACTATTGCAAAATTTCATATAGTCAAACTCATACGGCATAACATCCTCCTATTTTAGTGGCTTATTTTCCATTTTTAAAAATCCTGTTTGACCAGTATGGCTATTTTTTTGTGAATTTCTGGTTTGAACAAGAATATTTTTTCTTTTGAATTTTCAATGATATATTTTTTGAAATGTGTTTTTGCAGTGGACATTTCATCCTTTCATATTGAAGAGCAGAAAGATCTACACAGTTCTAATATGGTGCAGGGTTCTAGCATTCTTAGTTGTAAGTGTTGACCGATCATGTCGTGTTTATTTCAATGTTGTTTAATCTTTTGGGAGTCTTAGTTCAATAGATGAGTGCTTAGGGTGATAGATTGATGTTTGGTGAGTTGCCAGCATAAACTGTGGGCTGTAATGCCAACATGAGTGATGTTGATTAATGTGAAGTCATTATGCCCTGCTTCTTTTTTTCCTCTTGTATGATCAGTGCAGTATATTTCTTGCCATTTAACTGTTTTAGATTGAGTTAAGTACCTATTTTGTATATATGAATATGCCAGTTTTCTCATTATGTCTGACTATTGTGTATTTGTTTGCTACAGGGTTCTCAACTTCTTCGCATAATAACATTTTATTCTACACAGCTTCCTGGTCCAAACTACCATTGCCGCGAGGTACAATTTTTTTGAATATGCACTTGTAAAATATAATATCACATGCCGTGTTTCTCTTTGCATATATGTGAGGTCTTTTATGTTTTTCAGATTCTTATAATTTTACACTGCTATTGTGTCGTGCAGGGTTCTAAACTTGCCACATTGCCTCGTCCAGATAGTGTCTTTGAAGTCCTCTTGCTTAATTGTTAGTATGCATTATTGTACAGGAGTTTCAGCTTTTATGCCTTTGTGGTTGTTTTGGCACTTACTTTGATTTTAATATGCAGTTCCGCGCGGTGTATTATATGGATGTGGTGATTTGATATTTTCATCACACATGATCTTTACTCTTGTTTTTGTGCGTACATATCAGAAATATGGCACTCGAAGGTAAAATTTGCTTATAAATCTCTATGTTTGAAAATTAAGTTTCTTAGGAGATTTTACTGCTGTAATTTTAGCTTGGTTACTTTCCTTTTCATTTCAAAACATGCCATCATTGTCAGATACTTCATTTATCCTTAAATTTAAATTCTGATTTGTTATGATTGTTGAACAACCACTAGATCAATAAAGCAGCTAGGATGGTTGCTTGCTGTGATTCAGAGTCTTTTAATAGTAGCATCTCGCAAACATTACACGGTTGACGTAGTTGTTGCCTGGTAAGGAGCTTTTTTTGCTTTGTGATGGAAAAACTGTGGTTTCTGTCCCTTTTTGAATTAATCTTTTGGTCCCTGGCTGGCAGGTACACTGTAAATTTGGTGGTATTTTTTATTGACAAGAAATTGCCAGGTTAGCACATTTTTACATCTTATATATGCTATTGTCATTTACTTCAGCTACTATTTGCTGCTATTCTGACTTTTGTTATTCTGCAGAATTGCCGGACCGGTCGATTGCAGCTGCATCCCTGCTACCATTGAGCACCAAAGACAGAGACAGCAGGACCAAAGAGGAGAACCACAAGCTATTGAATGGGAATTCTGGAGACCCTGCCGATAGGGTATAGTGAATTTACTTGTCCTTTTCCTTGTTCCTTTTATGTAATGTCTTTGTCTGTGATCTGGACATAACATGGTTATTTTCCCTTGATCAGAGGCAGAGAACTCAAGTAAATGGCAAAATCATGGATGATGGCAATACACTCCATGCTGACTCTGCCATGAATGGTGCATAGATATAGGAGCCTCTGCTGTACAAATTGGATCTACTGCAATATTGCTGTTGGAAAGCTGCAACCTTCAATTAGAAGATCTTGTTGCCTGAACATTAACTTAATTCAAATTAGTACCCTGATTTGTATTAGTGAAATTGAAACTGGGTTGTGCTTTTCAACATTTTGCAGCCCTGATCTGTTGTCATGGTTAAATTATCTGGCATCAGCATGTGCCATAGAAAATTTCCAATTCCCCTCCATATCTACACCATGTGCACATATCTACCCAGTCTATTATATTTTCTAGCATTTTTAATCTCCCTGCACTCACATGGTAACCTAATCATCAACAGGGATTGGTTCAAGTGGTTCATGCTTGATGGAAAAAATCCCTGATGAGAGAGCTAGCTCCACCATGATGTGGATATGTCCGGTTCGAACATGATTGCTTCCCGTAGAGGATATGTGGTTAAAAAAAAACATGGTAACCTAATAATCAACATTATGTCATTGGCTTCTAATGAAAAAAGAGTAATTCCAATTCCAATTCCAATTGACCAATTCCAAGACCAACATTGCCTAGTCAAGGCTAAATGCAACTGGTCTACACTCCTCGCTTACTAAAAAGTGGTTATAGGATTGAGGTGATTAATGGTCATGGGAGGCTCAATTGTCTCTGAAATGATGAGGTTGGTGATATTCAAATGCACAGAGGCATGACTTAATCTTTGAATTTGAAATGGTGACAAGTGACATGAGGGAGCACAATCAGCACATGATGTTTTAACCTTGCATGTGCTTTATTACGCATAACAATGCTACATGTCCATTGTCCCATGCCTTGTCCTTGGTCTACAACCGAATTTTGATGTTTAAATTATCTTTTATTATTGGGATAGGTTTCCAGTTATACTCATTGCTGAGGCAGCACATCACATGCATAATCTCCTTTTCACATGGGCCACCCTTGTATTACTCTTCACGCGGTTTCTGGTCCTTTACGTAGCTCAAGCACTTGGTCTAATCCAATGGGGTATCATGTTTCTAATGAGTATTGTCAATCCAGCAACCATGAAAGTGGTGTTAGTAGTCTCATTTATTACAACCAGCACTACTAGTACTCTCACTTTGCTGTATTTGTTGCCTAATTCAAGCTATAGCTCTAAATGAGCCTCCAATGGTTGGTGAGGCATCATTTTTGGTTTATTTATGCACCCATTAAAGGACACAGATCCAGCTTTCACATCTAAATTGGGTAATAGGATGGCTATGCATTTGAATGTATAGAGATTTAATTTTTCTTCATTTTGGAAACTAAAATGAAACAAATCAATGTGCCAAAACATGCTTTTTATCTAATTATACTTTTCATCAATTCTCACCTGTGTTTTCCATCTAAAATCAAATCTAATTGGTTAATATATTGTTCATAAGTTAAGTGCAGTTAACTTTTTTTTATATGTACTAGTTAGCTTGTAAATGTATAAAAGTAGTAGTTTAATTTTAGTCTTTTCAATATTTCTGGTTAACCAAATTAAAGGACTAACATGAGCACAAATTTAATAAATTTAAAGACTACTCATTCAAATAAATAAATTTAAGGACTAAGCAACAAGTGAGTAATTTTTTAAGTACAATATTACTTACTCTGGACAAAACACTGACCTTATAAGAAATTTTATAGTGATTAGTGAATATAAAAACAAGGGAGATGTGTCTACTTTCTAAAGATATTTTTTAGCTTACCATGAGGACCATGCAAATCAGATAAGGTTTATAATTTAAAATTGATGGTTAAGTCAGGTGATAATGAAATCCACCAAGATGATGATCCTTGTATTATATTGTTGGTTATTGAAAATTTGAAGGATACCAATTGCAATTGCATTACATTACAGCTAAGTTAGGGTGGTGATGCATGTGGATGTGGCCTTTTTGTTGAACACTAAAAAGCAAAGGGGGTGTATGTGTATATAATACAATGTTATATATATAATAATATATGATTTGAGGTACCCCACATTGACATAGCAAGGATGGCATCCAACCAAAAGGGGGGTGCCTGCGCAAATTAAGCTGGAAAAGTGAGTCAAGAGAAGGCATAGTGATTAAGGGAGACAAACATACAAACTAAGATAGAGAGACAGAGCGCAATGATAGGGATGATGGTATGTGAGTGATGCAAAGCAAATTGAGGCATCATTGAGGCATGTCAACTAACAACCACTTTCTGCTTTACGTGCTTCTCCTTTCCCTGTATGAGGGTCCTGTTGATCCCTATATGGGTGGTATGAATAATCACACCACCTCTCTCTCTCTCTCTTTGGGCAGAGATTGATTCATTCATTTCGTATTCTGCTTTTGTTTTCAATAGATTACTTATCTCGATGTGATCATGTCATGCACCCTCAATTCTATCTATTTGCTTTTGTTTTCAATAGGCATCATTTTTTTTTTTGAACCAATTTTTTCGAGACATAAAAATCATACTAGTGGGTTTTTCCTCTCTTCACAAAGCTTTTTTCATACACATGATTAAGAATTGAACCCGATTAAGAGATGTAACTATCTCATTGTTTTAATAATTTAATTTTACAATATATATTTTTATCAAATTTAAAAATAAAATTATTAAAATTTCAAATTTGTTGATATAAGAGATAACAAAACAAGCATTGATATTTTTTTTTTTTAAAAAAATGAAAGTAAAAACAATAAACATAATTAACAATATTTCTTCAAGACAAAAGTGACATCACTCACATTTCACTAATGGTAGCAACAAAAGGGGCTATTTTACAAGCTTCACACATTCTTTAATTTCATATTTGACACATCTTAGACATGACACATTAACGACACATGTTCCATACACAATTTTATGTGTTTAACTTTTTTTTTCTTTACTTCAATGTGATAATTAACATCTCGTGACAACATCAAATAAATAAGTTGTGAATATGCTATTTATAATTTAAAAAAAAAATACTTATAGATATTTGTTTTAAAATTTTAAGTAATTTTTAATAATAAGAAAAAAATTGTTACGAACAGGACCCAAAGGGCCAAGCCGCGTAACCCGAATTGGATCTGGCCGACGGATTCAGGCTTTGGGATCAAGTCGGCCCGGATTGGACGGCCACAGGTGAGGAGCACCTAGGCCTCTCCTACATTGCGCACTACCGAATAATGTCTTATGGATCAGGGTCCAGTGCCCAAATCTCAAGATATTTCCCTGTAAACGTTAGGTGTCAGGTACGCATTAATTATGCATTTACTGCTATATACTCGGATCATAGCTGACTTGGGCGTCAGAATGTCTTCGCAAATACACCTCTGTTATCGTGTACCAATTTGCAAGTGCCCGAGTCCGAGATCCGGAAGACCCGAGTCCGAGTTACATACTCGAACAAAAATAAAGCAAGAATGCTTTTTATCATGTACTAATTTTATTTCTCCGAACTTTTTCATTTTGTTTTGGCATAATGACATCTGTAAAGATATATTATTAAGGGTGGCCATTGGTTTTTCATACATGATGGATATAAAAACTTCACTTGATCCTTTGTCTAGTGACAAGTTTTTAGTCAAGAGTTTCTTTCACATTTAACTTTACTATCTTATTGACTCTGCTAAGATTTTAAATACATCACCACTTCCACATTCAAGATTTGTTCATGCTTTTAAATAACATACACACAATAGTTGTAAACATTTAAATAGAACTGGAACAGCTAACGTGATCAATAGAAAATTGTTTCCAGAGTAGACCAACCAAGATTGCATTGGCAACGTGAAGTGGAAATCAAAATCACTGGCAAGTGGCCATATTAAAAACAATGAGCGGGAGAAAAAAGTGAGGGGGGAATGTCAGAACTGTGATTACTTTGATTTTGTTAAAAATTGCATTGAATTCCATGCCTAGTTTGCAGGTGAGTGCTCCAAAAGAGTGGTTATCAAAAGTATTACAAAGAATTATATCCCCACTTAAACAAAATGAGTTTTTTATATACCACATCATTGACTAAGGCAATGTGCTTTCAATTTTGTATTAATTCATTGGTCAAAAGTCATGAATTGTTGCTTTCTTAGATTAGCACCTGGCATGATTATTAATTAAGTCCTATACAGTTTCTTAAACCTTACCTAATTACTAGCTAATATGAGTGACTTTTTTTTTCTCACTCACACAATTCATATAAAGGAGGTCTTTACACTTGTTGAGAGATTATGAAATTGAAATTAATTGGACAATGAACCCAACCTATTGTAAAAATAAAATAATTTAAAAATTTGGTGTCACCAAATTTTTAAATTGTTGTCAAATAACAAATACATCAATGATATATTAATCTACTTTACTGTCTTCTAATACAATTGTTGTGACATGCTTTTCAGGGGAGGAACTGTGTGCATTCTAAGGAGGGTTATGGGTTTCCAAACTTTTGAAATTCCTTCATTTTACATGCATTAAAAAAATTGAACTTAGCATTCTCATCAATGGAATCTACAACTTTATGCTTTTCTACTTTTCTGTTTCATATAAAACAGTTTCTAATTGCTAGTGTATTTGGTTCGGTGGTGGTTACTTATCTAATGATAATGGATGTTCCCTGATTCAAGTTTGAATTTAAGACACCAAAAAATAAAAGTTTGAATAAAAAATAATAAAAAAAAGACAGAGAGATGAGTGGCATTGGCAGGCTAGATTATATGGGGGCAAAATCTGAGTGAGTGAATTATTAGATTTTTGTAACTAAGCATTTCAGATTGATTTTCATAAGATTGGAAATGGGATTTATATTAAACATATTCATTTACATTAAAAATAATAATAGTAGTAATACTAATGGATTCACAAAAAGGTGGTTTTGAATTTCCTTTTATTAAACGTTAAGCAAAATGATGAGAATGCAGAAAATAAAAAAGGTGAAACTAGAAAGTTAAGAATAGGAAAGGCCCTTTACAAATTGAAGAAAGAAATGTCTATTTCAAAGAGTGAATTGGAGAGAAAAGTAAAAAAATGAAAGACAGATAAGTAAAGAAGCAAGTTTTATTTACATTATACTAACAATTAACAGCTTGTATTTATGTTGTGTATATCATCACCTTAGGAACCTTTTGAATTGCCAACTCTTTCCATTTATGTTCAAACATAACACAAACACAAGAGTCATAGAACAAATGGGTTCACAACAATGAGCACTGTCTGATCATTCTTCATTAAACCATTCAACCTTCAACTGTTTCTTCTTCTTCTTCTTCTCCTTGTACTTACATGGGGGCTCGTTGCTCTAAATTCTCTTTCTGCTGGTTCCACTCTCATTTCAAACCTTCTGTCCTTGAATCCTCTGACCAAGGTTTGTCTTTTCAGCACACACCCTTTGTCTAGAATCTCTTGCTCAGCTTAAAAATGTTATCTTTATTGCAGAAAATGGTGGCAAGAGTGAAAGAACCTGGCCCAGTTTTGGTGAGTTCAGCTTGGAGCAACTGAAGGCTGCTACAAATGGGTTCTCCTCAGAAAACATAGTGTCTGAGCATGGTGAGAAAGCTCCCAATGTTGTTTTCAAAGGGAAACTTGAGAATGGACAGTGGATCGCCATCAAACGTTTCAACAAGTTCGCTTGGCCTGATTCTCGCCAATTCCTTGTTTGTTAACTTACACTTGCACTTGCACACTTTCACTTTGTTTTTCCTTTAACATTCTTGTGCTTGATTTCTTATACTGAACATGACAAAATGTGTTGTGTGCTTGTAGGAAGAAGCCAAACAAGTGGGGAGCCTTAGAAGTGAACGTTTGGCAAATTTGATTGGTTGTTGCTATGAAGGGGAGGAGAGGCTGCTAGTAGCAGAGTTTATGCCACATGAAACTCTTGCTAAGCATCTCTTTCATTGTGGGTTGTTTGTGATTACAATAAATTTTGTGTTAATCTTTGTTGGGTTGAAATCTTTCTTTGATTTTGTCTTTGGCCTTGGAATTCTGAACATGGGGGGAAAATATGATTAACTTGATGCAGGGGAGGCACAGCCCATGAAATGGGCAATGAGGTTGAGGGTGGCTTTCTACTTAGCTCAAGCTCTAGAATATTGCACCAGTAAAGGCAGGGGTTTGTATCATGATCTCAATGCTTACAGGATCTTGTTTGATCAGGTATAAGGGGCTTAACTTAAGTTGTGAGATATATGCTTCAAGTTCCTTTTTTATAAATCCTTGTTTCTTGCAATTTGTAACTTGGAATGTCCTGTGTTGTATATCAACAGGATGGTAATCCAAGGTTGTCTTGCTTTGGGCTAATGAAGAACAGCAGAGATGGAAAGAGTTACAGTACAAATTTGGCTTTCACTCCTCCTGAGTACTTAAGGACTGGTAAAGTTTTTAGGATGTTTGTGTGTTCTGCATGAGTGCATGTCCTCGATCTTTTACATAACATTGGAAGTCTTAGAATAAGAGAAATCTAAGGAATCTGCCACTGATTCAGACATAAAATATAGATTGGTCTGTATGGTCATAGACCTTTTAATATTATTCCAATGTCCCTGTCTGTTAGGCAGGATCTTTATTTATTGCATCACAAAAGGGGCCTGCATTTAATTTTACATCCTCTTCAGCAAAATAATTTTTTTTAAAAGAAAAGCATAAAAAAGATTTATTAATTGTTTTTGTTTTCAGTTTAGGAATATAACATTTGGCCAAATTATATTAACATTTATGCTGAAATTCATCTTGTAAAAGACATATTTTGTTTTTACTTGTTTTTCTTGTTTCCTACCCTAAGGGTTATCCTCCTTTTTTTTATTATCTCTTCTGAAATAGGAAGCATGATGAGGGAAATATATGTGGAATCAATCTGCATATGCTTGCATATATGTGACTGTTGTTCTCCTGTAAATTTGGATTTATATGCAGGTAGAGTGACAGCAGAGAGTGTGGTTTACAGTTTTGGGACCTTGTTGTTGGATCTCTTAAGTGGTAAACACATTCCCCCAAGCCATGTAAGTTTTTCTTTCCATAATTTACTCCTGATCCTGAACAAACTGTAACAACTCCTTAGGTGATCTTCGGACCATTGATTTTGGACAAGGTTGTAAATGGCTGATATAGTTGCTTAAGAATACACATTCAGCATGTAGGATAATGTTGTATACTCTTTTGCAGTCTTTTGGTGTATTAGAATATTAGTCAATGTCTGTGAGTTACTTGGATCTATTTAAAGTTGTCAAATAGTACTTCTCAGTGGTAATATCTGTTCTAAATATTTGATGTTCATGCAGAGTTCATGTCTTGTGTAAGTAAAACAATTCATTGAGGTTCTGCTAACAGATGAAGCAAACTTAAATGAAGTACAAATATTTGATATTGGTAGCATTCTTCATTTGCAGGCACTAGACCTGATACGTGGCAAAAACTTCTTGATGCTGATGGATTCTGCCTTAGAGGGTCACTTTTCAAAGGATGATGGAACTGAGTTGGTTCGTTTGGCTTCCCGTTGCTTACAGTATGAAGCTCGTGAGAGGCCAAATGCAAAGTCTCTTGTTGCATCTCTTATGTCACTTCAGAAAGAAACAGAGGTAAATACCATACATGATAAACTTTGATAGGCCTCAAATTGATCTATTATTCTATATTAATTGTCAATTGTAGTGTTCCTTAAGAGGGTGATTATCACTTGCATATAATTTGGATTATGAAAATGTTTACATATATTTAATTACTGAAGTACTATTATATTTGTTACAAAGCAATGTGAGAAATGTTATGCTATGCCCCATATTGGGAAGACTATAATATCTCATTTGGATAGTATGTGAGCAGGTCCCTTCATATGTTCTGATGGGTCTCCGGCTTGAAACTGCATCCTCAACAAAGGCATTGTCATTAACACCATTTGGTGAAGCTTGTTTGAGATTGGATCTTACTGCCATACATGAAATATTAGAGAAGATTGGTTACAAGGATGATGAAGGAATTGCAAATGAGGTTTGCCACCATCTTCAACTGGCACAAGAGAGTTTGTTTCATATCACTTTAATGCAGTATAAAAGAGAGGAAAATGAGCTCTGTCCACAATCCACACACTTTTCCCTCTATTTTCAGTTACTAACTCCAATGTTGATCCTTCTTAGTGTTGAAATTGCAGCTTTCATTTCAATTGTGGACTAGTCAAATGCAGGAGACCTTGAATTTGAAGAAGCATGGAGATACTGCTTTTAGAGCTAAGGACTTTGTCACTGCCATTGACTGCTACACACAAGTAAGACAATTATAAGGACTATTGCTTAAATTGGATGCTATGTGTGCATAATGTTAATATTGCAATGACTATGATGTTGCTTACTATCTTGCTAAACGTCTAAAAGGGAGTTTTAGTCCCTAAGAACCATAATAGTTAAGGAGTTGTTAATTAGTTTCACATATGCTAATTTTTGTTTGTTTCAGTTCATAGATGGAGGGACAATGGTGTCACCAACAGTGTATGCAAGGAGATGCTTAGCTTATTTGATGAATGACATGCCACAGGAAGCATTAGGGGATGCTATGCAAGCCCAGGTGGTATCTCCTGAGTGGCCTACTGCTTTGTATCTTCAAGCAGCTTGTCTTTTCAGTCTTGGAATGGAGAATGATGCACAAGAGACTCTCAAAGATGGGACTAACATGGAAGCCAAAAGAAACAAAAATTGAGAATTGTATAGTTTTTTTTTTTTTGCTGTCTTAAGCATTATTTGATGTTTTGTTGTTCAGTAGTTTTGTTAGGCTTTGCATCCAATTCCGTCTATTATGATTTTTTTTTGGCTTTCTGCAATGTATTACAGGACAAAAGATAATGACTGGTTTGAAATTTTGTATGCGTCAAGCCTCTTTTTCCTTCTTTCCTTTTCACCTGCTCGTCCATTGCTGTCTCCATCTAAAAACAATGCTTGACAAGTTACTTCTTGCATGTGAGTCTTTGAGGGGCAATTTGTAACTTTCCTAAAAAATCATACAAATACAAATTTAGGCTACTCTGTAACTAGCTTTAATTAGTTGAATTTAAAAGTGAGAAAATTATTAATGTCAATATGATGACATTGCTACTAGAGTAAATTACAAATTACCTCATGTACTTTTATTCTTTTTCAATTATCACTAGAGTTTCTTAACTCATCACTTAGTCCCCTAAACTCTGTTTCAATTGAAAATGTAGGATGTTTACTTTCAAAAAATATTTTCTGTTTTAAGTTTTAATTAAAACTTTTACTGTGAGAAAACATTTCCTATTTTCATTTTTAAGTACTTTTCCATGAACTAAACTATCTAGTACAGATTAAAGCAATTTTATTGCAAATCTAGCTAATTAGCTTTGCATTGCATTCCTCTATGCAATAAACTTACTACTTATCCAGAAAAGAATAAATGGCAACAATGTAATGGGTTCACCTTCCACATTAGACCTCAACGAACCTCAACGTGCTCATTGTTCTTCATTCTTCCTCTTTCTTTCAAAACACTAACTAAACATTTAAGAAAAAATGCCATATTGATATATGTAAAGACTTATTTTAAATTGCAGCCACATCATCAAGAAAGAAATGCCTTATTGATATATGTAAAGACTTATTTTAAATTGCAGACCACATCATATGATGTGGTTGCAATATTACAGTTGCAGCAATGTGAGCAATCATATCACACCGCAATTACTGTGTTTGAAACAGGAAAATCTGCAATAGCAACAATGTAATGGGTCCACCGACCACATTAGACCTTAATGAACCTCAACGTCCTCATTGTTCCTCATTGTTCCTCTTTCTTTATTTAGTAGATTGAGAAGAAAAATTCCGGTGTTAGGAGAAATTTTGAAGGGTAGTGAACTAGTGATGAAGGAGGGGAAGGGGATGTGGGATTTTGGAGTGAGTCATGGAGGGTTACATTCTGTTCTGGGATAGAACTCGAACAGGAGTGAGTCACGGAATTATCTCGGAATATGCAAACAAAAATAAATTCATGTTGCAACAGCTACAATATGCATCATAATAGCCACAATGCACACAATTGCAGTAACTGGCAGTTGCAACTGCTGTGACTACAACTACAACTGCAACCACAATTTAAAACCATGATATAAAGCAAGGTTGTAACTATGGTTAAGACACATTAAAACACTACAGAGAGCCCCACATCAATGCCAATCCAGAAGAGAGGAGGCCCTCTAGTAATATTACCTGTTAGCTTTGTTTACATCCCATTAATACAAAAACCCAATCAAACACCAGTAGATCCAAAGCCACCTTCACCTCTGATAGTGGAATCTAAATCCTCAACCTCAGCAACATCCGGGGTCACAATCTTCTGGATGATCAGCTGTGCAATCCTGTCTCCTACCTTCACCTCAAAGTCCATGTCTGAATGATTGAACAATATGACCCCAACTGGGCCCCTGTAATCAGCATCAATCACCCCTGCACCCACGTCAATTGAATGTTTGCAAGCCAACCCTGATCGCGGTGCTGCAAATCAACACAAAAGGAAATAATAATAATAATCAAATTGCAACACACAATTCCCAAATTACCCAATTCAAAAAGCAAACTGAATTACCAATGCGAGCATAGGTCCCTTCTGGAATTGAAATGCTATTATCAGTAGCAACCCGAGCCTTCCCTCTCGCTGGCACCTTGGTCTCCACCGCACTACCACAAAAATAAATAAATAAATAAACTGAATTCTTTCAATATATAGTGTGACTGTGTGAGAGAGGGTGATAAAGGGGGCTATTATACCTAGAGAGATCGTAACCAGCAGAGAGATGGGAAGCCCTAGAGGGCAAAACTGCTTTATCAGAAAGCTTCTTCATTCGGAGAAGAGGAGTGCTGTTAGAAACATCACCATTTTGGTGGAGCTTTGGGATCTTGGGGGATGGCTCTTGGATCTCAGAACCATTGCTGGTGTGGGACTGGGCCATTCTAGTACCTTGGTGATAGAGGCCAAGGGTGTTGTGCGATGTTGGAGATTGCACTCTTAAACTAGAAATAAAACAAAATCCATAAGAAATTAAATTTAGAGGAGACGAACATTGAGTTATTGAGACTAATTCTTCCAAACAATTATAACCAAATAGAAAGTGCAAAGAAGAACCATGTTTCCTCATTCCCCAGATTTCAACTTATTAATAAAATATCCTGTTTCAAATACCTACATAACCTGCAGTAATGAAAACCCTAACCTACACCAACACCCAGAAGATTCAATTTGCTTTGGATATGACCCTTTTGCAATGAAGAGGAACTTGCGTCAGACAAAAACAGCTCAACAAATGCAGAAGCAAGTCAAAACATGAAATCAGGAGCCCAACGCCTATTGAATTGTCTCATAAATTCAGCAATCACATATTGCAAAGAAAGGCCCTCAGAACATCATTACATCCTTGATCCTCCTTATTCCAAGGATTACAAGAATACAGCAGCAAAAGAATTAAGCATATTAGTAGTCCATAGTCCATAATTTAAGGGTATCAAAGCATTTAAATCCATACAGTCCCCAATAGGCACAATTGAAAATGGCTATTTCAAAATGGGGAAAAAATTATTCACAAATAAGCAGTAGTCTAACCAGAAGCTGATGATGAACGGCGAGCCAATTCGTCACTCTATACTGCTGTCGCTGTCGATCACAGGCATGTAAGGAGACCAAATCCTCGTTGATTCGTACGAGATTGGAAGGAAACTTCAAACTTGGCCTTAGCCTAGGGTTTGGGTTTGGATGAAGCTGAGGGTTTTGGAGGGAAAATACTAATTTTTTTTTGTTTTGGAGGGAAAATACTGATATTGGGTTGGGTTAGATCGATCACATGTGGTTTAGTGGATTCATTCAGGGCCCAAGCTGAATAGCATGGTACATGTTTGGGTTTGACTCCTCTAAAGTTAGGATCCCTTTAAAGGATAAAGAAAATAATTATGATAATTCATTTAAAATTTAATGCTTAATATTGTGATCACATACAAGCAATTATAGATTTGTAGTTAATCATATTTAATAGGCTTAAATACATTTTTGGTCCCTATACTTTTGTAAATGGGTGATTTTGGTCCCCCTAATTTTAATTGCTCAATTTTAGTCTCTCTTCTTTAAAAATTGAACAAATTTAATCCTACCGTTAGTCTCCCATTAAATATTTAGCAGAGTTTGCTGACATGAATTTAATTTTGTGACGTGTAAACTATCACATGACAAAGATTATTATTTAATTTTATCTCTTGATTTTTTTAAACGAAAAAACAGAACTTGCAAATTTCAATTCGCTTTCGATTTCCTTTTAAATTTCATTTCATGCCCGAATGAGATTTCAGTTCGCTTGGTTGATGGCTTGAAACAGACATGCAATTGTTTTAGTTTTGGGACTTGTATTTGCTTTATTTTTTTGAGTAAATTGGAGTGTAGTAGTGGGATTTTGTTTTTTGATTTTGTTTTCTCATTGTATTAAATTATGCAGAATCTGATTTTATTTGCTGCTTTTTCGTTTAAAAAAATTAAGAGATAAAATTAAATAATAATCTTTGTCATGTGATAGTTTACACGTCACAAAATTAAATTCATGTCAGCAAACTCTGCTAGATATTTAATGGGAGGCTAATGGTAGGATTAAATTTGTTCAATTTTTAAAGAAGAAGGACCAAAATTGAGCAATTAAAACTAGGGGGACCAAAATCACCCATTTACAAAAGTATAGGGACCAAAAATCTATTTAAGCCTATTAAATAATGATACAAAGAATAATTTGATATCTAAAATCACAAAGAATTGTAAATATCTATTGATATTAATAATTTAGAATAAAACATTCTTAAATAAATAAATTTCTAAAATAAATAAGAGTGTTGAGGTAAATATGGAACATTGTTGGTCTTTCTCATATATTCTTAATCATTATAAATTTATTAATATTTTTTAATTAAATATTTTGATAAATCAAACAATTATTTTTGATTATGTTTAATAATACTATAAAGAATAATCCACTGTCTAAAATCACAAAGATTTACAAATATATATTATTATTTATAATTTACAATAAATTATTATTAAAAATTAATTTCTAAAATAAATAGGAGTGTTTCTTTAAGTACAAAATAGTTTTGGTCAAGCAAAAATAATAACAATATCATAGTAATAGTAAATAAATAATTATTAAATAAATTAATTTTTAAAATAAATAGAAGTGTTGTTGTAAGTACAAAGTAATGTTGGTATTAAGCAAAAATAACAATAATATTAATAACACAAAGGTCTAATTATTCTAAAATCATTGTTGTCGTTGTCTTTTTTTGCCAAAAAACTAAAGCAACTTACATGAATTAGCTATGAATTTAATCCTTAATAAGAGAGATCGGTGAAAAAATAATTAAAAAAAAAAGATAAAAGGTATATTGGAACAAATACAATAAAACTTAATGTAAATCAACATAATTATTATATTTCTTAATTTATATTTTTATATAATGAGACTGGTGAATAAGAACGAATATATTAATAGATAAAAATAAATAAATAAATAAATAAAAATGATAGTAAAAAGTCACATTCATTTATGTGTAAAACTAAAAAAACAAAAAAAAAGCAAAAGAACGGAAAATGTGACAAATGTTACTGATGGTACACTTTTAATATACAGTAAATAGATAAAATCCTCATTTTGTTACATGATATTTAAAATAAATTGGTTTAATTGTACATTTGGTTACATAAAAGTGTATCATTTCAACAATAGGTCCACCGTTAGGATTTTCCAATATTTAACAAAATAATGTCTGATAAAGTTGAGGTGGCTCTTTAGAGCATCTCCAAATGGTGCTCTTTTTTTTTTTTTTTTAATCATCTTTAAGCGGGCTCCATCATTCCACCTAATCTCATTTTTCATTTTTACAATTTAAACAACTATCATCTCCAATGGCACAACTCTACAAATTTCACTAAATAAACTCCACAAGTGACCTTACAATTTTATATATAATTTAACATTATTTTTAACGCATAATTATCTTAGTTATAAATGAATAAAATTATTTAAAAATATATTATATGATAGTATAACACTCTTAATTAGACTAATTTTTTACAAAATGAAATTTAAAAAATGAACTTATGAAATAAATATTTTTAAATTATATTTTTTTAATCAAAATGCTACATAATTAATACCACATAATTAACACTATTAATTCAAAAGCAATCTTTTATTATATAAATGTGTTGCTTTCAATTTTAACGTATTAAAAATGAGTAATATTAATCATACAATATTATAACATAAAATAAAGTGAGAGAAAAAGAGAAAAAAGGATGAAGAAAAAGAAATGTGGGATGTGATGAGTCATGTGATGGAAAGAGATAGAAAAAAATGTGTTGTATAATATTTTGTTGTATAAATTTGATATCTAATTAAAAATTTGCTTTCAATTTGGTGCGCCCAACATAAATATGTACGATGCTTTTATTTTGAGACCCATTATTCATACAATAAATAGATACAACAATTTATACAACAAATTTTTTTTCATCCCCCTCCATCATATCACTTATCACATCTCACACTGCTCTCTATTCTATTTCTATATCTCTCATGGTTGTAAACATTTGTTGTACAACATTGTGTTGTACAAATATAATTTCTCTTTTGCTTTTCAACTTGGTTATCAAATGTGTTTTTCAATTTGGTGCTTTGTTTTGCTTTACACATATACAATGCATTGTGTCAATATTTCGACTTCACATGTGGTTCACTTTTTTGGTCTTTGTCTTATATACTACACACTTCCCAAAGTCAGTTTCTTACACAAGATGCTAATATTGGTTAGGCAACTTACTTCAATCTCACTCCAATGGTGCACCCTTTTTTTAAGAGTTGCTTAACCAAAAAAGCAACATAAGCACTCCCCCACTAGAGTTGCTCTTATTAATTGATTTTTGTTAATTGGAACAAAAGAGTCCCTCTTTCTCCCCTTGCTTCAAGTGTAAATTCTATTATGATAATTCCTCACTGTTCACATTATAGAAACTACACAAAACCTTCAAATGTAAAGTCTATTATGATAATTCCCCACCATTGGTCAACGATGTTATTGGGAAAGATTGAAACTTCCTGCAAGTCTTGATTTGGGTTTTCAGTGTTTTTCGTTTTGGTCTCTGTTTCTATTACTTCTTTTATAGAATACTGCAGGGAAACAAAGCACCCTAGGTGGGAAGAAATTATTAATGAGTAGGCGTGGAAATGAAGGGACAAAATGGTGAAAAAAGACCCACACTCTGTTTGACGTCAAGGGGGAAGGTTTAGGTTCTTCTTCTATATCGGTATGAAAGGAAGGAAGGAAGGAAGAAAAACGAAGATCGGAAGAGGACGAGATAGTTGGGTTGGGGCGTGGAAACTATGAAAGTGATAAAGAAGGAAGGGGATGGGGGAGAAGGGGGTAGGGGGAAACAATGGGGTTGGTTTTCAGGCAGTCAAGCATAATTTTTTGTTGTCTAACAAAAACCTAGGAGGGAGAAAACGTGTCATATCTCCATCCAAAAACAATGCTTGACAGGTTACTACATGCATGTGAGTCGTTAAGGGGCAATTTGTAACTTCCCCAAAAAATCATACAAATAGAATTTCTGACTACTCCGTAACTAGCTTCAATTAGTTGAAATTAAAAGCAAAAGACATTTTTTAATGTCAATATGATGACATTGCTTCTCGAGTAAATTACAATGGGGATTCAATTTGAAAGTCACAGGAAATAGGATTGTTTGAAAATCACAGGAAAATCTGCAAAGGTAACAGTGATTGTAATGGGTTTAACGAGCATATTAGACTTCAATGAACCTTAAGGTTCTCATTGTTCTTTATTCTTCCTTTTTATTTATTTAGTAGATTGAGAAGAAAATTTCCGAGGTTAAGAGAGACTTAGAAGGGTAGTGAACTAGTGATGAAGTTGGGGAAGAGGATGTGGATTTTGGAGTGAGTGATGAAGGGTTACATTTAATGCAAACAAAAAATAAGTTCATGTTTCAATAGCCACAATATGCATCATAATAGCCACAATGCACACAATTGCAGTAACTGGCAGTTGCAACTGCAATGACTACAATTACAACTCCAACCACAAATTTAAAGCCATGATATAGAGCAAGGTTGTAACTATGGTTAACACATTAAAACATTACAAAGAGCCCCACATCAATGTCAATCCAGAAGAGAGGAGGGCCTCTAATAATATTTACTTGTTACCTTTGTTAACATCCCATTGATACAAAAACCCAATCAAACACTAGTAGATCCAAAGCCACCCTCACGGCCTCACCTCTGATAGTGGAATCTAAAATCTCAACATCGGCAACATCTGGGGTCACGATCTAAGTCACAGTTCTATTGCAGTGTTGGCAAGCGTACCAATATCACAGTAGTATAATAGTTTTAAAAGTAAGGGTTATCGTACCCACGAGAAACTCGAACTACTATTAACTCTACACAATTTAGCCCACTAAGTATTTACAAAAAAACAATGAAATTGTCATTTTGGTTTTTGTAGAAAGTTTGGTAAAACAAGTTCATAAGACTAAACAAAAGCAATAAAATGAGTTTGAAAACAGATTTATAAAATGGGGATTGAACTTGTTGTTCTCCCTCCTCAGTATTCCGCTAGTTCCTGTATCTACTGTTTCATCGACATTGATGCAATACTCTAAAGTCGCATAGGTCGATCCCTCGCACTTAGAGACCCTAAGAATAATATATTTAGATATCGATTCCTCGCGTATCAAACATATATCCCAACCTTACGAGCGGGGATTCAAGCAATCGATAGATAAATATCTATTCCTAGTATATAAAACCTATCGAGTAGAAACGTTTAGTTCGAAATAAAAAAAATACCCTCCGGTCAAGACTAAGATTTGATAATAAGAAATTGTTTGACTAAGATAGAATCAAGAGTTAATACAAAACGAAACTACCAATGTCGAATGAAAGTAGAATACAGAAAACCAAATGAAATACTTCGGAGTTCGAAGACTACGTTCAATCCCGGATGAGGAGGTTAGCTACTCATAGTAGATGGCAACCCAAAAGGAAGGAAATGGAAGAGATGGAGGATGAAAATCCCTTGCCCTAGCAGAGCTTCAGCTTAGAAGAGAAGACTTCGGAGTAAGGAATATCAAAAGTGTCTTAATTGTCCCCCTCTGTCTTGCTCTTAACGCGTTCAACGGGCTGGAAGAGACGCGCGCGCTCAAGCGCACCAAGTGGGCGCTTGAGTGCCCATTACGTGGCCAGAAAGGAGATGCGCGCTTGAGCGCACCTGTTGCGCGCTCAAGCACGCAAACTTGCTGCCAAAGCCTCCTTTTCTTCTCTCCATAATTCATTTGTTGCTTAGCTTTCCTTCCAAGTTTAATTCCTGCAACAAAAATATATATTCCTCATCAAAATAGCATCAAAACTCCAAATTAAACTAAACTAAATGCAACTAAAAATCAAGCAAAAAAGGGCAATTGGGGCACAAATTCAATCAATTAATTTCTCAAAGTGCTCAAATTGCAATTAAAAACTACTGATTCTAAGCACTTATCAAGTTCTCATACCCTTTAACCTTTTTTTATATATACTTTTCTTTTGGCACAAGAAGTTCTTGGTGGGAAGCTATAAACCACAAAGATGTAAATTGTGAGATTCCATACTTTATTTCAGCATCTTAAAAAGCTTTATTTTATTTTCTTTTTCCAGAATTTTAAAACTACCAACTTTGCAAATATCTCATGTGGATTTGGTACAAAGAAGTCACCACCATTATGTGATTGGAAGTGACATGGGAATGTGTTTCCAACAATCTCATTTCATACAAACTTCCAACTCAGTTTCCAATTATATAATGGTGGAAATTTCCCAACTCCAAATACACATGAGGAATTTGTAAAGTTGAATTTAAAAATAAATTAAGAAAATTGCTCTAAACTTAAGAAAGGAAGTTAGAAGAGATAGTGGTAAATGTGTCAGAAATGATGAATCGTTGTCTTATATACATTGTTGTTTTCCTTTCTTCTGACACATTTCTCTCTCTCTCTCTGTCAACTTTCATTCTTGTGTTAAGAGCCTTGAAAGAATGAAACTTTCCTCATTTTATTCTAAAACTTGAGACTTTATGAAAGAGGCAATAATAAGGTTGAATACGTGAGTTACTTGATCTAACTCACAATTCTTTACACCCTTCAACTTTTTCTTCATATATACATACATACATGCGCGCGCGCGCACACACACACATATATATATATAATTGACAATTTTTTTTAGGAAAATAATCACCATTCTAAACCATAGCCACCAACTCTCGTTCGTTTACTCTTTGATGGTAACATCGGTAAATTACATTCAAGTAGGACTTACTGCTATTAAAGAGTAAATTACTAAAAATTTGTACTTCCATTTAAGAACAGTATTTTTCTACTTTTATATATATATATATATATATTTCTTCTAGCACAAGATGTGTTTGGTGAGGATTATAAACCAAAAGATGTAAATTGTGAGATTCCATGTTTGTTTCAACATCTTAAAAAGCTTTATTTTATTTCCCTTTTCTAGTATTTTAAAACTGTCCAACTTTGCAAATATCTCGTGTGGATTTAGTGCAAGGAAGTCACCAACATTATGTGATTGGATGTGATATGGGAATGTGCTTCCAACAATCTCATTTCATACAATACTTCCAACTGACTTTCCAATCACATAATGGTGGAGATTTCCTTACTCCAAATACACATGAGACATTTGCAAAGTTGACAGTTTCAAAATCCTAGAAAAAAAAATTAAATGAAGTTTTCTTAAATGTTGAAACAAAACATGAAATCTCACTGTATACATCTTTGTGATGTAGTTCTTCACCCGACACCTTTTGTACTAGCAGAATATACACACACACACACACAAAGAAAAGGTTGAAAGGTATAAAGAATTGTAAGTTAGACCAAGTGACTCACGCCTTCAACCTTATTATTGCCTCTTTCATAAAGTCTCGAGTTTCAAAATAAATTGAGGAAAGTTTCACCCTTTCAATGCTCTAAAACACAATAATATAATTTACAGTGAGAGAAATGTGTCAAAAAGAAGGAAAACAACGAGCCAGAGGTTCCTCCTTTTTTACACATTTATCACTTTCTCTTTCCTAACTTTATTTCTTAAGTTTATAGCCTTAAAAGGATAAAATTTTCTTCAATTTATTCTGAAAGTCGACACTCTTTTAGAGATGCAACAATGAGATTGTAGATATGGATCATTTGGTCTAACTCACAGTTCTTTACAACCTTCAACCTTTACTTTTTATAAATATATTTTTCTTCTAGCACAGAATGTGCTTGGTGAGGAGTTATAAACCATTAAGATGTAAATTGTGAGATTTTAAACTTTGTTTCAACATCTTAAAAAGCTTTATTTTATTTTCTTTTTCTAGGATTTTAAAGCTGTCGACTTTGCAAATGTCCCATGTGGATTTGGTACAAGGAAGTCACCACCATTATGTGATTGGAAGTGACATGGGAATGTGCTTCCAACAATCTCATTTCATAAATACTTCCAACTAACTTTACAATCACATAATGGTGAGGATTTCCCTACTCCAAATACACATGAAACATTTGCAAAGTTGACGGTTTCAAAATCCTAAAAATGAAAAGAAAATTAAATAAAGCTTTATTAAATGTTGAAACAAATCATGAAATATCATGATTTACATCTGTGATATAGCTCTTCAGCAAGCACCTCTCGTACTAGAAGAAAAGTTTATAAAGTTTATATATGCAAAGAAAAGGTTAAAGGGTATAAAGAATTGTGAGTTAGATCAAGTAGCTCACGCCTTCAACCTTATTATTGTACCTTATTATTGTCTCTTTCATAAAGTCTCGAGTTTCATAATAAATTTAGGAAAGTTTCATCGTGTCAAGGCTCTAAACATAATAATGACAGTTGAGAGAGAGAGAGAGAGAGAAATGTGTCAGAAAGAAAGAAAACAACGATGTATAAAACAAGGAAAATAGAAAACGTGATTCAGAGGGGCAAAATGAATGTATTACTTATATGAACAAGTGGATTCATTAAAAATAGAAAAAAGAGAAACATTAACATTAATAAAGTAAATGAAAGCTCCATTTTGGTATCTTTCACATTAATAACATAAAAAATCTTAATAATTACTAGAAAGAATTAAAATATCATATATTTAAATGCTCTAAAAACAATATGGTAATGTCAATGATCATTCATTAATCTATAAGATTAAAATAAATCATCATCTTTGTCACCAGATTGTTTTTAGAGCATTTGAATATGTGATAATTTTATTCTTTTAAGTAATTATTAAGATTCAGTGTCTTATATAATGTAGTTTTCCTCTTTTCTAACACATTTACCTTTCTCTTTCTCAACTATCATTCTTTAAGTTTAGAGTCTTTAAAGGATAGAACTTTCCTCACTTTATTATGAAACTAGAAACTTTTTGAGAGATGCAACAATGAGATTGAAGGCATGAGTCACCTGATCCAACTCACTTCTTTATGTCCTTCAGCCTTTTCCTTTAGAACCGGTATCTATGCATCTGTGGCACAAAGATTATGGCATGAAAAGTCAGTGGTAAGTATTGTGTGAAATGAGATTGTTGGAATCATGCATAAACTATATTGTAGCAACATTATTAAAGCCTTGGTGATGAACAATAGAAAATTTCAGCATCAGTTTCATTTCACCAACTCTAAGGGGAAATTACCTTTATCACAGACGAGCTTTACTCACCTGTAAGAAAGTGAACAGCATTACAAACAGAAACTTCAACCGATTCAAATGCAAGCATTTTTCCCCCTGCTCTACAATGGCATATATTAGCAATGGACATATGTTAATGTTACCAATTACAGGTTTCCAAATCAAATCCTAATCATTCAACATCCTAAAAAGGTTTCCAAATCAAGTCCTAATCAGTCAACACCCTAAAAAACAAAATAAGTGTTTCTTGAACTCCCATATGGTACTTTTCCCTAGCGAATCCATTTACACTATTACAATGAATAATGATTCATATAGATCCACAGCCTACAACTTTGCTTGTCTGCAAACAGGTTGACATCAGTGTAGCCTTTGTGACCACTTCCATCTCAGAATAGTCGACCATTTATTTGCACTCTAATGGCCAATATGTACATGAGATCCTTTAGACATCACCCTGCCAGCGGTGTCACCCATCATTTTGACGCTACTATTCTCTAATCCACTTTTAAGCCAAGCAAGGTTACTAATGTCTGTAGCTATTGCAGCCAACTCAAAACTTGGGAAAGATGGAGGTTCTGAAAATTCGATGAATTCTGGTCCCAACAAAGAGCTTTCAGAGATTTGACCATTTGGAGCAGCACAGCATCCATGGCCACACTGGTGAGGCACTGACTGGTCACCATAAATTCCTTCGAACATTTTATAAAATTCAAGATCTGGTTTTGATGATTGTAAAATGGGCCCTTGCATTGGAACAGGTCTTGGAATTGATGTTGAAGGCTGTGAACCATTGAAAGACTGATATACACTAAAAGCACTTACACGTGCTACTGGCCGAAAAAGGGTAGGCAGATCCTTGACTTCATGGTTTAATTGACCCTCAGTCTGAGCTCTGTCTTTATATTTATCATCCATGATTTCCATAGAACTGACATCTCTTCCTTCTGAGGATTTCAAGGAATTAACATCACATGATAGTGTGTCTTCCGATGATGCTTTGACTTTGTCCAAGCTAAAATCTTCCACTGTATTACCAGATTCTAACTTAATCTTATCAAGTTCAACTCCCCGACGCCTCAAAGTAGAATTCCAGTGGTTCTTAATGGCATTATCTGTTCTTCCAGGTAGACACCTGGCTATGGCTGCCCATTTGTTACCATGGATTGCATGAGCAGCAACTATGATCCGGTCCTCCTCTTCTGAAAACAAATGTATTTTGTTTAGCCTAGATTTTTAGGAAAATGGAATAATAAGATTTAATAGATGGAATCCAAAAGTTTCTAAGCAAATATAAATGTTATAAGTCTATTGCAGATAACATTGCATGCTGGAAGCTCGATTACCATCATGTTTCAATGCAATGCATTTTTCATGTACATTAGATTGTAGACAGTTGTTATTTGTTTTTGGTGGGAAATTTCACAAAAATACCCAAGTTGGCTTACTTTTAGCTGCAGATTGCAGAAAAGTCATCTCTGAGACAATATATGGATAGTAAAGAGCTCAATCATAAGGACACAAAAAATTTTCTTCATATCACTTCTTTATGTAGACTGATGTTCTAAAAGATAGAACTTTCTTCTCAGTAATTTTTTTTTATAGCAGCTGCTGATTTGTATTGTGCCAGGGATACTTACAATTTGAGTTATTTAAAATTTGACACAGAACTCTGTAATCTCATTATTTCCCAAAGGCCAGACTTTATCTAATTCTTGTTTGCTTTTGTTTGTACATTCTCATAATTCACCAACTTTCTGATTTTCTAGATGTCAACTAGTTTAGATCCTGAATTTATTATAACATCATTTTTTATGGAAACTGCAATTAAACCTTGAATTTCATATACCTAAAAAGCACATATATGATACAACACCGACATGGAGATATAACAAATTATAATTATAATATCACAAAGTCTCATCCCAACATAATGGAAGCCAACGTGTTAAGCTACTGTGGAAACAAAAGCCAAGAATTCTCATTCATATCCATTAGAAAGTAGTTGCAAAGGTTCATATAATTATTAGACCATACAAAGCTGCAATTATTAAAAAATTAACTCTGTTAAAATACTAGAAACTTCAAAAGTGCAAAAAGCTAAATAAGGGACATAACAAGCCAATTCAATATTACTATTACTCTTTGTATGCAAGCCTGCCAAGAGCTTTGAGTCATATGCTGAAGTTTCCAATAAACCATATTTATCAAAGGCAAAATTACAAATTTGGTCCCAAACTTAACCTTGAACACTAGTTAGTTTAATTCTTCAGGTTTCTAACATTAATTAATAATCACTAAGTTTATTAGTATGCTTTTTTTCCATTATATGTTCAATTATGACAAACAATTAAAGAAATAATCATTTAGTATCCATACCATATTGTATTTGGTTCCCAAAATATTTATTATTATCTCAATTTTGGTGAAGAATTGAAGATTTTAAATTTTGCATATTTGTTCTTTTTCTCTTTCTTTTGTTACAAGGGAGGTCCAAGACCTAGTGTTGGGAAGGAGAAGGTAGACTCTAGCAAGGTAAATCAGCCTCAATGGAATTTGAACCAAGGGCCAAGTAGCGATTGGGTCCAAAGAGCAGTTAGTTAGAATAGTTATAGAATTGATTGGGCAGTTAAAGTTGTTAAGAGTAGAGACTTAACCTAAATAGTAGGAAAGGGGTAGAATATGGGGCATTCAGATTTGTTAGTTTTGGGAAACTGAGCAGTGGCTTAGTTGTAAAAGGGTGCCCTTTGTTGAAGGAGAAATTGTTGGAAGGAGGCTTCTATCCTTTGGTCTCAGTTTGTGATTCAGTAACCATTATGAAAGTGTTCTTTCTCTTTCTCTCTTCGCCAACTCTCAGCTACCCTTCTAAAATCTAAGAATTTTATTTTGGGTCCGTGACATTTTTATTCTGACCTGCCAGATCTCTTATTGTGGGCAATATGGGACAGAGGATAGACGCTTTGGAGAATTCGATGGAATTATGTTCTCTGATCTCTACAATGGTGGATATTCGGAAGAATACAGATGGTATAGAAGGAATCAGGCAATTACTGGGTAAATTGATGAAGAAACAGAACATTGGCCTTGAGGTAGAAGAAGATAATGAACAACCCACTTACGAGACACCAAAGTCACAGCCAAACAAGGAGAATGAGGAGCCACAGCCGGAAAGAAGCAATTCCAATCCATTCTGCGATGAATCAAAATATTGGGCAAGAAAGATTAAATTGCCTAAATTTGACGGCAGTGACCTGAAGGGTTGAATTGCCCAAACGGAGAGATTTTTCATCAAGCAACAGACAAAGCCTAACATGAAGGTGTAACTCAGGTTTGTTAGCATGAAGGGTCAGCAGTACGCTGGTTTTGGTTGTGGAGGAAGAAGATGCCAGGTTTGACCCAGGGAAACTTAACAGGGGCTCTGGTTTGAGGCAAGATCTATTAATAATGAGTATATATAAGATTTCTTAATCTTGGTGCCTGGTGGCATAGGCATCAAGATATTCCAGAGGAGTAAATCCTAGGATATTTCTTGGGCTGATTAACAAGCCGAAAATAAATAGTTCAGACACATGACGCTAACAATATTAGGAAGGCCATAAATCTGGCCTAAGATATCAAGAGGAGCTGTGTGTCGACAAATTCCTCTTGGGACCTCAGTATCGAGCTCCAGCGGCACACATCTGGTATCATAATGGCGGAGGAATTGTGATAAGAATGGGATCAATTGGGGCAATTACAATGGGTTACCTAGTCTGCTGCAGGGAACACCGTGGTTGGGCTTATTCAAGAAAAACACTGGCTCAACCAATATACAACAAACATAATTCTGAAAGAAGAAAAATTGACTTGAATTCTTCACAATCAAAAATAAGTATCGGTGAAGTATCAAAGAGAATCAGTATACATGAAGAAAATGTGCTTCAGGTGAAAGGTATGACTTAAAAAATTTGCAGTGGAACAGCAATGCACAAATCAAATCCAAATGTCCCAACAAAAAAAAATCAGAATGATAACACCAATTCATGACCCCATGTACCATTGAGCCTTAAAAAAACCTCGTATAACATTTCATTTCAAAACTAAAAAAACCATTCTATATTCCGATCCCTACGCTCTAAAGCGCGAGTTCAAAGATTTTTTTTTTCAAATAAAAATTAAATTAAAACCAGAACACAATCAAATTCCAAACTCACTCAAATTAAAACCAAAACACAATCAAATTAAAACCAAAATACAATCGCTATGAGTGAAATGAATGAGGAACTAGATACGAACCAGTGAAGGGCTTGCGCTTCACGGAAGGATCGAGCTGATTGCACCACCGGAGCCGGCAGGACTTGCCGGATCTTCCGGCGATCCCACGAGCGATGAGGCTCCAGTTTCTGGCGCCGAACTTGCTTACAAGGCGGCTCAGAATGGCGTCCTCTTCCGGAGACCAAGGACCCTTTACTCTGTCTCTGCTTTTGCCTTTGCCGCCACCGCCTTCGCCTGGCGTCAGCAACCCCTCGTCGCCGCTTCCGTCGGGGTCGAATGCAACGATGGCGGTGGCCATCGCTGTGGCTTCTTCCGGTTCCATGAGTTGAGAAAGTGAGTGCTAGAAGTGAAGAGTGAAGATAGAGACAGGAGAGTGAGAGAGAGAGAGTTGAAAGAAGAAGAAATGTTTGTAGCAAATGTTTTGGCACTTTGCATATAGTGTCTGTCCCCACTATGAAGAAGGGCTGAAGCCTGAAGGGGTTGCGTCATGTGTCCACGTGTCCCTATTCAATTACAATTCTATCCTTACCCCCACTCTTCTATCACATCTCACTTTAATTTAAATTTTTTTATAATTTTAATAAAATCAGCTATTAAAAATAGAGATAAGATTTCTAAAAAAAAACTTATTTAAATAAAAAATATTTATTATTCATTTATATTTATGATATAATTAATACTTTCTATCTTAAAATTTTACTATTTTTTAAAATTTTATTATTGTTATGGTGTCTTTGAAAGACTCTAAATACACATGGAATAAAAGGAGCTACAAGGTTTCTTTCTCAAGAGTCACATTTAAAAAAATTAAACTTTTTTTTATGTTAATCACAAGTATCCCCTATTATCAGGGGCAATCCTGTTCGGGGCTTAGTTATAGTTAAGGCCCCTCCCGAAGAGTACAAAATTAAACTTTCGAGAAGGGTTCACAAACCAACAATGAAACCTAATTCCATTTATTTAAAATTGCATAATAACTTATTATAAGAGAATCTAGTTCTAACTATAAATGAGATAAGTGTATAAAATAGCCAAAATTTTATTAGAAATCTTAACTTGGTCACTGATGATATTTAGATTAGACAAGTTAATATGTCAATTTATTGTCCAAAAAAATCAATAAAAATAAAGAGAATATATGTAGGAGATGAACATGATCTTAACAAGGCATCAAAGACAAAATAAGACTTCAAACAAAGAAATGACTCTTTTTTATTTTATTTATTAATTTTAAAGAAATTGAAAATTTATTAATTTTACTATTTTTTATATATTTTTAAAAAACAATAAGTGAAAATGAGGTATTACTTTTATAAATAAAATTGAAAATACAGAATAAAAAGCGTTTTCTTAATTTAGGGAAGTTTTGAGTTCCATACTGGATAGGTTTTGTCAAACATCAAGCTTAAAATAAACCTTAAATCATTGGCAAATCCAAGGTGTACGGGTCAAAAAGTCTCACTGCTCGCAAGAACGAGAAGTTTTACGTACATATTTATAGGTTTTATTTTACATATTTTAGAAAAATATTTGAATGTTCCCTTGCTTAAAGGATAAGAACTACAGATTACTTTAAATCGTTAAGAAAAGCCAACTCTAAGTTGTCAGCTTGGAAGTGGAGGTTGCTTAAAAAACTTGGCATATTAACATTGGCTAAGGCAATGTCTTTTTCACATATATTGATGTAGTTGACGACACTTTGTAACTTGGTGGATAAATTTGACACATTTAACAAAACATTCTACATATTTACATTAAAGTCCGTTATTCATCTCCACATCGCATGGGTGAGTTTAGACAAGGGAAAACCTTAACCACTAGGTTGATATGTGGCATTGTACTGGGTGGTGACATGGCATTTGGCCTAGGTTGGGTAGTAAACAAAAGTGCAACCTCGCTCGATATGAGACGATTGGTATTTGAATATGGAGCTTAGTGTGGTGGTTAGGTTCAAGATAGAAGAATGATGAAGTGATGTCTATGGGAAAGTTTAAGCATGGAAGTGAGACTAACAACGAAAGACGGAGTTTGGAACAAAGAATATGGCAAAGTACATGAAGGTTTTATGGGTTAATGGGAAAGAGATGGGTTGTCGTGTGGTGTTTGAGATTCACGAGTTATTAAGAGGGAGGGGGAGAGAGAGAAGTTCATCGTGGTGGAAGGTTGGCATGGCGGTGAATGAGATGACACTTGTTGTCTCTACCCTTAACCCTATAATTGAAGGCACGTCGATGTATATGCACATCTTCATTAGGAAATTGTGGGATTGAATTAGTTCTTGAATTAACATTATTTTCTCTCTATGCCAATTAGGTTATATACTTTGGCAAATAATGTTGTCTTTAGGATGTCAATTTAGGGTTTTGCGTTACTTTTTTTGGACATGATGCATAATATCTAATATTACAAATAAAAGGATAATTTTTGTTTGTCGTTTAGATTTTGATTTAGACGTGTGAAAAAAGAAATTTATCATTTGAATGAATTTGTAACATGGATTTTGACTTCGCTATTAGAAATATTACATTGACACTAGGAAACCTTCTTTAAAAAGATACTACCTATATATGTTCCCATTTCTATGTCCATTTATATATCCAAGGTAATATTTAAAACATTTTTCACAATTATACTTCCTTAGGTCCAATGTATAAGTCATTAGGGTTGGGCACTAGTTGATTTTGGTCAGATTCGGATCCAAAAGACCCAATCCGAGCAAAAATGGCCATAATAATATTAGGCCCAATTTCGACCAATTTTAGCTTAGGGTTAGTCGGTTTACGGATATTCTCAGGTGGATATTTGTGGTTGGACCATTATTGGTCTAGATAAGTTTTAAGGACCTAATCAATTTTTTAAAACTTTTTATTTAACCAATTTTTAAAAGTTAAATATAAGGCTAGAATCAAACATTTAGGTCATTTAAAATTCTGAATTTATTTAGTCCGGAAATCATTTCAACAAAAAAATATTAAATTTTAAAGCAAAATAATATCTTGATAAAAAAAGGGCAAATTAAATTGATAATATTCATCTGGGTTACAACTTACAATCTTCAAGGAAAAGAATGATAAGAACAAAATCGACAACAATAAAAAAAGTCAGCCTTGAACCCTTGTACTACACCAAATCATGAACCCATTCTTGATGCTTAAATCTTGAGACTTCCTTTTTTTTGGGTGAAAAGGAACAAAATCTTGAGACTTTTGTTTCACAACCATGCACTAGTCCCCGTAACAACCATTAATCACCGGAAGAAGGAATTAAAAACACAAAACCACCAAATCAATAAATAAAAGACAATTTTTTTCTAAAAAAACTCAAGTAAAGAATATAGGAAAAATCAATACCAGAATGAAAAACAAAGAACATGAGTGCAAGAGGGAAACATAACCGGAAAATGAAAAAAAAAGGAAAACTCGGAAAACAGAACGAAGAAGGAAACGATAGGGAAACCAACCAAAAAAAACAAAACAAAGAAGGAAAAGATGGAGGCCAGCCGCGACCGTTAGTCGCAATACATCATTGCTCCGTTGCATCGGATGTAGTGCACTGTCGCTATTTAGCGCCAGACTGCTATGCATGTCGCCGCTGCCGCGCACCGTTCAGATTGTCGTTATCGTGAAGCAAAAGCAGAGGACAAGAGATGAGAAAAGGTTAAAGGGATAAGCGGCGTTGCAGCGCCGCTCCACAGTGGTGGGAGTAGGGGTGGAAACAGGCCAGGCCAGGCTTTGGCAGGCCTGAGCCTGGCCTGACTCCTAATTCTTAAGCCTGAGCCTGGCATGTTACCTGTTACAAGTTTTTTTGTAAGGCCTTGGCCTGGCCTGCGAAAAAGCCTGGCCTGGCCTGTAAGCCTGTTTAGAAGCCTGTTTTATAACAAGGCCTATAAGCCTATGCAGGCCAGCAGACCTTTTAAGCAGTTTTTTATATAATTAATTTAATATATTTTAATTTTTTACTATATTATAAATTTTTTAATTATATTTATAGTTATTTATATAATTAATTTAATATATTATATATTATTATATTAAACAGGCCGGCCTGTTAAGCCTAATAGGCTTCTTCATAGGCTTGAAGCCTGACCTATTTAACTAAATAGGTCTTTTAACAAGCCTTGGTCTGGCCTTTTTAATAAACGAGTCAGGCCAGGCTGTAGGCCCCTGACAGGCCGGCTGGCCTATTCCCACCCCTAGGTGGGAGGAGGGGGAAGAAAGGGGAAATTTTGAGTTAATGATAGGCAAGGAGGAGAACAGAACTAGCAGAAAAAGGAAGGAGAAGGGGGAAGGTGGAGAGTCTAGAAGAGATATTGAGAAAAGGTTTGTGAGAAACTGAAGTGAGACTGCTTAGTGCGACACTAGAGTTAGGAGGGGGCCTTTGAACTCCTAAATTTATATAATGGACTGAGAGTATGCGGCCGGGCCGGGTACCGACAAATCAAATTATTCACACTCGAGCCCGACCGTTCTAACCGTGTTTTCATTTTTTTAACCCGTTTTTATTCGATATCCACCTAAACCCGCTCGCCAGTCTTAATTTACTAAAAGTAATTCGGTTATCGGGCGGGTCAGAAATTATTGCCCACCCCTATAAGTCATTTTCAACTAATTCACATGGATTAAGAAAATTAGTTAAAAATTAATTAATAATCTCTAATTTGTTAGAAATTATAATAATTTTCCAAGATTACCTTTATTGGAAAATTATTCAATTCCATTAATTTCTCTTACCGCCTTAATTATCTCTTTATTTTTTCTTTCCGCCTTGTTATCTTATTCAATATCCCATTATCTATTCCACTAGATAAGTAGCACTTCAACTCACTAGTAAATATTCATATTAGAAAAGAAAAAAAAATATTGAAAAATCTAGAGTTAAAAAGGATAAACTTAAAAAAAAAAATATTTAACGCTTCATAGATTTTATAAATAGGTACATGAGGGAGTACCATTATGCTAATTCTCAAATAATAATAAATATTTTACTATTGAGAAAGAGATAATGTAAGCTAGATAAAGGGTATAATAGTAAATTTTTTAATTATTTTTATAAAAACAAAAAAATATTAATTGAAGATAAGTTGCATTAATGTCATGCATTTTATGACAACCACTTCACATCAATGCATCAATTAATGTCATGCTTTATATTAATGTTAAGAAAGGGTTATATTTACTAACGCAATGCTACTTTCGGACTCAATTATATGAAAAAAATACCCTCCTATAGTGGACTAAAATATAAAAAAAAGTTAATTAATTTCATCATATTAAATGATATCATCCCAATTTGTTCTTTATTTAATTCATATTTTATTTTCCAACCATTATATTTAATGCATCATGTGCCAATAGAAAGAGAGGATGTCTTGAAACAAGTTTCAATAAAGTTGAATGTAGGGTAATTTAGGAAATACAATCACTTTTTGGTGAATGCTCTAGTCCAGTCAATAAATAATGGGTACCGATTCAGTCCCAACATGTTCCAAGAGAATCTTGACACGTGTCCCGTATGGTCACTGCAGTTTTTTTAGCATCCATTCTCTTCATTGTCTCTATTAGCTGTGAATCCAACATGGCCTTGTACGTGGTCCAATTAGACTTCTGCATAGGCATTTCCTCTTCCACATCAAAACCAGAATGTCAAATTTTCATCTTAATATAACATTTGTTTGGTATAGATTCATGCATATGAGCCTTGTAACTTCAGGATTATGGATGTAGCATGATTGTTAACCAATGCAACCGCAACAAGGGTAAGAAACGAGAAATGCAAGAATAATGAACCCGAGAACTGGGATGATTCCCAATGCTTCTTCTTCGCCAGGAAAGCAAACCACCACGATGCTTCCATGTGATTCCTCACTCTAACCCAGTGGTGCCAAAATGGTGGCACTCCATGGTTTATGATGACAGAGTGATCACAGAGCTTAGGGCGGTGCAATGGAGAGGGAAAAACTGGACTGAGAGAAGTGCGGGGAAATTAGAAGGAAAAATCTTTGAGCAAACTCCGATTGGAATGTGAAGGTGCAGAAGGGAGAGCGAGTCAATTTTAGTAAGCAAGAGTGTCTATGAAAATAAACAAAAAAAAGTGAAAGCAATATAAAAAATTAGCGACGTGTATCAATAATAAAGTGACACATCATAACTATAGGACAAAAACCCATTATATTTTAACTGGACCGTAGAATCTACCTTACTTTTTAGATGAAATCAAGAAAATTAAATGAATTTAACTAACTTTCTTAATAAGTGTGAATATGGTTAATTTTGCTTATAAATGAGTCCGGAGGGAGTAACACTTATAGCGTTATGACATTACACATTGAATTACACCCCCGACTCAAATATAAGCAACAGAAAATTCACATATGGTCTAAAATATAAGCAAAATTCAATTAATTGTATCCTATTTAATGATCTTATACCAAAATATCCTTTATTTAAATCCAGATATTATTTTTCAATGACCCTATTTAATGAACCATGTAGAGAGTGTATTTTCACTCGGAACAAGTTTCAATAAAATTGAAGTATTCCACGAAGGGTAATTTAGAGAATACAATCCATTTTTAGATGACATTAAGGAAATTAAATGAAGTTAACTAACATTATTAATTAACGTGAGTTGGTTTTTTTTCATTTATATTCGAGTTTAGAATAGTATATAGTTTTTTGTTTGTAGAGAAAAATTTAGGGTGGGAGGATTGTGACTCAATCAGTCCAAGACAATGAAAGTCTTAGGGGCTCAAATAGCACTTACATGATCACCAGAAGGAGACGGGTAGAGGTTCAAACTTGCGACATCTCATATAAGAGACCATATCTTTCTCTACTCGACAAACCCCTTGGGGTTGGGGTTTTTAAACATCTCTTTTTAATAAAAACAACTCTATTATTTTTCAATAAAAATGTTTATATTAAACTTCTTATTATTTATTTATAATTTCAGCTATTTATTTCCATCGTCTAGATTGAATACATTTTATCAATAATTTTAAATTATAACAAATTATTGATTAGTTTTATAAAAATACCAAAAAAATAAATTTTTCTTATATATTAATAGAGAAAAAGGATTGTGCATTGATAGTGTAAAAAATTTTACACTTATAATTAATCACAATCATTGATTTATGATAAATTTATTGACTCGTATTAGTTAAAATATACATATACATTAATAAGAGCGATAGCTATTTCTAAATAATTTCATTTTTTGAATTTTTTTATAAATCGAATAGAAAGAGAAAGAGACGAAAACCGAAACGGAAAGTCCAAGCCGCTATGATTTACCATCAAGACTGGTACCACTAATTAGTGAATCATTGTCCGAGGTTTTTTTTTTTTGTCAAAGTCTAAGGCTTTTTTTTGGTCAAAAGTCTAAGGCTTTAATTAGGGCATGACTGACTGCAATACCCATTAAGCCCGCTTTTTTTTTTGGTCAAATTAAGCCCGCTTTCATACACGGAATGAGTTCCAATATTTGAAATTGGGCCTAGACTTGCTTGGGCATGGGGAATTGGGGATAAGGCTGAGCCCACCATTAAATTTACCTTAGTCATTTTAGTAAAAGATTTATAGCATATTTAGATTAAATTATTTTTTTATTGACAAAAAAGTTTCAATTAATTTTCAAGAAAAATTAATCTTTTAAAGACAGTATATATCTTTTTCAAAAAATGGAGTACAATATAAATTATTCCAAACACATATTTAAAAGATATAATCTCCTGACCCAATTTTAGATTATATCCACGGGGATGTAATGAAAATCATTTATTTAAATATATGATTAGGATAACTTAAATCAATAGGTTTGATTTGCGTTCAAATAGTATCTGGATCCACGTTTAATGAGAAGGTATAATATATTGTGTTCAGCGGAAAGCACGATTTTATGTATTGAGACCGCATGTACACGATTATTAATTCGAGGGAAAGGGAAAATAAATTGAGTAAGGTTAGTTGTACATGTTGTACATTATACAACATAGAGAGAGGAAGGGATATAAGAGAGTAAAGAGAGAGAAGTGTTATATGTAATATGTGATGTGATGAAAAGAGATAGGGAGAAAAATGTGGTGTATGAATTTTATATCTCAAACAAATAAGTATAGGACTTCTTGTTCGCTGTGTGTTTGGTTTGGCTTGAAACTATTTTTAGCGTTGAAATTAAACATGGGTTTATCACATTTCAACGCTAAACCAAGTATGCTCTAAAAGGTAAAAGGGTATGAGTTTGCTTCTCGAAGGTGAATGATGGGCTTTTTTGACCAAAAAAATATAAAAAAGAAACTAATTATCAAATAGATGTGAAAAATGTTTCTGGCTCGAACAAGATTGCCTCCCGTGTGGAGGATACATGTGGTTAAACCAAAAAAATAAATGTGAAAAAGATATATTTTACTGGAATGGGGTTGTATTGCAAAGGATGACTGAATACGCTAACTGGCTTAGGGTTTTGTAAAAGCACTACCAGATGAGACAATAACTGGAAATGTAATGTCCAAAAAAAATGTGTAATGTGCATAAAATGCTCACAAGGTGAAGACTAATATATATCCTTGAGTTAAGTGGTACATGGTGTGCCACTTAATTTAAGCCATTAGATATAAAGTTATAATGATTGAATGGTCAGGATTAAATCTTGGTTAAAAGTTTGTTTATGACCCAAGTAAAGATTTTTTTGCAAACAAGTCCGCTTAACTTCCACACAAGGCACTAATCCAACACTACAATTCCCTCTTGATCAACACAATCAGTTTAGAAAATACAATTGAAAGAGGTACTTCATTAGTGTCTATGCATACTCATATTCCGCAAAACCTGCTCAGGAAAATTGAATAGATAAATACATGTCCTTGTCCTCATCCGCTTGTTGTTAGTGTGTGAGAATCATAAAGTATAAAACAAACATCGTTGACCCAAAACGTGTACATTATGTTGTATATTTTAATTTTTTTTGCCAGTAGCTATTTTGTTTCATATTATATTCTATGTCTTGAAGACTATAATCTAATCTTGCCTCACATCAAAAGAAAGGGTCAAGGAGAGGAAGAGAAGGGCATGGAATTAATATAACTGCGTTTCGTGTCAAATGACAATGAATGATGAAACTGCAAGCTCATTTCAGCAGTATACTAAAGGAAAAGGCCAAAATCAAATGAGTTATCATCCTAAAAAACACAAATCAGAAATTTTCAACTAAAGTAAACCAACACGACACTCCCTGGTTGAACTGATTGCTGAAGAAATAATTAAATAAGACTCTGGAAGGAGCAAGAACCAAACAGTACCTAGAAGGCTAGACACCAACTAGATAGTGATGAATGATGATTTTGGAAATTAAGAGCAAAATTAATTAATTAAAAACAAAATGTTGGAATTAAGGAATGAAGTTGATGAGATGAGGATGTGGGGATCATCTTAAAAGAAAAGACGATGCCAACTTCTGGGCTGGACGCCACCCTTCGACACCCTCTCTCTCTCTCTCTCACGAAAACTCACAACAGATTCTTTCTCTTACATGTGACTGTTATCCATGAACGCCAAAGAGCAAGATGATGGCTGAGTGTTTGGAGGCGGCTATGGCGAACGACACTAATATGACTCAAGCAGCGCTTTTAAGCCAATTCTCAGGTCCTGCCGTTCACCTAGGATTCAAACAACCACACTCAAGATCGAGGCTAACTGTTTCTGTTTCTCGCTACGACGACGTCGTTTCGACCAGATGCAGCCCAACCATGCGTCCATGCCCCTCGCTTATAACAAAGGCGTTTCTCCATCAGATGACTACGATGACTCCGACCGTCACCACAACTCCGCCAGATCCAAGGTTCTCTTTCTTTCTCTCTCTACTACTATCTCTATTTTGGTCAAACCACATCTCTTCCTCGATCTCTCCCTGTATGTGGTTTGACCGAAACACGTAAGCAATCAGAATTTTTCTCTAAACATATAGGTCCTTTTTGTAATTTAGAAAACTATAAAACTTATTATTATTTGCATTATAGTATATGGTATACGGTGTGGCACGTACTTGGATAAAAGCCACACCATAGCCTTCACCACAAAATATTGCTTTCCAAATGAGAAATGTTTTTTATATAACATGTTGTATATACAATATGGAGAGAGATAGAGATAAAATAAAGAAGTGTGAGATGCGATAAGTGATATGATGGAGAGAGATAAAGAGAAAAAGTATGTTGTATGGGTTGTTGTATAGATTTATTGTATGAATAATGTTTCTCTTTCCAAATCCAATATAGACACAAAGTTGAACTACACTTTAGGTGGTATAGCAAAGTGCCTTATGGCTTGCTTTAATAGTATAACAATTTTGAGATTTTTTACACCTCATTTATAGGGTGTGATAAGTACAGGGAGAAGATAAATAAAAATAGGAAAAATTGAAGAGAAAGAAGTAATTAATAATTAGTGTGATAAAAAAAGAAATTAAAAGAAAAGTAAGGTGTGAAAAAATTATTACACTTTATTAAGAGTACTAATACTTTGACAACCCAATTTTAGGTTGTGTGAAACGTAGGGAGGAGAGAAATAAAAAAAATAAAGAGAGAATGTAAAAGATGTGATAAATAATAAAAAGAGACAAAAGAAGAATAAGATGTAAAAAAAGTGTAGAATAAAGGCATAGAAAAATCATTACCCTTTTTAAAAGTATTAAAACTTTAATGAGTTAAAAAGTATCACGTGTTTTTTTAAGGATTCGTATCGTCTCTTGTGTCTCTAGCCTCTCTAGCAAATATTAGCTACAGAATAGCTACGAAACAACTAGGCAATTAAAATCTGTAGCTATTCTGCTAGAAATATTGGAGATGCGAGAGAGGATCCCTACACATTTTTTTAATACTCTTGTAAAAATATTCTTTAAAAAAACACATGATACTTGATGGCTTAATTGTTAAAGTTTTAATATTTTTGTTCCATTCCTTTTTATTTTACATTTATTTTCATACCTAGCTTATGATTTCTTTCCATCTCTATTTATTTCCTATCCATGTTTTACAATATCTCTCTTTATTATTATTTTTTATTTCTCTCCTCCCTAAATTTCACACAATCCAAAAAATAAATTGTCAAAATTTTAGTACTATCAAGAAAGAGTAATAATTTTTCCACACATTATTTCTCTTTTCATCTTTTTTTTATTTTTTATCACATTAATTATTATATATTTCATCTTCTCTCCCTCTTTATTTTTTTCTTTTTTTATTTATCTCTTCTCTGCATTTACCGTACCCAAAAATGAAGTGTGAAAATTATAATATTCTTAAAACAAGGTCCAAGGCCAATTAGCAGTTAGCTTAGCACCACCTAATTAAAGCGCAATTGACTTTGAGCTATATTGGATTTGGATTTGGCTAGCGCTAAACTGCAAAGCGTTTTATGCATATTATGCATTGTTTTGGACATTACATTTCCAATTAATGATTGCCTCTTCGGGTGATGCTTTTTGCAAAAAGCTAAGCCAATTACGTATTTAACCATCCCTCACTCTACAAAAATCTCATTCTGATATTTTCTGCATTTATTTGGTAATTAATATCTTTTATAATTTTTTTGGTCAAAAAACTGAATGGATGAGAGCTCCATGGACGGTTGCACGTAGAAAAAAAATAAGTGAGCGTGACACCAAAAGGAACATATCGCCACAAGAGATCAAGGTATTGGGCAGTGAGAGAGTTACATTTTGAGGAACCGTGCACTTAAAAGTTGAATAATTCCATTCTAAATTTATAATTACGGATAATGTCAAATTGGTAGTATATATAATATATATGAAAGCAACTGCGCGCATAGTTGTTCCCATATTTAATCTATTTTGTTTCTTTATTATTAACTAGTGTTTAAAAAAATAATTACATATATACATGAAGAGCCGCCCAAACGTTAGATACTTTTCTACGTAAAAAATTACATGTTGGAAATCAGATTTAGAAGAAACCTTGAAGTCTCATTTTTGTATTATTTAATAGAGAGAAAATCTGAACGTGTCTTTTTCCCAATGACTAGAAGAACTGAAGAAGTGTCACTGTTCAGGTGCGCATGCGAAGAAAAAGTTTAGTTTTATTATACAGTTATTTTTTTTCATTTTAAAAAGTATAATAAGCCTGGACTTAGAAATTCAAAATTAATTTTTAAAACTAATAGCCTGTTTGTTTTTAGGATTGAAAATACAAATACATGGTTTTGCGTAATTGATTTTAAATCATTTATATCATCCAACATGTTTCATAAAACGTGTATCACTCATTCTAATAATTAATTTTTAGGGAATCAATTCTACTAAATTATAAATCAAATGGACAATAAATCTCTTAAAAGTTTAAAATATTGGTAAAATTTTATAACTAATTCTAAATATCAATGTTGATAGTGATGTTTAAAGATTGTTAACAACATCTTGTTTCTTATACTTTTATTAACAAACATTTCATAACATTTATTTCAATGGTGTTAAAATTGAGATTTCAAAAGCGTATAGTTGTCAGTGTCTAGTTGGTTTTTTGATCCGGATCGATCCTTTGCAATGCTTCAGCAAAATTAGCTACTAATAGCTAGGAAATAGCTACAAAATCATTTTGTGGTTAATGCTACTAGCTATTCCGTGGCTAAAGTGGCTGCAAATGCTACTCCACAAGAGATGATCCTTACACGTTTTTTTCCTGGGTTTAGGGTTTATGGTTTAGTATAAAAAAATTAAGAGTAAACTAGTAAATTTGTTCTCAATTTTTTAGGGTCATACAATTTAGTCCTAAAAAATAGAAAAACGCAATGTAATTTTTAACTTTTTGCTTTGTTTGTCACTATAGTCCAAATATATGTGTTCCCCATTTATTTTTTATTAGGTGTACAATTAGTGACATTATATCACATTATTTGTCACTATAATGTTCAATGTGACACAAAAATGACGTGATTTTATCGAATGAGTCTTGCTAACGAGTGCCCTAAGGGCGCTAGTTAAGGATCTATATATAGAAGGTTTTTGTTGGAAATCACAGCATTGATTGCATTTGCAATATTTAATGCTACACACTCCAATAAAACATTTCTATTTTTGGAGCCTTAACAAGTGTCTTTCCTTATCAAATATATAGCTTGGAAGGCCTCAAACACTCCAACAGTAGTGTGTTTCTTTTTTTCCTTTTTTCTCTCTTCTTCCCCGTTTTTTATTAGAAAGTCTCGGTCCCAATGACATTGTTTTTATGTCCAATGACAAATAATGTGATATAGTATCACTAAATGTTTCACTTATAAGACTTGTGCAAAAATAATATTTTTTCTTTATTCAACAAATAAGTGGTGGGACATTTAACAATAAGAGATAAGTTTTTCATATAACAAAAAAACATACAACAACTCATACAACACACTTTTTTCCTCTATCTCTCTCCATCATATATATCACCCATCACATCTCACATTTCTCTCTCTTTTCTCTCTATTCTCTCTTTCTCTCTCTAAGTTGTACATGTACAACATGTACAAAGATAATTTCTCTAACGATAATTATAATTCAGACTTTTCTTTCACGTTATGAATTCTGAATATTTCTTCCCGGCTAGAAGAACCTTATCTTCGTATTCATATGTAATCTTTTTGTGAAAGGATCAACTACTGTGCAGCAGTAAACTTTAATGCCTCGTTATAACTATTATTATTATTATGTAAAGGTAAAATAAGAAGATCATAACATACATTACAGGACAATGATTCATGATAACAAATTAACAGATGTAATTTAATTTTAATTTCCAGAGTGCATGTGAACCGGCGATAAAGCAATGGTAATTAAAAGAATAGCTATAGGCTAATTCACCTCTCGCCCTTTAATTTATTACACTTTATTAATTTTCTCAATCACAAACAAATTAATTACATATATTGGAAGGTAGTAAGAGTGGATATATAAAATTAATTAATAAGGTTTGAACGTAATCAGCACTTAGGAAGATAAGCCGGTGGAGGAGGCACTCTGGTTGAAGGAGTTGGTCCATTCTCAACTTCGAAAGCCATGCCTAGCCCCCATGGCAAATGAGTTTCCAAATGGCAATGCATAAGCCAAATACCTGCATATATATAGTTTTAATTAGCATATATATATATAATTAAGGTAATTGAAATCAAATATATATATACTTTAATGAATTAATTGAAGAAAAACAATTAATTACCAGGATTATTTGCTTGGAATCTAATAACGGCCCATCCTGCCACGGGCACAGCAATTGTGTTCCGTATTTGAGGATTAACAAGATTGAACTTGGGTTCATCTCTGGTGGCGTTGTAATTCCCAAACCCTTGAGCCAAGACATGGAAATTGAAGCCATGAATGTGAATAGGATGATTCTCCGCGGCAAGGATAGCTGTATTCTGAAGCACAATCTGTATCGTTGAATTGAACTTCACCGTCTTCACCTTCGTTGATTTAGGTGCAAAGGCAATGGGGTCACCGTTAAGTATAGATAAAGGTTCAGTATAGTTAAACTCAAATGGAGGCCTATTTGGAAAATTTCTGGTGTAGACCCCACTAATATTGCCATAGAATGCTTCCAACATTGAGAATCCCCTGCCTCTAGGCAAAACAAAGGACTCATTGTTCATGCTGGCAGAAAGTTTAGAGTTTGGCAGTGCACAACCTGCAACCTCGTTGCAATGGTCAAGCCCAATCCCAAAGGTAATAAACATGTGCTCATCCACCTTACGTGGAACAGGAACCCAATGAGGCCCACCTACTAACCCTGTGATATTAGTGTAAAATTTGTGTGCTGTTGGTGTGTCAAAGGGATCAGGTAGGTTTGGGTCCACGGGTTTTGCTAAAGAGGAGGCACCTTCGTAAACCACGACTCCTCTTGTGGTTGAGTTATTGATTCCCACATCTGAGGAACGGTAAGGGGTGAAGGCCATGTAATAGGAACCTATTTTTTGGTTAGCAGTGAAGAGCACATCAACGGTATGGCCAGGTGCCAGCACAAGAACATCCGTGTGATATTGTTTTGTATAGGCAGCATCCACAGCCACCACTGTGAAACTGTGATTCGCTATCTTGAAAAAATGTTGCTCATTGAGTGCAGCATTGATAATACGCAACAGGTACGTTTTTCCACGCTTCACGTTCAGCTTGTAAGTCTCTGGAGTTGTCTCTGTACGTACGTAGTCAAATTAATTAAATTAACAAGCTAGGGCGCGTTATGTACACAGTTCAAATTGAAAATTAATTGAAGATGGATATATAGTAATTAATTAATAATAAACACAATTAAAATTAATTAATTACCATTTTTAGAACAATTATAGATATCGCCAGGTAAGCCATTAATCGTGTACGCATCTGAGTCGGTTGGGCCGCCTCCGGATTTTATTGCTTCATCCTCAATTTCTACAACATTAGCATTCCACCACTCCCCTGCAACATGTAACATATACGTGTGTCATTACGTACTATTAAAAATGCTAGTTCATATATATATAATGGTAAGTTCAAGGAATTAAGATGAAGAATTAATAGAGTACCAAGTAGGATGGGGACTTCTTTGTAAACTTTAGGGAAGGGGTATGAGTGTTCTCGTCGTGGGCGAATGATAAGTGCTCCATAGACATTAGCACGGAGAAAAGAAGAGTGTGCGTGCCACCAAAGTGTACCCTCTTGTTCTGTGATGTGAAATTGATATGTATAATTGCCACCTGAAGGTATTGGGCACTGAGTTACATATTCAGGGCCGTCTGACCATTGAGTTCCAAGCTGAAGAATTCCATGCCTGCATATAATTATATGTTGTCAAATGTAATCCAAATTTAGAATTACATTGGAAAAATCCACTCTATGTAATATAATTAATAAAGCTTCTATTTCTTAAAATTTGAGATAAGGTAATATTTTATTATTTTTCTTTATAACAAGTAACTTAACTAGAAACTACGTACTGTTTTTCTTTTTTCAAAACCTCTCCAATTAATAATTAATTTTAAATTTATTTTTTATGATAAATAAGGGTAAAGTGTGAAAAAAAAATCAAACTTTGACACCATCATTTTTTTAAAACTTTTATTAAGAGGGAGAAATAAAATAAAATTTTACCAATGAAGAGTAAGATTGTAGGGTGACTTGTTAACTACATGGACGACAACAGTGTCACCCTCTCTAACGTTAATGGTTGGTCCTGGGACCCTTCTATTAACGGCAGTGATCACTTGTGGACGGCACAATCGCTGTAAAGAAATCTCCTCGACCTGCAACCAACAAAATGAAAGAAGTTAATTCACTAAATTAAATATCGATCGTCCTAACAGTAATTACCTTTAAGATGTGTAATAAAACTTATATATAAACTCTATTTTTTGTGAATATATCTTTGAGACAATTCTATTCGAGAAGGGAACATCCATATTCTGGTAGGACTCTCTCAACAAAGATCTTTTCCACAAACTCCAACAGAGACCTTATACCACTTGAAGTAACCAGAGACCTGGCTTATATATATAAACTCTAATATGGAGGCACATGTATACATTACTAATTAACATGTCAATACAAGCTATAGCTTGCCATTAAAGAATATATATCTATCTATCATTTGGAGGAAGAACGGGAGAAGAAGAAGAAGAACGAAATTAAGGAGGCCATTCATACATTGAAAGTATGTTCCACAACAACAGCAGAAGCCAATGAAAAAGAAGCTAGCAGAAGAGCAAAAGCCCATGCTGGACAAAACACAAAACGTTTCATGTTGGTAATTAAGATCGTGGTAGGTAGTTGTTTGTAGTTTAATGAAATATATCTTTGTCTCGAAACCCCAATATATAGCAGTAGAAAGAAAAGAACCCCTGAGATTTGACTTTAATTTTTCAACGCTTGCGTTTAGATAAAAGCATTTGAATTTTCGTCGATATGCAAAATTAGCTAAACGTGCACAAGGAAGGAAGGAAGAAGAGTGGAAATTATTCGTCAATAGCTTGTTATTATGTCCTAACCGGAATTTTTGAATATGATGTGAATTCTGAATTTTGACTGGCTATATGGCCATCGAGGAAAAAATGACCCTATTGTTATTTATTTATTATTATTATGCTACCTACGTACTATACTAAAGCATCATGATTTCCTTGTTAAAATTTTGTCAACTTTTTATGATAGTTAATATTTGATGAGTCATTACAGAAAACAAGTTGCAGTTATAGTTATGTACGTACATTGCATACGAGAGAATGAAAGATTATTAATTTATATAATAATTTTTAGGAGAGAAAATATTTTGATAATTCATGTTGTTAATTACATTATCATTCAAGTAGCTAGAGACAAGATAGTATATAGCTTAATTAAATATAAACGTATATATATTCATTTCACCTATCTTCCATGTGTAGATTAACATTCTCATATATGTGAGAACAAAGTTTGTTTAGTGTGTGAATTATGGTTTACGTGGTCTAGAATATAAAAATATATATAATAATTTAAATACTAATTTTATTAATTTAATATTTATTTTATTAATAATTAATATTAAATCAATTTTTAATTACTTTTATGAAATATTGGTTGAAAAAAATAAAAATCTAAATTGATAATGTAACGTAATGGAAAAGTTTTTTCCTTCAACTTTAAATTGATATATTCTCAAGGAAACTAATAAAATCAATATTTTTTCTTAAATTAAATTTAAATAGTCATATAAAACTATTTAATAAAAAATAATATTATTAATTCAACTTTTATATATAACCAATAAAATGCAAGTTGTACTAAGTAAGTCAAATTTGGTTCACCGTAAAATAATTCAAACTTTTCTATGTATTTTAATAGAAAAGTTAATCTTCTTGATCATATATATAATTATCACGATAGATTTAACTAAAATAATATTGACTATTCATAAGGTTTATATATAAATATATAATGGATTTGATAGAAAAATATACAACAAATTGTTAGTTGGATGCGTAACCATCATAATTCATAAGCCCGAAATTTACCCAATCAAACTTCGTAGTTTTGACATCTTTCGTTAGGCACATGTTGACAATTTTTTAAGTAATTTGTTGGTGAAATGTAGACAACTTTCAACAAGCAAATCTTGATAACTTCTATTAATTTGATAATATGCAAGATGGCGAGAACTGGTCATTAGTATTTGCGCCGTGTACAAAGCAAAATTTGGCACTGGATTTAAATATATATGGTACTACATTAGGAAAAAAGAAGGAAAAGTTAATGTTTTGTATTTGTATTTATTAGCTTTGACAAGGAGGACGTACATGTGTATATTATTAGCAACTATCTCGTATTACATAAGTATTTCTAAATTTATATAAAATATAAAAGATAAATAAAAATAGAAAATATTTAACATTATAAAAGAGACATGCATAACATCTAATAGAGTGGTGGTTTATTTTACACTTATATTTCCTGCATCTCATTTTCACAGTATCATTCTTTCATCTTTTCTTTTCTAATTACTACATTATTACTTTCTCTCTCTATTTATTTTTTATCCCTTTTTCCTATATATATTTCTCACACCTCATTTTTAGGTGTGAAAGTATTATTTTGTATTCGATAAAAAAAGTGACATATATAATTAATTTAATAAAATATAAAAGGATATAGTAAAAGAGAGTATTTAAAACTTTAAAAATGATAACAAATTAAAAATGACATATATTATTTTTTAAGACAAACTAAGAAATTTAATCATTATTCCTAAAGCAGTGGAGTAGTTTAATCTATGTATACTAATTATTTGTTTATTTTAGATAAGAAATCATTTTGAAATAGCCATACAGTTATACTATTGTTAAGGAAAATATGGTTTTTACTTAATTTTTTTCACACGAACTGGTGGGACATTTAACTGATCATCCATTCATAAGGTCCAAAATTAGCCATGCATATGTTCTAAGAGAGCCAAACTCTAGCTCCTGCCAACTCTCCTATATATATATATGTGTGTATACCCTTCATCATTGATTAATTCTTGTGATTATGTGAATTAAGAGTGTCTTGGTTTGGCTTTACCCAAAAAATCATGTTTTAAACGTGGATCGAGATAAACGTTATTTAGAGTAGTATTGATCTAAATCTATATTTAAAACGTGATTTTGCATGAAACACACTATAATTACATACCGTAAACTATATACTTTGATGCCTCCTTATGTATTATAGGCAGAAACCTATATCATCTAAAGGAAAAAAAAAAGTAGCTAGACAACATATATAGGAAAATGAAGAATTTATTTATGATGACTAATGAACAGAGTTTATTTTACAGAGCGCAGGAAGTGGGTATCAAGTAATTAACAACATGATTGAAAGAATAGGCTAATTAACCTTTCGCCCTTTATCATCATACTTTTATTTTTCTCAATCAAACAAATTCTATTAGAAATCCACATTACTAATTATACAGTAATAGTGGATCCATAAACATTAGCAAATCTTTTGAATATATATATAATGGTAACTTAGCACTTAGGAAGATTAGCCGGTGGAGCGGGCACTGTGGATGAAGGAGTAGGCCCATTCTCAACTTCAAAAGCCATGCCTAGCCCCCATGGCAAATGAGTTTCCAAATGACAATGCACAAGCCAAATACCTGCATATATAAGATTTGAAATTGATAATTGAAATCAAATATATACTTTAATTAATTAATTGAAGAAACTAATTACCTGGATTATTTGCTTGGAATCTAATAACAGCCCATCCAGCCACTGGCACAGAAATTGTGTTACGTATTTGAGGATTAACAAGATTGAACTTGGGTTCATCTCTGGTGGAGTTGTAATTCCCAAAACCTTGAGCTAAAACATGGAAATTGAAGCCGTGAATGTGAATAGGATGATTCTCCGCGGCAATGATGGCTGTGTTCTGAAGCACAATCTCTACCGTTGAATTGAACTTCAATGTCTTCACCTTCGTTGATTTAGGTGCAAAGGCAATGGGATCACCGTTAAGTATAGACAAAGCTGGGTCAGTATAGTTAAACACAAATGGAGGCTGATTTGGAAAATCTTTGGTATAGACCCCATTCATATTGCCATAGAATGCTTCCAACATTGAGAATCCTCTGCCTTTAGGCAGAGCAAAGGACTCATTATTCATGTTGGCAGAAAATGGAGCGTTGTTATCGCTTTGGCCACTACAAGCTTCAGAGGGAATGTTACAAGGGTCTTGGCTAATCCCAAAGGTAATGAACATATGCTCATCCACTTTACTTGGAACAGGAACCCAATGAGGTGCACCTACCATACCTGTGATATTCGTGTAGAACCTGTGTGCTGTTGGTGTGTCAAATGGATCAGGTAGGTTTGGGTCCATGGGTTTTACTGAAGAGGAGGAACCTTCGTAAACCACGACTCCTCTTGTAGTTGAGTTATTGATTCCCACTTGTGAGGAACGGTATGGGGTGAAGGCCATGTAATAAGAAGCTACGGTTTGGTTAGCAGTGAAGAGCACATCAACGGTTTGGCCTGGTGCCAGCACAACAACATCGGTGTGATAGTGTTCTGTATAGACAGCATCCACAGCCACCACTGTGAAACTGTGGTTCGCTATCTTGAAAAAATGCTGCTCATTGAGTGCAGCATTGATGATGCGTAGCAAGTAGGTCTCTCCCTGCTTCACGTTCAGCTTGTAAGTATCTGGAGTTGTCTCTAAAAATTAAACACATCCAAAAATCAAATTAAATATGTATAAAATATGTTAATTGAATATTAATTGAAGATAATATTGTTGAGTTAGACTTACGATTTTGAGAGCAATTATAGATATCGCCAGGTAAGCCATTAATTGTGTAGGCATCTGAGTCGATTGGGGGGTTACCGCTTGCTGTTGCATTTCTCTCAACTTCTTCAACGTTAGCATTCCACCACTCCCCTGCAACATGTAATCAACATGTCTCACTATACTAGTATTAAAAATATATAGTTACATTTTTATGCTCTAGATGGTAATTCAAGGAAGATCGATCAAGAATTAATAGAGTACCAAGTAGTATGGGGACTTCTTGATAAACTTGAGGGAAGGGGTAAGAGTGTCCTAGTCGTGGGCGAATGATAAGGGCTCCATAGATATTAGCACGGAGAAAAGAAGAGTGTGCGTGCCACCAAAGTGTTCCTTCTTGTCCTGTTAGGTTAAATTGATAGGTATAAGTGCCACCGGAAGGTATTGGGCATTGAGTTACATATTCGGGACCGTCGGACCACTGAGTTCCAAGCTGAAGAATTCCATGCCTGCATAATGTCATTGTCTTGTCCAAAATTAGAATTACATGTAGAAAAAGATAAAATCCATCTTATGTATAATAAAAACAATTTTATTAAAGAAAATGAGATGAGATAAACTCATAGTATTCGTCCGTTAACAGGTAATGTGGATGCTTCATAAAATGTGCATCACTCTTTATACTTTGTAAAATGTACATTACACATCTCAACTATTTATTTTGTAGAATCAATTGTACTCCATTGTAATCTCGAAAAAAAACAACAAGGGAGGGACTTAACCAATAAAAACAACAAGGCAGAGACTTAACCGTTATTTATCATATTTTTATATTGGGTTAAATATGTTTTTGGTACGGGTCTGTTTGGTTTGCACTTCCATTTCCTGTTTTCATTTCCTGTTTCCTGTTTTCTGAAATTTTACAAAGGAAAAACTGGAAATGCTGGAAACAGAAATTTTTTGTTTCTAATATTTCCAGTTTTTCCTTTGTAAAATTTCAGAAAATAGGAAACAAAATGAAAATAGAAAATGAAAACAGGAAATGGAAACACAAACCAAACAGGCATATTCACTCGAATTTGGTTTTGGTCTCTAATCTTTATTTTTCGTTGGTTTTGGTCCCTAACATTTTCAAATCTTTGAAATTAGTCCCTGCCGTCACCCTTATATTTAACAGAGTTGACGGTAGGGACTAATTTCAATGATTTGAAAATGTTAGGGACCAAAACCAACGAAAAATAAAGATTAGGGACAAAACCCAGATTCGGGTTTGATCCCTAAACTTTCACTCGAATTTGGTTTTGGTCCCTAAAGTTTTCAAATAATTGAAATTTGTCCCTGCCGTCACCCCTCTATTTAACAAAGTTGACGGCATAGAGTAATTTCAATGATTTGAAAACTTTATGGACCAAAACCAATGAAAAATAAAGATTAGGGACCAAACCCAAATTCGGGTTAATTTGATCCCTAAACTTTCACGCGAATTTGGATTTGGTCCCTAAAGTTTTCAAATAATTGAAATTAGTCCCTGCCGTCACCCCTATATTTAACAGAGTTGACGACAGTGACTAATTTCAATGATTTGAAAACTTTAAGGACCAAAACCAACGGAAAAAAAGATTAGGGACCAAAAACCAAATTCGGGTGAAAGTTTAGGGACTAAAAACATATTTAACCCTTATATATTTTTAAAAATTTGATTACTTTTCAATTTTTTTTTACATTTTCCTTTTTTTTCAAATATGAACTCTTTTTATGTTTATAATAATTATTTTTAAATATTTTTTATTTTAATTTCTTTTTCTCTCTAAACTTTACCTGCTTTAAATTATTTTTTAAAAAAAATTTACTCTTTTTTCTCCCATATATCTTATTTTTTTGTTTTTACATATACTTTTAAAATTATTACTTTAATTAAATATGAATACACTATTTATAAGTTTCAATATTTTTAAAGTTTTATTCTTTTAATTTATAATTTTTTGTTTTATCTAAATATAAAATACTTGTGGAATAAGTAAAATAGCTCGCTAATTTGGTCATAAAAAGCATAAACTTCAAATTAAATCTCATTTGTATTATTTCATACAAGGAAAAACAAAACGTGCAATAAGCCTCTTTCTTTAATTTCTTAATTTTTTTTTAAAAAAAGTCTGATCGACCATGGGAGGTAAAATAAAGAGTAATTTTGACTCTATTTTTAATTATTAACAATGAACAATTCTAGAAAAAAAATGAATATACAATCATTTTAGATAAAAATTAAAAAGACATGTGAAACAGTTAACAGAAGTAAATAATAATTAGTTGTTGAATTCAAACCATTGGGTGCTTTAATTTGCTGCTTTCTATATATGGGAATATATATTAATTTTTATTGAGAGAGATTATAGTAAAATTTTACCAATGAATAGTAAGATTGTAGGGTGATTTGTTGACTACATGAACAACAACAGTGTCACCCTCTCGAGCGTTAATGGTTGGTCCTGGCAAGCTTCCATTGACGGCAGTGATCACTTGTGGACGGCACAATCTCTGCATAGAAATGTCCTCCACCTATATATATGTAACACAACAAAAACTTAGATTAATTCATTTGAATATAGAATTCTAATATCATATATATCATTAATTAACACTGACCCTATCAAAAGCTAGCATGTTAATTAAAGACTCGCTATTACATCTTGTATAACTATATATATATATATATATATATATATATATATATATATATCGTTAATTTAGAGGAAGAAAGGGAGAAGAAGAAAGAATTGAAGAACCCATATATATATATATATATATATATATATTCATTCATACATTGAATGTGTGTTCCACAATAGCAGCAGAAGCCAAGGAAGAAGCAGCTAGCAAAAGAGCAAAAGCCCATGCTCGAGAAAACACAAAACGTTTCATGTTAATTAATTGTAAGTTTAATATAAAATGAAGCAATTTTCTTTGTCTCCTTGAAGCATGATGATCGAGTGCCAATATATAGAGAACCCCTGAGATTGACGTTTCCACGTTTGCGCGTTTTAGCTACCAATAATTTAATTTATGCATTTGAATTTTCGTCGGATTAGGAGGACGATGCAAATTAAAATTTTCTATGAAGCAAAATGTAAAAATGTCCACGCAAGGGAAAATAACAAACGGAAATTCGTCAAAATTGCTTGTTACTAATTATGACCTCACCGGAAATTTTGAATATATGTCGTTTTGAGTTCTGACTAAATGGCCACGAAAAAAAATTACCCTTGTTATTCATTATTATGCTACCTGCTTCATATATATTTGTTTCAAAACTTTTACTATTCTCATGGTAGTTAAAGTTGGAGCATTCGTTATGTAAATCGTACAAGAAAACGTGTTTGAGCTTCGTTAATACTAATTATCCTTCTTGTATGAAAGTCAGAATGCGATCGAGCTTTGATATCTAATTCAAAGATATTCAGCTGGAAGGTGAAGAAAATTCAGTTGAAACTAGAGGGATTAGGTTCATATATATGCATCTTTTATTTTTACAAGGAAAAATATTAATGAGAAAAAAGTTTCCTTACGCCAAGTTAATTTTTCCCTATATATGCACGCTTTTTTCTCTTCTTATCTCAACATATATATACCAATTACACATTCACAACTCACTCACCCGGTTTTGAATTTGAGAGAGGTGCCATGAGTTTTACTTAGACTCTTACAAATATATACTAAACTTATAAAAGAAAAAAAAAACATGTGGATATATTATATTTTATTTCTGATAATTATTAATTAAATATAAAACACAACACAACATAACATAAAAAAATTATATATCTTTTTCTACCGAAAATGTAACCCAAAATTAAAGACTAATATTAATTGATTCTGAGTTACTATTTTGCATGTCAAATAATTAACATCCAATTACCAACTGGTAATTTACAGGCACCTTCCAGTGGTTGCTCAATTGACAAATTTGTATGAAAGTTTTACGCAAGCCACTTCTTTTATACTATTTTATTGATCAATATTCAGCAAAAGTAAGGTTACTTAGTTTGACTATAATGAATAACAATGTAATAACTAACATATTTATTAGTCTCAGCTAGTATGCACATAAATACGTGTGTTACATTATTAATTATTATTTATTGAAGTATGGTAGACATATATTTGGGGTTTCATTTTACAATTTCAGCACACTAAATAGTAATAGAATTGTAATTTTTATTTTAAATTAATAATTTTACTATATTTAATAAAACCTTAAATGAAATCAGATTAGACGTTGATGTGTTATTCAATTATCAAGTGTCTAGAAAGTTGATACATAAATTTATTTACCATGTCAATATTAAAGTTATACGGTGTTATGAAAATGAACTAAACTTATTTTAGAACATGAGAACCGAAATTAACGGTTTTTAAACTTTAAGAACTAAAATTAAATTCGGGTCATACTTCACAGATTAATAACATGTTTAACCCAAAAACATATAACAAATTGTTAGTTAGATGCGTAATCATCAACAATGATTAAGAAGTTCGAAAGTTACCCAATCAGATCCGCTTTCTTTTTTAAAATAAAAAAGTTTGTAATAAAATTACTCCTTCGAGAAGATATATCGTTTTAATTGTCGCAGAATTGATCTTTTGTTAGGCATATGTTGACAACTTTCATTAATTTGACAATATGCAAGATTATAGAAGAGAACGGGTCATTAGTATTTACATACAGTACACAGCATGTTTGCCACTAGATTTACACATATTGGAGGTATCAATACAGCTCAGTGTATCTTTTTTCAACTGTTTTTTTGGTACATATTTTCAAAATGACACGCTATTTACTTCTTTTATTATTTCCAATGACTTGTGTTAGGGTTTAGAGGTTTACTTAAGATAACGAATTTCATTTATGGAAAGTCAATATCAAAGAAAGGGACCCAAGTATAAAAATGAGCGGAATGAATTAAATTAGTACGTGTTTCTCTTACCATATTTGATATGTTATACTTCTTGTTAATTTTTTTCTCCGAAAAAGAGGAATTATGACATTAATTAATACCTGACTGCACTTGCAAATTAATTTAACTAGGGATTCTTAGATTGGGTTTGTCTACGGTGGACCGTGGTTCACGTGGTCCAAAATGTGGAAATATAGTAATTTAATTTCTTAATCATCAAATTTAACGCTCATTTTATTAATGATTGATATTAAAATAGTTTCCAATTGCTTTTATGAAATATTACTTGAAAATAATAAAAATCCAAATCAATATTACCATATAATGTAAAATTTTCCCTTTTAACTTTAAATTGATATATCCCCAACGAAATTAGCATAGATTGTATTGTATATCCATATTTTTCCTTAAATTAAACTCAAATAGTCATATAAAGACTATTTAATAAAAAATAAAATTATCTATTCACCTTTTATAAGCAAAAAAATGTAAACTAGACTAGGTAGACCAAATTGTGTTTGGTCCACCCTAGAATCGTCCTCTTAGATTTGCTCAATTCACAAAGGCAATTAATAGAAAGAAGCTTTGGTCACGCTCTTAAATGTTGAACACAAGCCTAAGCCAGTGATCAAACCAAAGTATAGGTGCAATGGTCCTATATATATATATATATATATATATATATATATATGTGTGTGTGGGTGTGTGTGTTCAGGAATTAGTGATTTGGCAGCGGAGGCGGATTACCAAAGTTGGTATAACTGCAGTTAATTTTTCAATTTAACGGGGTTAATGAACCCCTGTAAGTAAGTTATCGAGGATTTGGTAACCTATAGATTAACTCGAATATGTCCTCATTCGATACCGAGTTATTAAATGAGATTCGATTTAACCCTAATTTTTCATGTGGGACAAGATCTAAGTCTAAACAAATTATGTATTTGATTAAAATCACTTTTGTAACAAAACAGATAAAAATAATGCGAGAATTTTTTAATATAATAATAATAATTATAATAAAAATAAAATGAAAGTGTGAAAAAAATAGAAAAAAAAATAAAAGGCCATAAGCAAAAGTGCCTCTCGTGCGAGATTATTCGTGGTTCATAAACAAAAATCACTTTACATGACATGTGTTTTTATGTAATGAAATAGATAAACAAAAATGGATAATTAATAAAATCATTTTAAATTTATAATATAATATAATATAATTGGTTTTTCTAACATGTGCAACCTTGCATAGGATAATAAATCAAAAGTAGAAAGGTTTTATTAGAAATTGGAGCTTTTAATATTACCAATACATTGAATAATGTGATAGTTACAATTTCCAATAAAATATTTTCTCTTTTGATTTATTATCCTGTGCAAGGGTTGCACATGTTAAAAAAACCTTAATATAATATAATATAATATAATCCTACTTCCTTTATAAACCGCGAATTCCCTTTTTATATATGCGCTTTTTATATAAGAAATTTGATAGGATTATTTTATATTATAATGATTATATTATATTATATTATATTATATTATTATAATATTAAAATAATTTCACCAAATAATAAATCGTCACTATACTTTCTTTAATAGTGACAAAAGTATAAGTGTCACAAGTAATTCGTCACTAATAATATAAAATATTAATCACAAATTTCATTATATTAGTGACGATTACAAATAATTTGTCACTAATGTAAAATACTAATCACAAATTTTCATATATTAGTGACAATTATAAAATAGTTATTAACTTTCTATTACTAGTGACAATCTATTCGTCACTAGAAATTTGAAGCATTTATAATTATATTAATTTGTTACAAATATTATTCAATATTTTTATCTATTAGTGAATTTAATCCAATATGAAAAGATTAGGGACAAATACTTAAACTTTTCATTGATTTTTTTTTGTTTAAACACATGTATCTTCCACGGGAGGTAATCCGAGACCTTGCTTAAGGGGAAACAAGCATGTACCACTTGAACCAACCCCCGTTGATACTTTTCATTGATTTTATATTACAATATATCCATAAAATATTGAATTATGCCTAATATGTTGTCACTAGTAGTAAGTTGTAATAAATTCATCATTTTCATCATCCAATTTTATATGTTAAATGAATCCTCACTTTTAAATATGAGACATCATACCAAATAAACTCCCCCATTTAATCACCCAACTTTCTTAAAAACCTATGCATGACTTTTTAAATAAAAAATCAATCCTTATTTTATGAATTAGATTTCTTTTTTTTGTTCTTAATCTAAAACCCACGTGTCTATTTTAAAATATTAATAATTTTTTATTTCAAAATTTTAATGTTGAGCGAATTCAATTTTTATTTTAATTCATTTTGAGTCAAATTCATTTCAAGATGAGATTTTTTAACTTGTAACACGTACTCAATAATTTTTTGAATATATATAATGGTAACTTAGCACTTAGGAAGATTAGCCGGTGGAGCGGGCACAGTGGATGAAGTAGTAGGTCCATTCTCAACCTCAAAAGCCATGCCTAGCCCCCATGGCAAATGAGTTTCATAATGACAATGCACAAGCCAAATACCTGCATATATAAGATTTGAAATTGATAATTGAAATCAAATATATACTTTAATTAATGAATGAATCAATTGATGAAAACTAATTACCTGGATTATTTGCTTGGAATCTAATAACAGCCCATCCAGCCACTAGCACAGAAATTGTGTTTCGTATTTGAGGATTAACAAGATTGAACTTAGGTTCATCTCTGCTGGAATTGTAATTCCCAAAACCTTGAGCCAAAACATGGAAATTGAAGCCATGAATGTGAATAGGATGATTCTCCGCGCCAATGATAGCTGTGTTCTGAAGCACAATCTCTACCGTTGAATTGAACTTCAATGTCTTGACCTTCGTTGATTTAGGTGCAAAGGCAATGGGATCACCATTAAGTATAGACAAAGCAGGGTCAGTATAGTTAAACACAAATGGAGGCTGATTTGGAAAATCTTTGGTGTAGACCCCATTAATATTGCCATAGAATGCTTCCAACATTGAGAATCCTCTGCCCTTAGGCAAAGCAAATGACTCATTATTCATGTTGGCAGAGAATGGAGCGTTGTTATCGCTTTGGCCACTACAAGCTTCAGATGGAATGTTACAAAGGTCTTGGCTAATCCCAAAGGTAATGAACATATGCTCATCCACTTTACTTGGAACATGAACCCAATGAGGTGCACCTACCAAACCTGTGATATTAGTGTGGAACCTGTGTGTTGTTGGTGTGTCAAATGGATCAGGTAGGTTTGGGTCCATGGGTTTTACTGAAGAGGAGGAACCTTCGTAAACCACCACTACTCTTGTAGTTGAGTTATTGATTGCCAATTGTGAGGAATGGTATGGGGTGAAGGCCATGTAATAAGAAGCTACGGTTTGGTTAGCAGTGAAGAGCACATCAATGGTTTGGCCTGGTGCTAACACAACAACATCAGTGTGATAGTGTTCCGTATAGACAGCATCCACAGCCACCACTGTGAAACTGTGATTCGCTATCTTGAAAAAATGCTGCTCATTGAGTGCAACATTGATGATGCGAAGTAAGTAGGTCTCTCCCTGCTTCACGCTCAGCCTGTAAGTCTCTGGAGTAGTCTCTAAAAAATAAACACATCCAAAAATCAAATTAAATTAACAAGGTAGGCTATCTTAATTGAATTGAAGATATAATAATATTGTTAATCTATATAGACTTACGATTTTGAGAGCAATTATAGGTATCGCCAGGTAAGCCATTAATTGTGTAGGCATCTGAGTCGATTGGGGGGTTACCACCTGCGGTTGCGTTTCTCTTAACTTCTTCAATGTTAGCGTTCCACCACTCCCCTGCAACATGTCACATGTCAAAATAGTTACGTTTTTATGCTATAGATGGTAATTCAAGGAAGATGAAGAGTTAATTAGAGTACCAAGTAGTATGGGGACTTCTTGATAAAATTTTGGAAAGGGGTAAGAGTGTCCTAGTCGCGGGCGAATAATAAGGGCTCCATAGACATTAGCACGGAGAAAAGAAGAGTGTGCGTGCCACCAAAGTGTTCCTTCTTGTCCTGTTAGGTCACTACTAGAAAATTGCCTATTAGTGACCGAAGTTTCGGTCATTAATGGCCTAAAATCGATCACTAAACTATATAGCGACCGATTTTGTGACCGCACTGTTCAGTGGCTAAACCTTGGGTCGCTAATATATAGTGACTGATTTTGTGACCGAATTTATAGTGACCGACTTTGTGACCACTTTTAGTGACTGAAATTGTGACTAGGTCTGTGACTGATTTTGTGACTTAGTTCGGTGACCGTTTTTGTGACCGATTTAAAAAAATATCACCGATTTAGTTACTATTTTCTACTTTATTTACCTACAAAATAATTTAATATTACTTAAAGAATTTTTTACCTAATTAAGATTATAGTAATTCGGATACTAATAATTTGAATTTGAAATTTGAAACTTGAAACTGAAATTTGAAATATACAGTTAAGAATCTGTAGATTCATATACAGAAATAATACAAATTTTTGGATAAGCAAATACAAATTCATTGAAGTGCCTGGACTAATCCAACCATTAATTATCCAACATCAGAAGAACAAAAAAACAATAAGAGGCACTTCACTAAAAATCAACAACAAAAACAAAAAAGAAGCAACAAAATATACAGCGCCCAACCCCAATCAGAGCCAACAGCGCCCCACCACTCCATTAGAGCCAACAACACTGAGATTTGAGAACGAAAAGATTGGAAATGCACCACATTAAAGCCAACAGCACCCCGCCCCCGGTCACGACTCTGGCCGTCGTCGCTCCGTCATACTCAACCTCGTTCACTGTAAACCAAAACCAGAAAAAATATGAACCAGAAAAAGAAAAGAGAAGGTCAAAGAAGCCAAATAAAAACAATAGAGGAAGAGGAACAATGTTGCATCTGACCGTCAAGCGCAGCCGTCCTCCACCGTGAAGCGCGACTGTCCGCCGCCCAACCACCTCCCCCGTGAGCCATTATCCTTGCCGCCTGTAGCTACCTTCATGACTGCGCTCTCTGGCTGTGACCCCCCCCTCTCTCTCTTCCTCTCCATTTCTCTCTCTATCCAGCCGCTGCAGTGTTGCTGCACATCCAACTCCCATTCCCCCTTATCTCTCACCCTAACAATAACATTATGTGAACCCTAAAGGTTCTTCTAGAAACTCACAGGCCCACCGTCCGCAAGCCCAACCCCAATTATATTTACTACCTAGCATTAAATTAGCGGGATAAATTCAACTTGATTTTCACGACAAAAACAAAATTCTACTTTATTTTATATCGACGTTCATTTGAATCCGAAAAATAACAATAACAATCCTTTTTAAAGAACAAATGTAATTTGACAAAAAAAAAACAAATGTAATAAACTCATTTGATTAATAAAACGATTAATGTTAAATTTATTCTAAAACATCAATAAAAATAAATTTAAAAATAAAAATCCATTTTTAATAATAAATAAATACATTCAAATATGAAATTTATATTAGATTTAGAATAAATAATATAAACTTGATATGTAAATATTATAATATAATACTTTTAAATAAATGTATATAATTTCAATTCAATATATAAATATTAATATAATTAATTTGAATTAAAAATCTAATCTGAATATATATATATATATATTAAAGGATAATTATTTTAAATTCACAAAAACTAGTTATTCAAATCATACTATTCAACCAGTAATATTTCATATAATTTTAAAATTATCATAATTTTTATGTAATTACAATTTTAAAATACTAATATATTATAATATTATTTAAAATTTTAAATGTGACCAATTGTTAGAATTATTAATTGAAAAAATATATTATTAAATGATAAAAATAAAAAATCAAGTTTGCATTTAAAAACGACTCGACATTGAATAAATAGATTTTTTTATTAGAATCATAAATATTTATATTCCATAATATTATACTTTTGGCATGTGAATATAAATATTTCATTTTAAATTTTAATTTACTACATTTGATCAATTTAAATATAAAAAAGTAAATATTAGATTTCAATTAAAATGAATTCATCATAAAATTTAAAAATAGAATGGTGTGAACATTAAAATGTAATAAAGTCGTTTAATTTAAAAAATAATGAATTTTAAATTTATTGAAATAATCAATAAAATTAAAATTTAAAATATAAAATATTTTAAAGATATATTCAAATATGAATATACTCAAGTTTGGCTCATTTATTTAAACGAACCAAACTTAAACCTTGAGCTTGACTTGTTAAAGAAAAACAAAGTTTGGGTTTGACTTGTTTAGCTCATTTATAACTTTATTAGTTTTGCTCTCATTAAAATTTTCTTTAAATCATTTTTAAAATTTATGAATTTAGTATTTAATAAAATATTTCCACTTTTTGATATGATATATCAATTATAGTGTACATAAATTATAAATTAGAATTAAGCATAAAAAATTATAAATTAGAATTATTAAAAATTATTATAAAAATAATATTTTTGAGTCTTTATATTATATTTTTTAAAGTTTATGCAAATTATATATGATCGTAAATTAAGTTGGATATGATATATTTATAAAAAAAAAGTAAGTAAAAATATCAACTTAAGTAAATTAGATTAGATTAGTGTAAATTAAGTTGAACAAGATATATTTATAAAAAATAAGTAAAAAATCAATTTAACTAAATTATATTAGATTAGTTTAAATTATTTAATTAATTTAATTGAATAAATATATATATTTATCTAAAAAACTCAATTAATGACATTTGTTATAAATTGATTTTCAAAATAATACCTGAAAATATAAAAGCTTTTAGGTTGATAATAAATAAATTTTAAATATTCAATTAACAATTGTTTCAATATTACTATAATTATTTTTATACAAAAATTAAATGAAAAATCATTATGAATATTTATCTAAACTAGTTTTAAAAAAATCTGTATACTCAATATAAGTGAAAAACTAGTTTTTATTTCAGAAGAAAGATATTAAATTTTTGAGTATCAAATAGCTTAATTAGATTAGAATAGTATAAATTATTTCATTAGTTTAATTGAATAAAGATATATATTTATCTAAAAAAATTAAGGACACATTTTATAATTATTAAAATAACGTTTTATCCTAAAACATATTTTTTATCAATAAAAACGTAACTATTTGTTTAATAATCATAAATTTAGTGACCATTTTTTTCGGTCACTAATCTTTTAAAGATTATAAAACCCAATTTTAGTGACTTAATTTTCTTGTTTTTAATTATCTCAATCATTAGTGACCGCTTTTTCAGTCACGAAACCTTGTAAAATATATTTAAAATCATTAATTTAGTGACCGAAAAATTCGGTCACTAATCTTATGAAAAATTAAAAACACAAATTTAGTGACTGATTCTTTGGTCACTAAATAACTCACCCTTTAGTGACCGATTTTTCAGTCACTAAACACTTTAAAAACTTAAAAATCATATATTTAGTGACCGATTTTGCGGTCACTAAATTTCTCTCCAGTTAGTGACTGATATTTCAGTCACTAAATTCTTCTAAAAAAATAAAATATCCAAATTTAGTGATTAGTGACCGATTATTTCGGTCACTAATATTTTGACCAATTCGACCTCTAAATTAGTCACAAAATCATATTTAGTGACCAAAAATTCGGTCACTAATATCTAGTGACCGATTTAGTGACCAAAAATATTTTGGTCACTACTTTTGCTTCCAATGATGTAATTGGTCACTAAATCGGTCTCTATTAGTGACCAAAAGTTTTTGGTCACTAAATCGGTCACTAAATGCTAACATTCTAGTGGTGGGTTAAATTGATAGGTATAAGTACCACCTGGAGGTATTGGGCATTGGGTTACATATTCGGGACCGTCGGACCATTGAGTTCCAAGCTGAAGAATTCCATGCCTGCATAATGTCATTGTCTTGTCAAAATTTAGAATTACATGTAGAAAAAGATAAAATTCATCTTATGTAGTAAAAAATATATTGAAAGAAAATATGGTTAAAATTTGTAATTTATAAAAAAAAACTTAAATCAAAATTAATTTCTTAATTTTTTATAAAAAAGGTTTGAGAGGTGGTCGACCATGGGAGGTAAAATAAAAAGTAATTTTGACTCTATTTTTAATTATTAACAATGAACATTCTAGAAGAAAAATGAATATACAATCATTTGTTAGATAGTAAAAATTAAAAAGACATGTGAAACAGTTAACAGAAGTCAATAATAATTAGTTGTTGAATTCAAACCATTGGGTGCTTATTTGCTGCTTTCTATGGGAATATTAATTTTTATTGAGAGAGATTATAGTAAAATTTTACCAATGAACAGTAAGATTGTAGGGTGATTTGTTGACTACATGAACAACAACAGTGTCACCCTCTCGAGCGTTAATGGTTGGTCCTGGCAGGCTTCCATTCACGGCAGTAATCACTTGTGGACGGCACAATTTCTGCATAGAAATGTCCTCCACCTATATATATGTAACACAACAAAAACTTAGATTAATTCATTTGAATATAGAATTCTAACATCATATCATTAATATTAACACTGACTCTATCAAAAGCTAGCATGTTAAAGACTAGCTTACATATTATATATATATATATATCGTTAATTTAGAAGAAGAAAGAATTGATCGAGGAACCCATATATTCAATTCATACATTGAATGTGTGTTCCACAATAGCAGCAGAAGCCATGGAAGAAGCAGCTAGCAAAAGAACAAAAGCCCATGCTGGAGAAAGCACAAAACGTTTCATGTTAAGTGTTGTAGTTTAATAAAATGAAGCAATTTTTCTTTGTCTCCTTGAAGCATGATGACTGAGGACTGAGGAGTGCCAATATATAGAGAATCACTCGGGGGCGGAGCTTGACTAAATTTTTTGGGGGCCAAAATATTAATGTGATACACTCAAAATTTAAAGTCAAATAATCATAATCATTTACATAAAAGCAAGTGTAAAATACTAAAATGGAATATAAAAAAAAGTATTTGATAAATAAGACACTACAATCTTCTCCTAAAAATTTTAAAAAATATTTGATCACACAAAAGAATTTTAATATTAACAATTTCAAGTTTTAATGAGATTAAATCTAGTAAATAAGAAACTACAATCTTCTCCTAAAAAGTAAAAAGATTTATTACTTACTAATTATTAAAATTTTATGAATTCAAGAATTACTATTTACTACTTACTACAAATCTACAATCGATCTTCTCCTACAATTACAACTCTACCTACTGTTGGTTTTGCAATCGATTTACTTGATTCACATGAAACAAAAACTAATATCTCTATCTAGTACATACACTACTATTGCTTTTTGGAAACAATTTGACTATTAAACAAAATAATCGATAAACAAATATTAGATCAAGGATTCAAGAGCAAGATAAAAAAATGGGGAAAAAGAGAAATTTCTGAAAATACATACCGGAATAATATTGTAAATGATGAAAATAAAAGTAAAATTCACGTCTCAGAATGAAGAGCTTTCTTTCTCAGTACGAAAGAGCAAAAGTGAAGAGACGACTATTCAAATTTCAATTTTACAGCAGGTAATTTAATTTTTAATTGATAATTGAACATCCTTTTTAGGTTTTAAGGTTAATAATTTACTTTTAAATTGATAATTGGGCTTGGTCTTAGAATTATAGATGATGAAAGATACAATATAAAATGAGTTTAATTTTTAAAATTAGTTTTATTATTATTATACACAATATTTGTGATATAATTTTTTTGGGGGGGCCAAAAATAAATTTTATATATATAGTAATTAAAAAAAATAAAATCCTTGGGGGGGCCACGGCTCCTCCCGCTCCTTGTATGCTCCGTCACTGGAACTGTAACGTCCTAATTTCTAAATTCAGAAATAATGCCTGTTGGGAGCACTATTTCCAAACTTATAAAATTAATTCGTCAATTTCGCGTATCAAAATAAAACATAATCGCTTGTGTAATCCAACCATTACCAAAGCTCCACATTACATGAATAAAACATCGAAAAATACAACATAGTTGCCATCAAGGCTCTAATACAATGCATTAAAATTAACATAGTAATTCCTAGGGAACGCCGAAACAAAAGACTACGGTAGTCCTAAGCAACATTAATAACGATAATAAGAAATCAAAGTCTAATCTGTGGTACTTCATGTATCCTCTACTACTCGTCCTGATCCTGAAACTCATCCTGCACAACTGAAATATAGTTCCCGTATCGTGGGATGAGACTACGTCCCAGTAAGTGTAACCAGTGTGTGCAGTGTGGGGAAAAACAACCAAGAACTACCAGGGCATTCATGTTAATTTCATGAAAACATAATGAAAGCAATAACGCACAACTGAGCATATTGAAGACAATGATTTGTATGTAATGCATGACTGTGATGGTGTTGTTACCCGACACCCAGGGTCTTTTCTCTGTAACGTGACTGTGATGAGCGCTCGGCCATGTAACCAAGGACCGTCGTCCAAGGTTACCTATGATTAAATCTTAAATAGCATTTAAACATAATACTGTGATTGGGGACCCCATCTCCTTCTTGGCCATGAGTTCGATGTGGTTACCCCGTTGTTATTAAATAATTTGCCCGAAGGCCTGTGATGGTCAATGACCCTGTGATAGCCTGAAGGCTCTATGATTTCTCTTAAATTCAGAATTTCATGACTCTGATGGCCAAAGGCCCATGAATTACAGAATAATATAATCAAGAATCATCAACATAATCAAGAACCATCATACAGAATCATCCAATCATCTACCCTAAGGTTTTGGTAATTCAATACATACAATAATCAGTATATTCGCAATTCTTATGTTCATACTATACATATATCACTAATTCATAGAAAGAAAAGGGGAAAAAGGATAGGGAACATGCAATGGCAATCATCCAGAACAAACAAGTGAGAGTCCACCCACCTGTGAGTCGGAAAAACGGAGAAGAACGAGGAAAGGAGTGCCTTGATAGGGAAAGATTGATGCAAGACTCGTTCTTGATGAGTAGAAATCGTTCTTGGCCTTCGCTGGGGTCTTTCTCTCACTAGAACCACTCTATCTCTCTCTGAAAAATGTGAAGAAACGGGAGGAAACTGACTGAAAACCGTCCAGGGGCGTGTTTTAAGTGGTGCAGTAACGGGCCACTCGCTTAAGCTAAAAAATTCGCTTAAGTGAGTTCTCTAAATTTGGTTTCGTCCCCGATAAATTCGCTTAAGCGAATTCTTTCCAGAGAGTAGCCCAAAAAGGCTCTGTTTTTCGCTTAAGCGAATTAAATTCGCTTAAGCAAAAATGAGTCTGTTTGAAGGTGCGATTTTCATCAGAACCCTATCATATAACCTATCAAACTGAAGCCCCGGAAATAAGCTTTCGAATGAGAGTGGAATCACCTCAATCGGAAATCTACAACTCTAGATATTTGCAATTTAGTGCACCAAGGTCATTAGGCTTAAAACCAAAATCAAGCTACAACCTTAGTTTTTGCCTCTTAAGCTTTCCTGTACCTATTCCTTTCTTCATTCTACTTTAAGTTATAATATTCCTATGAATTAAAGTCTTAATTAGCGGGATGTTACAGGAACTACTGATATCGACGTTTCCAAGTTTGCGGGTTTTAGCTACCAATAATTTAATTTGTGCATTTGAATTTTCGCCGGATTAGGAGGACGATGCAAATTAAAATTTTGAGTAAACTAATAAATTGGTCCCTGACTTTATTAGGGTTATGCAGTTTAGTCCCTAACAAATAGAAAACCCCAATATAGTACCTGACTTCTTGTTTTTTTCTTTTACTATAGTCTAACTGTGTGTTTCACGTTAATTTTTTTTGTTACGTGTCACGTTTAGTGACACTCTGTCTCACTGTTTGTCACTATAGTGTCCATTATGACACAAAAATGATGTGGTTTTGTCAAATTTATAGCTTGAAAGGCTTCAACTCCAACCGTTGTGTGCTTCCCTATTTTCCTTTTTTTCTCTCTTCTTCCCCTTTTTCATTGGAAGATCTCAACTCCAATAACGTTATTTTTGTGTCCCGATGGCAAATAGTGTGACACAGTGTCACGAAACGTGATATATCATAAATAAATTAACGCGAAACACAAAGTTGGACTATAGTGAAAGTAAAAATAAAAAATCAGGGACTATATAGTGTCCATTATAAACTGCATGACCCTAAAAAAGTCAGTAACTAATTTGTTAGTTTCCTCTTAAAATTTTCTATGAAGCAAAATGTAAAAATGTCCACGCAAGGATAAATAACAAACGTAAATTCGTCAAAATTGCTTTTCCTCACCGGAAATTTTGAATATGATGTTGTTTTGATGGCCACGAAAGAATGACTCTTGTTGTTCAATCATTATTATGCTACTGCTTCATATATATATATATAGAGAGAAGGGATCCGTTGACACCAAGTGTAAGTGGTAACACTTACACCAAATCTCAACCGTTAATGCCAATTAATCTAATGGTACTAAATATTTCAATTTAAAGTAAAAAAAAAGGAAATAGAAGTCACGTGAGCCATTTTCCCCTTTCTGCATTCTTTTCGATCGACTTTCTCCATCTTCTTCTTCCTGCTCCCCCAACCACTGGCGACCTGCTACCATCTTTCTCACCACCACAGGCAAGCTCAAAACCGCAATATTAGTGGTGCACATATAGTTTGGCGATAAAACCTCGTCTTCTAGACTTCCACCGGCATCGAAATGATTATGAAGTCAGAACTACAATATTAAAAAAGTTCTAGTAAATTTGTAATCATAGTCAATCACACAAATATTGATTAAAGGCTAGTCTGCATCGCTTAGAAAGGAAACCTCAGAAATAATTATACAAAAATATACATATTAGTCAAGGTGAATAGATGACCATTGACTTTTATTAAAAGCATTGCCTACAATAATAAGTAAAATTAGAAGAAAAAACAGAGAGATGTGAAACGAAAGTGTGAGAAAAGGACAAATTTTATTCTCTACAGATGAAGAAATTCTAATATATTTTCAGATTAATCAAGTACTTCAATTTTTTCATACATTATTATAAAATTAATTTGTCAACATAATTTTTTTGTGACATGCTATGTTTTGATTGAATTGCTGTATTATTTGATTAGCATGTGATGTTCGACTTATTTTTGTGACAAAAGCTCCAACTTAATGTCTTTGCTTTCAATTTTCATACCACATATACTAAGTCAATCAAGCATCAGGACACAGGTCTTCAATTTTTATTATGTGAGCCTAAATGCTCAATAATAGATAGATTTTCGATCAAGAAGAAAATTCCACTGTTATAACTAAAGTACTGTTAATGGAGCAATCATGGGGTAATTGGTAACTAAATTCCACTGAAGTCGGTTCTGCCAACATGTGAGTTGAAGACGTCGATGCCTCTGTTGGTTTTTTTAGCAGTGTCACCCCACCGTGAGCGAGTAATTTTGACTCACTCACCCGGTTTTGAATTTGAGAGAGGTGCCATGAGTTTTACTTAGACTCTTACAAATATATACTAAACTTATAAAAGAAAAAAAAAAACATGTGGATATATTATATTTTATTTCTGATAATTATTAATTAAATATAAAACACAACACAACATAACATAAAAAAATTATATATCTTTTTCTACCGAAAATGTAACCCAAAATTAAAGACTAATATTAATTGATTCTGAGTTACTATTTTGCATGTCAAATAATTAACATCCAATTACCAACCGGTAATTTACAGGCACCTTCCAGTGGTTGCTCAATTGACAAAGTATGAAAGTTTTACGCAAGCCACTTCTTTTATACTATTTTATTGATCAATATTCAGCAAAAGTAAAGTTACTTAGTTTGACTATAATGAATAACAATGTAATAACTAACATATTTATTAGTCTCAGCTAGTATGCACATAAATACGTGTGTTACATTATTAATTATTATTTATTGACGTAGTAACATAACATTATATAACATCATATATAATAATCTTATAAAATTTAATTAGTACAGGCTTTCATTTATTATATTATTATAGATTATAGATTATAGAAGCGATCTTAAGAGCTGACCTATCTAAAGTCTAAACCCAATCGTTTCAAAACTGAATCCCCTGCCCCCGCCCCCCAATTATATTATTATATCTTTTTCAAAATTAAGAATACAAGTCCACTTGTCATAACGTAAATCTTAGACAAACATAGGTTTACTAAATAACTAGCATAGTACCCGTGCGATGGTTGACGTTAGGTTGTTAGTGATGTTCGTTTTATATATATTATTAAATTTTTATAATAAAATTGACTTATGATATAATCATATATATCAATTAGTGGAATGTGAAGAACATATTGTTATTATGTTTATAGAAAAAATAGTAACCAATACATCATTAACATAATTATAAATTTAAAATATATTGATATTTAAGAATTAAAGTGTGAAAAAAAGAAAAAAAAACAGTAGGAGGCTAGGAGCAAGATTGTCCCAGTGGAAGATATTTGTGTTTCGTTAAATTAAAAAACCCACTATTATAATGAAACAAATTAATTAGAATGACTAATGAGAGGAAATCTTTTAATATAACAATAATAATAAGAAAATAAAATGAAAATGTAATAAAAAAACAAAGAAAAGGAAAAAAATGAAAATGGCAGGAGCAGGTATGTCTCCCATGAAGAATATCTGTGGTTCATAAAAAATAACTTAACTGAAGTGAGAATAAATAAACTAAAAAACGGAAGTGAGAAAACACAACATGTGTTTTTATGTGAAAAAAAAGGAAAAAAGAAAACAATAGGAACAAAACTGTCTCCCGTGGAAGATACATGTGGTTCATTAAAAAAACCACTTTTGTAATGAAACAAATTAATAAGAATAAATAATGAGAAAAAATATTAAAATATAACAATATTAATAAAAAGAAAATAAAAGTATAAAAAAACAATAAAAGAAATAAAAATGATAGGAGTGTGTCTCTCGTAGAGAATACCCGTGGTTCATAAAAAAATCACTTTATTGAATTGAGAATAAATGAACTAAAAAAACACATGTGAGAAAATATGACATGTGTTTTTATGTAATAAAACAGATAAACAACAATGGATAATGAAATAAATTGTTTTAATATAATAATAATAATAATAATAATAATAATAATAATAAAAATTAAAGTGTGATTAAAAAAGAAAAAAGACAACAGAAGGAGAACTGCCTCCTGTAGACAGAACTATGGTTCATAAAAAAGTTTATTAAAATGAGAATAAAAAATTTTAAAAAAATTCAAGTGAGAAAACGTGACACGTGTATTACTGGAACATTTTTAAGATAGAAAGTAAATGGATATATAGAATATATAAAAGAGATAATAAGTGAAAATATTATTGAATGAAAATATTGAAAAAAAAACACTTTAAATTTAATTTAAACTAACACATTTATTATATTTTTTAATCTGTGTTTCTTTCTATGTAATAAAAGTGATAAATAGGATTGGACAATGAAAGAAATTATTATAATATAATAATAATAATAATAATAATAATAATAATAATAACAACAACAACAACATAAATAAAGTGTGATTAAAAAAAGAAATGTCTCCGGTGGAGGGGACCCGTAGACCATAGTTCATTAAAAACTTCACTTTACTAAAAAAACTCATTGAGAAAACATAACATGTGTAATGTGTAAAAAATTTTAAAATAAAGAGTACATAGATAAAGAGACTAGATAAGAGAGATAATAAGTGAAAACATTAATGAATAAAATAGAGATCGAGATAAATTATATACGGGAAAAGACACTTTAATTTTAATGTAAATTAAAACATTCAATGTAATCGGGAATAGATAATGAGAGAAACTCTTTTAATATACAATAATAAAAAGAAAATTAAAGTGTGAAAAAAAGGAAAAAAAGAAAATAAGAGTAAAACTGTCTCTTGTAAAAGATACATGTGATTTATAAAAAATCGTTTTAATTACTGAAATAAGAATAAAAAACTAAAAATACTCAATTGAGAAAACGTGACAGATGTACTGGGAGAACAATTTAAGATAGAAAACAAATAGAATAGATAAGAGATAATGAGATAAACTATTTTAATATAAAAATGAAAAAATAACATTAAAGTGTGATAAAAAGGGGTAAAGAAAACGGTCGGTAAGAGCACAACTGTCCCTGTGGAGGATACTCGTGATTTATAAAAAATCAATTTTGTAATAAAACATGTTAATAAGAACTAATAATGAGAGAAAATATTTTAATATAAGAATACTAAAAAAAGAAAATGAATGTGTGATAAGAAATAAAAAAAGAAAACGGCAGAAGGAGAACTGTCTCCCGTGGAGGATACCCGTAATTTATAAAAAAATCACTTTATTGAAGTGAGAATAAAAAACTAAAAAAAAGTAAATGAAAAAATATGACACATGCATTAGGGAAACAATTTAAATATAGATTAAATAGATAAGAGAGATAATAAGTGAAATCATTAATGAATAGAATAATGAGATAAATGATATATTGGAAAAGATACAAAAACTAAAAAAAGTAAGTAAAAAAATATGATACATGTATTAGGGAAACAATTTAAATATAGATTAAATAGATAAAAGAGATATAATAAATAAAATTATTAATGAGTAGAATAATGAGATAAATGATATATTAGAAAAATAAAAAAAATTAATATTTTAAATGACAAATAAAATAAGAAAAGAAAAAGAAAAAAAAGAAAAAATGTTGGAGAGAAAAATTAAAAAAATTTTAAAAAAAGAAAAAAAATGAGAGAACGTTGCGTGTATTCGGAGAAATCTTTTCATATATAGATAGTAGATGAGATAAATGATATATCAGAAAAATAAAAAAATTAATATTTTAAATGACAAATAAAATAAAAAAGGGAAAGAAAAAAAGAAAAAAAATGTTGGAGAGAAAAAATTAAAAAGAAAAAAAATGAGAGAACACTGCGTGTACTCGGCGAAGAGAGATGAATGGGGAAGAAAATTGATGGACGGATGACACGTGGCAGGAACAGTATAAAGTAACACAGATTTATATATAATATAGATAATAGGTAAATTCTATGGTGCCGGGCTGACGGGCTGACGTGGTAGAGCAGCGTGCCCGGGTGACGTGTACCAATAAATAAGGTGAGGACAGCTGTCCCCTATAGTGATGTGATAGTTGACTTTGAAAAGTTTATATAATAAGGTATGTAGTATTAATATTTTGTAAAGTGTCCAAGGGATCAAATTGCAATTTAAGAAAAGTTCACAGCGAATACTCATTTTTTTAATTTTTTTAATGTTTTCTCACTCATATGTCTGTACTAGTATTAAACCCGTGCAAATGCACGGGTGATTATAAAAACATCAAGATTTAAATTAGGCTATCAATGTGTTATAACATATCTACTTATCTCTAAGCAGATATGTACAACATAAAATAAAATTTAATAAATATAACATTAAAATAGGCACAGTGCAATCAACTGATAACAATATTGAATAATTAGACAGTACAACATCTAGGATCATCATATCCTCTGGAAAACCTCTGTGAAGACTATATTTTTGGTACATCTGCCCAACACACTATTATCATCATATATCAATATCTTTAGCCCACTTTTAAACTTCACCCGAGACACGGCAACGTACAATTGCCCATGCGAGAAAACAGGTCGTGGAAGGAACACACCAACATGGGACAACGTCTGGCCTTGACTTTTATTGATCGTCATAGCGAATGATACACAAAGAGGGAATTGACGTCTCTGAAACCGCAATGGAATCATGCCATCTGATGGTATTAGATTCATTCTTGGAATAAAAACTTTGGTTCCAACGTGGGTACCTGTAACAACTTTTGCACCAACAACATTTACACCAAGATCCTCAACAATCAACCCGGTCCCATTGCATAACCCTGCGGATATATCTAAGTTCCGCATTAGCATGATAGGAATGCCAATCTTCAATACCAACCTATGATCTGGGAGACCAGAGCATTTAATACCATTGAGGAATTCCGTAGTCAACCAATCTGCTTGTACCCCCAACTTCGTCGTCTAATTTCCATAGTGTATCCGAACTAAGGTACACCCTCTCTTCACCAAGAAATAACGACATCACATATTGGTTGACTTCATCAACAATTTCCAATGTAGGAGCAAGAACAGCCCTGTCCTGAAAGAATCCAGCCGAGCTAGAATTGGCTACTATATCAGGATATGTGAAGGACACAATGTCAGCGATTGGATTAGTTGTAGAGGAAAGCAACAGATCGTCCGGAATCTCAACATCAGCATCACCATCACTGTGTTCACCCAACTTACCATCACCTAGATTAAGTATCCAATCTGCAAACTCTTTGACTTCAACATCACAGTTAACATCCTGGTTGCTGTTTAGACGCATGTTCTGATTCAACCGTAAAACCTTGCAGAACTGCCAAAGTACTGAAGAATTTAATGTTGCCATGACAATGTCGGCTCTAGTACCACGTGGTATAACTGGCAAAATTTGCCGAAAATCACCTCCAAGAACTACAACTTTCCCACCAAATGGTTTAGCCATGCTTCCTGCCACCTTGAATCTCATTATGTCCTTCATTGTCCTGTCGAGTGCTTCAAATGCCCATTTACTAACCATCGGAGCTTCATCCCAAATTATTAGACTGCAATTTTGAAGCAATTCAGCCTTGGGACTACCTTGCTTAATTCCACAACATGAGTCTTCATTCAAAGACAACGATATGGCAAATTGTGAGTGTGTCGTTCGCCCACCGGGGAGAAGCAGAGAGGCAATCCCACTACTGGCCACATTCAACACTATCCTCTTCTCAGACCTCAATCGATATGTCAATGTCTTCCATAAGAAAGTTTTGCCAGTTCCACCATGCCCATATATAAAAAAGAACCCACCATCACCACCATTAACAGCTGAAATTACCTCATCATACACGACCCTTTGGTCAGAATTCAATTTCTGAACATGTTCAACATGTTTCTCAGCCATCTCAACAACATCATGGTATAATTCATTAAATATTAGTATATTACCAAACTCAATAAGTTGATCAGAAGCAGGATACGACATTGTGTCAAAGTCTTTAAGTGACTTCCCATTTGCCAATAACAACTTCTCAATTTGAAGCAAACACATTGATTGCAAAGTCTTGTCGTCTATCTGTAAATCTGATTCAACAGGAATAAAGTCAATCTCATTGCAACCAATGTAAATATAACTTAATAAAAAAATATCATACCTGGACAATTCATTGCCTTCCTCTTCTCATAAAGTATTCCATCTGCCAACACAATCCAGGTCTTCTCCCAAACTTCAGCAGGTTTTGACATTGAATTAGATAATAACAAATTCACAAACAATCGTCTCAAGGAAATCCCTGATGCCAAAACAGATGTTTCAATGATACCATCAACAAATTCCTGATCATCTGTTAACAACCCAAGTGCATTGCAAGCATCACGAAACGTTGGATGTATAAAGCCATCCACAGTCCGGAGGCTCTCATATGAGGTACTTCCTCGTTGGACATTCAACAACAAACGCAAGTAGTACACTTCCCCAGAGCCTGGTGGTGCAAAGTTAACCCTTCCAATAGAGAAACCTCTCTTTCGAGGTCTCCATTCTTGGAGTCCAACATCATGAATAAACTTCGAAGGAAACTCTTTGTATGTTAGATTTTTCCCATTATCAAATTTAGAATTGGCTTCCATCCAGGCAAGAAAAGGAGTTTTTTTCTCCTTTGACCGTGTAAGCACATTATCAATGCGGTCACAATCCTTAAATAGAACCATCTGTTGTTGAGGTAGATGGAAATCCAACCTTTGCACGGGGGGCCATCTATGGTGTATATCAAACTTGAAAATCCTCCACACAGATTCACAAGGGGATAAATATCTACAATCATAATACTGTTGGATCTCGTCAACAACCTCAACATCAGAATTTTCACAATCTCCAACGCTCATTGAAACAGTCACTCTATCGACCCCTTTGTTAACATACTTGAATAAATACTTAATAGAGTTTGACTTGTTACAATACTCAATGTTGATATGAGCTTGGTACTTCATCAAAAGCTTGGGATTATAAGGAACAACAAATCTGTTATCAAGTTTAATGCCTTTTCTTGTTATGGACATCCCAGAATTTCTTTGCCTGTATATAGGATAACCATCTGAGTCAAATGAAGTTTGATCAACAAATTTCTTGGGATAATACTTTGAGCATCTTCCATCCTTCATACATGGGGATTCCTTGTGAGCATAACCACATGGCCCATGAACCATAAAAGTAGATACCACGTCAAAGAGTTTTGGATATCGTTGGGGGTCTGGGAACTCAGCACAAATTACAGAATCCATGACATCAACGCTATCTAGCTTATCATCTGAATCTAACCATAATAATATGTGAGCATGTGGCAAACCACGTTTTTGAAACTCAATTGTATACATACCTACGATGCAAAAAAACATTAAACAGAATATTAAAATAAAATGCAAATGCATAATGGTTTATAGCTCATTAAAAGATTTGATAAAAAGCTCATGTTTGGAATAATTTGCTATTGTTGTTTGACAAACCTGCAGTGACTTTCCCAAAAAATTCACCTTTCTTTAAATCAGACATGAGTTGATCCAATTTTATTCGGAATACTCGACACGCAATATCTGGTCGATCATACGCACTCAAACCCCTTGCACTTACATGTCGCTCTATTTCTGGCCATTTTGGGTTGCAAGTAACAGTAAGAAATAAATCTGGATATCCAAAATGTCTGCATATGGCCATCGCATCCTGACAATTATTAAACATATACCGCCTACCACCAGTGAATGATGAGGGAAACACTATTCTAGAACCAATTTTTGATGGATCTACGTCACCACGATCAACAGCTTCTTGAAGACCAGATAAGAAATCCTTGCGAATTGAATCTTGGTTATTTCTGATAAATGATAATCTTTGTGATTCAATCATTGAGTAGCAGTCTACAACAAATTGTTGGAATAACCTACGACTAATGAGAATGACATTATCTTCGCTTGGACGCTCGTGAATTCTGAAGGAAACAAACTCCCGAAGTGAGACACGTTTCCTACAACCAATTGCATTATAAGTGCCACCGCCACGAAAAGATATATTCTCTTGGTATCCATCCTCACCAAAGGGGAATAAAAGTGGATATTGTAAAGGAATGTAAGACGTATGTGTTTCATGAATCCTCTGTAAGATGCCATTTTGGGATTGAACAACGATGTCTCTGCCACAATCAGTACTATCAAAATCACCGACAATCAACCCAGCCACTTCATCCACTGATGGCAAGTTATAAGTTCTGGGATCTGATGATCGACTCCTAAATAAACGTAAGGATACAACAAAATGTCGCCCTTCATCAAAAACATCGCGAACTCTCCTAAAACACTTAGCAAGGACATTATGCTCATCAATCATCTCCACCAATTTCTTCACCAACCCCGAATCAATCTTTAACTTATTACCTGTTGACCTGGGAACCGAAAATGAACAATCGGGCAAACTATTAAAAATAAAAAATAATATACGTATTTAAAAATAAGCATTGTGTCATAAAATCAGGCCACCAAAATCTAACCTTATAAATGAGGCTCTATTTTCAATCTCATTTTGTGTATCATAAACATAAAGTTGAGCAAACTTTGGCTTGTCTCCTTGTACAGGTAGTAAACTACCAATCCGATGATAGTTCTGACCACTAATAACAAACTGTGGGGGTCCATTGCCATCATTAAGTCCAGTTTCAATCCTTCCTCCAATTGACGTAAATGCAAACATACTGTTATATGAGCGAATGTTTTCACAAAAGTGTTTACTTTGATGATCGTGATTGTTGAACAAATTCCACAACAACGCCGGAGGTTTTTGCATATTTGGCAATAAAATCTTCCCCCTCATACAACATAATGAAAAGTCGGGAGTAAGAGACCTCGAAGATTTCTCTGCACGTTCTTCATACCAAAAAACAGCATCGCAAAATCTACATTTGATTTCCATGATGCCAACATCACAATACTCTGCCATTAACCCTAAATTTTCAATTTGTGATTTACATAGAAAGAATAAACCCGAGTCGGTTATAAAGATATACCTATACACTCACTCTCTGCAAATAAAACATGATCTGCAACACAATCCGTCGTGTTGTCCTGAGATTGTTCTATAGAACTTCCACTCCAACCCTCTACCCTATCCATAACTATACAATTGAACACAACAACAAAAATTGATTAAATATCAAGTTTGAAAAAATTATTTTCAACACTGTTATAGCATAAAGAATTATAACAACTACTAATAATTACCTCCAAATTTAAACAACATTGATAATTAAGGGCACGTATATTTTTTAAAATGACTATCAAAGGCTCATCTACAATTTTAATAGGATTTTATTTCCATTCTCACACCATATAATATAAAAAAATCAAATAACTATAATAGACAAACGTAGGGCAATATAACGTTATTATCATAGAAAGATAAAATTTACATACCCATATCTTGCGACAAACGGATTGACTTCAACTTTTCTTCGACTATACTGTTGGAGAGAGGAAGTGACCACGGTTTGACTATTTACATAGAAAATAACGATAGAAATAGTTAGATGCATGAAAAATCCCTCGTACAGGTTCGTAATACCCCAATAAATTATTTAGGCTAACCTACTGAAATAAATAATGATATAAATATATAATAAAATAGTCCACTCAACTATGATCAACCCTGCGTCTACTACATCCCCATTGCCTGCTATCAATAGCCGGCCTTTTCTTCGAACGTCCAGCACGGAAATTTGAGTCCATCCCTTAAGTCACTCAACATATCTGTATAAATGATAAATTAAAAAGTTGACAATTCTTGAGACATATACATTGGCTTACATTAAAGTGTGTGTTGATACTTCAAGCAATATGAATGTGAACCACACATTAAAACTTGCTTTAATTGATAATAAATTTCTAAAATTGAAATACAGTGGACTTGTAAGTTTAACAGCGGAATCAAATATCAAGATCATGTTCTTACCGTAGATGTTGAATGAAAGGGGGGATTGCATGAACAAAGATGCAGTAGCTAAATTCAATGCTTTGATGCAATGAACATTTTTTGAAATCAATTGCCAAACCAGTAAACTACCCAGTGTAGCAAAAAACGCCTAGATCATAAAGGAATGGAATGCAGGCCCGCGGTATATAAAACCAAGTCCCTAAGAAAAGTCAACATCAAAAGGGGTCTTGATGATTATTGTGTCAGGCACATGCAAAGCTATTTGCTGGCAACTAAAATCTCCTGACATAAATCCGTGAAACATGGACCATGAACTAATATTTGCTGTCGTGAAAATACCCACTGGACATTGGACACGTTGATTCTTGTCCAAGGTAAGGATACAAATAAGTTGAACCAACTTTAATCCTAAAACACAACGATAACAATCTTGATTAAAACATTGATCAATAAACTGTTAACATCAAGCCTATAAGCTCCATCTACTTGACAAATGATATTTTAGAAGCCGAGGATTAGTCAAAGTCTGCCAACTTCTACTAATGAAAGTTGATGAGTCCTTTACAATGAAGGACTTAACAGGGAATTCCGAGTTTAAGAGGGTATAAAGATTATGTTAATCTTACACTATGTCCAGAAAAAATTGACTTACATAAAACATGTCTCATACAAAAGTCTCCCAACTTAATTAGTATGTACAATCATTTATAAATATATAATAAAAAAATATAAGACATAATGCTCATTGCACTAAAGCACCCATAATGCCAATAGTTTATTTTAGGCTAAACTAACTAAACTATTTTACAAAACACAGACTTGTAAATACCTATTACTGAGGTTCTTTAAAACACCGATGATTAAACATATATATAGTCCACATAAAACATGAAACACAAACCACACTACATTACTCCTGATAACCACCTACACTTAACTTGGTAGGAATTACATTAACTTAAAGTAAAGTTCAAATTTCAACGACAGGATAATCAATCTCCAAGCAATCTTGCCCATACACTCGAATCTTGAACGATCCACTGTTTCGCAACCTAAAGGCCACCGTGAACGTGGACTCCATGCCATATGCAACTCTAAGCTTTTCAATTCCAAGGCAAAAGTAACCACGGTCATTTCTAATGCAAATGTAAACTGGGAAAAGATTCCCAACCGGATCCTTCAGCATAACAATCTCGTCTAACAGATCTCCCCACCTTTGAAAAAACCACCTGGGGATTGGAATGTGTCCCTAGAAAACAAAGATAAATAACAGTTGGGATATAAGAAACATGATTATTGGGGAAGTTCAGAGTTCAGCTTGAAACCAGGGATATTACCTCATATTGAGGAAAGACACCAAAGAACTTCCTCCCGGGCATCCGAACCCTCCTCCTATTTAAGCAGCGCATGAGCTATTAACACTATTTTAAGCTTTTGTCCAGGTATAAATCTCTTATGTGGTCCTACACAGCCAGTCAACCCAGCTCAAAAGGTTAGATGGTAATACAAATGCCCTCAGACCCCAACACACGCTGTGAGAATTATGAGAAAAAAATACAGGAATTCCCTTTTTGGTTTGCATTTGTAGTCTCCAAAAAAAAAATCAACACAGTAGCAATATCAACAACAACAAACCATTATCATGATACATACCGAACACAGGAGTGCCTTACAAGGAGCGGTTCTATATCTCTGCAAGGAAGTGGAACAAAGTATTACTTGGATGCTCACTTTGACTACCACACACCAAAAGTAAAACAAATAAAAAATATAATAATAGATTTTAGTCAGAGATACTATAAGGGGCAGCCATACCTTAGGAAGAGGCCTAGGATCCAGCTCCACCAATAGATGACTTCCACGCCTGAAGGAACACGTGAAAGCTGACCAAAGTCCTTCACCACAGTGGACAACCTTCTGACAAAACAATCATGTAAATAGTATACATTGGAAACATAAACAATAATAGTCCAAAAGAAATTTAAAACCCCTTGCTAGACATCCAATACAAATAGAACCAAATACCTGCTTACATAGAATCACATTTCCATGCTTAATGAAGATATAATGTGGACAGGAATGATGAATTCAGATTACATTCCAGGAAAAGGTTTAAGAACTTTAAAGTATTGGTACAAACAGAGAAACTAAATCTTACCTGAATATTACTTAATTAAAAATAACCATGAGCACGTTCACCATGGGTAAAATATGCAATCTACAAATTAGCATAGCATGGATAAGGGAGAATAAAAATTAATCAATTAGCATGATATGGATAAGAGACAACAACAATTAATCAGCAGGGAGGAACAACATCAGCAACAATTTAAAACAGAAAAAACTGTAAAATAAAGCATAAAAGGCTATGTAAGGGAGAGAATACTGAATATCCCAAGTTTAACTTAATTGTAATGCAATTCACTTAATAGCAATTTTAAAGACACTTAGTACATTCCAGATTATGTTCCTTGCCATGAATGAATAATTACATTAAGAAAGTAGGCATCCTAAAAATGTTTTTAATCATAGGTTTCAAGGAACTATCTAAATGGTATTTATGTCAGCAGAGGTCCACCAGGAATTCTTTGAATTGATCCCAAACGCAATTGCATGCGGCGGTTGATTTTTCAGAGTTGCTTAGTTCTTAAGTTATGAATGACTAATTAAAATCTCCACATATTCAAACTCAATGGGTGACAGTGATGTAATGAATACCAAAACAATAAGATAGTCTTGGATTAGATAACAGAAGTAGAATACTTTTACTCATAACTTTGCATAAGTCCATACATGTGAAATACATATTTAACACCAGTTGACAGAGCATATCTAACCAAAATAAAAGCCTAATACATCCAGACTTTTTCAAACCCAATGAGAATGGTTACCTATTGACATTCCTAGACAAAAGACATAGGCTGCGACCTGATGTCATCCTAAACAAAGTCAATATATTAACCATACCATTGAACCAACAAAAAAAAAACCCTACTGATCTGTTAACCATTGAACTATTTCATACCAAACTGTTATCCAGCACCCTCCCCTTCCCAGATGTCAATTCTTTCTGGAACTCAGAATCCAACCTCCTGCTAACACTCTTCAGATCTAAGTGAGGTTTAGAACCTGATGGACCGGCCTCGGATAAAGACTGAGTATCAACAGTAATAGGGCAAGCACGTGTGTCTCCAGCCTTTTTAGCAGCTTTGCAATTACGAATAAGAGGGTTAAACTTGTATTCAACCAGGCCCTATGCAGTTAATGAAGCAACAAAAATTTAGATTACAAACAATGAAGTAAATTAGGATATTAAAGTGTGATGGTTGTGCAACTTACATTGTGCGAACCAATCATTTCAGGAACTAACAAAGCCTCCCCCTTAAAAAATTTCCCAACAATGTTCACATCATCACATATTCAATCAACCTTAAAAATAGCATCGCCAAACCCATGAGATGCTGACATCTTCAGAACCTTGAACAACATCTGCTTGCCAACTAAGTTTTTTATCACAGTGGGTATGTCAACACTCAGTGGATCCTAAAAAGGATGTTAATAAAGATTAATGAAAAACAATGCACTTGTAATGATGAACTAATATGCTTAAGGATTTCTAGGGCAACTAATACATCCCAAATGAGAACACAGACCTCTACTTCATCCAAAAGGTCCTTGCATGACTTCTTCAAAATTCGCTCTACGTCACTATCATCTAAATTAAGGTAGGCAGAATCATTGAAGTCATAAACCTCAACTTTAACTCTGTACCTGCGTGTGGAATACATGACTTAAAGTTAAATTAATAGACCAATAGGTTTTTAAATTTGCTTAACTATACATAAACAAATACAATTGTATGAGCCTCAAAATATCTAATTTATCACTAAAATATTCAATATAATGTATTTGTAGGGAATGTCCTTGCCTAGGAATAACATTTACAACATTCCTGGAGCAATAGGTACAGTGGTATATTCCATTTTTAGGAGCCACAGGCTTCCTGCACTTGCATTCAAGGTACCACCACCTCCCTTCATTAATAACTTTGACAACCTTAGCCCAAATAATGCACATGAAGGTCTGAAAAATATTAAACGAAACCCATTCATTAGGTAGCTCATCTAGTCGGAGAACAAAACTGTGAACTAAAACCAAGATCACTAAGATTCGGTAATACCTCAGGCACAACTTGAAGATCACATATTTTTCTAGGTGGATGCAATGTTAGGAAGTCATCACGCATGGACATAGTAGGTGCAATCCTATCAAGGAATCCAATACGGCCCTCCAGATCAATCCCAAGCAATGCAGCACTACAAAATGAAAGCAAGACTTAGATAACTTTAAGTAAAAAAACATGAGGATTTGAGTGGAAACCAATGATGACGGTGAAAAAAAAGAAAGAACACCGATCTCAAGGAAACTCACCTCTTCCTAAAGTCCACAACCTCTGCAAGCATAGGGTTGAAAAATACCCTTGTTGCACTAAACAGGTTTTGAACAACTGTTTCACCTATATGAAAATACCATTATGCTTGTCAAGGTGATGGGCATGGAATTAAAAAGATTAGTTAAAGATGAAAAAAAATTATATAAAACACAGCATAAGGATGGGGTGCGGAAGACCAGTTAGAAACCTAATTGTGTAAGATCATTTACCAAAGTAAACACCTCCAACAGGGCTTAACTTGACAAATTGGAGAAGTACTATAGCCCTTGACCTTCCATTCACCCTAAAATACTTTTGGATTATGTCAACATACTCATCATACAACACAAATTCCATCTTAGCCCTGAATAGGATAAAAAATTGAAACGACAGCTTGATCACATGAAAAAATAAATTTAATAATACTAAATGATAAAACTCGAATATTGAAAGAGACAAACAAATAGCTCACGTGTGGTCTGTAACCTCCAAGCAAATGTATCTCTTAAATGCACCAAACTTATAAAATTTTTGCTCAGCTGAGGCAGCAGTTAAGAGCCCAACAAAATCTAAACAAAAAACAACAGCTTTATGAATAAAAGGTTGAATATTAAATGCTCAGCCAGAATTCTACTAAAACAAATAAATGAAGTGTGAAACTACTCATTAATAAAGAAAGGCTTACCAAACACGTAGTCTATATCATCCCCTTTATTGAGAAGCTCTTCAGCAGTTTTCACATTCAAAGTGGATACAGGTATGAAGAACGGCTCAGCCAGTGATATCTTAGTATCCTTAACAAAAACCAGCTTGTACTTGTGGGCCGTAGCCTTGTAAGGACCAGTGTTGGGAACAACAGAGACAGTACTCAAACGGTAAAGCCTCTCCTCTACTATGTCGAAATTATATCTCTTCATGAGATAAATTGGAAGGGAGGCTTCAATCCTCGTACCCTTGTCAACGAACATGAAAAAAATATATTAAAATCATAAACTAAAAATAGCAAAAGGAACTACTTCCAAAACACAGTTTCAGAATAAAATATATTAAACCATGTAATTTTTTAAACTTGAATAAAGGCACAGGGAAATGGTGGTTCCTTGAGAGATCTATTATATTTACAAATTTCATGTAAACCTTATAACATGGCTCATTCCAGTCATATGCGTACCTCTCCATCTATAAGAATCATCTCAAGGCAAGCAAAATCCGCCAAGTTATATGCATCAGGCAGACTCCATACACGCAGGACCTTAACCTTAAGGTTCCAAGAATCTGAACCAATGTTAACATCTTTAAGATTGTGGACAACAGATGGAATGTCAGCCATGGAGCTCGTCATTTTCACTGGATTGCGTAAGACTACTTTTTTAGCACTACTTAATCCCAATCAGAATCAGAATAACTACAGGACTTCCCACTTTAAATATAGAAAACTACTTATAGGAATTCAACAAAGTTAAGAATGAAAATTTCCTTAGGTCCATTGTAACTAAATATTTCAAAACCAACTAAATTTTTTGCTTATAGAATTAGATATAAATGCAAATTCAGTATAATGAAAAAAAACAATTCAAAAAGTTCTCTAAAAGTACACCAAATATAAAAGATTGAGTAAACAGAGATAATTGTTCAGCAAAACTAAGGGGATTTGTCCTACTGCAGTTTGGAAGCCTTGGAACTTGTGTTGTCAAACAGTGTTTTTGACCTACTCACTGACATGTGAACAAAGCCAGGGCCTTACCGGTTTCAAATTATATGGAATTCGTGTAAGACAAAGTTCCACTGCAGAAAGCAAATCTTGCATAATAATGATACATATTTACAAATAAATAATTCCACACGTTGATAAAATAGAACTTCACTAACAAATATATAATGAGCGGTTGTGCTATCAGTAGTAAGAAAGAGTGATCACCCCAATATTTTACCTTTCTTAGAGATGCATGTGCCCTAGTGTGATCAGAACCCGGGGATCATTATGACCCCTCGAGCAGACTCGGAAACAGACAGGGATAGGTCACTTTCATAGATTATCCAGGTTTAAAACAGTACCCTTATCAGTACTCAGAAACGCAAAGATTTACTAAACAAATGCAAAATCTTAGATGAACGATGCAGTTGAGTAGGGAATTAAGGGCAAAAAAGTAAAAGAAAAAATGGGCTACATATATGAAACACGCAATTGCCATGACTCGACACTTACGCTTCAGGAAAGTTGGGTACATGTAGATCATCGCCCAAATCATCCCCTACATCCTTCATTGAGTGCCACATCGAAGAATTTGAAATGGGTGTCACCACCTAGCTGCTTCGGATTTATCTACACCCAAGATTCTCTAAATCACTGACATGTAACCATGATGGTTTTCGGAATTAATGTAAATCAAAACAAATTGGACCCTGAAACAAACCCTAACAGGAGACGAAGAGCACAGAAACGGCACCCTCTAAAACCTCACACACGACCCGATTTGAGTGAGACATGAAATGTGTTATTAGGACATCAACAACCAATGAAACACCTGCAACCGGCCCAATTATATGTGGGTTTAAAAACTCATGTGTTCTTCAAAACATTTTACGGGCCCAAATGTTTGCCACAAAACAAAGAGAAGTTGGATGGTAATATTAATTGAGATCCATGCAACCAGATAACCAATACAATGGTCTTTGAAGACCATTAATTTTGACCCAAAAAAAAAACATTAATCAAATTAAAGTAGGACTCACCAAAGGAAAAAAAAATATAGCCACGGATGTTATTTACAAATGGTGTTGACAAACAAATGTCATAAAATAAAGCAGATGTTACAAAAAAAAACCTCTTTTCAATGGGGTTGATTACATTATTTAGGACTTCAACTCCAAGATTGCATTGTTTTGTTTTTGTATTATAAAAGAACTAAATCAACCAACGCCTAAAATAAATAAATTAACTAATCTTTCCAGCATTTATTTATTATAATGTAAAAGACAAAATATTTAAAGAAATAGCCACTACCAGAATTGTTTTGATCGTGCTTCGTAAACATTAAGATTACAATAGAAAATTTAGTATTTGTTTTTACCTACGATTTTAAAAAAAATATCAAGTCAATTATAAGATATGGATTACTTTTTCTACGTGAGAAATATTAGTTGTATATTAGTTGTTTATTGGTCAAACAATAAAATTGGGGGTACTTAAAAATGTCATTTGGTAATCAGCCACAAGATAAATAGCACAGTGCTAATATACAAATAATTGCAATAAATAGACTTCCATACAAATCTTAAAAAAAAAGGAGATAGATAGAAGACGAAGAAATTAATGATTGCACATTAGTGTAGTACGAAACGAAATTAACTATTAATAACATAGCATAGGTACCATGTTCAGGCATAGACATGCATACAAAAGGAGACTATCTTGAAGCTTATAAAGCTTAAGCAGGGACTTAGACTACATTCCCACTAGTGTGAGAATAACTTAAGGATAGATGGTAAGCCACAACTAATGGCAAATACTACAGCAAAACAACACAAACAACAACTACCAAATAACACAACAACTTTTATTCATAGCAAACACTTCTATTCTTCCTCTAACTTAATCGGCTTCAGCTTGCGACGCTTGAATGTAAGTGGGGTGTCATCATCTCCCTCATCATCATGGTTGGTGTTGGAGCATTGCACACTGGAGCTGCTGTGAAGAGACATATGCACACTGGAGTTGGATGATGCATCAGTAAAGCCGACTGAATTGAGAGACATATCACCAATGGCCTCAATACTACCAGTCATAGCATCAGTGGGACTCTGAGAATTTCCTTCACCATCAACCTCGGGAAAAGGGGGCTGAAATTTAGACTGCAACTAAATTCAGACACATACATAACATCTATATTCAAATCAATTGTTTTTAAAAACCAAGTTTACAATGAATACCTTCAAAGGAGTCTCAACACTAAAGGATTTCTTATATTGTTGAATAATTTCCTTGTCATCACACACCTTTTTAACTTTAAAGGAATCATCGTAACTGAAAGCATATTCAGCTGTTTTCTCTACCTTGAAGAGAAGATCCTTGCCAATGAGGCACCTGAAATCGGGTGGGTGCTCACCGGCCTTTAAACCCTTAAACACGTTATTAACAAAGTCACTTTAATTTACTTTGATATACCCTAAACATAAAACAACCACATCCCAAAAAAAATCAATGATAGGTACTAAAATAGAAATAAGTGGAGAATACCCTGCACTCTGCAAGCAGATCCTTGCAAGTCTTCCCAAGCAGATAAACACAGTCAGAATCGAAGAGAATAAAGGAAGCAGAGTCGTCCCAACGGAAAACTTCAACCCTCAACTTATATCTATAACATTACCACATTTTTTTAGAAAAAAAAAACCCATTAGACTTACTACTCAAAGCATCGATTCAATGCCTATAACTGTAGTTCAATATAAAATTTGTTCACATCATTCACAAAACCTTGGGGTAACTTCAACTACATGAGTTGAGCAATTAGAACAGTAGTAAAGTCCCCCATCTGGTGTAACTGCCTTGTGACACTTGCAAGCCCCATACCACCATTGTTCGTCCTTCATAACCGAAACAATGGTGGCATCAACTATGAAAATCCCTTCCTGCATTTAACAATTAAAGAATACAACTTAATATAAAATAAATAACAAACCACAAATATTTTAAGTACCACTGAAAGTTTGTTTTAAGTGAGGATATAGAGTAATAACCTCCTCAGTTATCTGCAATTCATTAACAGATTTCCTTGGATACAATCTAAGGAATTCATCAGACAGCGGAACAGCACGATTTCCCCCCTCAATAACACCAATCTCAACATCAGAGTCAATTCCATGGCATGCCAAGCTAACAAAACAAAGGAAAAAAGACCATAAAACATGAGAGCAATTTCAAATTAGTACTACCAATACACCAGGGGGTTATTCTAGGTAAAAAATTTACCTATTCCTAAAATCAATTGCCTCTGGAATATCAGGATTCCACAAGATCCTCGATGTGTTGTTCACATTTTGTAAAACAACAGTACCTAAACATTAAACAGTTAACACATGTAGGAACGTGAAAACAATGAAAGGATTTAAAAAGGAAAACATAAGAGGAATTGGACTGACCCCTGTACAGCCTGACTTTAAAAAGTTGGGCCACAACCACCGGTAATGGAGCAACACCTGAGGCCACACACTCCTTCAATGTGTCCACATAATTCCCAAAAACGGTGCACCTCATCCTCCCCCTATGTGTACATTTTTTTAAATATAAAGTAAAGAAATTAATAATAGTGAACCAAATAAAACCAACAATAAAACTGATACAACAAACTACAATAAACAGAGGCCCACAAGAATAAATATAGAAAACAATCACTAAGCAAGGGACATACTTGTCATCAGCAAGCTCCATTTCCATCATCCTGGTCTTCCTCCCATCCGTTTCAACCTCTTTTTTAGCAGACACAGCGGTTAATATACCCATAAAATCTGCCACACAGTGGAGAAGATAATCAAATATAAAATATTAGCCAACAAACTAAATGAAGCAACAAAATATTTATGTGATTTACATGGAAAATCCAGATTTGTGTTAGCTTTAGATTAATCAAAAGGGAAAGATAAAAATTAGAGGTATAAGAGAGGTAGCGGATGATTAACCAAAGAGGAAGTTTGATTCTCCGTTGGTCTTTGATATCTGCTCAGAACTCATTAAAGATAATCCAACACCTGGTATGACATCGGACTGAGATGGAAAAACTTTGGTTTTTGCACCAAATAATAGTTTATACTCATGCCTTGAAGCAAGGTAATTTCCAACATTCTTTATAACCGCAAAGTTCAGCATTGTGTACACCCCACCCTCAGCAATGAGGTTTCTAAACTTCTTCATCATAGGCTTCCGAATTGAGGCTTGGATCTTTCCACCCTGAAATGAACAACAAACAATTGACTTCCAAATTACACACTGGATTCAAGAGTATGAACAAATAAAAAAGCAAATTAAAAGATTCCAATGATAGGTGACAATTATTAGGATGAGGGGCATAACCTCAATGTCAATTAACAGCATATCAACGGCAAATGGCTTTGCAGGTTCAGCAATAGAACACATTTCCCACAGGCGAACAACCCTCACCCTCAGCCTCCATGAGTCTTTCCCTGGGTGAATAACACTAATCATATCAAAAGGGCCAGCCATTACAATTCACAAACCTCTTCCCAACCAAATAGGTTCCACTAACCACTACTCAATAAACTCAACCCTAAACAAAAGAGATCACAATAACTTGTCACAGGATGAGGGAAAGCAAAGTTCACCTCATATATATAGAGGTCGGAGCACCGTAGGGGCCTTCCCTAAAATGCATATGCACAAGAACTTTGGAGCCAAAATTCAAATTCAAATTAGATTCACTTGCAGTCCAGGTACAGATACAGCTCCAAGCATATCGGCGCAAAATCCGCGCAGTTCCGCCGTCATTCTCTGACGACCATCCTAATTTCATCTATTTAAGGGAAACACACTCAGGTAAATTCGAATACCACAAAGAACAAATTCCTAGCAATAAGAGATCCAATTCCAAACCATTAACAGATCCATACTATAATTGACTTAAACAGGTGCTATAACACAATTTTTATAACCAATCGACTAACTACCAAAGCAAAGAAATTAACGCTGAGAAATAAAAAACAAAAGGGGTAAAATAAAGAAAGCGAACTACCCAGACTTTAAATCAAGCACAGACAACATTTTTTTGAGCCGAGACTTTTAAAGCAAATGGTGTACCATAATTCAATCAAAGAATGAATCAATTTAAATCAGGGATCAAGGAGAATGGTTACCTAACTAAACCAGTTTAACAAAGGAGTTGGGAGCGACAAAATCTGACAACGATTGTACGATATCCCCTGCACAACTTCACTTGAGACGACGCACATGCATGGAACATTCCCAAATTGCCACGACTTCCAGGAACAATGCGTTGTCACGGAATCCTACCAGCAAAGGGACCTAAGAACGCATAATGAGAGGGTCTCGTAGGTCTTTTGGGGGAGACAACCCGTGAAGAGCAACTAATGAACGGTGGGCCTTTAACTCGGGTCAGACGATGAAAGCCCAAGTAAATAGCATCCAAAAAAAAAACGATGATGAACAGTGAACACAGTGTTGAGAAAAACAATTTAGTGTACTGGAATGGATACATGTTTATCTTTATTTTTTTCTTTTTACTTTTATTAATGCTCTCTCTCATGTTTTCTATTTTTTAAAAAAATTAATAATTCTAATGTTTTTGTATGTTTATTTTTTTCTTTTTTTTTCTTTTCAGTTTTATATCAAACTTTTATTTTATTATTATTATTTAATAAAAATTGTACTATTCATTCATATTTTTCTGTTTCATTATATAAAAGTACGCATTAAAAAGTGCAATAAATGTGTTGATTTACATAAAATTTAAAGTGGTTTTTTCAATATATCATCTATCTCTTTTTTTATTATCTCTCTTGTATATTATATTTATCTATTTACTTTTTATCTTAAAAATATTCTCACAATACATATGTCATGTTTTCTCACTTGAGTTTTTTTTAATAAAGTGAATTTTTTTAATAATAAATATTAAATAATTAATAATCAAATTTATCACATCTTTTATTTAAGTTATACATATGGTATATTCTTATTATAACATTCATCAATAATAATATTTGTATCAAATGATTTTTTTGATAAAAATCACTTAAAATGACTAAATTTAAAAAAAAATATTAAATATAAAAATTAAATTAAAAATTAAATGTATCACACTCATTTTATTTCTTTTTTTTTCCTTTTATTACATATATATTAATAATATTTTATATTTTATCTATGATGTAGTGTAATAGAGTGGGGGAGGGGGGGCCAAAGCCCATGGTTGCCCCCTGGATCCGTCCTTGTGCATGAGTCCTCACATCAAAGTTACTAGTTAGGTTTAGGGTTCCTGTCTCACTCACAAGTGTCCAAAAGACCGAAATCGCACTTTTGAATTTTTTCATGAAAACTCTCCATGTGGTCTCTAATGGTTAGGAGTCGTCAAAAACAAAATTTCATAAATTTTAACTATTATTTTCTATTTTTAATTAATTTTCTCTTCGTTTTAGCTAATTAATTCACACTAATTACAAAATGCTTCAAAAAATCATGAAAATTAACCATGCGGGTCCTCTCATGTAACCTTTATTGCATGCAAAATTTCAAATAAGAATTCAAAACACAACTATGCATGCATGAGTCCTCACACCAAAGTTACTAGTTAGGTTTAAGGTTTTTGTCTCACATTCACATGTTTTCACTAGGCCGAAAATCACACTTTTGAATTTCTTCATGAAAACTCTCCATGTGGTCTCTAATGGTTAGGAGCCATAAAAAAATTTGTAATTTTTAACTATTGTTTGCTATTTTTAATTAATTTCCCCTTATTTTTAGCTAATTAATTCACAGTAATTACAAAACCCTTCAAAAAGTCATGAAAATTAACCACGTGGGTCCTCTCATGTAACCTTTACTGCATGAAAAATTTTAAATAAAAATTCAAAAAACAACTATGCATGCATGAGTACTCACACCAAAGTTACTAATTTGGTTTAGCTATGGTTTTTGTCTCACACTCACAGGTACTGTCCACTAGACCGAAAATCGCACATTTGAATTTCTTTATGAAAACTCTCCACGTGGTCTATAATGGTTAGGAGGCATAAAAAACAAAATTCCATAATATTTAACTATTGTTTGCTATTTTTAATTAATTTTCCCTTCTTTTTTAGCTAATTAATTCACAGTAATTACAAAACCCTTAAAAAAACATGAAAATTCACCACGTGGGTCCTCTCTTGTAACATTTACTGCATGCAAAATTTCAAATAAGAATTCAAAACACAACTTTGCATGCATGAGTCTTCACACCAAAGTTACTAGTTACGTTTAGGGTTCTTGCCTCACTCACAAGTGTCCAAAAGGCCGAAAATCGCACTTTTGAATCTTTTCATGAAAACTCTCCACATGGTCTCTAATGTTTAGGAGTCATCAAAAACAAAATTTCGTAATTTTTAACTAATGTTTGCTATTTTTAATTAATTTTTCCTTCTTTTTAGTTAATTAATTCACAATAATTACAAAACCCATCAAAAAATCATGAAAATTAACCACGTGGGTCCTCTCATATAACTTTTACTGCATGCAAAAGTTCAAATAAGAATTCAAAACACAACAATGCATTCAATAAAATGAGCATACACATTTTATAGCTATATAAAAAGTGAATTATAAAAAATGAACTCGCTTTTTATAACTATAAAAAGCGAATTCATTCTTTATAGCTATAATATAATATAATACAATAATATAAAAATAATAATAATATAAAAAGTGAATTCGCTTTTTATAACTATAATATAATATAATATAATATAATATAATATAATATAATATAATATAATATAATATTAATATAATAATATAAAAAACTGATTTCGCTTTTTTATATTATTATTATATTATATTATATGATATTATATTATAATATATTGTATTATATTATAAAATATTATATTATATTATTATTTTTATAACATTATAATAATTTCACTCATTATTCATTTCCGTTTATCTATTTCATTACATAAAAACACATGTCATCTAAAATATTTTTTGTTTATGAACCACGAATATCCTCCACGAGAGAAACTTTTGCTCATTATATTTTAATTTTTTGTCATTTTATTTATTTTTTATCACGCTTTCATTTTCTTTTTATTATAATTATTATTGTTATATTAAAAAAATTATCTCATTATTTGTTCTTATTAATTTGTTTCGTTACAAAAGTGATTTCATTCAAATATATCATTTATCTCTCTTTTTTATTCAATAATGTTTTCACTCATTAACTCTCTTAACTATTCTATTTATTTTCCATCTTAAAATTGTTTCTTCAGTACATGTGTCATGCTTTCTCACTTCGTTAAAATGATATGGGGGCCATGAAAAATAATTTTTTCAATTTTTTCACTTTTTCAGGTGAATTTTCATTGATTTTTCTCTATCTTTTGGGTTGAAAATTAACAATAATTACATGTTGGGGAGAAAAATCACAAAAATTCACCGGGAGACCCCCGGGGTGAGACTCGTTCCATGTCATGAGCCACGCAGCCATCTGAGATCCGATACATGCCCAATTGGAGGGTTTTTTGGTTGTTAATTATAAGGCCGAAAAGGGTGTGGTGAGAGCGACTTGGTTTTTTCAGATGGCTGCGTGGCTCGTGCCATGGACTGGGGCTCACCCCGGGGGGCTCCTGGTGAAAGTTGGTGATTTTTCTCCCCAACATGTAATTACCGTGAATTTTTAACCCAAAAAGTAGAGATAAATCAATGGAAATTAAGCTGAAAGGTGAAAAATTAGGAAAATTATTTTTCAAGACCCATATGTCCTGGCAGGTTACGCAGCCATCTGAAAAAACCAGATCCCTCTCAGCACACCCATTTCTACTCTACGATTGGCACCCCAAGATCCCTCCCACTGGGCATGTCAATGATCAGACACGGCTGTGTGGCTCCTGCCCTGGACCGGTACTAACCCCGGGGTGCTCTCGGTCAAGTTTCGTGATTTTTCTTTCAAACATGTAATTACGGTGAATTTTTTACTGAATAAATAGAGTAAAATCAATGGAAATTAGCTTGAAAAGTTTAAAAATTTTGAAAAATAATTTTCTGGGTTCAAAATGTCCATCCACGTGATCGTGCCTGGTCGGGATGTGAAAACAATGTTGGCGATGGATTTGTTCTGACATATTAGTCGATTTAAGGAAGGTTGGAGTTAGGGTTCCAGAAACGTCATCTCTCACATTCGCCCACACAACTACGTCACGCATAATTTATTTTTTCTCCACACTTCTATTGTGGCAGGGTCACCAGGAAGAACGTTTGGGTCCTAAAATATAAATTTCCCATTTTTTTTCCACTTTCCAAGCTAATTTCCGTTGATTTTACTCTATTTTTTGGTTAAAAATTCACGGTAATTACATGCGTGTGAGAAAAATCACGAAATATGACCGGGAGCACCCAGGGTTACTCCCTGTCCAGGGCAGGAGACACGCAACCATCTGAAACAAGCAGGTCCCTCTCAGCACTTTGTTCACGACCGTACAATTAGAAGCACAACATCCCTCCCATTGAGCGTGTCAGTGATTCGACACGGATGCGTGGCTCCTGCCATAGATCGGTACTAACCCCGGGGTTCTCCCGGTCAATTTCCGTGATTTTTCTTCCAAACATGTAATTACGGTGAATTTTTTACTGAATAAATAAATCAATGGAAATTAGCTTGAAAAGTTTAAAAACTTTTGAAAAATTATTTTTTGGGTCCTAAATGTCCATCCACGTGATTGTGCCTGGTCGGGATGTGAAAACAATGTCGGCGATAGATTTGTTCTAACATATTAGTCGATTTAAGGAATGTTGGAGTTAGGGTTCCTGAAACGTCATCCCTCACATTCGCCCACACAACCACGTCACGCATAATTTATTTTTTCTCTGCACTTCTATTGTGGCAGGGTCACCAGGAAGGACGTTCAGGTCCTAAAATATAATTTTCCCAATTTTTTCCACTTTCCAGGCTAATTTCCGTTGATTTTACTCTATTTTTTGGTTAAAAATTCACGGTAATTACATGTGTGTGAGAAAAATCATGAAATATGACCGGGAGCCCCCCGGGGTTAGTCCCTGTCCATGGCAGGAGCCACGCAACCATCTGAAATAAACAGGTCCCTCTCAGCACTCTGTTCACGACCCTACAATTAGGAGCACAACATCCCTCCCATTGAGCGTGTAAGTGATTCGACACGGATGCGTGGCTCCTGCCATAGACCGGTACTAGCCCCGGGGTGCTCCCGGTCAAGTTTCGTGATTTTTCTCCCAAACATGTAATTACGGTGAATTATTTACTGCATAAATAGAGAAAAATCAATGGAAATTAGCCTGAAAAGTTTAAAAATTCTGGAAAATGATTTTTCAGGTCCGAAATGTCTAGCCATGTGGCCGTGCCTGGTCGGGACGTGAGAAAAATGTCAACGATAAATTTGTTCTGACATATTAGTCGATTTAAGCAAGGTTGAAGCTAGGATTCCTGAAACGTCATCCCTCACATTCGCCCATACAACTACGTCACACACAAACTGATTTAGATAATAGGTGAAATTTATGGTACAAGGGAAAAAAAAAACTTGCACCGGTGCAAGGGAAATGTGAGTCGTTGATTAAATATTATATTTAATAGACGGATAAGATGTAAACACACATTTCCGGTAAACTGAGGTCTTTATTTTATGTTTGGTATTTACTAGGTAGTCCTTGATTGGCAAGTGAACCAAGGAGGTAGCATTGGAGAGAGGGAAGAGATGATGTTACTGCTATAGTGTTATTTTCACGTTTCTTTCCTTTTTTTTCCTAATGGCTCCATTTTTTTATTCATGAAAAATCCGTAACGTTGTTTTCTCTATTTTATAGTAAAAAATAAATGACTAATGGTAAAGCAAAGTCATACAGTCCCATAAAAAAAAAAGTCATATACCTAAGGATCATCCAAAATTAAGAAAGTTTAGTGCATTTAGGTGAATTTATTAAGAGTTAAATATATTTTTAGTTTTTTAAAATATAGTGTTTTGGTTCCTCATTTTTTAATTGATTTTAGTCTTTCTTTTCTTAAAACCATGCTTTTGATCTTTCTGTTAATTATACACGCTTAAGTCACATTACAACTATAGGTGGCAATTCGGGCTACTCGGCCCGGCCCGTATTGATGCGGGTAGCGGGCTTTATCGAGTTGGGCTAAAATGCCCGGAAGTTATTTGAGCTTCTTAAAAAGGAGCCCGAACCCTATCCTTTTGCGGGCTTTTTTGTGGGTAGCCCAGGTTTTTTACGGGTTTTTGCTGGCTGCCCGACCATTTTGCGGGCAGTAAAAAGCCCGAAAGTTATTTGGGCTTCTAAAATAGGTGCCCGAGCCCTACATTTTTGCGGGTTTTTACGGGCCGACCCGGTCGGGCTAGCCCATTTTGTCAGCTCTATTTACAACTACACCATGATTTTTTAATAAAAATTTATAGGATTTTTTTTACGATTTTTCCCTAAATCATCTATAAGAAAAGATCATTTTTTACGTAAAAATGTTATCGTAAAATTTGTCTACTTTTCTATGGAGAAATCCATATGAAACTTATCGCAAATTTTAGAATTCGAACGAAATTTTCTATGAATTTTGAAATCCACGAAAAAATTGAAGGAAAATTTATAGAGAAATTTACGTCATCATCTAGCGGAACATAACTAATGATGAGGACTAAAATCGTGTGGTTTTCAAAATTAGAAGACCAGAATCAATAAAAAATTAGTTAAGAGACCATAACCAAATTTCACTATATTTTCATAGGCTAAAATATATATAAGCCTGCAGCTTTGAATTAAAGCTCTAATCAATAATTCTTTCTTATTTTTCAAAATATTATTTTTAAATAGTCCTATTAAATTTATAAACAGAGAAATTAAAAAATATACATTTTTGTTTTTAAAATTAAAAATAATAATAACATTATAATTAGTAATCAAATAAAAAAAATTAAAAAACATGCCATTTTTTTTACTCCAACCATTTTACCCGATCATTTTTTGTCTTATGCTATCTGAAGCTTTCTTTGTTACTCTATAATAAAATATGTATCCATCAATTATTCAACACATCAAGAATAATAATAGTTTCTAACTTTTTATCAAGACTTATGATATTTATTTTAATAAATTAATTTAAATTTTAATTAATGATAAAAAAGAGAACTGGAAAAATATATATATTGATTCCATGTCCAAAAAAGTCCCATGATTTTTCCATATTTTGTTTTTCATTTCCATATTTTGACTTGGACACCGTATCTCACCATGCATATGCACACTCGCAATAACCCTAAACTCTGTGATAAATTTTGGTGATTTTTATAAAAATATTTAATTATTGTGAATTAAATTGCATTAAATTAAGGGAAATTAATATTAATGATCCTAAATTGCAAAAAAAAAAATGGAAAATTCATTTTAGTGTCCTCATCCAGGTGGCTGTTGTGATTGTGGATTTTGAGGGTGTTGCAGAGTTTCCGGGTATGTGGATGGTAAGGCCAACCTCATGCAAGAAATCGGACCCTAACCCCAAGTCATAAGTTTCAAGTACGTAGAAGCAAAGGCAATGAAGGAGTTTGAATTAAGGCATGATACTTCGGGGGATGTTGGGCACGGTGTTATGAACCCTGTGATAAAGTTTGATGATTTTTTGAGAAAGTATTTCATTATTGTGAATTAAATTGCATTAAATTAAGGGGAATTGATATTAATTATCCCGAATTGCCAAAAAAATATGGAACTCATGCAAGTGGCTTTCGTGATTGTGGGTTTTGAGTGTGTTCCGAAGTTTCCAGGTATGTGGGTGGTAAGGCCAACCTCAAGCAAGAAACCGGACCCTAACCCTAAGTCATGAGTTTCAAGTACGTAGAAGCGGAGGTAAGGATGGAGTTTGAATTTTGACATGACACTTCGGGGAGATGTTGGGCACGGTGTTATGAACCCTGTGATAAAATTTGGTGATTTTTTGAGAAACGATTTAATTATTGTGAATTAAATTGCATTAAATTGAGGGAAATTGATATTAATTATCCTAAATTGCCAAAAAATATGGAAAATTCATTTTAGTGTCCTCATCCAGGTGGCTTTCGTGATTGTGGGTTTTGAGGGTGTTGCGGAGTATCCGAGTATGTGGATGGTAAGGCCAACCTCATGTAAGAAAGCGGACCCTAACCCTAAGTCATGAGTTTCAAGTACGTAGAAGCGAAGGCAAGGATGGAGTTTGGATTTTGGCATGATACTTCGGGGGGGTGTTGGGTATGGTGTTATGAACCATGTGATAATTTTTGGTGATTTTTTGAGAAAGTATTTAATTATTGTGAATTAAATTGCATTAAATTAAGGAAAATTGGTATTAATTATCCATATTGCCAAAAAAATATGGAAAATTCATTTTAGTGTCCTCATCCAGGTGGCTTTCATGATTGTGGGTTTTGAGGGTGTTGCAGAGTTTTCGGGTATGTGGATGGTAAGGCCAACCTCATGCAAGAAATCGGACCCTAACCCTAAGTCATGAGTTTCAAGTACGTAGAAGCGAAGGCAAGGAAGGAGTTTGAATTTTTGCATGATACTTCGTGTGGATGTTGGGCACGGTGTTATGAACCCTGTGATAAATTTTGGTGTTTTTTTTAGAAAGTATTTAATTATTGTAAATTATTTTGCATGTTAATGTATGTTGGTGGGTTTTGGGAGCGTTTTGGAATTCGTGAATAAGTGACTTGCATGATGACATGTGTAAGATATTATAACTCTAACCCTTAGTGCCTACTTTCAAGTTAGTGGAAGTGCAAGCAAAGTTGGAGTGTGAATTTTTATATGGTGATCAGAGGGGATGTTATGGGTGGTGAAGGAAACCTTGGAACGAAGTTTGATGAATTTTTGAAATAAATTGTAATTATAGTGAATTATTTAAAGATAAATATAGGATAATTAATAATATATAGTAAGAGTCGCTGAAAAATTGTGAAAAAATTATTTTAAGCACCTTCTGCATGTTAATGTATGTTGGTAGATTTTGGGAGCATTTCAGAATTCGTGGATAAGTGACTTGCATGATGGCATGTGTAAGATGTTATAACTCTAACCCTTAGTGCCTACTTTCAAGTTAGTGAAAGTGCAAGCATAGTTGGAGTGTGAATTTTTATATGGTGATTAGAGGGGATGTTGGGGGTGGTGAGGGGAACCTTGGAACGAAGTTTGATGAATTCTTGAAATAAATTGTAATTGTGTTGAATTATTTAAAGATAAATATAGGATAATTAATAATAAATAGTAAGAGTCGTCGAAAAATTGTGGAAAAAATATTTTAAGCACCTTTTTCATGGTAATGTATGTTGGTGGGTTTTGGGAGCATTTCGAAATTCTTGGATAAGTTACTTGCATGGTGACATGTGTAAGATGTTATGACCCTAACCCTTAATGCCTACTTTCAAGTTAGTGGAAGTGCAAGCAAAGTTGGCGTGTGAATTTTTATATGGTGATCAGAGGGGATGTTGGGGGTGGTGAGGGGAATCTTGGAATGAAGTTTGGTGAAATTTTGAAATGAATTGCAATTATGGTGAATTATTTAAAGATAAATATAGGATAATTAATAATAAATTGTAAGAGTCACCGAAAATTTGTGGAAAAATTATTTTAAGCACCTTTTGCATGGTAATGTATTTTGGTGGGTTTTGGGAGCGTTTTAGAATTCTTGGATAGGTGACTTGCATGATGACATGTGTAAGATGTTATAACACTAACTCTTAGTGCCTAATTTCAAGTTAGTGGAAGTGCAATCTAAGTTGGATTGTGAATTTTTATTTGAAATTTTACATACAGTAAGGGTGACGTGAGAGAACCCGCATGGTGAATTTTCATGATTTTTTGAATGGATTTATAATTATTGTGAATTAAATAGGTAAAAACAAGGAAAAATAATTAAAAATAGCAAATGATAGTAAAAAATTATGAAATTTTGTTTTTGATGGCTCATAACCATTACAAACCACGTGGGGAGTTTTCGTGACGAAATACAAAAGTGCGATTCTCGCCCTTTGGAACACTTATGAGTGTGAGACAAGAACACAAAACCAATGTACTAACTTTGGGGAGTGACTTCATGCATGCATACCTGTCATTTGAATTTTTATTTAAAATTTTGCATGCAATAAGGGTGACGTGAGAGGACCCGCGTGGTGAATTTTCATGATTTTTTGAATGATTTTGTAATTATTGTGAAATAAATAGGTAAAAACAAGGGAAAAATAATTAAAAATAACAAATAATATATAGTCAAAAATTACAAAATTTTGTTTTTGAAACTCCTAACCATTACAAACCACGTGGAGAGTTTTCGTGATGAAATACAAAAGTGAGATTTTCGGCCTTTAGAACACTTCAAGTAATCAATTTAAAATTTCAATAACCAATTTAAAAAAATCAATTATTACATATATATTGATTATTTTTTTATTTTTGTATATAATATGTACTCTCTATGGAGTTGAATATAAAAAAAAACACATTTGGCGGACTAAAATATAAGCAAATCTTAACTACTTTTACCCTATTTAATGAGATAAACCCAAAATGCCATTTGATTTTACTTTCCAACCACTCTATTTAATGAATCATGTGCCAATAGAAAGAGAGTATATTGTCCACTCTATTTAATTTGTTTTTCTATTTTTTCCTGTAATTGTATTTGGGTTGGAGTACCCCTTGTACTCTATTTTAATATATTTCATTTTGCCTAGCAAAAAAAAGAGAGTATCTCCACTTGAAATAATTTTCAATAAAATTGAATGTAGGGTAATTTAGGGAATACAAATACTTTTTACAGGACACCAAGAAAATTTAATGAATTTAACCAGCTTTCTTAATATGTGTAAATTACATTATTTTTGTTTATATTCAAGTCCGGAGTAATATGAAATATATGAGGGAGGGGGGCCAAGACCCATGCTTGCCCCCTTGAATCCATCCCTAGGGTAGAATTGGTATTGGGGGAGGTAATTACAAGTCACGAACTTTGGACAAGTGTGGCAAAACTAGTTTTCAGTTTCGAAAATTTTAAAACTAAAAACCAGTTTTCAGTTTAACTTTTATGGTTTCCAGTTTCATTTTTTTAATATCGATTTTAAATTTTATGCATTACAGGAATAATTCTCTCTCCTCTCTCTCCTCTGTTCCTCTCTCCTCTCTCCTTTGTTTCTCTCTTGTCTCTCTCCACCGTTTCTCTCTCCTCTCTCTTCTTTCATTTGTTTCTCTACTCTCTCTCTCATCTCTCCTCTGCTTCTCTTCTATTTCTCTCTCCTCTCTCCTCCATTTATCTATTATTTCTCTCCCCCTCTCTCTTGTTTCTTTCTCCTCTCTCCTCTGTTTCTCTTCCCCTCTCTCCTCAGTTTCTCTATTATTTATCTACAGAGGATAGAGATGGCAATTAGACCCCGACCAAGTGGGTACCTGCAAAAAATACCCATAATGGGTAGGGTAATTACCCACCAAATGAGTTTGGGTTTGGGTATGGGTAATTACCCGCACTTTTTAATGGGTACGGGTATTATGGTACCCTACCCTACCCATACCCGCACTTATATAATATATATAATTAATATAATTTATATACATATGATTAATTTAATATATGTTCATATTATTAATTACTATTTTTCCCCAAAAAAAAAATAAGGTTAATATATATTATAGTCACAAAAAAAACTTTAATACATATTACTAATTTAATTAATTTAAATGTTATAATTTAAAAAATGTTATAATTTTATCTTAAACAATAAAATAGCAAAACATGAACTAATTTCCATTTCTCCTTCCATTGTTTTAATCTCTCATCCACTTTCATATACCATAGTTGTTTTATATGTTAAACTTGGATGATCTATAGATTATTTTCCATTTATTTTTTAATTAATTTTCATTTTGTAATCAATTTATTATTTTTATAGTTAACAAAAGTGCGGGTAATGGGTAAGGGTACTTGAGTACCCCGTGGGTAAGGGTACGAGTATTAGAATCACTACTCATGTGGGTATGGGTCTGGGTACGTGTATTTTTTTAAAATGCGGGTATGGGGACGGGTACTATAGTACCCTACCCAAACCCTACCCATTGCCATTCCTAACAGAGGAGAGAGAAACAGAGGGGGAGATAAGAGAGAGGAGAGAGAGAAACGAAGGAGAGTGGAGAGAGGAGAGAGAAATAGAGGAGAGATAGGAGAGAGGAAGAAGAGAAGAACAAGGAAGAGAAAACAGAGAGAGGGGAGATAAATAGAGGAGAGAGAAATATAGGTGAGAGAAACAAGAGAGAAATAAAGGAGAAAGGAGAGGAGAAGAACAGGAGAGAAACAAAGGAGAGGAGAGAGAGGGAGAGAGGAGAGAAATAGAAGGAAAGTTAGAAAGAGAGGAGAGAGAAACAGAGAGAGAAAGATAGGATGAGAGAAACAGTAGAGAAACAAAGGATAGAGGAGAGAGAAACAAAGGAGAGAGGAGATAGGAGAAAAAAAGAGAGGAGAGAGAAACAATAGAGAGAGGAGAGAGAGAGGAGAGAGAAACAGGAGAGAAACAAAGGAGAGAGAAACAGAAATAGAGGAGAGAGAAAGAGAAAGAAGAGAGAGAAACAAAGGAGAGAGATGAGAGAGAAATAAAGAGAGGGGAGAGAGAGAACATGAGAGAGAGAGGGGGGGGGCGAGAGAAATAGTGAGAGGAGAGAGAAATTGTAGAGAGAGGAGAGAAATAGTAGAGAAACAGGGGAGAGAGAGAGGAGAGAGAAAAAAATGAAACTGAAAACAGAAAATATAAAACCTTTTTTTTTTGTTTTGAAAAGTAAGGAGAATTTGTTTTGAAACTTGTGTAAAAACCATTTCAACCCAATTTTATCCAAACACGTTTTGTTTTCAAATTTGGATTTCGAAACCAAAAACAAAAAACTGACAACCACCCCAAATGACACCTAAATTTTTTTAATTAGACATAAAAGCCAAACTAGTCGTTCAATAAGTTACAGTGTTTCCCATGAATATAAGTGTGAATACCCAATTTTATCCGGGCTAACTTTTATTTTAATTTCAATTTTTGTTCGAATTTAATTTATAAATAAATCTTGAAATAAAAAAAATAATAAAAAGAATAAAGTTGCAATTTCAGAACTAAGAAATATTTAAAAAGGGAATAGTGGGATGGGGTAGTTACATTTTCAGCTCTATAAAAAGGGAACTGGACTACAGAAATAGGGGGAGGAAGTAGAGGAGTACCCAAAAACAGAGCAAAGAAAAAATTGAGACGGTGACACGGTCAAGTAAAAAACACAGTTCTCAATTTACACATAGAAAATCAGAAAACAGAGAAAAGAAAAAACAAAGAGTAAAAAAGAAGAGAGGATTGGCAGTGTAGAGGAGAATTGGAGTAGAGCAAGAGCAAATAATCAAGGAGAAGTGCAATTGAGAAAAGACAACCGCATAAGAAGCAGAAGCAGAAACAGGGGAGACAATCAACTTAACTTCAGGTTCTTATTTCATTTTCTTCTCTGTCCAATATATTCTTTGATTGTATTTCATGGTATCACTTGTATGATTTTTTGAGTAAACATAGATGATTGATTCTGCAATTCTTACCATTGATATAACTGAAATACTCATTTGGGGATTTAAAGGGGTTTAACATAAATCAAAGTCTAATCCAATTTACAGTCAGGAATAGAACATGAAAAAATAGGCTTTTTGACCGTACTGGTGAAAAAAAAAATTAATTACCTAAATAATGTGCAAAAAAATAAATTTACCAAAGTGGGGTGGATTGTGCCACGGTGGAATGAGATGCGCTAACTGGGTTGGCGCTTCATGAGACACCAACTCAGTTAGCGCATCATGTATTGAGTAATATAACACATGATGCGCTAACTGAGTTAGCGTATCATGATGAGCTAACCGATGATGTCACCAGCATCTGGTGGGTTCACATACCAAGCCGGCACTTCCACACAGCACGACCCACCGGGCCAAGGTTTTAACTTAAATGAAGCATTTGCCCAAGAAGCTAGTGCATCTGGAAACATAGTGGAAGGTGAACAAGACGACATGGAACCAAGAAGAAACTCACCTCGGGATGCTAGGAACCGTCGACGACATTGTATTCTCTCTCCATTCCCCGCAAATAATTAACTTGTATTAAATACCATCATTTATATATATAACATATAATTATTTAAAATTATTTTCCCGTAACATTTATTTAAACTTTAAATTATTTTCTTGCAATTTTTTTTCACTCATGAGACACCAACTCAGTTAGCGCATCATGTGTTATATTATATTACTCAATACACGATGCGCTAACTGAGTTGGTGTCTCATGAAGCGCCAACCCAGTTAGCGCATCTCATTCCACGTGGCACAATCCACCCCACTTCGATAAATTTATTTTTTTGCACATTATTTAGATAATTAAATTTTTTTTTGGCACCAGTACGGTCAAAAAGCCGAAAAAATAGTTTAACAGAGTCCAGTGTACAGTTAATAATAGAGTTAAAATAAATTATCAAATCCAAGTGTCTTCCCCCTCAACCAGGCTGCTCCAACAGCCGCTTTCATTACCAGTTTCATACCGCTTTCCTTGTTTTCTAACCCTACATGGTTCTCAAATCCATGTACGTGACATTGTCTGCTGCTCGATACTACCCCTTTGAGTTAATTTTCGTGACTTATTTAAAAAGTAAATGTCACTTATTATTTCCAATAAAACCAAGCTCCCAATACCTTATTGTCGAAAGGGTCACGACCGGAAGGCGAAAATTCGTTTTCAATGGAGTCGCCACTGATATTTATTTTTGAGGAAAAATATCGGAAAAATCCTTTAAAAAAAAATCTTTGAAATCAGATTTGAATTCGAGAGTCGATTATGCATAGGGAAGGTATTAGCATCCTACGACATCCGTCATGAGACAGTTACCTCTAATTAATTGTGCAAATTATTAACTTTTAAAAAATATTTATTTTATCCCTTTTTAAAAATGATTTACAAATTTTATTTACATATTTTTTTATTTTTAGATTATGGGAAAAATTTAGAAAAATATTTATTTGGGCTTGACGGGGTCGGTTCCCGCTCCTACGTATCCCGAGCTGTAATGGGGAAATCAAAGCCACGTAGTTCTGAAGTTTGATTGATTTGGGTTTGTTTTTTTTTTTTTTGTTTTTGGAAAGATTGGTTTTTATTTGAAAGAGAAGATTAAAAAATATTTTGATTTATTTTTGTTTTTTGGAAAGTAATATTGAGAAATATTTTTCGTCTTTTTTATATTTTGAAGAGATAAATTTAAAGATTTTTGTTTGCACGGGGTTCAAATCAAACACTTGGTTTGCTTAATAAACCCTTACGATCTTAATAATATTAAAGTCAGCCTCCACTGCTCAATTAATATTATTAGTCGTTGCGAAAATTTATTTTTCACATATTTTTTATAATTTTGAAAGAATTTTTAAAATTTGAAAAGGAAATTTTTTGTTTAATTTGAAAAGAAATATTTTATTTTAAAAAGGAATATTTTTTTTTAATTTTGAAAAGAAATATTTTATTATAACCTATTTTTGCACGGGGTTCAAGTCAAACACTTGATTTGCTCAATAAACCCTTATAATCTAAATAAAGTTAAAGTCAGTATTCACTGCTCAATTAACCCATTTAGTCATTGCATAGATTAAAATAAAATATTTCTAAATTTATTAAAGCATTTGAATTAATGTTTATTCACAAATACATAAAATTAACAAATTTTTACAAGACAATATTAATATTTACAACAAACAACTAACATAAAATTCAACTGTATAATACTTAAAAATTTAAAATGCACACTCAAGACATGGGAATAAACAAATCAGAAATTTATTGTTTTTATTTCTTTATTATCTTTTTTTATTTTTAGTTTATTATTATTTTATTAGTTTTTTTAAAATTATTATCTTTTTTTTTAACAAAAGGAAAAGGGATCAGGTAAAGACCCTCAAACCCTCTCCTTTTCTAAACACACACGGCCCCTTCTCACACACACTGTTTCACTAATAGGCTTAGGGACAAAATATAAGTACAAGTCCCTATTAGATGAGAAATCTATGAATGTCCAAACTATTTGAAAATTTATATACATGATGATGACGATAAGGCTAAATATGTTTTTGTTCCTGTATTTTCGGTCAACTTTAGTATTCGTTCCTGACTTTTATAACCTTTGTTTTTTTTTTTATTTCTATACTTTAAAATACCTTAATCATATTCTCTAACATTAATTAATTTTGTTAAGTTGCTACTGAATTTTATTGCTTAATAAATGAACTCAACATCCATATTGATTAAATGAGACTCAACACTAAAGGGTAGTGTGGAAATCTATTAAACAGGTCAGTAATTTAACAAAGCTAATTAACATTAACCAAAGTTGACCAAAACTATACGGACGAAAAACATATTTTACGCTGACGATAATATAATATGATTCCACGATTAATTAACTCTTGTCATATGCATCAAGCAATAACTCAATGTTTAAGAAAATAACATATGAATCACAGAAAAGAGGGGAAACAATATCAAGTACAAGGTGAATGTGTGAATTATACACACCTAAAATATGATCGTGATGAGATTTTTGACCTATGAATCTTCTCCTGGTTGTATCCTTCTCTCCTTTCTTCCCAATCTAACCCTCTAAACCTTAAATTAAATGTACCCGCTTTTAAATCTTTTGGGCCGCGATACCACGATCAAAGTGTTGAAAGCCCAATGTGATCATTTAGGGTGGCCGTAACAAAACGGGTTGTAAAGAAGGGAAGATTGCAACACTCCACCAGGGGGGGGGGGGGGTTGCAACACATTTTGTTTTTGGTCAATACATAAGTGTTGCCTTTTTTTTGGTAACAACCTAAGTGTTGCCTTGCCACGCTGAAGTCTGAACGTTGCTTCCAAACAATACCTTTTAATTTTTTATTTCCTTATTTTTATCCTATGATATTTATATACTATTACCATAAATTTAACCAGTTCCATATATATATATATAATTATGTATAAAAGTTGGGATATTAAAGAAGTGTTTGAGAGATGAAGTAACAATAAATTTTTTTTTTGGTGCACCAATAATTTTCTTTTATTGCATTACTTTTCTATAACCCGTAGTAATAGTATGAATCTCCTCTCCTGTTTAAAGGAGTAAAATGGTCGGTGGAGTTAGACGGATGCTCATTACCAAACTTAAAGCTTCCAGGGTTAAACAAGTGGATATACATCTAGAGTATCTAAAGATCCACTTAAAGCCTAGATACTTATGATTATTCTAAACATTTGCATCATAAATTAACAATGTCAAGTGAGATATGTGAAAAAAACTATTATGTGAATATACAAAGCAAATGTTAGAATTTCAGATTCTGCTTTAAGGCATAATTATGTTATTTTTACTTTAGTTAGTTTTTCTACCATAGTTAGTATTTTCTTACCTTAGTTAATTTAGAATAACTCCTATAAATAATTGTAGTTCTCTCTTCTTTTAGTAACTTTTCAAAATGATATTATTTGGTTCAATTCCAAATTCCCCTTTCTCTAATTTTCACTCTCAAAATCCTGAACCATCTTTGATTTCTAAGAGCAAAACATATTTTATGAAGACAATAGTAGATATAGGAGATAGATGTGAAATATGAGACACAGAGATAATGTTTGGTTTAACATTGAAATGTGATAAATTTACGTTTTCAATGCTAGAAATAATTGCGTTTCAACACCAAATCAAATACGCACGTAAATGATATTTTTTTCATGAATGTTTAATTTACTCCAAAATCATATTTCAAATGTGAATCCGAACAAACGATTTTTTTATTTTCATAAATTAAACGAGAATTTATAGTACCAGATTTGAGTGATAGGAAGGGTTTTCCTTACTTGTTTTCTGTTCTTTAAAATTGTTATAAGATGTTGGATTTTCAATTCAAGAAATCATACTTGAAATTCAGAATTTGATGGCCAGCTTCCAATTCTAAGATTGAAAGGTCAATTCCGAGTTGGCAAAGTGGCCAAGTTCTTTTTCCTTTTTTCTTTCAACATAATTATTCTAGGCTCTGTTCTGATCCCATGCTTGTCTTAAATTCCAAGTGCTAGAAGTGATTATTTTAATGAACATGGGATTGTATCCCCAATCTATCTCACTAATGGATAAATTAAAGACCCAATTTTTTTATGCTTAATACTTTATGAGTAATCAAGCATGAACCCGTATATCAGAAACAGAATCAAACAATGAATAATCATCAGCATTGGAGAAACCAGAATATTTAATTAATCAAGAAGTAATATCCCTCCAAAATATATAGCTCTGAAACGAAAGCACCAAGAACAGAAACCATTACAAAATTTGGAGAACAACATAGTAACATAAAACCAATAAATACGGTGCCCAACTCCATATTGATAATTATTACAGTAATCAGAACCCAACCCATAAAAATGAACCCATATATATTATATAATTCCCTCTAGTAGCTTGCCCAATTTACACCATTCTCATCAAAGGAAAGTAGAAATTGAAGGGACTAAGATTATATTGGATATATTTTCTTCATTCAGTTCTCTTTAGATTACATGAGGGGAGAAGGGGCAGGTGCTGAGGCAATGATCTCTGCAACTTCAGAAACAGGGCCAGGGGCAGCTCCAGAGCTCACAAGCTCCACCATTGCACGACGAGGGTTGGTCTTTTGCTTCTCACACAGTGCCGGCAAAAATACCCCTGCATCACATCAAAACAACCTTAGTTATTGTTATTGTCTACACTAATTCCTATGCAAGTAATCAAGTAGCAAAAATGCAGAATATTCTGCCACAACATGAACCAAAAACAACCCCCTATACCTTTAATTAATTATTTCATTGTTTTGATAATGAATAAGAATAATATATACCTTGATTAGATTTGAAGTTAAAATGTTCTGTATGGTGTCTTGCACTTTAATAGTGTTTTTTATATGTATCTTCTACGGGAGACAATCCTGCTCTAGTCAGAAATATCCACATTATGGTGAGACTAGCTCTCTGAGATGAACACTTCACGGTGTTTGATAAATTAAAACAAAATAAGAAGAAAAAAAAGAGCAAGCCACGCGTTATTACGCAGAAAGTTCAACCATTGTAGTCATGTTAGTTAACTTCCATCATATGAAAAAGTTATTCAGACATCGCTATTATTTTCCTTGCTCTTATTAAATAAATGGACGGTACCTATTGACCATGACTACCAATTTTATTAATAGGTCAATTCTGACAAAAAAATCAATAATCAAACGAGTACCCAACAAGTTAGTTATGATCATGCATAGAAGATTTGTTTGTAAGTTGGAACTATTATAAAATGACTTTTCAAGCTTCATGTTTTTCATGTTCATATTGGAGATTTAGGTCCAACCTAAAGCAAAGAATTTAGCTATTAATTAAAAAATCAATGGTTGAGTTAAATAATTTTTGAATTTATTCTTTATGCAAATCCATGGAAGAAATATTCTTACCCTCTCCAGCAGCCAAATTGAAGAAAAGGTCAACAATGTTGGGGCACTTTTGGTAACAGGCAGGGGAGCAAAGTTTGCCAGTGAATTGTGGCTCAAAGAAAGCATCAGATGAAATCCCAACAGAATTCCTATCAACCCCACATGACTCCACACATTGGTCTGTTTCTATGTACTCTGCCATCCTCTCAACTACCACTTCAGATGTTCTGCATTGGTACTCAATTTCACCATTGCTTCTCTTCTCAGTCTCCAACAAACACCTCTTCCCTGATGATGCCACTGAGAAAGCACACACATCCTTGGGCAAGTCCTCACACACCATCTCACCTGCCATTTTGCCAATTCATCATCATGTACCATTACAAAACATATATATCAAATAATTAAAATCAATAAACATAACATATATATGGGAAATATTAATAATTATAATATATACATACCAAGAGATGCATGGATGAAAAGAGAAGCAAGTAGCATAACCAAAGGCAATTTGGTTGAGAAAGCCATGGTTCTAGCTAAGTGATGTAGTTTGGCAAAATAGAAAAATTTGTTTTTTTTTTGTGAGGGAATGAAAAGGGTTCTCTTCTCTTCTCTATGTATGTAATGTGAAGTATTGAAGAGATGGGAATGGGAACAATGATTTGGAGAAGGCACACCAAAGGGGGTATATATATTGGTGGGAAGGTTAATTAAACTGCGCGTCCCTAATGGACTTATTGACGCGTTTGGAAGGTTTTGGCCAAGTCTTACACCATTTATGTATCAATTTCTTTGAATTAAATAAACTAACAAATTAAGAAAGTTAATTAATACTATTTCTTTTTTCAAATTTGGGTCTGTTTCTTGATTTTGATGGTTGAGGTGCACCCTTTCGTGCGTGACACGGGTGCATGATTATTGACGACTACCCTAAGACGTGTTTGGATGTTTGAACTCTGATTCTGAATTCTGAAGTTTCCTACGAATTAAGGCATAGAAGTCAAACAACCATTTGTTTATTTTCCACCTTCATATTTACCGAAAACTTGTCCACTTATATGTAGCGGCGGCATCTTTGCTTCCAACAATTTCAGAGAATAAACGGAAAACAATTTTGTCATTGCGGGGGTAACGTGTGCTTATAAAAATTCAGTTTGTCATCGACAAAACACGTTTGGAATTAAAGTTTTAATAAATGGATACAACTGGAATATGGGAATATAAAATTAACAAGAAGAATTTTAACTCAAAAATGAAAGTTACGTTAGAATTAGGATCTTATTGTTTGAAGTTCAAGACAGTGATGTTTAACAAATTAACTCCATGTCACATTTTTTTTTTTGACGTAAAGAAGAAAAATAAAGTTAGTCCATCAATGTTTTTACTATTAGTTAAATTAATCAAATGGTGAAAAGAAATATAAATATAGATATATTAATACGACTGAAATAATGTGGCTACCTACGTGTGTCACAGTTAAGTAGTCCAAAATGGTAAGTGACAATATGCGTGATTTTAGAATGAGGAATCAACAATCAGTAGCCAATCGATAGTTAAGTTTCCTCAATCAATCATCGATATATGAAAACTATATAAACTGAAACGGACTGTTATAACTGTCCTTTACAGCTACTAATATACCAAATTACACACAGAGACCAAAAAAAAAGTGAAAAAGTTTTCTGTATTTAATTTACTAATTATTTATTTATTTATTAATTCTCCTATAAAGCTTCCTTACTTCAAGTTCGAAAATGTAAGAACAAACCACGGGGTGATAAAAGCAATAGTAAGTATTTTCAATTAACATATAAAGGAGATCTAAGAGGCAGTACTATCAAAGAAAGGTATATAAGCTAAAATTAAATCATTATGAAATTTAGAATTGTCAAGTAGTCTCAAAGAACTTGGTGCCACTCCAGCAGTATATTACTTGGACGGTTTTTTTTGGAAATATATATATATATATATATATATATATATGATTATTATAATGGTCATGCTAACGAGTGTGGTGAAAGACCGGATGTATTTCTTGATATTGGCATGGTATATATTTCTTGATATTAATTATTTAATATATACCATGTTTATTATAGATAGGACCGGATTTAGTAACTCAACCGCATCACCCGTCGGTATAATCAGAGGGAGTATTTTTTAAATAAAATTGTCAGAGAGCCTTAAAAAAAATAGTGGAAGAGATGTTTTTTAAACAACAAAGTTTTATTGCAAAATTATTACAAATATATACCTTATATATAATCAATCATATTTAGAGAGAAACAATTAACGGTGAAATTTGAAACACAAATGTGTAACTAGCTCATAGATACATCAATCGATTAAGCCTCCATTTATTTTACCTTGTAACACTTAATTGATTTTAAATTATTTCGTCCAACGCAATTCATAAAATATGCATCATTTATGTCCACCATTAATTTATAGAATCAGTTTTACTCGACTTAAACCAAACGAACATTAAACTTGTTTTACTTTTCTCTGCTCATAAGTCATTTCACCAAAAAAATACGTGCATTCATATGATCATACAATATTTTAAATATTTTTTTTAATTTAGAATGTCTAAGAAGGATTTAAATTAAGATTCTTACATAAAATTAATTATTCAACGGTGCATATTCAATGCAAAAGGATGGACACGTAATGAGTTAATGGATTCTACACGAAAGAACATCAGAGTCCATCTCCAAATATAAATTTATGGAATAAAAATTCAAATTATTATTCTTCATCATTAACAACTTGGAAAGATATATATTACTTTATTCTTCTTCCTTTTACCTTTTTATGCACGGTATTTTGTAACCATACAGCTAAAGGCTATTCCATTTTAAAGTTACAGAGCATCATAAAGAGTAATTGTGTCAGAAATTGTTGATTTTTCTTTCATTAATAGTTTCTATTTTAATAAAAAACAAAACTCTACATTTATTTTTCAAAAGAGAAGAATTGTATACATCTAACGAGTTTAATTAATTTTAGTTAATATATATACATATAAGAGATTTATATGTGCATCCATTTTTTTGTTAATACTTCATTTAGTGAGATTGACTAAATTAATAATATGTAAACTCATTAAATAATCTAACAACATTTTATTAATAAAAATGTGAAACTTTATTAAACCAACATGTATCAAAATCAATTTAAAATGTAAAACATTTACATATATAATTAAAAATATTGATTGCCTTAGTTTATTTTTGTATCCAAAAAAATTAAATCAAAACTTGTTTGAGAGAACTTTTGAAAAACAAGTTACTTCCCTTTGCTCATATTTTTTTATAAGATATATTTAATTGAATTAAACAAATCGATAAAAGCGACTAAATTTAGTTAATTTTATTAGGTTTTTAAAAAATAGTATAAACATTCTAAATTTATCTTTTTTTAATTAATATTATTACTAATTAACTCTATTACCATTTGATAGTTGAGAAGATATTAAAATTTTTAATAATAATAAATACTTGATTAAAATTGTAAAATACTTTATAAAAAACCATAAATCCTTTTAAATTGTGATTTATAATTAAAAAGAAGTAGAGCGAATATTAATTATTTTCTCAAAAATAATTATTATTAATTTTTGTTTATCAAAAAGAAAAAAATATATTAATGAGAGCACAAGTGGTGTCCCAACTCTTAATTACTATAACAATGATGTACTTAAACATAGAATGTGTTTGGTAAAGCATTTCAGTTAGCTGAAAGCTTAAATTAGTAATTGAAATTATAGTTGTGTTTGGTAAGATAGCTTTTTTAGTATGTACTAGTTTTTTAGTAGATTTTTTTGAGAAACTACTTGAGGTAATTTAAAAAAAAAAAAACTCATATTTTCATCTACTAGCTGAAATTTATTACAATTAAATCCCTTAATAATTCCCACTCGTCATTATTATTTAGTAATAAATGATGTCTTTATATATCATTTTAACCATTTTCAGCTAATTTTACCAAATATTTTTAATCAAATTAGTTAACTTTCAGCTAGTTTTTCAATTTTCATCTTATCTTTTCACTTTCAGCTACCTTTTCAACTAATTTTACTAAACAACTCATACATTTATCTCCAAAACTAGGTAGCCAATACTACATTTTGACAAAGCACAATCCAGCAGAAACAAATATAAACCAGGGTCATCTTTTTTTTTTTTTTTGCTAAGCAAAAGAGCAAATAAATTAAAAGGAGTACAAGGGATACTCCAACCCATATACAATTACAAACAACTTATATGTAAATCCATCACCCTATCCCAGAATTTAGAATAACATCACAAACAAAAGATACACAACAGACATAGATCTCACGAAAATTTGAGGCATAGTGCAGGAGATAATACCCAAGAGACAAAAGGGTAATGAAAAGTATTATCTCTAGCTCTAAAGAAGGGTATTATCTTGGTACCAGAAACAAGCTAATATATTATTACTAAATTAAACACATACTTAAGAAAGATTAACGAGTACGATATGCATTGAGATAAAACTTAATAATTTTCTATAGTACACTAAACGACAATCAAATTTAGGTACATGACTTTAATTAAACGATAATCAAATTCAAATTTGAGAGAATACATTATAATATATTATATAGAAGTTGTAAAGTTTTATCTCAATGCTAAGTATTATTTTATTCGTTAATCATACTTAAATAGAGTTTAATTAGTATGTACGGATATGTACAAATAATTTTACACTATTATCCAATAAAACATTGTCATATTAATTAATGAATATAACACTCGAGAAAATAATGATTAAGTAAATTAACCTTGCCTAAAGTTTTCTTCCTCTCGCGTACGTGTAGGTCTCTTGAAAGTATATATATATATAACTGATAATAAAAGGTAGGATTTTTGAAATAGACGAAAAGAAATGAAAGGGAGATTAAAACACAACTAAGGGAATGGACTCTTTAACAAGAAGAAAATAAAAGTAGGGACAGCTGTACCAAAAAATAAAGCGGGAAAATGAACAATTAATGTGGAATTGACATAAAACAACAACATATGTAATGAATCAGCAAGGGTCTGATTTTCGAGAGAATGCATAACCAATGATTTTTAGCCTAAATTATCTCAATCACAACATAAACATTTTGGAAACATTATTGATGGCATGGTTCATTTCAGTTTTAAGGAAAAAAAAAACTACTCATGGGATATCCATCTAACCATCTTCTTTAGGAAAAAATGGGGTGTTTAAAACTGAAGATAATTGGACCAATCAACAACAAATTAAAGAAAAGAAATAGAGTTGGGTTAAATTGAATTGAATATGAAGGTCAAGGTATGTGCATGGGATATAATCTATTGACCCGCTTAATTTTTTTTGTTTAACACCACAGGTATCCTCCATGGGAGGCAATCCTATTCGAGTCGGGAACAGCCACATCATGTGGGGGCTAGCTCTCTCAGCGTGAATTTTTTCCATCCACAAGACTCTAACGCGAGACCTTACTTAGGGGAATCAAACATGTACCACTTCATCACCCGCTTAATTAAATTCGTTATAATTTACTTGTTGGTTTGGAGGGATTAATATATGTGATAAGATATTGGTGCGGGTATAGAAATGCAATGACGAAGACTTTGTGACATTGACGGAGAACCATTACCAACTAGTAAAAGACAAAAGAAATCATAATTGGAAGCTTTCAACTATAAATGATGATCATAGCCGGGAAACTAGTTGCATGGATTGACGTGTGCCCTCTTGCTGTGAGCTTCTTATTGGATAATTCGTAACTTCCTATTAAAAGTTTTCATTACCATTAATTAGCACTGCTCATATATCATCACTAATTCTTTCTTGTTTAATTCTTCCATTATTCGTACGTGTTTCTCATTTTGGAGTGTGTGTGCATTATTTTTGAATGGAAAGTAAACAAAAAATAAAAATCATTGAGTAATGTGAGATAAAAAAAGGTATAATATATATATATATATATATATATATAAATTGAGATGTGAAAAAAAATAGGACTGGTGTGTTTAATGCATGCCATTTGCCACTCTATATCAAGTTCACTTGTCAAAATAATTCTCCCGATCATCATTTACCTTCATTATTTTTTTATTAGGATATAGCTTGGCTAATGCTATTTGCACTTTGATTAATATTTATCTTTGTTTATAAATTCTTGTTTACTTTAAATGCAAATGTTGGGAGATATTTGCTCCACACAGATACACACATTTTATATAAGGTACTATATATATATATAGTCGGTAACCAAAAACCATGTATGATATACGGATGATTCTAGGGTGGACCACCTAGTCTAATTTATATTTTATCGGTTACTAAAAATGAATAAATAAGTTTTATTTTTATTAAATGTTATTTATATAATTATTTGAATTTAATTTAGGAAAAGTATAGATTTATAATATAATTTATACTATTTTTATTGAGAATATATCAATTTAAAATTGAAGGTGGAACTAGGATTGCACATGGTGGGGTAGACCTGATCAACCCAACCAAAGGATCACGAGTCAGGTCTTGTATCAGGTTCGATGAAGTGGGGGCCTGATTGATTCGAGTACGGTATCAGGTTTCTGCATTTCTAATTCGAGCCCAACCCTACCTGACCATAAATTTAAAAATAAAAAATTATAAAAATGATATAAATACTAAAATATTTTAAAAAAGTTCCATTTGGACCCGATCTAAATTCATATTTTTTTATATTTCTTTCTATTTGTTTTATTTATTTTTCATTTATCTTATTTTTTATGTGAACTCGACCTTACCCAACTCAACCCAACCCGAAAATAATCAAGTTGGCTCTTTTCGAGTTTCAATTAAAAAATAAAGAAAACTGACCCGATCCAACCCGAACTTCTTTAATCGACGCGTGTCCAAAATACCCCAAACACAAACACCCCTAATGGAAACTTCTATATTCACACTAGATTTGAGTTATAATCTTTCCAACAAGTATTTCATATATAAAAGTAACGAGAAACCAGTTAGAGTGTGTTTGATAAAATTAGTTAAAAGCTAAAAAACTAACTGAAAGCTAAAAAACTAGCTGAATTGATTGAAGGTTTTTGGTAAACAAGATGAAAATGGTAAAACGACGTAGCTTTTCAAGAAAAGCTAGTAACTATCTAAAAAGCTATCTTACCAAACACTGATAAAATCGTTTCAACTACTAATTTCATTTAGCTGAAATATCTTGTCAAACGCACTATTAATATCAGTTATTAATAAAATGATAGTTGAATTTGATAGTTATAAACTTAAATTACTATATTTACATTTTGAATCATGTGATCGTCCACTTTGGACAAACCCTTATGATACACACATGTGATTGGTATGGATAAATTACTCTGGCATTTCAAACTGAAGATAATTATATTCCAAGCTTGTAGTATTACAGAGGCGGACCTTAGAAGGGACAGGGGGAGCCATGGCTCATGGCTCCCCCAAACTTTTTTCAAAACTTTTTTATATATATGTACTTATTTATATAATTAGAAAAAAATTACACTATTATTCTATAATATATTGCTATATTATTTATTGAATATTTTATCTCATGTGTTTAAACTTATTAAATAATGTGGCAACACATAATATGACATATTACTTAGTGAATGTCGTCTCATGTTCTCAAGTTTTTATGAGCAAATTAAGTTTCTATACTTTTAATATTAAGCAAATTTAGTCTCCTATCAATTGTCTTAATATCTAAAACTTTTAAATTATCACTTTCTATTTAACATCTCCACATATTGAATTAATTAAATTATTTTGAATCTTATTAAGTTAAAAAATTCACCAATCAAATAACATATTTCACATAAAATTGAAAAAATTAAATCTCAATTTTTTGTTTTATTTAAACCCTAATTTCATTCCTACAAAATCCATCAAATTTTATTAAATTTCTATTAAAATACTTGTGAACCTTTAAAATTATTTCATATTTCAAACCATCATAAACTACCAAATATTTAGATTGAAATGATAATTTAAGAGTGTTATGTGAAATACAATCGATAAAGGAACCAAATTTACTTAATTTTAAAAATTAAGGAACTAAATTTACTAAAAAAAATGAAGGACCAAAAGTGCATATAATGTAAACAAGAGTGACCGAAAATAAAATTAAGGTGGTGTTTGGAAAGCTTATTCGAGCTTATCTTATGACATACGCACTTATGTAACTGTCTGGGTAAACTTATGAAAATAGCTTATCACATGCTCATAAGTTATTTTCAGCTTATTTCATTAAGCTCATGAGAATAACTTATAAAATATCTTATGAATTTAAGTACATTACACCTTCTTCAATTTTAATCTACATTTTAAGAGCTTATTTATTAAGTGTTTATTAAATAAGAGTGTTGTTATAAGTACTTAAATAAATTGTATTTCCAAACAGGGCCCAAGTCTATAATATTACTAAAAAATCATCATATATAAACCAAATATTAGATTGAAAATGAGAATTTAAGATTTTTATGTGAAAGATAATTGATAAAGGAACTAAATTTATTTAGTTTTAAAATTAAGGAACTTAATTTACTCAGAAAAAATGAAGGATCAAAATTACATATAATATAAACAAGTGGACCGAAAATAAAATTAAGTCTATAGTATTATATATTTATTTATACATTAAAATATTATTTCGGCTCCCCCAACTATTTTGGTGAAGATCCGCCACTGGTATTATATACACTTCTTTCTTTTAATATTTTTCAGCATTACAATTTACAAAAGTATAAAATGTTTTACATTACAAAAGTATAAAATGTTTTACAGCAGAAGGAACATATGTATCTTTTTTTAAACGAAAGGAGTATATGTATCGGAAAGTAAGAAAACAAGAAAATTTGTTATATAGTGAAAACCGTTAATAAATTAATAAATTAACTTGTATTTCATTTTTTAACTCGGTCGATCTCTCTCAGATAAACTGTTTTTATTTTTAAAAAAATATACCTTCATAATCTATTTCTAAATCTGCCTTGCATATACAACATTCCTTAAAAGAGGTCATGTTGATTATTTAAAATAATGAAACAAGAACCGATTAGGTGGACAAGTATCAAATTATTTATTTTGTGTTGGACAAGTATTAAACATGATTTAATTGGTGTTGGACAAGTGCATGGCAGATGCTTATCTCAGGCATGAAATGTAGTTTAAATTCTAATGATCTATTTTAAATTTTGTTTTGTCGTTGTCTAGCTCCATGTTCTAGTTCCATCAGTAAACACAATATTTATGAGGAAAATAACCAGTCTCCAAAAACTGTTAATGATCTGTTTTTAATTAGTTTAGTGTACTCTTTTCTAGGATATTAATAAATTGAATCTTGATTAAAAAATGTTAATTTTATACAATATTTGTGTAAATATATATACTAGTACGTCTTAATTAATAAATTGGAGAAAGAAAGCAGTTAGACGCGGCTTAAATTGAATAGCAATTAAAGTCAATTTCTTACATTAACATTAATTTACTTGTATTTAATTATTTCACCTCTGAAGTGGTCAGAGTCATGGAAAACATACTATCAACCAAGAATTGATTACGTTAATTGGTGGCGAAGTATAGTCATTATCAAGTCTTTATACGTAGATGACACTTTTTTAGATGGCTTAAATACATTTTTGCTCAATATATACTTTTGTAAACGGGTGATTTTAGTCCCTCTAGTTTTAATTGCTCAATTTTGGTCCCTATACTTTTGTAAATGGGTGATTTTGGTCCCCTAGTTTTAATTGCTCAATTTTAGTCCCTCTCATTTGAAAATTGAACAAATCTAATCCTACCATTAGCCTCTCATTAAATATTTAGCAGAGTTTGCTGACATGGATTTAATTTTATGACATGTAAACTATCACATGACAAATATTATTATTTAATTTTATCTCTTAATTTTTTTAAACGAAAAATCATAAAATAAAATAAGATTTTGTTAATTTAATACAATGAGAAAACCAAATCAAAAAATAAAATCTCACTACTACACTCCAATTTTGTTATGTGATAGTTTAAACGTCACAAAATAAAATCCATGTCAGTAAACTCTGCTAAATATTCAATGAGAGGCTAACGGTAGGATTAGATTTGTTCAATTTTTAAAGAAGAGGGACCAAAATTGAGCAATTAAAACTAGGGGGACCAAAATCACCCATTTACAAAAGTATAGGACCAAAATTGAGCAATTAAAACTAGAGGGACCAAAATCACCCATTTACAAAAGTATAAGGACCAAAAATGTATTTAAGCCTTTTTTAGAGGTTTACTATTGGCACGTAAGTTAAAAAAATAAATAAATATTAAAGAGGAGGCAATGATAATGACATGGTAACTGCAATAATTAAGCACGTTATATATAAGTGTAAGTCTCCTATCAAGTTCTTGTTCTTCTTTCTTAGATATTCACATCACATCTTTGTCAATATAACCTAATTAAGCAATTGGGTGGGGCGGAGAGATAAAAAAATGTATATGATCTTGTCCTAATTGGGGTTGGAATTTTTTTTGTGAGGAATTTGTTCCATATTCAAGAATAAATGGTATGTTTTGGTAAAATTAACTGCTAAGCTAGTTGGTAGTTGATAAATTAGTTTCTAGCTGATAAGCTAGCTGCTAGCTAGCTGATAAACTCATAATTTATAAACTTTGAGTTGATAAGCTAGCTTATTGAATCAGAAGTGTTTACAAAAACGAAGTCCTTATAAATTGGAATTGCCCTCCTAAAGGCTTCTTCAAACTTAATATTGATGGCTCTGTTGGAATCAGTTCTTCTAATGCAAGTTGTGGTGGATTGTTAAGAGATGACAATGGTGATTTTGTTGAAGGATTTGTTTGTAACCTTGGTATTTCTTCATCTCTCCAAGCTGAATTATGGGGAATTTTGCATGGTTTAAAGATGGCCGAAATTGTGAACCTCATTGTCAATACAGATTCAAAAATTTATGTCCAGCTCATCAATAATGGAGTTTCTAATACTCATCATTGCTCCTCCTTCATCAATAGCATAAGGAAGATTCTGTTAGATAATCCTTCCTTCTTTTTGTCTCATATTTTTCGGGAATCAAATAGAGCTGCTGATCATTTGGTTTTTTTAGGACATTCTAGTTGTTTGGGTGTTCACTTTTGATTTCTCCTCCTCCTTCCTTGATTCCTTTTCTTTGTCAGGATTCTAGAGGAGTTTCTTTTTCCAGGTTTGTTAGACTTGGCTAGCTTGTATTGTCTTTGTTTGGGCTTTTAGCCTCGTTGATTATAAAAAAAAGAACTAACTGATAAGCTAGTTGGTAAATATAAAATGACATAAAAGGACATATATAACTATATATAAGTTTTATTGTATAAATTATATTTGTGTTTTCTAGATAAAATATATTGTTATGAAATTATAATTTTAGATTAAAAAATAATTAAATTCTCATTAAACCTTTTAATGATAAAATATTTAATTAAAAATTAAAATAAATAGTATAATATAAAAATAATTTCAGAAAATAGTGAAAAGAAAATAACAATTTAATTCATTCATAATTTTTTAAATTACTTTTTATAGGTAATAATAGGTAAAAAGAAATTGAAAGGTTTTTATCACTAAAATTGAAAATAGGTAATAATGGGTAAAAGAAATTAAGGATAATAAGGGAAGTGTATTAAAATATAAGTAAAACGGGAGAGAAAAGAAAAGGATGTATTGAATTATTGATCTGAATGATCAAAACTTAATTACAGAAGCAAGAAACATAAGCCTTATATAGGCTAATCACTAAAGCTAAACAGAAAGGCCAACTAATCAGACTAAACTAACTAACTGAAAAAAAAAACAGAAAACTGAACTAATGATTAACTGAAAATAACAGAAAACTGAACTAATGATTAACCTACTTCTTTTACCCCCCCCCCCCCACAAGCTGGAGAGTGGATATCAATGACTCAAAGCTTGGAAAGAAGGTAATTAAAAGGAGTAGGATCTAAAGCTTTAGTGAAAAGGTCAGCATGTTGTTCCTGAGTATGAATAGGGAGCAAATGAAAGAGCTTGGCTTGTAGTTTTTCCCGAACAAGATGGCAATCGATGTCTATGTGTTTTGTCCGTTCATGAAAAACAGGATTTGCAGCAATGTGCCGAGCTGATTGGCTATCACAATATAACAAGGAAGGTTGGGCAAAGGGAATATGGAATTCGTTGAGAAGATATGTTAGCCATTGAATTTCACAACAGTGGTAGCTAAGGCCTTGTATTCTGCCTCTGATGAAGACCTTGAAACAGTTGATTGCTTCTTAGATTTCCAACTGATGAGAGAATCTCCAAGATAAATACAATAACCAGTGATTGAGCGACGAGAATCAGAGCAAGAAGCCCAATCAGAGTCACTGAAAGCTTTCAACTGAAGAGATGAAGTTGTTGGGTAGAAAAGGCCTTGTCCTGGTGATTTCTTCAAGTATCTGAGGACCTAACAGCAGCCTTGTAATGTTGATTGCTAGGACATGACATAAATTGGCTTAGTTGTTGAACAACAAAGCTTATATCTGGTCGAGTAGTTGTTAAGTAGAGTAGTTTTCCCACAAGATTTCTGTACTCTGATGGATCAGGATAAGGATCATCTGGTTGTTGCTCTAACTTAGTTGTTCGAACCATTGGAGTGGGAGAAGGTTTAGCTGCAAGAAAACCAGTGTCAGAAAGTAAGTCCAAGGTGTTTTTCTTTGACAAATTGTAATGCCTGAATGGGATCAGGCCACTTCCAACCCAAGGAAATATTTAAGCTGGCCCAAGTCCTTAATCTTGAATTCATTGTGAAGGTGATCCTTGATAGTATGGATTTCATCTTGATCTGTACCCGCTAGAATGAGATCATCCACATAGACTAATATAACAGTGAAATGTCCTTTGAAATGTTTAGTAAAAAGGGAATGGTCATAAGGAGATTGGTTATAACCAAATGTAGTAAGGAAAGTGGACAACTTAGCAAACCATTGCCTGCTAGCTTGCTTAAGACCATATATGGATTTTTGAAGCTTACAAACAAGATTAGGATTATCATTGTCTATTCCTTGAGGTAATTGCATATAAACTTCTTCATTTAAATCACCATGTAGAAATGCATTATTTATATCAAGTTGATGCAGAAACCAATTTTGTGAAGAGGCAATAGCAAGCAAAGCCTAGCAGTAGTAAGTTTAGCAACTGGTGCAAAAGTATCAAAAAGATCTAATCCCTCAATTTGGTTGTTATCCTTTAGCCACTAATCTGGCCTTATACCTCTCTATAGTTCCATCAGACCTATGTTTAATTTTATAAACCCATTTTGAGCCTACAGCAACTTTCCCAGGGGGAAGCTCAGTCGAGGACCAGGTCTGATTCTGTTCCAAGGCAGCAAGTTCATCTTATATTGCCTTGATCCAATGATAGGATTGAATAGCATGATTATAAGTTTTTGGTTCATTTTGTGTGGTGATAGAAAGGACCAAATTAAGATGTTTGTTGGATAAAGATTGATAGGAAAGAACAGAAGAGAGGGGATACCCAGTGTTGTTATCTTGGATGGTATTAGAGTTATTCAGCAGGTTGCAATGATAATCTTGTAAGTAGGAAGGGGGATTTTTAGCTCTAGGGGATCTCCTAACAGGTTGGTTGAATTGTTCATTAATGTTATCTTGATCAGAATTTCGATCATTGTTACCAGTATTGTAGTTTTCAGGAGCATGATTATTATCAATAGGATTAACAGTTTCATAAATGAGAAAATCTAAAGAACTAGAATCATGCTTCACAGAATCACTAATAGTCATGGAAGATTGGTTAGAAAAGGGAAAAATGTGTTCATAGAATATAACATTTCGAGAGATAAATATCTCTCTGGTTAAGAAATCAAGTAAAATGTACCATTTTATACCAACTTTAACACCTAGAAATATGCACTTTCTGGCTCTTGGATCAAGCTTGGTCCTCTGTTGGGTTAAGATGGATGCAAAACAAAGACATCTAAAGACCTTCAAGTCAAGAAATGTGGGTGGCTTGCCATGCATTACTTCAAAGGGAGATTTTCCTTCCAAGACAGATGAAGGTAACCTATTTATCAAATGAACAGCATGAATAACAGCATATGACCAAAAAGATTTAGGTAAGTGTGAGTGAAAAGCAAAGATCTAGCCACATTCAATATGTGTCTACGTTTCCTTTCTACCACAACATTTTGTTGTGGTGTCTCCACACAAGATCTTTGATGAAGAATTCCTTGTTGATTAAAGTATTTATGCATCATGAACTCAGTCCCATTATCAGTACGGATGATTTTGACACTTTTGTCAAATTGAGTCTTGATCATGAAAACAAAATTCTGCACTAAGGTTCTAGTTTCAGCTTTGGATTTCATAAGGAAAATCCAAGTATTCCTGCTAAAATCATCAACAACTGTTAGAAAATACTTGTGACCATGGATGGAATTAATACTCATTGGTCCCCATATGTCCATATGAATGAGTTCAAAGCAAAAATTTGTTTTTAACACTAGTAGGAAAAGGGAGTTTCGATTGTTTAGCAAAGTGACAATAGTCACAAACATGATCAACATTGATACAACATATGAAAATTGTTTATGAATTTGCTGGGAAACATTAAGGGAATGATGTCCTAATCTGTAATGCCACAAGCTAAATTGAGGGCTATTATTAACAGAAGAATTTACAAAATAGTCTGAATTAACAAAAGATGGAACTTTGCTAATATCTTGTAGCATGTAAAGGTTGTTCTTTGCTTCAGCATGTCCAATCGTCTTCAATGAATTCACATCTTGAATGGCACAAGAACCCTTGTCAAAAACCACTTACAATTTAAAGTAACATCAACTTTCTGGACAGAGATAAGATTAAAGTGGAAATCTGGTATATAAAGAACATCATGCAATATGAAATTCTTGGAGAACTTCACTGTTCCAGAAATAAGAGATTCAGTAATGAAACCATTAGGAAGATTGACTTTGACAGGCTTAATAGAATGATAGGATAAAAAATGAGATAGGGAGTTACAAACATGATCTGTAGCCCCACTATCTAAAATCCATTTGTTGCAATGAAGAGTTCTACCTGAGCCCTTGGATGGAGTGTGAATTATCAATAGCATTGTTATTAATTTGAGCTATGTTGTGAGTTGAGTTCTGAGTGTTGAATTTTCTGAGCATTTCCTCCAGCTGATTATATTGCTCAGTAGTTAATTTGGGAGTGGAATCTTGTTGCTTCTTTCCAGCGGTTGAAGGTGATGTGCTACCAATGGATTCAGTTCTACTGACATTATTAAGGACAGAGGCATTACCTTTGCTTTTGAACTTAAAGTTTGGTGGAAATCCATGCTTAAAATAGCAAGTTTCCACCGTGTGTCCTTCCTTACCACAATAAGTGCAAACTTTAAGGGGAGCAGATTGTGATCCTCTTGTATTTGATTTGCCTCTTCCTCTCCCAGCAGGTCCACCATTTCTGCCTCCAAAGGCTTGCTTGGAATTGGTGTTATTGAAAAGGATGTTTGATTCGAAGATTGAAGTCTCTTGTTGTCTTTCTTGCTGCAAGATCATAGAAAAAGCCTTGTTAATAGGAGGAAGGGGCTCCATGATAAGAATTTGACTCTTGATGCTATTATTGATCATTGAGCCCCTTAAGAAAACAGAGGACATATTCTGTTTCTTTGAACTTCTTGATGGTATTTTCCAGATCACAAGAGCATTTCACTGAGCAGCTGCATGTAGGAGTTGGCCGTAAAGATTCAAGGTCCTCCATAAGATCTTCAATTTTGTAAAATAATCAGAAATGCTTCTATCCGCTTGTTTGATAGAGTGTATGTCTTGCAAGAGGTCAAAGGTGAGGAAGTGGTCTCCTTTTGAGAATCGTTCCTTCAGATCATTCCATAAGTCCTGCGCATTGTCTAATGTATACAATGCTCTGAGCAATTTGGGGGGGAGACAGATCTTGTTATCCAAGATACAACTATATGTTGCATCTCTCCCAAGCATCATGGAGAGAGTTGTCTTCTTTTGGTTCTTTGATCGATCCATTGACAAATTTGAATTTGTTCTTGGACGTAAGGCTTCTCTTCATGGATCTGCTCCAAGAATGATAGTTGTTCTTTCGAGAGGTGGAGCTACAAGAATGGCTCCAGGGTTCTCTCCTGGATGTAGATAACAGGGGCTGGCTGGATTTTGGGATTCATCAGTCTTGGTGCTGGAATCAGAGTAATGGGAGAAGAATGTTCTGCCTCATGGATGTTCAGAGTTGGCGCACAACAGAGCAAGTGAAGGTGCGCTCTGATACCATAAAACGAGAGAGAAAAGAAAAAATGTATTGAATCATTGATCTGAATGATCAAAACTCAATTACAGAAGCAAGAAACAAAAGCCTTATATAGGCTAATCACTAAAGCTAAACAGAAAGGCTAACTAATCAGACTAAACTAACTAACTGAAAAAAAAAATGGAAAACTGAACTAATGATTAACTGAAAATAACAGAAAATCGAACTAATGATTAACCTACTTCTTTTAATAAGGGATAGTGTTTGGTTTAGCATTGAAGCGTGGTAAATTCACGTACGTTTCCAACGCTAGAAATAGTTGCTTTGGAAAATCCAAACTTGAGTTTGATCAGTTTCAACGCTAAACCAAACACACACGATGTACCTTACCAAACACGTTTGTGTTGGTCAAACTAACTTATAAGCTAGTAGCTAGCTTATTGGTCTTGTCAAACACACTCAAATTTAATCACGAGATCAAACTCTTTAAATTATAAAATATTATGTGAATTAATTTACAATATTATTTTTAATTTAATAACTATCAACCACCTCCGGCCCACGGTTATAGACTCATTGCTATGCATGTGTTAACTGCGGATGTGAATATTTAAGCTACTTTTTATTTTATCCTTATGAAATATTTAAGCTACTTTTTTTGTTTATGTCGTTAATTGCAGATGTGAAAAATATCCATTACAATCAACAATATAATCCTATATACAATATCTTGACACGCTATATAACAATGTTAGCCTCTTCTTAAACTCATTTAGAGTCTATATGTATGAGATATAGAAAGGATGAAATGTGTAAAGAATTTTAATTCAAAATGTTCATGGAACTTAGGTATCTGAATAGGTCTAATAAGAAGCTAACATAATTGTATAATGTGTCTTGATACGAAACATAAGATTGCTTATATATTATGATCTACGTTTGTCACACATTTTGTATATATATTTCATAAGGATTGAATAAAAAAGTTTTTTTCCAGAGACGAAATAAAAACTCAGGTATTTTATAGGGACAAAAAAGTTATTTTATCCAAAAAATTTACTATGTATTGTTTGTAAAAAGTTCTATACTTAATTACATCTAATGTGTTATCATATTATTGAATTAATATGACATCTTATGTATTATTAAGTTCCTTAAATGATTTGGTAAAAAAGTTCATTAAATGACATGGTAACATATTATTGGATGACAATATAAATTATTTTACACAAATAATGTATGGCTATTCAATTCTTATTTATATTTATTAATTTAATATGATAAAATCTAAATTTGTGAGTTTTAATTAGGAGTGGAAGTAGGCCGAGCCGAGCTAGGCTTTGCAGGGCCCAAGCCTGGAATGCATTATATTTTTGTGGCCTAAGTCTGGCCTGTTACCTGTCATAGGTCATTTTTTTAGGTCTTGCATGGCCTGTTTCAAAGTCTGGTTTGGCCTATTAGCCTGTTTAAAAGCTCATTTCATATTATGACCTTTAAACGTGTCATTAAATCTATTAAATCTATCTCTAAATAGGTCAGCGCTTACAATCTATCTCTAAATAGGCCACAGAAGAATTTAAAAAATTATATATTATTATACTATTTATTATATACAAAATATTTATATGTTTATTAAAAATAATATTATTTATAATAGGTTAGCCTGTCAAGTCAAACAAGTTTTTTAAAAAATCTGAGCCTGACCTATTTAATTAAAAAGGCCTTTTCAAAAGCCTAGACCTGTCTTTTTTATTAAACGAGCCGAGCCAAACTAGGCCTTAAGTAGGCTGGGCCGTAGGCCCCTGTCGAGCGGTCTGACCTATTCCCACCTCTAGTTTTAATGTATAGTGATAAAAGTTTGATTTTTACAATTTTAAATTATTATTAACTAAATTTAAACAACAAAATTTAAAAATTATAAATAGTATATAAAAAAATAACGTAAAAAAGTGACACTTATGCATTGGGAATACGAGTAAATAAGGATAATTCCTCACGTGTAAGGGTGTGTGGTTTTTGTGTTGGGGCGCAACAAACTAGTCTGATAAGCTAGTTGAAGCTGATAAGCCTAGCTGCTAGCTGATAAGCTCCTAGCTTATAAGCTCCGAGCTGATAAGCTAGCTTATTGAATTAGAAGTGTTTGGTAAAACTAGTTGATAAGCTAGTTAGTAAATGTAAAATGACATAAAATGACATAACTACATAAATTTTATTATATAAGTTTTATTTGTGTTTTTAGAAAAAAATATATTAATATGTAATTATAATTTTATATTTTAAAAAAAAATAATTAGATTCTTATTCCCTTTTTAATGCTAACTATTTATTCCCATTCCCTACATAGTGATTGATAAAATAATCGTACTAATATCCATTATTTCAATAGTGAAAAATAACATTTAATTAATTTTAATTTTTTAATTTACTTATCATATAGGTAAAATAGGTAAAAGAAATTGAAAGGTTTTGTCACTAATATTAATAATTAATAATATATAATAATAGGTAAAATAAATTAAGAAATAAGGAAAATGTATTAAAATAATAAGGGGTAGTGATGGAAGAAAATTAAATAAGTTACAAGCTACAAGCTACAAGCTAGGTGAACTAGCTTGTAGCTTATAACTAGAAGCTCCTAAAATAAGCTACTTTGATGTACGTTACCAAACACTTTTGTGTTGGTCAAACTAGCTTATAAGCTAGTCAAATAAGCTAGTAGCTAGCTTATTGACCTTGCCAAACACACTCTAAAGGTGAAAACTCAAATTTAATATACTAGCAAATATCTTAAACATTGCATGGTACTTTTAAAATTTAAAATTGATATAAAGGGAATTAGATATTTGAAATTATAAAAAAACTTAAATCACAAATATGACACTTTTTAAATTATGAAAAGTCATAAATATAAATTGTTTGATACGTTATAATTTTTGTCTATTAAATTAATATGATGTGTCAAGACTTAATTAATTTTATAAATATATATATATTTAACTTAGAAAGTCTTGAAATTGTCAAATTGATATAATTAACTAAATTTATGATTAATTAAATTTAAACAATAATATTTAAGGGGAATGAAAAATATAAAAGTAATAATAAATCACCGTGTTTAAGAATAAGGAATGCATTATTATTAATATTAAAAACAATGCTAGGTGTTGCACAAGTTTATTTATATTTTATCATTGTAACGTTATAAGAGTAAATTTTGAAAAAAAATGTACGTAAATAACTATATTTCAAATAAGTTAAGAATGTGTATAAATAGTCAAATGTCAATATATTAATTAGGAATTCCATTAAATATTTTATTGTACATTACATTTTTATTGTATTTTACATATTTCATCTTCTTGTTCAACAACAAGAATTCAAGATTTTAGTGAAGTGATTCTTGAAAATATACAACATATAATTGTTTATAAGAAATTACATGTTTTGGCAAATGTAATCCTAGATAGTTCGATATATATTTTATGTTTAGGGGTATTCGCGGTTTGGTTTTGATCGGTTTTGACACAAAAAACCATCTGATCCGATTACTGCGCGGTTTTATCATTTCATCATCCGATCGATTTGATATTTTATCAAATCCGATCCGATCTAATTTAAATTGGATTGGATTGGATTGAATCAATTTTTCAGTTTTTTTAAAGTGACAATAAATATTTGATAAAATTGATAAAATAATAAGTAATAGTAAACATTTTCTTATTGAAACTTATATTTATTAATATAAATATAAAATTATATAAAAAGAATGACATGAGACATGAAAACTAATTTAAACTACTTTATATTGATATATTTATAGAAAATTAACATGATATTAGAATAAAATCATAAAAATATATTAGTATAAGTATTTTTATAAATTATATGTATACTAATATAAATATATGATTATTTTATAACTAATAATATATGTATATTAAATTCGGTTTGGATTGGATTGGATTGATTTTTAATATAGGATCCGAAAACCAATCCAATCCAATAAAAAAATTCGATTTTTGCGGTTTGCGATTTTTTAGATTTCGGTTTGATTTGGTTTTTGGTTTTTCGGTTGTTCAGTTTTGTGGTTTGGATTGGATATGAACACCCCTAATATATTTTTCCTTAAGTTTTTCTTATTCTAATATTCTCATTGCAAAGCATATTTTTCTTGAATTTTTTTTCTTAAGACAAAAGGCCATTTAGAGTCACTTAATAACAAACTATTTTATGGTGTACTTTTGTAATGATATCATTTTTTCTAATTACTTTTACTTCTATATTATCAGTCTCCTAGATAGATGACGTAAAAAAAAGTCTCCTAAATAGATATATAATAAGGAAAATGCTAACGAGTGTCCTAAGAGTACTTGTTAAGGATCCAAAAATAGAAATGTTCTATTGGAGTGTGTAGCATTGAATCAATGCTACACACTCCAATAGAACATTTCTATTTTGGATCCTTAACCAATGTCCTTAGAGCACTTATTAGCAGGACCCATATAATAAAGAGTCTTGTTTCATTGCACATTTTTCACGCAAAATTGAAATTAAATGTTACATGATCAATATATAAATATAAAAGCTTAAATATGTTTTTAGTCCATATAAATAGGTCATTTTAATTTTAGTCCCTGCAATTTTTTTTGTTTGGTTTTTCATTTGTACAAAATTTTTTATTAGCCTTTTTAGTCCCTGCTGTTAACTTTGTAAAGTGATTGAGAAAACTTCTCATCTTATCTCTGTATAATCTACTCTTGTTGTATTCAAATTCAAATTATTGTTACATCTAATTTTGAATTCAAATATTGTATATATATAGTTGTACCCATGGTCATTAATGAATTGAAGCCTTTTCCTATCAATTATATCTTTTCTATATGGTATCAGAGGTCTATCTTGCTTAATTGCACTATCTTGCTTAACTGCACTGTGATCCCCAACCATGCATGGCCTCCTCACCTTCCTCTATTTCCTCTTATGTTTGCAAGCTTAACAAGGCTTTATATGGCCTCAAGCAGGCACCTCGTGCCTGGTACCATGCGCTGAAGGAATTTCTACAATCATATGGATTCAGAACTCCAGGTCTGATACATCTCTTTTTATCTATAACACTACAATGTTTTGGCATACTTCTTGGTGTATGTAGATGATTTGTTGCTTACTGGAAACAATGCCAAGTTTATCCATCAATTTCAAGCATCTTTGGCCGCTAAATTCTCCCTCAAGGATATTGGCCAACCGTCTCATTTTCTAGGAGTTAAAATTCTTCCAACGGAATCTGGTATGTTCATGTCTCAGCACCACTACATCCGCGACATCCTACAGCTTACAAACATGACTGATGCAAAGCCACTTGGCACACCAATGTCAACTCGTGCTGCCTCACGCCTCTACCATATGGTCCCACATGTGATGTCACGCTCTTTCGGCGACTCATTGGCTCTCTCCACTATCTCTCCCTTACTCGGCCAGATGTGGCTTATCGTGTCAACAAATTGTCCCAACACTTACAAGCACCACATGAAATCCACATGCAAGCCCTGAAACGCGTCTTACGCTATCTCAAGGGCACCATCAATCATGGTCTTCATTTGTGAGAAGTTCCTCTCTTCATCTAAATGCCTTTTGTGACTCTGATTGGGTCGGTGATACTGCCCGTAAGTCAACTGCTGCTTACATAATTTACCTTGGTCCAAACGCCATATCTTGGTCATGAAAAAAGCAAAAGACTGTTGCCAGATCCTCAACTGAGGTCGAGTATCGCACCATTGCTTCCACTACCGCAGAGATTCTTTGGCTAAGACAACTTCTACAAGAATTAGGAGTTTCTTTACCAAGTGCACCAACACTTCTTTCTGACAATATTGGTGCCGCTTACTTATGCTCAAATCTTGTATTTCACTCCCGCATGAAGCACATATCCATTGATTATCACTTTGTTCGCGAGTTAGTGGCCAAGAATGAGCTCCTTGTCTCTCATGTTCCATCCAGTCACCAACTAGTTGATCTTCTCACAAAGCCGCTCTCTGGGCCCCGACACTCATTTCTGCTATCCAAGATCGGTGTCGTTACCCCTCCACCGTCTTGCGGGGGCGTGTAAAGTGGTTGAGAAAACTTCTCATCTTATCTCTGTATAATCTACTCTTGTTGTATTCAAATTCAAATTATTCTTACATCTAATTTCTGAAATTCAAATATTGTATATATATAGTTGTACTCATGGTCATTAATGAATTGAAGTCTATTTTTATTAATTATATCTTTTCTATAAACTTTAGGCTGATGTAGCTAACAAAGTGTCACATCAACCCGCCACATGTGTTATTTCTTCTCAGTTTAAATCTGTATTTAATCCTTATAAATATATTTCTATCTCTATTTTTTTCACCTCTATCTCATCCACATTCAACATCAGTGTCTTTTTCTTATACATCATTGTTACGCTTGAAATTTTTGAACTCCTCATGGGTTCAATAAAATATATTCTTTTTTATTCAATTATTTGAAATTTCAATGCTCGGATTCACTCTATAAAGGGAGGGAAACATGTAACGGCCTTTTTTCTCTACTAATTTTTTTTGTTTATTGACTAACAAAATTTTCATTTGATTTATGTCTATTAACATGTAATTAACTTAATGAGATTTGTGTTGACTAACAAAAAAGGCTTTTAATTGTAAATCAAATGAAAATTTTGTCAGTCAATGGACAAAAAAAAGAATTGCAGAGAAAAAAATGTCGTTACAGGTTTTTCCTCTATATGCAGTGAACCCAAGTGTTTTGAAATTTCAAATAATTGAATACATAAAGAATTTATTTTTTAAACCCACAAAAAAGTTCCACAATTTCAAGTGTAACAATGCACTGGAAGCAAAAGGACACTGTGATGTTGGATGGGGATGAAATTAAGGTAAAAAACTAAAAAAAAATTAGGGACTAAAGCCAAAAGGATCGTATTTATAAGGACAAAAACAAATTTAAGTTAGGCAGAAATAGCACATGTGACATGCTGTGTGACACATCAACTAAAAGTTAACAATAGGGAACAAAAAGGCTAACGTAAAATTTTTTAGGGATGAAAAAAAAATTACAGTGACTAAAAATATATAAAATTAATGACTTATATTTATAGGGACTAAAAATATATTTAAACATGTGATAATTATGATAAGTATCTAATATACTGATTAATTCAATACATAGTTACTATTAGCGGAAACAATAAATAATTAATTAATTAAAAATTAAACTATCATTGATTTTTTTTAAGGAAAATATTACAACCTCCAACATTGAAATGGACATGGTCAGATGGAATAGCCTCCCCCAAGTGGTGGGTTCCTAGTATCATCAGCTTGATCTCATGGAAAGTGGAATGGCGTATCTCATTTCTCTTTTCGATTTTTTTTTTTTCGTGATATAATACCATCTCTCTCATTATTGTCAAACATTTCAAGTCAACTTGTAAGAATATACGAGTTTATGATTTTAGATGGAAATTTGAGTTAACTTGTAATAAACTCACTTCTAAATAGACTTGACTAGAGATTTGAGTATAATCGGTCAAATTTGTGTAAATTTGTAAAACCCTCTTTCTTATTTTTCATTTCAACAAATTGATTTGGACCATTTTAGATAATTAATTTTTAGTTTATAGGATTCTTTTCAATTGAGATGACTGTACTTGAATTCAAACTAAAAAAAATCTTTTATATATATAAGCTTATAATTGTTTAAAATAAATTAAATGAAATAATTTATAAAAAAGTTGAATTATAAAAATTAATTTCAATTTATAAAATAAGTTAAATTTATTTTTCTTTCTTGATTTATCTTATTATATATGCTCTGGAAGTTCTTTGAAAAGATTAATCTAAACTGACTCTAAAACTCATACTTATTATTGTATGTCAACTATTGTATCTTGGTCATAGAATTTAGTAATCAACTATTTGATTATATGTGGACTAATGTTAAATTTAGTTAATTTTTTATCAAATATCATTAGTATAAATTAATATGATAATAAATTTTAAGAAGATTCGTATATAAATCTACATCCCTTCAATATCATACATTAATAAATTTCTAAAATTTTAAATATAACTAAAACAATTTAATAAAATATAAATATTTTGTTGTTTATTCCTTTCTTGAAATATAAATCCAAGTGAAATTAATTAGGTAGTAATATGAATCTATCATTGAATGTATTTATTTATTATATAATTTTAGTATAATAAACTCATAAATGTAAGCAAAGACTCGAACTTGAGACTACTGATTAAATTAGAACAATTTTTTATCCACCTGCTCGGTGATGTAAGTGACCTGTATTGAACTTTATTTAATTAGTCAATGCAATAAATACTGCTTAAGTATTAAAAATAATAAATACTATCATACTTATTAATATATGTGTGTAATTAATTTTCTCTTTAAATTAATTTAAAAATTTATACATATTTTAGTGATATATAATATTTTTTAGGCGATTAAACTTATATTCATGGATTAAAAAAATTCACTCTTTAAATAGATAAATTATTAATTATGAATTAATTAATATCTCTCTAAATTAATAAAAAAAGACAATCATATTTAATGTTGCAGTTTATAATTTGTTTTATTTAATTATATTAAAAGCCTAAATTAATTTATATTAAAAGTTTGAAATTATTTGTTATTAAAGTATAAAAATTGTTACCCAAAAAAAGTATAAAAATGATTATTTTAAATGATGTTTAATTAAACATTATAAAACATAATAATTGTGATAATTAATTATAAAAAATTTCGCCTATAACCCCGGTGAAACTTTATCAAACCTTTTTTTTTTTTTCTTTCTTCAACTTTATTAACTCAATCACACATTTTATTGGGTTATTGGGCTGATTTTGATGCACCTATAATTTTTTTTATAAATCATATATATGGAAGTTAATTATGTTTGAGCTCGAAATATTAACACATCATGATGGAATTAGTTCTATCTCCCAATAGAAATTTTTTCATTCACAACTGAAATCCAAAACCTTATCTTAAAAAAATGGAGTATATCACTTGAAGCACCATTATTGGTACCTAATTTTTTTAAACAAAAACCTAATTCTTGTTGTAGCATATGCGATAGCGATAGAAAACTGTATATCACGACCAAAATAAAACTGTATATAATCTTATCTTATGCTATTAAAAAAAACCGCTAGAAGGAGGGCTTGAACCTCCGACCTTGTGGTTAACAGCCACACGCTCTAACCAACTGAGCTATTCCAGCAGATGCTTATCTCATGCTTAAAAGCCTAAAAGATCGTAACATACAGCGTCTAGTCTTATTTACGTTGTTGTATGAAACATCTTGAAACTTTTGCTTAATTATTATTTATTAGCTGGGTTCTCCTTGATGTATGTGACGGGTTTCTTTGAATAAATTGTGCCAATATCATTACTCGTTGAAATAACCATTAAACACCCTACTTCTACTAGTCACATTTCACAAGCGGAAACAAAATAACTCATAGAAATGGTACAGGTTCTATTATAATTATGAGAAAACATGGCCATAGTACTAAAGAAACATAGTAATTTGTTTAGAAAATACTTATATGTAAGAAATTTGGTGCTGTACCGAGTGAAGCAGTCAAATCCTCCTTGGTGCAATATTAACTAAGTTTGTTTTGGGGACCCAACCTGTGAAGCTCTCAACTTCCATTCAGAAATGAAGAAACATCAAATGCAGTTGCTTTATTTACCACTTACTAGAATCAGATGTATGGCTTCTGTAAATTCAGGTACATATATAAAAGATGAATGTTTTTTATTTGTTAACAAAGTTGTGATGTGACAATATGGTGGTAAACAAATCTAAACATACTTAGTGCCCGAGTTTGGCTATTAATTGAACTGCCTTGCAAGAGTTAAATTCATAGATGAGAGAGCAAGCATGCAAGCCTGTTGCTCAGGAAGTCAGGACTAGGATTTTGACAGAGATGAATTGTTGTTAACATAATTGATGAACTGTTAAATTCATAGGTGCAATAGAACATACCCAGCTATGCAATAAACTACAAAAGGATCACAAAATAATCCTATAAGGAGCGGACAAGGTTACAAATTTGCACTTCTGTGTATTACAATAAAGGAAAAGCTAAGATATAAAACAAGCACTGACCAATTAGGTAGAAGAAACATCATCTACAATTACATTAACTGTCGTACTTTTCTGCAACTGTTAAAATACATTGCAATTTCTGGATTCATGAAATTATAGTAATCTCAAAAAAATAGATTCCCCACATGCTATTCTCTGCCTCACCTCTTTCCCATACAAGTTTTGCTGTTTTACAATACTTGAACCAGAATAGATATTACTCAAAGAACTTTTAGGGTGTGTTTGTGAGTTTAAAGAGGGAAAGGAAAGGATTGGAAGGAGAAGGGAGGGTGAGAAGAGGAGGGAAAGACTTTGTAAAATACTTAAACTCACAAACACAAGGGGGAAGGGCTTCCAATAAACCCTTCTCTTCCCTCCCTTTCCCTTCAAAATTCAACTCACAAACATACCCTTAGACTTCAACTGTAGGCTGTTAATCTTTTCAATTTCAAGTAAACCAGAACAAGGGAGGAACTTATCTACAATCACTAGAGGTTTCATCATTTTAGCTTTTGCCCGGATGATTAAACAGGCTAATAGGTTAAGGAATGAATGAATGGTGTAAACATCCTAAATCAAGGCAGCTGCAAAGTGGTGTAGCAATGAACAAAAGCATATCTTGCAGCAAGGAGGTGTAGCAAGTCAGCCTGAGTCTAAGCACCTTCTTCAAGCAGTCACGTCAACAATTCTCCTGATCTAAGCAGCGCTGGCGGTTTTTCACTGAAGGCATAATATAGCATGAGTTAATAATGTTGTTACATCTTCACATATTTAAAAATATACCATATCATGCACTATTTCAAAAGCTTAGGTTGCTGTAGAGACACATGAATAGAAATAAAAATTTACCTGGGCTTCTAAAATTTTTATGCATTTTGTAACAGATTTCATTGCAGTCAGACAATCAGGGCCTGCAAAGAGAAAGCTTCTCAGTAAGTTTGTGGTTGAGGTCAAAATTATGAAGATAGACTATGAGTTTCATTACCTTGTATATTCATGTCTTTCTCAGATAAAGCTTCTGGTGTAGTTGATGATAATTCTGATATAACTTGATTAGCCTTGCATTCATGAGAAGGCCTGTTTAAATAAAGACAAAATAATATCAGATAGAAGCATTGGCTTAATAATAAGGGAATTGCCGCATTAGACAGAAACAATACCCTGAAGCATTATCCTTTGAATGACTTGATGTTGGGCGGCAAGGAAAATCAATGCCTTCGTAAGGGATTTCTAGATCATTTAACATTTCAGTGAATGAGAATTCAATTCCCAAAGCATCTAAGTCAGGAAAATCAATATCAAATAAGTCAACTTCCTTGTCAGACTCAGAGGTAGAAACCTCATTAGGCAATGATTTGTCCGAGACTCTCAGGCATTATCAGACGGCATCAAAGTCCAACCTGCTTCTAACATGATCCCTCTACTACCCTTGTCCGAACTGTCTCTAACAGGAGAAATGCAATGACTACTCTCAATATATGCCATCTTTTTTGCAGGGCTAACCATAACTCTCTTCGTTGAAATTACAGTATAACTAGCAGGTGTGTACCCTCCTCATTGCAAGTTGCAACCGATGAAATCTCAGGAGGGGTTATATTTGTATCACTGTTACATGAATTTGTTCTGGGAGGTGTCTTTGGAACTGGTGAGTTAGTCGGTATAGAAAGTGAAGGCTGATTAATAAGAATTTAGCAACCACTGGGCTCCTTGAACTTGTGGTCCATGAGTATTTGTAGTTTCCAGCTGATGATTGAGTAAGCGCAGAAGAGGACTGAGAAATTATTTTGATTATTGGCAGCAGCATCATTGATTTTGGGCAGTGTGTTTTGACCTGACAATGTGGATAGAGCAAGAAATGTAATTGATGACTTTATGAAAGAAGATTAGCTAATTTAGCTTATATACTTATCAGATTGCATAAGCTAGAAAACAATTATACCTTGGACAGGAATATTCCTACTGGATGATCTACCACGAGATTTCTTTGCAACTGAAGGGCATTCCATTGCTTTAGTATCTCTTCTTTTTCTGTCAGATACACTCATAGTGGGGTGTGACAAGTTTCCAGTCTCTACATTGGTGTTGACAGACTGAGGCAGCGAGTGTATATTCGATGTGTTTTGTGCTAGAAGGAGTAGCAAGTAGTGGTAGCTAGCAACACCTAACAAGAAAGCAGCCAAGACCACAACCAAACAATGTCGATATATAATTCAAACAAGCTAAAAAGCTGGAGGCCAAGAAACCCTTCAATTCAATTGAAACTTTGTCCTAAATTATGGTTTTAGTACATCAAGATCTATTCTAAAAGTAACCCCGAGTTGATAACCAATGTTAGCTTAAACTTTCAAATAAAGCAACAACGACTCTGAGAAGGAAACATAATTAGCTGATTACAGTCCAACCAACTCTACTAGAGTTCTACAGTCTATATTTCACCCATATTCACGACATAATATGTTGTAAATTGCAGTCTGGAATGGAGCCCAATTTATATGAAATCGCAAAGCAATTCCTGCATAAGTTTAGTTATCGCTAGACCCAATCAATTCAAAGATCAAAATAATTTCACCAATATTTTGTTGTCCTTTTTTAATTGTATTTAAATATCTTGAAGTCTAATTGATTATGCACATAAACACTGTGCTCGTACAAGAACTACCCTGTCAATCACAATGCATCCACTATTTAAGTGATAACAACCACAGTTTAAAACAAACATAACTGACACCAATGGAGACAATAACATTCAATAATCACCAAGATTCAACTCCTCACTGATCAGGGAAAAAAATGTGGTACCTGGAGGAGTTTCTGTTATCAAGTTTCGGTTGAGGAACAACCACAGAGTTTTGTGTTCATCACAGGAACAGTGGGTGCAGGGAGGCTTCGACTAGCATTGTAAAGTGTTCATGACATTCTGCCTGCCTTGCAGCAGCATCTGAACCCGGTTTTTCTCTGCTCCAATAGGGCCCTTTCCTGATCCATCATCACCTTCTGCTCCTTCAAGGATATATACTCATCCAACACTCTCACTCAAGCTCAACAAACTCTTTGGCACCTGAAAATTTCAAATGAAATGAAAATAAATAAAAATCCAAAATTTGCCACCGGAGAAAACAACACCACATAAGGAGATTGATGAAAGACGGAAATAACCCAAAAGGGGTTGCAAAAGAAGCAAACTGGGACGGCACAAAACCTCATTGATTGGAGAATTTGCGATGAGAGAGGAAGCTTCGTTTCTGAAGGTGGAGCGCGTTTGGGAGAAGTTGTTGTCGCAGAGGTACCTGTCGACAATGAAGGCGATCTGGATTGGGGGTGACCTTGCCCCCTTTCCGAAGGAATTCTGGTTTTTCTGGGTTTAGTTTGCTTCCCCATTGTCGTCTATGCAGTTGTCAACAACGAAGAAGAAGAAGAAGAAGTGTGTGATGATAATATGAGAGTTGAGTTTTCAGTGAGGTATTTAGGGATCGAAAATAAAAAATGGAGGGGAAATGAATGAGTGTGACTGTGTGAGTGCTTCAAAACGCGGGAGGTGTTTTCTTTCAATTTATTGGCCGTTTTGGCGGTAAACGGCAAAACAAGAACGTTACTTACCGCGGACTCACCCTCAATTGATGGGTAAGAAAACGAGGAAATGTGCCAAAAAAAGAAGAATGAAAATCCGGAATATATGGGAATAACTTAAGTACCCAAAAAATTGACAATTGTTTCATTTATCTTTTATACCGTAAATATTATATATGAGAAATTCTCTATAGGTAAAGAAATCAATCTCCCATCAATTTAGAAAAAAACTTTAAATAGAAAAAAATTACACTTGACTGTAAAATTGGGATTTGGATTCTCTATTACTTTTTTTATTCTCTCTAGCAGAAATTTAGCTATGGAATATTTGCGAAATCACTAGATAATTAAATTTGTAGTTGATTCCTAACTATTTTGTAGCTATAAAGTCCGCTATACACATAAGATGTAACATCCCAAAAATTAAGGTCCAGAAAACATAGTGGAAGTCTAGACTGTGAATCCGGCAAAGAGAAAGAAGAAAGTTAAAAGTAGGATGAAAATTTGGGGGGTTTGAGTGTGAATAAGTAAGGATTAGGAAATATATTAAGAACCATGAGTTTTAAGAGATTTTAGAAGAGGAACCAAGTGTTAAGTCAAACAACTGTAGACCGGACTTAGAAGAAAGCACACCTTGAGACAAAGAGAATGTGTAAGGTATAAAAATGAGGGGAAGAGGTTTTAGATGAAGAGGAAACTAAGTCGGAGAGGTATGTTGTCAGAAGGAATAGGAAAATGTAGGTGGAACTAAGTAGAGAGTGGTTAGAAGTGAGAATCAGGATTTCAAGTTCTGATGCTCTCGCTCAACGAGAAGGGCTCGCTTGAGCGAGCATGTCAATAAAGATGAGGAAATTAATATGGTTTTCTTGCTCAAGCGAGAAACATGGGAGCAAGGGAGTGCTCTCTTTGAAGAATTTCGCTCAAGCGAGGATGGGTCTCGCTCAAGCGAGGGATACGAATCTAGAATTCCCTCAGCATTCTCTCTCAAGCGAGAAGGGCTCGCTTTGAGCGCAGAATGCGCATGCCTGTTTTTAAAAACACTAAGTTAGGGTTTTCTTTTCTCATTCTTACTTCGTTCCTTTTATTCTAGAGATAAAGCGCAATAGAACTTGGAGGAAAAAGATGTAGCCAAGGATCTCCACCCTCAATCTTCCCCAACTCGTTTTCCCTTCTCCTAGAGTTTTCTGGAGGTGCGTATGCTCAGACACCTCCAAACATTAATGCTTGAATCTCTTACATGAGTCCTACCTCTTCTGCTTCCCATTCTCTTAGTCTTGTATGTGTATGTGGGTTGATGCTCCCTATGATGTGCATTGTATGAGGTTGTGATTAGGAGTATGAAATATGGGTATTGTATGCTTAGGGTTTCACTGTCTCTTGTTACTGCCTGGTACACTCATGAACCATATATGAATATTGATGATTGTGGGATTTTATCATGGGGTTCGCATGTTAAGGTATTATTATTATTGCTATAATAATGTTTTGATCAATCATGAGGTATGTGCTATTTGTTATGTGTGAGCAATTGCATCAAGGCCTTTGGCCCCAGTTAATTGGAAAATGAGTTTGAGCTCTGGCTCCAAGAAAAAATGAGTTTGAGCTTCAGCTCCTAGAAAAAAATGAGTTTGGCTTCGGCCTAGAAAAATGACTTCGACCCCAAATTTTGGCTTCGTCCCGAGATTCTCCTTCGGCCCCAGTTTTGGCTTTGGCCTCATATCACCTTAATTAATCAAGATTGGACATCGGTCCCCATAGTAAAACTTGGACTTCAGTCCCTAGAGTAATGGTAGGAATAGTTCCTAAGAAAGACGTTTCTCGTAGTCTGAGGTCAGGTCTAACCCTAGAATTAGTGAAAAGACTCCGTCTGCCAAGCAATGTAGATCATGCATAGCATATCTAATTTGAGTTTGGCATTAGAATCGTGTTAAATTGAGTAGAGTTATGATGATATGATGAATTTTGATTAAACTAATTTATGTATGATTTGTCGAACTATATGTGCATCTCATATGTATGACCTCCCTACACTACTTGCATGCATAGTTATGCTCAATGAGGCACTAGTGTCACCCCTTGTTTTTGTGGGATACATTTTAGATCTGCAGGATTGTTAGGCGAATGCTTTGACGAAGATTTGAGACTCATGGAGTGGATCACCCCGTCCCTAGCTGTAGTTGTATCCCGTGAAGAAAACTGATGTATTTGAGTTATGTATTATGTTGAGTTAGGTTAGAAATTATGTATCTATGAATGATGTGTATCTGCAGCCATAGAGTGACTCAGTGACAATTGCTATTCATGTGATTTATGGTATTTAATGGTTGTTTGGACTTATGTAATCGTTGGAGTTACTTAAGCATTCGATAAATGTGTATGTAAAGATATCGGCAATGACACGGAATAATTTCAGGAAATTGGTACACAGAGTCTCCAACGGACATTGTTCTTGAATCTAGAAATTAGGACGTCACATAAGACAACAAAGAGAATCTTTTAAACATAAAATGAATTAAAAAACTTATCTTTTTATTTCATTATTCACTTGTATTTATTAAAGCAAAATGCTAATGTTATAAGAAATTTGAAGCATGACATAATATTCAGAGGAATGTTATTCCTAGGTAATATTTATAAAGGTGTTTGATAAATAGTCATAATTTAAAAAATTGTTTAATTTTAAATAAAAAATGATAACATAAATTGGAAGTGGAAGTTATAATTAAAATAACTTCATATTTCAATTGAATATAAGATACACACCCTTTATAATGGGAATAAAAATATAAAAATATGAGGAAATTAGTTTCCTTGTAACCAATATCTAGGAATGTTTTTTCAAAACTCATAATAACACATGGAAATGTTATACTCTCAACACTTTTCTTGAGAATGTTTTTATAAACCTTGAAACAAAGGGTGCTAAAAAAGAAACACAAATGGACATGTGGTTAGATATTTTTTGTTACAGTTTTTTTAAGGTTCACGTGGTTATATATTTAAAAAGTAATAAAACACATTAAAGTTTAATGGACAATTTTATATGAATTAATATTAGCTTGTTTGTCTTTTACTTAAATATAATAAAAAGTTTTTTCATTTATCCGAATATAGTTTTGAATTTTTTTAAGACTCGATTTTTATTGTGCAAATGGTTTTACATGTTTGGAGACATTGTTGATTTGGGACTATAAATTCATGAAGAGATAAACTCATTTCAAATAATTAATTTAAAATATGAAAATGGGTATTTCTCCCTTCTTCTCTCGTCCTTGCTGTGCCCGACGCGGGCTTGATCAGGTCCGGGAATGGTGCATGGGTAGTTGGATTCCATGGATCAATTTCAGTGGCTGAGCACTTTTCACAAATATGCAACTACAGTCATTACAATAAAGGAGCCACTGGATGTTGTATAACTATCAATCATACCCTTCACTGAAGGGAACAAATGTGTTGTGTCCTTGTTACGCTCGATGTGTTGTTGTCCTTGTTACGCTCGATGTGAATTTGGATTCTCCGGCAATGGTGCTTCCAGATCCCCTCATAGTCTTCTCCCTCCTCGACCCAATGATGCCAGAGGGTGACTTTTATTGATTTCAATTCCTGATGATTTTAATTATCAATCATGATTTTTCCATACTCAAATTTCATATACTCCATTATAAATTCATTTTTTCTTTCATTTCCCCTCTCTTTATGGTGGTGTCTTGGGTGAGTCATAAATTTAGTGTATCACCGGTGGTGCACAATGTAACGCCCCCGAGCCGCCTTGCAGGAGTGATGAGGGTCCCCACAAACCAACACGAGTCTTTCCAGTATGCGTTGTCCTCACTTGCACACTTCGGGAAACTTCCCCAGAAGGTCACCCATCCCACGAATTGCTCCAAGCACAACACAATTAACTATGGAGTTCTTATGTTATGGGCTTCGAAATAAGAAGATGCACCTTGTGGTATAGTTCTACATACAATTTCCTTTAAGCTATCCCCCACTGTACAGTCTTCATACTGCCACAACCTCTGGATCCCTCTCATTCGGGGTGTGGGCTCGGTTCATCCATGTGTGCTTAGAAGCCTGCAGGAGCCCGCTCCTTGTCCGTGCCTCTTTGCACTGGCGATCACTCCCCCCCGCCCTCAATCAGCCTCCACCTCTCACATGCCCACCAGCTTCCGCCTGGTTCGTCCCCAAAACAAACACCGTACTAGGAGAGGCTTGACTCTGATACCATTTGTAACGCCCCCCGAGCCGCTTGCTAGGAGTGATGAGGGTCCCCAAAACCAAACACGAGTCTTTCCAGTATGTGTTGTCCTCACTTGCACACTTTCGGGAAACTTCCCAGAAGGTCACCCATCTCAGAATTTCTCCAAGCCAAGCTCGCTTAACTATGGAGTTCTTATGTTTATGGGCTTCCGAAAAGAAGATGCCACCTTGTTGGTATAGTTCTCCACAACAATTTCCTTTAAGCTATCCTCAACTGTACAGTCCCATACCTGCACAGCCTCTGGATCCCTCTCATTCGGGGTTGAGGGCTCGGTTCATCCATGTGTGCTTAGAAGCCTTCCAGGAGCTGCTCCTATGTCCGTGCCTCTTTGCACCGACGATCACTCCCCGCCTTCATCAGCCTCCGACTCTCACACACAACTTTATAACCGTTAGATTTAAGTTAAATTAAATAGGAAGGCTGGAGATGCATTACCGGATACCTGGAGATGCCAATAGTACTTTAACCACTTAAAAGTTTTTAAAATTGTGTATGGTCCTGATACTTTAAGGATCTCGTGTTACAAAAGACTTCAAATGTAATGAACAACTTGACCCTCTAGAGCATCATGACGTCGGTCTGAGACATTCACCTCAACTAAAACTAGGCCATAAACCTCCTTATTGAATTCATGGAGATGTTCCTAGACCCATTTATAAGCTTTAAAATATTTTTCAGCCCCAGATCTTTGCAATACATGCAAACAGTTGTTACTTTTATTATCCATTTCCTTCATCCTCTCTTTACACCGCATCAAGGATGATTTTTTAAGCTCTATTTCATTTCTGTATGTGACTTATCCTATCTCGCTTGATAAGCACGAGAATAAACTCCCCCAATTCATATTTGAGTCTTAGAATCTCATCAATGGCAGCTTCACAAGAGTGTAGACTCTAAGTTATGTTCAGCAGCAGCAAGAACACAAATTCCAAGCAGAAAAGAAACATAGTAGACAATGACTTATAACTTCCACCGCTGGCTTGCCGCACACAGCCACAGGTCTCTGGTCGTCCCCTCCTCCGCCTAGGTCGTCTCCCTTCTCCGCCGCAGGAGCCACCCGCCCTCCGCTTGTCTGTCCCGCCGGCCACCGTTGTGTGGCCGTCTCCTTTCTCCGCCGCAGGAGCCACCCCAGACGGACCGTCGTCTACGCAGTCGCGCGCCGCCCCCCAATTCGCGGTCGTACAATAGCATCAACGTTCTTCTCTTCCGCCTCCACCGTGCTACGCCGCGCCGCGATCTCATCGTCGTGGCCACCAGAGAAATCAATGTTCAAGATCTGGCCTGGAAGAGAGGAGGGACGAGGGAGAGAAGCGAAAGGAAAAAATGGTGGATGGAAGGGAGGAGGAGGGAGGAGAGATGAGGGATCTAACCGGAAAATGGAAAAAAGGGAGGAGGGAGCGAACCGGGAAAAAATGGAGGAGGGACCCAGCTCCGGGTATCTAAAATCAAATGCACAGGGGACAATAGTTAAGGGTTTCTCGAAGACTCAATGTGCAAATTTTAGAATTATTTCTGACTTTTTTTATTTAGTATTTTATTGACTTAACTGGCTACTTAACCCACAGCTACAGGTAAATTCTTTTGCATCACCGGTGGTGCACAATATTAGTGACTTATTGTAGCAGCCACCCTCTTTTATTTCTTTTATCTTTTTATTTCACTTTCAAACATGTAATACTTCAAGGTTGACCAAAAAAAAGTTAATGTAAGAAAACAAGAATTTTAGATTTGTTTACTTTTAGAAAATATTTCATATTTTTTATTATTTAGTTTTAATTATAGAAAACATTAACTTATTTTTCATTTTATTTAATGTTTTAAACTTTTGTACCAGAAGTAAATAATTTAATATAAAATTATTTTCAATGTTTTTTATACAAAATTTGAAGTATTATTTCTATAATTAAAATTAAAAATAAGAAATTAAAGCCGAAAACTTTTCTGAAAACTAACGCTTAACCAACAGAAATATCAAATAGTATATGTTTATGTCCAGAGTTCCTATTGGTTCGGCTAAGTAATTAAAAAAGAAAGAGAAGAAGAAGAAACATCAGCACTCACTCAGGAGAAGGGTCCTCTTTAATCATTATCCTTTGGCTTGGAGGCACAACTCAACATGAAAGGGGTCCTTCAGCTTCACCTATGGAATCGAATCCACCACTCTTCCACTCTCTCTCTCACCCTCCCTCCCTCCTCTCCTTCACACTCCATCAAAAGACACCCTTCAAGCTCTCAATCTCCGCCACCGTGGAGGAATCCACCGAAACCGAAGAAACTCACTGCCAGAGAGAGAAGGCGCCTTAGAAACGAGAGAAGACTGAGACAAGAGCACCACCAACTGGAGGGAAGAGGTGGAAGAGCGGTTCATCAAGAAGAAGCCCAAAAAGGAGAAAAAGTCATGGACCCGAGGACCTCAACACGACTTACCTCGCCAAATTGGGTCCTCAATGGTGGGTCGTTCGCGTCTCCCGGGTTCAAGGGTCAGTACACTGCCGAAGTGCTCGCTCGCTCTCTCGCTAGGAACTTCCCCCAACATGGATTTTAAGGTTATTCTTCTTTCATCTTCACACTTTGAAAATATCTTTTCTGGCTTCTCAATTTTAGTTACCAAATATGCATATGAATTGCACTTTAGGTGAATAACAATAACAATAACAATTAGTTTAGCTTTGGGTTCCTTCTTATGCAAATTGTTTTAGGATCCTTTTTGTTTACAATTGAGTGGAATTGCTTTTGATAGATTTAGAATCAGTGGCAGGAAATAAACGATGAATGATTTAGAATCAATTTCATAATTGATTCTCACTGTTAAACCAAACATGCACTTAGGAGATAGGGTTTTAGAGGGAAAAGGAAAGAGAGGATTTTTTTTATATTATTTCAAGTAAATATTTCATAATGAAAAGAATAAAATCACATATTACTATGAACACTAGATAACCCTTTTAATTCAAAAATGAAAAGTTTACCATCTCCTTTTAAAGAGTGGCTGTGTTTAATTGGAATTTGGAGCTTGTTGTAGCTAGTAACCACACCAGCTGAGGGGATGAAGAAACAAAATAAAACTGATGGATGAATGAGAAATCAGAAATGTCATTAATATAATGTTTGTTTTTTGTTTGTTTATTGAGGTGGTAGTGTTTTTGGTTTTAGGTATATGCTCCAGCTGTCCATGAGAAAAGGATATTGAAGAATGGTTCCCACTCCGTTAAACCAAAGCCTCTGTTCCCGGGTTGTATTTTTTTTGAGATGTGTAATGGACAAACAACTGCATGACTTCGTAAGAGAGTATGATGGTGTTGGAGGCTTTATTGGTTCAAAGGTTGGAAATACGTAAGCATCTGCTGCTTGTGTTTATTGTCTGAGAAATGCTAATGATTTCCTTAACAGCATTTGGATAAGGAATTAAAATTTAGAAATAGAAAGTTTATATGAATATATAGTGCTACCAATACATAAATGTTGTATTTTTCAATAATGCTTTTCTATTTATTGATTAGGTCACTAGTTGGAAGGACCCTCAATGTATTGCCAATTTTTGGAAGTTATGTCTTTTGCCATTTAGAATTGGATTTGGACAAACGATAGATCAAGTTCAAATCAAACCATGACATGTGCATAGTTTTTTAAAATTCAGCAACATATTTTTAATGAAAGCTATTTAAAGTTGCAAAAGTATCCACATATCATTATATGATTTGAGAACTTGATGACAAGGATATAAGGAATTTGATCCAGTGTTGTCTTTTAGAACTTGTTGCCTGTTTGCTGTAAATCTTTTATGGCAGTTGGTTCTTGTCCAAAGCAAGATGTGTAAAGGTAGTTGAGAAGTTGAATATATGTCTTTAATTGATTGATTATAATAAAGAGATCTGACCACTATCTTAAAAAATTTCAATCTTGTTTCCCTTGGTCTACCTGACAATAGATTAATAATTGATTGAAGTATATTTTTCTTGAAGTTATACTTTGTACTGAATAGAAAGTTTTATAGGTATACTTTCTTTGAGGACTGAGGAATTGTTTCAAACAGGGGTACCTTATTAAGTTATCATGAATTGAGTTACTACTTCTAACCTTATTTTCCAAGATTCCAAATGGGGTGATGTCTTTTAGCTTTCATATACTTGTAACTATTGATCTCAGATATTTAAAACATCGTATATCTTGTGCTTTCTAATGTATATTTTTCTCCATTCAACCTAACTGGAAGCTCCCAATTGTTTTTATCATTTTCAGAAAGAGACAGATTAAACAAACCAAGGCCAGTATCTGATGATGATATGGAAGCAATCTTCAGACAGGCAAAGAAGAACAAGAAAAAGCTGACAAGCATTTGAGGAACAAGAAAAAGAATGCTGTCCCTAAACTCTGCAGTTCCCATTATAGAATTAGAACCAGATGTTTCAAATGCTATTGTCGATTCTAAGCCTAAAGGGGATCTAGAAAGACTTCTAACCAGCTCACAGCCACAGATGCTGCACCTGCTAAAATAAGTTATAACCTTTTTGTTCCGGTGTTCCACTGTAAGAATTGTATCTGGAACATTTTCAGGGTTTGCAGCACCCTCAAGAAGTGAATCGCAAAAACCAAAACTGGTGAGCTGCTTCCTTAACAATAATAAATCAACATTGATATAAAGATTTTTGTTCAAGAAATAATGATATACACAAGTGTATGTGGTGAAAATTAAAATTCTGTGAAGGATGAAAGTATTGACATTAATATGAAATTGATGGATCAAGTAATGACATAAAGTATTTTTTCTCTTTCCTTCTTGACATTAACTCAATTTACCTTCTTTCATGCAGGCTACTGTGCTAGTTACTCTATTTGGGAAAGAGAACTAGCTAGACTTAGATGTTAGTGAGATTTCTCTAGAGGACTAACTGATGCCTATAGATCCCTCCTCCTGATGGTAGTTTCACATTTTCCACTGTACTCATTGCACACTTGTACGTACATAACTTAAGACAGTGAAATTGAAAAAAAGAACTTTGAAGAGTTGCACACAGCATGCTTTTTTCGTTTTTTCCCATTGTGGATGAGGCCAGAATTGTAAAGAAAATTAAGTGCATTCCTACCTAGTGCATACTTGTGTATTGTGAGTCATGGGAAGTTAAGGAATTACTCTCTGTAGATTTGTGGGACATGGGTGGGAAGCTGTTTGCTGGTGCTTAAACTCCAGAATTGAATATGCTGAAGGCCTAGAATTTGAAGGGTTTTGTGGCATCATGTTTTTTCTAATGCACCTTTCATGACTGAATCCCTCCATACCTCTGGCTCCATAAAAGGGATGATATTTTGATGTGAACTAGGTGGTGATTAAGAATCGTGAGTTGGATTTGCTGCCACTTCAATTAAAAACCAATTTGGATGATGTGGCAGAATTTTCTCTTATCCCTTGTCTACAAGCTACTTGAATTGTTTCTGAAATAAACCCTTCTTCCAAATTCTGAGATTCAGGAACATTTCCTTCCAACCAATCTTGCGTCATCAATTTAAAATAAAAATAAATTAAATATAAACACTTGGAGTGCACTGTGCACTAGTGCACTGGGAAAAGTTGTCAAACACAATTTTTTTTTGGTCGAAAACACAATTTTTAATTAGAACGAGAAGACTATCACACTCTCTTACATTGAAGACTTGAGCAAGGCCCATTGTCAAATTTCAACATGGTGTTAAAGCCCACGACTTATAATGCCCTTGAGACTAAAACTTGAAGCAGGTCAACAACCTAGATAAACTAAAGTGCTATTAGGGGTGGTTGTAAGTCGTTTTTGGTTTTTTTAAAAATGAAAATCAAGTTTTATAATTATAAATTAAAAATATATTTTTTTTTTATAGTTTTGAAAAAATGAATGAATTTTTTTAAAATAGTTATAATCTCCAACTTATAACCCTGTATATATCAAAATGTTTTATTTAAAAACCAAAACTTAAAAAACTAGTAACCACATCTAGTCCAATTGGCCTTGAGCAAATGTTAGAAATAAAGTTCCAATGTCACATTGATTAAAAAAATAAAGAAGTAAATATAAAAAGTTGAGAAAGTGCACTGTTATTGATATTAGGCTTTTCAAACAAAATTGTTTGGTTATTTTCTGAAATCAGTGTATGAAAATTAAAAGCATGTTTGAATGTCTTCTCGTTTAATTTTTTTTTTAGAAATATTTACAAATAAAAACTATTTTTAAAAAATCTTTGATGAGTTTTATTTTAAAAATAAGTTTTGAAAATTTGAGGAAATTTTATCAATCGTGCCCGCAATAGCGCGATAGTGGCCAATAGATCGTAAAGACTGGTCATGGCAGTGGTGATGATAAATAGACGTAAATATAATTTTGGTCTCTACCTTTTTCATGTTTTTTGTTTTAGTTAAGAGCAACTTTTTTTTATTGTGTTTTCTATCCCTATTCTTCTAAACGTATGTTATTTTTTTCAACGGAGTATGTATCTGTTCAGGACCTCGGTCAGATTGAGATTAGCTAAATCACCGACATCTTCGCACCCCAATTACCTTTGAATTCGGGGTAAATATCGTAACCGACCACATGAGTCGACTTCCGTTACAACACGTGTTGAACAATCTCTCATTGATTCACATGAAGAGCGGATCCTAACGTTATAACTGCCCTAACAAACTTTCGTACTGAAATCGACTATAAATGTTGGTCGCTTGACAGGTATGTAGTTAACTGATATCATAATCCGAAACCCCTGATACTTTGTTGACTTGAGCGATGGATTCCCTTTTGTAGGCGCACTAACGTGGACAGTCATCCTCCGTCGTCATCAAACCCTTCTTTCGTTATGCTGTAGCGTCACTCGAAGGGTACCACTCGTCACAATACTTTGTCTGTATTATCACTATATTACTGCCTTGTTTTTTTTTTGTCAATATATTATTGTCGTATAACTTCAGGGTCTGTTTGATTTAGATTTTCAATAGTGCAAAATCAATTCCTAATAATTGATTTTAAATCGCTTCCGTCTAAAATATTTGTAGTGTACCTCATTAATTTTTAATTATTAATTATGTAATTTTATCAACATTATCCAAGGGTTAGAGAACAACTTTGTTAAAGACCAACCGAATAAGAAAACAAGTTTGAATCTTTAAAAACCAAAAATTACTTTAAAAGAAGTAATCAAACAGCTTCCAGATTTTTGTAGTAGAACTACTAAAATAGGTTCCAGATTTGCTTATGTAGGTTTGGGATATTGGAAAGTTTAACTACTACCTTTTTCTGAATGATTGCACCGTTTTCAGTTTGCCCTCTTTCTTTGAATGAAAAAATATATTTTAAATTTAATTCAATAATTACAATTTTTAAAGTGATTTTTTATTAAAATTGTCTAAACAATATAAATCTTCCAAAACCATTTTTGAATAAAAATATCTACTATAATTTACTTAATTAAACTCACATTTAATTAAAATAATTGTAAAACACTCGAACACTTAATTTTTTAGAGCAAAATTAATAATATGAAACAAGGGTAATTATAGGGTGGACCCTTTTAGTTTTGGGTCCACCATAGACCATTAATTATTTTAACTATAAAAAGTAATTTAATTTTATAATAATATTATTAATCTTTTTAATATTAAATTTATACTATTTATGGTAAAAACTGAAAGGATCCAACCTATAATTACCCTATCAAACAATAGGTAGCAATTACAAAGCATTGCGAAAGCGAAATAACGGAAGAAAAGGGGAAGGTGAGACCAATCTCTTGGCAAGCCAACCTGTGTGTGGTTGTGACCTTTCAGGCTTTTTGCAATCACAGACAAAGGCACAAAGGATAAGAAGATACCAAAGCCAAACAGGTAAGCCCCATTCTCCCACGTTTGAATTGAAAGATACCATATGACACCGATCGAGATAGGGAAATTATTCCCACTATATATTGGGATATACTTTCAACTTTAGAGGATAATGCTTATTCTATTTTCGATAATTTTCTTAGTTCTTTGGATCTATAAAGAGGGACAAAGTTAGGTAGTAATTATTTAACACCGTTATAACTTTCTCCTCATTTTCTCCCAAGACACATCTCCCACACCTTTCTCATGAAGGGCTAATCTCCAACAGCATAGCGCTATTTGGATTGAAATATAACATAAGAAAAAAAAATCATGAAAAAAGATCATGATACGAGTGTTCTAAAGATGTTCTAAAGATACAAGTTAAAAAAAAACAATAAATAAAAATTTTTCTATTAGAAATTTAGATAAGTATTGCATTTATATCATGCTATTCAAGAAGTATATATATGACTTTTATTTTAAATAAATCCTCATCTGATCATCCCTGAATTTTTCATTTCTCTTTTGAGTAGTTTTCAAACTAAATTATTTGTATAAATAATTCTCAAATTTTAATTATCTATCATGTTAATCCTCAAATTTTCATAGTTTCCCGTGATGTTTGCCACTGATAATTAAGGATTGATTTGACAGTTTTTACAAAAAATTAAATGACTATTTATACAATTAATTTGATTTGGAGACTAATAGGAGATAGTTGATATATGAAAGTTAGAGTTTCCTCCATTTTTATTAATTTTTTTTATTAAGATCACATGTAACCTTCACGCAAGGGAAACATCCATTTAGACCTTATAATTTGGACTACCCATGGCCAGCTCGGTCCGATGCAAGTTGCGGGTTTTATCGGATTTGGTTAAAAAAGTTTGGAAGTTATTCGAACTTTTAAAAATAAATACCCGGGGCCCTACGTTTTTGTGGGTATCACAGTTTTTTTTTTGCGAGTTTTGCAGGTTATTTGGCCTTTTACGGATTTTGCGAGTAGCGAGCTTCACCAGACTAGACGGGAGTTATTCGGGTTTTTAAATAAGTATCTGAGCCCTAAATTTTTGCCGACTTTGGCAAACGGGCCAAATCGGGCTAGTCCTTTTGGCGGATTTACATTTCATGATGAGCTAACTTTTTAGCGGGTTTTTATCATACACAATACTTAAATCCCAAAATTTACTTAAAATAATCAAATATGTACCACTTAAATTATTTGTTGATTAGTTTATTAAAACTTTAAAATAAAGAACTAATGTTTTAGTTTTAAGCGAAGGAAAAAAAAAAAAAAACTCCTAACTCAAAACACACTTACACTTGTCTCGTTCAAGAGAAGCAACAACGGGTGGTTATAATATATGATAAACGTGACTCTTGTTAACCACAAGGTGGTTCGGCTTCATCAGCAATTCGAATGAATATATATTTGGTTTATAGATGAGTAAAATTGATTTTAGAAATCAATAGCTAAAAATAAATAATACATATTTTATGAATACCTTGAATGAAAATGATTTAAAATAAATTATGCGAAATTTAAATTATTCAAAATTTAAAGCAAGCCGCACAAAGTCTTCCTACTACCTACATAGTACCTCGGGTTCCTAACTTTCACTTTTAATCGTTAGCTAAATGAGCTTTTCATTAAAACCTAGGTTTGCTTATTTATATAAAATCTTGAATATAAAAGATAAAAAATTTGAATATGCTGAAGAATCAAACTCTCCTAGAAGTATGAATATATGTAAAGGAATTTTACTTTGACCAGTTCAGGGCATTCATGGGAGGTTCAATCATAGGTTAACACTAATAGTATTTGGTTGAAGAGAAATCAAGGAACCGTAGAGGAGCATGATTATAAAAATCCCTCATTTAATTGGCTCATAAATTTAAAGGGGGAGAGAAGTAAAGAGAGGGGTTAAAAAATAAATTCCCTAAACTCTAAATTTAGTCTCTCTTCTAAACCTCTGTTTGTTTTACCGTTATAAACAATACAAAATTATGATTTCATAGAATTGATTTTAAATCACTTTGTTAACATGTTTTATAAAATCTTAATCATTCATTTCTAAAATCAATTTTACCCCTATTCAACTGTAAATCAAACAGACACTAAAGTTGGAGAATTTGATTGGAAGGAAAAATAATTTATATTTATAGATTGTGTTATAAATATTCTTTGTTGTTTTTTTCCTTTCAAAAATTCAAAATTGTTTTTACATAAATTATCTTTAAACAATCTTATATTACCAATGTTGCTCTGTGCTTCTTCATTAGTGCAAGTCTCATTTCTTTGGCTTCTTACATTAGTTCAAGTTATTAATCGATAGTAAAATATTTTTTATTTTCTCTCTTGTCCCATTAGAGTATTTATCATTTTATAATTTTTCATATTTTTTCCATAAAATCATACCAACAATTTTTTTCCAACCAAATAACCCTAAAAAATATTTAAATAGATCCCACAATCTATCACACACTCTATTATATTTTATTATTCATCTCAATTTCAATTTAATATATTTCTCTGTCAATTTTTAATAATAATTAAATATATACTAAGTTTTAGTTAAATAAAAATTTTCACATAAAAATTTAAATGCAAAAAATTTAATTATGTAGAAGAATATTAATTTAATATATTTCTTGTCTATTATTTATTTATATTGTGGCTTGTTAACCTATAGTTTCCTTAAATTCTTAATTATTAGAATGTTAATTTGTTATGAGTTGTGAAAAGTTTTTATTTTTAATAATGTTTTCAACAACTCCCAAACCCCGGCCCCCAGAAAAGTCATAATCTTCATTTGATTTCAACATTTCTTTTTTGGTTATTATTTTATTATATGTATTACTAAGAAAGTAAAAAAAAATATTATTTGATAGAGAGATGTAAACTGTTCAACGCGCACACTAAGTCACTAACTTAGGTCGGCCATAAATATTGCTAACATAAACATGCTAACCCAATATGACATGACATTAAACCAATATAGTGAACTTGTACACCTAGAATATGAATTGACCCAAAAACAGACATAAACACGTTAAACCGGTTGAATAACATGGGCGATCTAATAACCTGACCGGACCGGCCGGTCCAACTTGGACCGGGAACCGGACCACCAACCGGTCCGGTCAGGTTATTAGATCGCCCATGTTATTAAACCGGTTGAAACTCGGGTCTAGGCACACAGGTCAACACGGTTTTGACCGGCTTCTTTATTCTGCAGAATTTCAAAAAGCGGCACGAAGGAGAGTCGAACACGGATGAAGCACGTACAAATGGGACTACTTACCACTGTGCCACTTATTACTCTGATAACTATTATGCGTGATTACATATATATAACTATCTTGCTTGACATGATTCTATAGTGCAGCACTCGCCCTTCTCTTTTATACTTTTATTATACGACAAAACATTTTTAAAATTTTATATAATATAAAATATGTATTATAATTATTAATAAATTATGAATAAGTATTTTTATTAGTTTAATTATCAAAATGATTTTAAAAACATTCATTGTTGTCTTTAATTTTTTTATAAATCTCAAATTTTCAATATAAAATATAAAATTTTTAATACATACCGATTCATGCGGTTCAACCAATGACTCACCGATTCGACCAGTGACCCAGTGACTTAGTACCCTAACCGAGTCGACCACCGGTCCGAATTTAATAACACTGCGTAGGATTCATCCAGTTCACCAATCATACCAATTGGAAATTTCGATTAAATTGCAATTCAGTTACTAGGTACACTATAATTCATTCAATCATTTTAATTTAATATTCTTCCGGTCCTATTTATAAGACAATTCAGATAAAAATACATCTATTAAGAAAAAATAATTCATGCATTGATTTTCAAGAAATTACTCTACAAGATTACAAGTTTATCCCTATTTAAAATTAAATTTCACTACCATGATAATTGTGTCACTCTAAAACCTTTAATCGTCAACAATGGCAAATATGAGAAAAAAACAATAAATGCTTCTAAATTTGTATATTTTATCTTATAAATATAAGACTATTCTCGGAAAGAGACTTCGGTCGATCAGGAGACCTAGAACTTGAGCTTCTGATCAGATCTATCGCTTTGTTGAATCTGTGAACCTCATCTCCCATACGACCTAACTTCTTTTTATTTGTGGTCCCCTAAATGTCCTATCACGATCTCCTTTATCTGCCCTTTATTTTGGGTCTTTTCCATCCATGCTCTCATGTCCTTAACTGTCCCGTAGACCATCTGGGCTACTTGGTCGGCCCAACTCTAGGGAGTATATGTACAGCCCCACAAGCCTGAGCATTGTTAACTGTCTTGTAGACCATCTGGGCTACTTGGTCGGCCCAACTCTAGGGGAGTATACGTACAGCCCCACAAGCCTGAGCATTCTTAACTGTTCTGTAGACCATCCTACTATTTGGGCTACTCGGTTGGCCCAACTCAAGGAAAGTATAAGGATCGTGGAAAAGCTTTTAAATGTTGTCTTATAAATAAAACCGGAGGGAGATTTGATAATAATGCTAGAACAAACAAAGTCTTGTTTGGCCCTATGTCGAACCCGAGTGCATGTGCTCGCCTCTTTGCTTTCATTTGACATTTTATGCAAACACGTGTCAAGAGCATAACCCTGTTCGGTTTTAGGCCACATCTGAAATACTTGAAGACAGGAAAAAACAAAAGTCAAGTAATATCTTTTCTCTTTGTTTGAATGAGTATGGACACATCAAAGAGTTCAATTTTGATTTATTGTTCAGTGTAAAATTTTTATGTTATATTTTATAATCTAAAACTCTGAAGTAATTATTAGTTTGTTATAAAAAACTTATTTTTATATAATGAAAAAAAAAGTATATTGGGATTGTAGTTATAGTCCGTTTGGTTTACAGTTGAATAGAATTGATTCTAAAAATGAATGGTTAAGATGGATACTACACGCTTTATGAAGTATGTTGGACGAGAGTGATTTAAAATCAATTCTGCAAACCATGATTTTGTTCTGATAGAATTTAAAACAAACTGTCTAATAATCTCTCACAATTTAATGGCATTTTTTTTCCGGTTATATGCATGTGGAATTAATTGTTTTGGTTTAACTACATATATCTGCTACGAGAGGCAATCATGTTTAAAGCGGAAATTTTTTCCATCTAAAGACTCGAATCCGAGATCTTGCTTGAGGCGAATTAAGTATATACCACTTGAACTTACCCTGTGATAATTAATTTGATAACGAAATGGTAATTAAAATCTGTTTGTAAATTGTTTGTACCCAAGCTAATCCCTAAACCATGGTTAATCACACACAAGCAAAATCTTTGATGCTAATTTTTTTTTTTTAGCTTGAGAAATAAACTTATAAACATAGCGACCAAACACTTGAAGAATGGTACGTTATAGTATGACTCCGTGAGTGAAGCAATGTCAAAGTAACTAATATAATTCTTTGTATTGGGTTAATAACGAACAAGACAAAGGAAGCACGAAGTGTTTTTAAACTTTGAAGGGTTATCTTCGCCAATGTCAAAGTGGGCACAGTGTACAAGCACACTTCACCCTCACTCCCCATTTGCTCCATGTGTAATGCAAAACAAGATAGTGCCTCGTGGAGGATGTATATGATATATAATACATATGAAAAGAAAATGAACCCCTTTGCTCAAAAGTGGAATCCTATCTCCCTATCTACACTACGTTTTTCTTGTATTAGGCATTTGTCAACCTCGCACAACTTTTTCATATTTCAAAATTAATAATTATATAATTTCTTTTACTTTTAACGAAAACAATGATATATATGATTAATATATGGAGTGACATCAGTAACGGTTCCATAAATTTTATACTGTAGAGACAATAGTTATACACACATAATTTTTTAATAAGAAAAATTTTAAATTCTTGCATGACACAATTAACCAATATTCCAATATATGTAATTTTAAGAACAAATTAAACTTTTGTGGGGCATTTTGTTAAATTTAAACATAGTAGCCTAGATCAATTTTTAAATACATACAAGAATATAACATGTTCATGAAATTCAATTCATTATAGAATTAGAGTTGTGTACATGAAATGAGGGAATCAACCATTTCCATGTCAATGCGACAAGTGAGAGTAATTGCCCTTTTTCTGGTAGGAGCTCAAAAGACAGAGTACAGAGGAAGGTCTGTCATATGAACTGACTAATGGGTTATTAGTTTTGTTCCTTACCAGTAGAGACCAGAGACCTCTCAACGGGCTACTGAACTGAATAACTCAACCCATCACATACTATTCATAATAAAAGCCCCAATATATCATCCATATTTATATTATGTGCTATAATTAAATAATTAATCTATAATTGATATTAATAATTTAAATAAATATAATTCTAAATAATTGATTAATGTTAATCCATAAAATACAAATAGGAAATAATCTAACATTCTCCAACTTGGATAACATTAGTCAATTATCAGAACTACTAGGAATTATTAAAACCAAAGTATCAATTATAGCCAATTAATGCACATAATATTCAATAATTCTAAGAAATAAGAGCATTAACAATATAGAAAATAGCATCTGATAGGGATACATACCATATGCTTATATTTCATAAAATGATAGACAAGAGAAAAACATAATTCAATAAAACAATATGCTATCCAATAATTGTCCCAACATCTTAAATGCTATAAGAGATATGATAATAAAAGTAAACCAACACGTATCTCATAATATTGAGCAAATACAAAACGATAGACTCCCACTAAAAATACCAAAAGACTTATACAAACACACATAAGTTATGAAAACTCTAATAATCAAGTCTTTGGTCAGTGGATCTACCAAAATGTTCACCATACATGAAAGTTGCTGCAAATGTTTGTTTGACATTAATCCAAAAATAGCTCCTTTGACCATAACAATAGGCCACAAACCAGACACAATTCACATGAGCATAAATGAACACAATAGCCCAATATCAGAGTAATTACATAAGGGGAAAAACCCGATAACAAAAATAATTACACGTGGGCAAAATCAAGAATGCTTGGGAACAGTTGACATTTAATTAATCCGAGTTTTACTAAATAAGTGACTATGCATGTTCAAGTAGAATAAATAAATTTAACAAATCTCCCACTTGAACAACATAAACACTTAATTTAAGCAAAATAAAACTCGCGATTAATATAGACAAAAAAATGTCAATAATGAGCAAGCACTTATAGCAATTGGTTCAAACAAAAGAATACAAATATCTTAACAGAAATCATACTCTATAGGAGTACTCATATCATACATGCAAGATACTCATACACATGTAACCTTATGAAATGTGGAATATCGGTTAAAGAAAATTACAACAAAGTTGCATACTAAATAATCAAAGTGCCTTTTATAACACAATGACCAAAATAATAATAACACGGTCCACATAAACTCAAGTGCCTATAATAGCCCAATAACAAATAACGAAAGTAATTACATATGGGCATAACCCAATAACCAAAGTAATTACAAAATGGGCTTATAAAATGGCATCAATGAGTAAGTACTTTATTGGTCCAAATAATAAGATTTACAAGCACCTTATCGATCCAAAGAAATCATACTCGATAGGAGTATTAATTTCATATAAGATACTTATAAATCTATGACCTTATAAAATGTAGAATGTTGGTCAAGAGAGAAGCACAATAAAATTACAAGCCAAATGTGCAATACCAACATTGTGCCTTACTGAGATTCAATAAAATTGCACATAATAATATATATCAATAATTTGTGAACAATAATATATCTCACTAATACGGAATGTGACTTCTTCCCAAAATCTCTAAGAACATGCCATATGATTAAGTGCGCATAAGAACCTATGACAACAAAAAAGCTCAAAAAAACAATATTTTAATACAAAAGTGCACACAAGAACATATATAGCAATGCTATTATCTCATGACAAACAAATATGTGCACACTCCCACTAATCCAAAATAATATGATATTGTTAGGATTCTCATTAATAGTGGGATTGTAATTTTGCTAAGGTACTCATTAATCATTATGAGTCTAAAACTCACAATTTCTCTCTTTTCAAAATTTGATATTAGAGAGAAACATATTAAAGTAAAGTCAACAAAAATGGTTACAGAACAGAATATGAAACTCAACATAGAACCTTAATAATGGTTTTACAAATGAGTTTCATAGTTAACCATATATTTTATGTACAAAATGAAGGAAATTATAAATGTCCACATGACATTTTAAAATAGAAAATCTCCTTAAAAAATATTGTAGCACACAATTTTATAAAATATGATGGCTATTTGAAAAATTGCCAACATATGAGTGAGATTATAATCTCCAACATATTTAAAAAAGAGATCATATAAAAATTCAACAACTCACTCATATGACTCAAGTGTTACAACTTGAATAATAGCAAAACAAACTTTAGCGGAATAAAAACCCATTTGACAATCTGTTATTAATGGATAAAATCAGAGTTGTCATGTTTGAACGAAGAAGAAAAAATGGTTTCGGTTATTCGCAATATCCTTCACAGATATCCTACAACGAAAATCCCTAAATTTTATGCACAATTAGCGAATAATTTTGTCAATATAAATTTAGGGTTCATAGGATACTATTTCTAACCCAGAACAACCATAATCTGTATCCATAAAGCTCTGATATCAATTGTTAAATTTAAACATAGTAGCCTAGATCAATTTTAAATAGATACAAGAATATAACACGTTCAAGAAATTCAATTCATTATAGAATTAGAGTTCTGTACCTGGAACGAGGGAATCAACCATTTCCATGTCAATGTGACAAGTGAGAGTAATTGCCCTCTTCCTGGTAGGAGCTCAAATATAAACTGACTAATGAGTTACCAGTTCTATTCCTTACCAGTAGAGACCAAGGACCTCTCAACGGCCACTGAACTGAATAGCCCAACTCATCACGGGTTATTCACAATAAAAGCTCAATATATCATCCATCTTTATATTATGTGTTATAATTAAATAATTAATCTATAATTAATATCAATAATTCAATTAAATATAATTCTAAATAATTAATTAATATTAATTAATCCATAAATACAAATAAAAAATAATCTAACACAATTGCCCCCAACAAAAAAAAGCAATTTAGATTCATCCCTGAGTGACACCCGGTACCCCGGCGAGTCTAGAGTCCATTCTTTTATTTTAAATCTACATTTAATTAGTGATAAGTGCACCGGTTAGTAGTAAGTTATAAAATAGCAAGGAATTGATTACTTAATTTTAGCTACAAAATCATTCCATAGTTAATTTTTAGTTATTTCATAACTAATTTTGCGACAGAGTGTGTTAAATAATTAGAAGTATCCAAGTTGAGTTATAGGCTGTTAGCCCCATTTTTCCATAAACAAAAGTAATAGAAGTGCACAAGTTTTTATTTATATTATTCATGTATTCTATGTAAGTTATTGATAATATTTTAACTTTATTATGATTTTGGCTGATTCTACTATAACGTTTTTTAATAACTATCTTTTTTTTGTCATTTTTTTTATATTTATCTAAATGATATGAATGTACTTTATTATTTGTATAATTAGATAATATTCTCTTGAGTTATAAAAAATTAATTTAAAATTTTTAAAAATTAAAAATTAAAAATTCACAACAATCCCCACGGGAGCCTAAACTAATAGACGTCGGTGGATTCAAATCACACATTTAACAACAAAGAAATTAAACTTAATATTAATATCATATATAAAAAATACAATCCTTAATTTAGATAAGAGATATCAAATTTATATTTAGATATCACCAATGTTATATTTAGATAAGAGATATCAAATTTATATAATAATTAATACAACATATTTTTTTCTATCTTTTCTTATTACATCACTTATCAGTATCATATATCACACTTATTTTTTTTCTTTTTTTCTCTCCTTATATTGTATATTATACATGTTGTACAGTTAATATTTCTCTTTAATAAATTAATTTATATTGTAACATTCTCGGGGGAATTAAGTATGAAGGTTAAGTTAATACTTCAATACATATGTGTGTGTGGTAAATAATATTTTCATATTCACGAACGTACTCACTACTTAATCTTTATATCTACATTGTGAAAAGATGCTCACTAGTCTATATTATTATGCACCCCTCTCGTATCATTTGAAGTTAGTTAAAATCAACAAATCCTCTGTTTTTAATTTTTAATTTGCGTTTTAGAACCCCGTGTGTGTGTGTGTGGTAAACAATATGCATTAGCAAGCTAGTAAAGGAAGGTTTCATGATCTGCCGTCACGAGACCTAAAATTAGCTCATTCACAATTAATTGAGTGGACCATAACGACACCACCAAAACATAAAAAAATCAAAAATGAAAATTTAGATATTATATCCAAGATTGAGAGTTCACATGAGGAATATTGCAAAAGGAGAGCCTTAAGGTGTAAATAAAAAATTGCCTTTATTATATTCCCTTGGTCATCTGCCACTGAAAATAAAGTGAACCACCAAGTTGCAGAATCCAGTAAAATGTATTAAATTTTCACAACCTCCAACCCAACTCCCCCAAATATTCTTTTACTTTCTTCCTCTCCTCTCCTCTCCTCATGTTCCTCCTTTGATGCAAATGGGATCAACCCACCAACCCTCCTAGACTCACACCCAGCAAGATTCATCTCAATCTCAAACCACCCACTTCAATTATGGCAACATTTATCACTTCCTATTACCTCAAGGCCTTAACTTTCATCATTTTATCCCTCAAAACCCTAGCTTTTGAACCAATTCCTCTGTTTTCTTTTGCTGATTTTGAGAAAGATCTAAAATTTAAGTCCAATGTGGCCCTTTATGGTAATGCAAAGGTTGTCAATGGTGGTGGGTCTGGGATTCATTTCTCTGTTTCGGAGAGTTCAGGCGCTGGAAGAGTCATATACAAGAAACCCATCAAGCTTTTTGAAGGTAAACCAAGGCAATTAGTCTCCTTTTCAACTTACTTTACATTTTCAATGTCCATGGACAGTGGGGGTGGTTTGGCTTTTGTTATGTTTCCAAATGGTTCTGAAGGTGATGTTTTTAATCAAAGTTCATCTGGGTTTCCTTTTGGGTTGAACAATAGAAATTTTCAAGTTGTTGGTGTTGAGTTTAGTGCTTCAAGGGATGGTAGAAATGGGGTTTTTACTAGTTATAATGTGGCCATGAATGTGGGAAATTCAGTTCCTGCTAAAATAAGTAACACCTCCTCTATCAATTTGGCTCTGACAAGTGAAAAGTTGCATGCTTGGATTGATTATGAAGCAAGTTCAAGGCGCATAGAAGTCAGATTGAGTCAACATGGTATTTCAAAGCCGTCGGATCCATTGTTCTGGCAGACAATTGATTTATCAAATGTGTTGAAGGAGAAAGAAATGTTTGTGGGCTTTAGTCCTGTGATGGGGAATATTGCTTCTTCTCAAGCTTGCTCTCTCTATTCATGGAGCTTTGTTCTGAGGCATTTTCCACATTCAATGCATTCTGAGCCTCTGGATCCAAAGGTTTTTGTTAAGAACACTGAAACTCCAGTGGTCAAAGTTAAACCAAGGACAAGGAGTGATTGCTTTTTGAGAGTTCTTGCTGCAATGATATTTGGTACTGGATGTGGAGCATTGACAGCATTTATTGTGCTTTACTTTTGGACCATCTTTGGCAATAGGCGTGCAGTGGTGCCAGAGGAGTCTGTTATGCAACCTGTAGATGTTGAGTATAAGAAAGTCAAAATTGTTGTAGATAAAACCATCGAAGATGGTAAGAAGTAGTAGATCTTCATGAGGTTTGAAGCTTGTGTTTGTAAATTTAATGTTTATTGTATTTAGATTTTGCTCTATTGTAGTCTGGTAAAGAACTATCTATTTGGTTTTTCTCAAGCTGTCTATTGTTTGATCAAATTGAGATTGAGGTTGAGATTTTGCATAAAAAAAAGGTTGCATCAAAAAAATTGAGATTGAGATTGAGATTCAACTCTGCATTAAAGATTGCTTGTTTTTTTTTCTGAAACATACCCAAGTTGAAGTTAATGAAAACTGTATCTGTATGAGGTTGTTGAATGCAGAGTCAGGCTGTATTAATGGCCCATAGTATTACTATGGTGTAACACCACATGTATCCTCTATGGGATGTACTTCTTTTGAGTTGGGTGAGATATCTATGGGCGACAAAGTTCTCCCTCCGAGTATTTAACACGGCTGCATATCCAGAGCTCGCACTGATTACTTAGGCCTTTTTTAGGTACCATCCAGGAAAAAATAAAAGAGAAAAAAAGAGGTATAGTGTAGTTGCCACTCACTGTTTGATATCATTCAATATTTCAATGTAAAAGAAGTGATACTTCCATTCCTTGTGATTTCATCAAGAAAAAAATATGAATATATATATATATATATGTGTGTGTGGAGGGTTCAAATTACACCAATGTAAGTTACACCAAATCTTACACGGTTGATAACTTTAAATTTCATGTCATTTTTTGTAATCTAACCGCTGAATCATATTTATTCGTCATCTTGATCATTTGTGTCAAATTTCATAAAATTTGAACATCAATAAATTGAAAATTAAATGGATGCTCTTTTTCATACATTTCAAATGTATATATAACATTAATCTTGAGACATCTCAATGACATATCAAATGATGTTGGATTAATATAAAATTTTATATATGTGATCTATATGATAGTAACTTTCAATACAACGGTGGATTACTTAATATAATGATATATTTTAGAGTTATTCAACGGTGTAAGACTTGGTGTAACTTACACCGGTGTAATTTGAATATATATATATATATATATATATATATAGGGTGGGGATCAACTTACTCCATGAGTAACTTTGGGTAAAGTTACTCCGCTTAATAACTTCTTATAGAATGTGAATTTCATCAATCTAACCGTCATATTAATAATTTTCATTAAATAGATCAAGCCTACAAATTATCATAAAATTTAAAAATTATTTGATGTTTCATCATATCACTTCAATTGAACGTGCAATATGCTTTTTAAAATATAAGTAAATGTTTATTCTAAAATTACATACCTATGAATGTCCAATTGATCTAAAATTTGGTGTGCATAATCATCATATTAATATTAAATTAGTCAACGGTTAGATTTGTTAAATTCACATTCTATAAGAAATTATTAAGCGGAGTAACTTTGCCAGAATTACTCCTGGAGTAAGTTGATCCACACCCATATATATATATATATATATATATATATTATCAAATAATAATATATTATAATACATTATATAATGTATATTATATTATAAAATATAAAATATATATTATAATACATTATATTATATATTATAATTAAATAATACATGTAAAAAAAGCTGTAAATAAAAATAGAATATAAATTTTTCTTCCCTTAACTTTTTCCCCTTCCTTTCTATCCAAGGAGATGGAAAAGCTGTACCACTCAAGAAAATGGAATCCCCTTAGATACTCCTTTTTATTTACGCATATAAAAAATTGCCTTATGATAAGGACATTAAAAAAAAACATTAGGGATTGGAGATCATTTATTGCAAGTATGCACAAAACAGTTAAAAGTTTTCAGTAACCCAATTTTAAAAGTTTTTTGCTTTAATTAAAGCATGTGCATAATAAAAGTGTAACTTTACAAAACTAATAGTGTTTGATTTAGGGTTGAAACGAATTAAACTTAAGTTTGGATTTCTCAACGGAATTATTTCTAGCATTGAAAACATGAATTTATCACGTTTCAACGCCAAAACAAACATGATCTAAGGGTGTGTTTGGATTAGCGTTTGTGAACTTGAGTTTGAATAAACGTGGATTTAGTGAACGTGATTTTGGATAAACTTGAGTTTGAGTAAACGTGATTTCATGTTTGGATACTTTGTTGTAAACGTGAGTTTAAGAAAGTGAATATTGTTTGGATGATATCAATGGAAATCACGTTTAAAGTTGTAATTACTAAAAAGGACATGACATTTCAAAGTTTGCTACATTTCTATTTTTCTATATTAAATATATTTAATATTAAAACTAATAATAGAAAATAAACATATTTGCATCATTTTTTATATTTTATAAAAATTTATTTAATTTAAAATAAATATACATGATATATTTAAACTAAAGAAAAAAAAACATAGCCATATTATAATAATTTTATTGATATATACTAAAATTATTATGGAAATAACCGATAGAAGGAAGTGTTCTCATTACTCACCTACGTTGCACAATAACAGTAGTTGTATTTATTGATATAATAATTTTATTATATTTATTAATATAATAATTTTATCTTTGCCTACCATTAGTTGTATTTACCCATATTTTTCCTAGTCCTGATTTAAGTTAGTCATGGAGATGGAAGCACCAATAACAGTTTGGGAGACAATTACTCTTGTAGTCAGCTTCGGTAAATTTTTTTCTGTGATTTTCTTTTTGGTTTTATATTGTTTTATTGCTTGTCCTTTCTAAATCACAGGATTTCTCACCAAAATATTACATATGCACGTGCCATTTCTATGACCAACTCACTGCCATGAGAAGTGAGAGGACAACACAAACAAGCAAGTCACTGAGAGGGTTTGAGGTGATCAATGATATCAAGGTAGAGTTGGAGAAGCATTGCCCCCCCAAGACAGTGTCTTGTGCAGACGTTTTAATTGTTGCTACTAGGGATGCAACAACTGAGTTAGAGGTCCATATTGGGCAGATCCTTATGGAAGGAAAGATGGGTTGGTTTCCATTGCCAGGAATCTGAAATGGTGCCCATGGGTCATATTATGCTGTTGTAGAACGTCAAGAATGGTCAGGGGCATTGCTAGAATAAATGACCTGGGACATTGCATTTTCAAACAATTTCTCATACTCACGTATTGTTGAGACGCAAAAGCTACAATTAGCAGCGTCTTCTTAAACTTACGTTCAACTCACATACGTGCGTCTGACAAGGAAAGCCAAACAAGATAAAAATAGAGATAACTCACGTTTAAGACACTAACGTGCTTATAGGATTGGCAAAAGCCAATCCAAACATGCACTAAATCTAATGCCAGAAATTGTTCCAATTGCCTTATGCCATATTAACGGTTTAGATTTGAGAACCACCAGGAACCTCAAATTTTAAATAATTAGTTTATTGATTTTTACCCAAAATACAAAATCAGAGTAAGTTTCATATTCATCTCAATTTTCAAGCTTTAACTTAGGTCGGCTATACAGTTTGTCTAATATCCGTTTATTTTACACCTGTTCTTTTACCGATTGTAGAGAGTTATTTAATCAAATAGGTCATGATTTAGGGTGTATTGCTTAATACTTCATGTAAGCAAGAAATCATCTATTTTAAAGTCAACTCTGTTAAATCTATATTTGTCCGAAAAAAAAAAAACTCATTATAAAGAGAAAACAATAACAAATAACTCATTATAATCAAATGCATATTGTGCAAATGCATATTAGATAAACCCTAAAACCCATTTTCGACACCCATTTTTGACAAATGCATATTATATAAACCCCAAAACCCTCACATTTATAAGATTCATTTCAAAATCAACGAATTGCTTGAATAGATTTCAAAGGGGGATGATGCAATGCTCTCCCTTCCCTTGTGCATTATGTGCAATTAAGCAATTTATATGCGGCATAGAGAGAGAAGATAAAAAAGATATTAACCAACGAGCGACATTTGGATCAAAGATGAACTTTATATAGTGATTAATACTGTCTTTCTTCCTACTAACAGGCGCATAGAAACAGAAATAACCAGAAACAGTTTTATAGAATGGCAATATAACTAGTGCTAGCCGGAACAGAAGTATCCCCTCACAAAGAGACAATGAACCGGCAACAGGAAGTTGCGGCATGTTACCATCTTCATCTAAATCCACCGCAATACATCACCATACATCAAAATCACATGTCTTGCTGATATTCTTGCTGATACTCTTCCTCCTCCTCTTCATACTCATCCTCATCAGCTGTGGCATCTTGGTACTGTTGATATTCTGATACCAGGTCATTCATGTTACTTTCAGCCTCAGTGAATTCCATCTCATCCATGCCCTCTCCTGTGTACCAATGCAAGAAAGCCTTTCTCCTGAACATAGCAGTGAATTGCTCACTCACCCTTCGGAACATCTCCTGAATTGATGTAGAATTACCAATAAATGTTGAGGCCATCTTCAAGCCTGTTGGGGGAATATCACAAACAGTTGATTTCACATTGTTTGGAATCCATTCCACAAAGTAAGAGGAGTTCTTGTTCTGAACATTGATCATTTGTTCATCAACCTCCTTGGTGCTCATCTTGCCTCTGAACATAGCTGAAGCTGTGAGGTAACGTCCATGTCTAGGGTCAGCAGCACACATCATGTTCTTAGCATCCCACATTTGCTGTGTGAGCTCTGGCACACTGAGAGCCCTGTATTGCTGAGAACCACGGGATGTCAAAGGAGCAAACCCCACCATGAAGAAGTGAAGACGAGGGAAGGGAATGAGATTCACAGCAAGCTTCCTCAAATCAGAGTTCAGCTGACCAGGGAACCTCAAACAACAAGTGACACCAGACATGGTTGCTGATATCAAATGGTTAAGATCGCCAACTGCACCATAGAAAATCAAACAGTCAAAATCCTACAATCATTCCAAAATTGAAAAGTAAGGAAAAAAAGGGTTAAAATGGGGTGTGGAAAGGCTTACAGCTTGGGGTGGTGAGCTTCAGGGTACGGAAGCAAATGTCATACAAGGCTTCATTGTCAAGAACCATGCATTCATCTGCATTTTCAACAAGCTGATGAACAGAGAGAGTAGCATTGTAGGGTTCCACCACTGTGTCAGAAACCTTAGGGGAAGGGAAAACCGAGAAAGTAAGCATCATCCTATCTGGGTATTCTTCCCTGATCTTGGAAATCAACAGGGTACCCATTCCAGACCCAGTTCCTCCACCCAGAGAATGGCAGACCTGAAATCCTGCAAAAGAAAAATCAAACAAGCACAAACCACAGTTAAAGTTTGCACCTTTCATGAAAACATAAGGGCACACACTCACAAAAACACACAATTCGAAAAAAAAAAACATTTCTAATTCAAAATCAGCCACAAAAACATGGAAAAGTTTCCGCATTTCAAAACACATACCATTTCAAAATCACCCACAAAACCCTTCAAATACAACAAAGTTTACATTTCATGAATTCAAAAATTTAACCATCCAATTCACAAATCAACCACAAAAAAACGCAAAAGCTTCCACCTTTGGGGCGAAAAACACAAACCCATTTCAAAATAACGGACAAAACACTTTCAAAACTCACAAAACCTTTTAAACGCAAACACATACCCATTTCAAAACACAGCAACAAAACGCAGAAAAGATTTAATCTTTCATTAATAAAAGAAAAGGAAAAAAGCATACCCTGCAAGCAATCGCAGTTCTCAGCTTCCTTGCGAACAACATCGAGCACGGAATCGATGAGCTCAGCGCCTTCGGTGTAGTGACCTTTGGCCCAGTTGTTCCCAGCACCAGACTGGCCGAACACAAAGTTGTCCGGTCTAAAGATCTGACCGTACGGTCCAGACCGGACGCTGTCCATGGTTCCCGGTTCAAGGTCCATGAGAACGGCTCGGGGCACGAACCGGCCGCAACTGGCCTCGTTGTAGTAGACATTGATCCTCTCGAGCTGAAGTTCGGAGTCACCACCGTACCTTCCGGTTGGGTCGATACCGTGCTCGGCGCACACGACTTCCCAGAACTTGGCACCGATCTGGTTGCCACATTGGCCACCCTGAATGTGAAGGATCTCACGCATCTTGAAGGTGTTTGAAGAAATGATACAGAGAAGGAGAAGAGGGAAATTGAGAGGTTTGAAAGGGTTTTTGGTTATCTGAGTGGGGACGATAGGGCTAAATGGTTCTTTTTTATAGAAAAGTTGGTGGCTTTTTGTTGCAACGGTTAGATTTTGGGTTGTGTTTTATGTGAAACGTTGTGAGCTGTGAAAATTGTAAAAAATGGAATAGGGCAAAAGGGGCGATGAGAGAGAAAGATTGGGAGTGTTTTTTGAAATTTGAAAATTTGAAACCACAGCTGGATGCTACTGTTTTTGTGGCCCCATTTGTTTTATTTGGGGGGGAAAGCGACAGATTGGCTTTAAATTGGTCAAAACCTAAACGGGCGAGTTTCTATTGAAATTTGAAACTGTTGTTTCTTCCTAAAAATTTAAAATGTTTAGTTAATTCATTAGTGTGTTTTTTAAAAAAAGGAGGTGGAAAAAGTTGTAATACCAAGTCTGTTTCTCTAATTTTACGGGATAATACAAATCAGACAATCAAGCTTTATTCAAACCAATGGAGCCTTTTTTTCAAATTTTAAATCTTTTTGGTTGATTGAAAATGAAAATGAAAAGTTTATATATTATAATAATAATCATAATAGTGCAATGAATTTCAAGTTATATATATTTTATATGTTGGCATGGAAGAATATTGCCATGTGTCCTGATTAGCTTAGCAAGCTCATGTTCCTTCCACCGTCAATTTTGTTTCTACCGCTAGTCTTTCGTTTATTTTTTTTAATCTTATGATCAATGCTTTTCATTACATACAAGATTATTGACCAACAAAAAGTACAAGGTGTCCTGTAATTTACATGTTCTGCATATTTAATTTATTTTATGCTTTTTGTATACATGGGCCAGGCCTAATAATAATCTGCTCTAAGTGGGTGTAAATTTTAAGGAACTTGCTTTTACCACCTTTTTTTCTATTCACACCCATATCCATTTTGAAAAACATTTTTCCAAACTATCCACACCCCATTATCCCTTCCCCAATCTTTCGCAACCCCCACCTTCGCTTTACCTACCTTTTTCCTTTTTTTTTTCTCTATTTTTGATTTCCTAAAAAAGACACTTATGGGTATTTTTGGAAATAATAATAAATTTTTTATATGGTTTCGATCTTAAAGATGAAAAATTAAATTTCATCTCAAAACATGTTAGAAATAAATTAGTGACTTTTCGTCTCTAACAAGTTTATAGATGGATTTTAAAGATGATTTTTTTTAAATAGAAAATTTATGAAAAAAATTACACTTTTACAAATTAATTTCCAAAAAACATATTTATCATTTAGTTTCTAGAAATTAGTTTTTGGAATCTTCCATAATTTAATTTCCAAAAAAGACCAATGTATTTTTCAAAAATGACTTTTTAAGGGGTACAAAAAGCTAAAAGGAGTGCAAAAAACAACTCTCGTTTTTTAAAGTGCTTTTACTTTATAGCTAACCTAACATATAGAATAATGTATATTGACAAGAATTTTACCCCAAACCTCATATTCTCGAAATAAGTGAATTTACTGCTCTTCACTTTTTTAAAGCTCAAGTTAGTGTGTGTTTGGTTTAGCATTAAAAAGGGTTAAGCTCAAGTTTGGACCTCTTAACGCAACTATTTGTCACGTTGCAAACGTAATTTTATCACGTTCTAACGCTAAACCAAACACACACTTAGTAACATTCTCTCAAAAGTAAAAAAATTATTGTTCTGAAAATTAGACATCTAAGAAGGGTGGATCACATCATATGGGTGGTTCCATCTCTATAAACGAGCACATGATGTGGATGGTAGGTTATTGAAACATTACAACAAGTCTTTTAAATTAAATATTGATTTTAATATATTCATTTTTACATGTGTGTTAACTGCATATTATTGTGTTATAGACAAGAGATTTTGGGAGGTCAATGATAGTGGATGGGGATTTTAGGGTAACCAACACCAAGAAAAGCATCGATCATTGATTTGAGAACATACATGTAATTTACATATAATTTCACAGTTACAATTACGAGTTAATATCATATAATATTTGAAATCAAACATTCATTATCTTGTATAACTTAACGCATGCTCCACTTTTGCGAAGGTTGGAGAAGGCATAATAAGGTACTGGGGCTTCTAATGGTCAGACCTAGGTGGATTCTACAACTCAAGTCTGCATTCAAATTGACTCAATCAAGGGAAAGTCTCATGGTGTCATGTATAACACTAGGGACTTGTCCTCATGATATAGGCGATAGGCCCAACGTTACTTCATTGACCAAGGAGTTGCGCGCACCATCACACAAGGGTGAAGTAGGTCCTCTGTGGATCGGGAGTGTAAAGAAAATGTGTGTCGACTACAACACGAGAGTAACCAAGCGAGGTGGGTGGTCCAGGAGTACCACAAAAGGTCGCAAGAGGAGGAGGTGTCAACCTTGGTCATATACTTTGTTACCATGGAAGAGGTGGTACGCCAAATGCAGCAAGAACATCAGCAGGCTCCTCTATTACAATTAATCATCTATATAGTTCAATGACATATGATAGTTGCCACCTTGTGGCAAACAACACCGTTCCTTGGTTGAATGCCTATAAGATTGATTCTACTAACTACCAAGAGATCAGTCAGCCCCTTTAGAAATCACCGACGCTTTAGTGAGTTTTATCTACATTTTTTATGTGATCTTTAAATTATAATTACATATACATTTATTTTATTATCTATTACTTTTTTTATTCTTTTTATTTAGATTAAATTATATTATGCAAAAAAGATTTCTTTTTATGTGGTAGTGCATCCTATAAAAAGGGATCCTTATGAGTGAAAAGTTCAATTAGAGCTGTCAAAAAGGCCCAAAACCCCACGACCTACCCCACCTAACCCCCTATTTTTTTGAGCCCCTAATGAGTGGCTTTTTTATTGCCCTTAACCTTGTTTACAAAATTTTAAGTGGGTTAAGGTTAGGGTTACTAGTGGGCCAACCCTCACTTATTCACTAAAAGATTTTCGTGGGTGATGCTCAACAATCTTATGCTTCAGTGGTTAACATCAGAGTTGAAAACTAAGTATGTATTTGGATTTAATTACAAACCAAGCCCCCGGGATTTAAATATTTCAAATATGTATTTAAATATGTAATGTCTCTAACTTTTATTCTTTTAATTATTGTCTCCATTTTATCTAATATGTTTTTATGCAAAGTGTCGTGTGTTTCGAATAAAGTGCTAGCCTTGCAATACCGCATTGTGGCTTTGATCAAACAAAATGTAACGGCGCTTTATTTTATATCCTCCATGAATTGCATTCATTGGTTATGCACTTAAATCTCGTATAGCTAGCTTTGACAATATATTTCCACTAGTTTGCCATAAAATGATGGATTGGTGACAAATTGAAAATATAAATAATATATAGACGCCTATATTGCTGAATGCTTATGATAAAGTACAATCTCCCCTTTGAAACTAAAATCACTGTGTTTTTTATTATATTTTTTATCCCCTTAGTGAAAACTTAACACAATTTTTTTATTAGTTTATATTAATTAGTTAATAACTTTCATAATATTTTTTTATTAAATTTAGAAAAATATATGGGTTGTTTGGAATGGGTAATGGACCCCTTAGAGTGGGTTGGCCCATTCTGTGGGCCTATCTAGTCATTTCAAAAAATGTAACTTTTATTTTAAAATTTAGGCCCATGTGTCATCCCTAGCCCGCAAGCTTTGTGGGTTTTTTTGCCCTAACCTGGGCTAGATGGGCTGATTTGACAACAGTAAGTTCAATTCTTTCAATCACATTATTTAAATCTTTCTTTTTTGACAATGTATCACCCCATATTCATTTTTTTTCTCATTTTTACTTCTCTCTAACAACTATGTGTGTCTTTGGTGATGGAAGATGGGTGGGGAGCATAAGAGGAGTGATAACTCTATAGAAAATGCTTATTTTCCTTTTCTCAATATGCCATATGTTGCGAGTAGCAAAGGCCTTCAAAGTTTCCTTAAGCCATAGGTAGCCATAAAGGCCCACTCTTAGGGTTACCATGTCTTTAGTTGTGGAATAGTGAAATGTCAAGATCCAAAAAAACTTACTGGATCTTAATAGTAGAGTTGCTAATTACCGTTATAACTTATAAGGGAGTTCGCGTAGTTATCTTCAAATTGTAAGTCGAGTTCAGCCACTAACTTTCCAGCCCTTTTAGGTTTACTACCTAAGATGTCATGTCACCATAGTGCCAATAAAATTGTGCCCTCTAAGGTGGATGGATACATTTAGGTGGATAGCCACATATAGATGTCCTTAAAATGAGTTTTGTGATAAATAATAAAGACATTGTAGAGTACTAAGCTATATAAGATGTTCTGAAGGAGTGTCGGAAGTCATTAACACGCACCTTTTTCATGGGATTATTTTTTTGGGAAAAATATGTTTTTCGTCCCTATAGTTTCAGTCAATTTTAATCTTCATCCCTGTACTTTAAATCCTGTGTTTTTTGTCCCTAAACTTTCTAAACCCCCAGACCGTGGTCCTTGCCCGTTAGTGAGATCCGTTAACCTGATGAGCTGGTTAACAAAAGTTGCATGTCAGCCTCAATATTGAGTCCCAAATAACTTACTGATCATCTAATTAACTTTTTTATTATTTTTTAATTATTAAAATAACCTTAATTACTAAATTAGGGTTTTCAACTAAGCAATTTTACCTGATAAAAAAACCTAATTTCATAATTATAGTTATTTTAATAATTAAAAAATTAACAAAAAAAGATTAATTATATGAGTCATCTATTTGGGGCCCACTATTGAGGCTAACACGTAACTTTTGTTACCCACCTCATCATGTTAATAGATCTCACTAATGGCTAGGGACCATGAATTAAGGGTTTAGAAAGTTTAGGGACAAAAAAACAAAGGATTTAAAGTACAAGGACGAAGAGCCAAGTTGACCAAAACTATAAGGACGAAAAACATATTTTTTCCTATTTTTTTAAAACCAACTATTGTTGCAACCAATACATCACCCTTTACTCCAAATACTCATAATAATGCACCAATTATTAGAGTTCTCGCAATTAAGTCATGTCTAAATATCACCACAAATATTAGAGTTCCTACACTTTGTTTAGTAATATTGTAGAAGTGAGAAGAGAAATAGGTAGAAGAGAAGTGAGAGGAAAGAGAAATAGAGGTGAAATAGAGGAGAAATAAGGGTTGTTTGGTGTGAGTGAAATGAGTGAGAAATAGAAGAGAAATGTGAAAGTAGGTTGTTTGGTGTGAGTGAAATAGGTGAAAAATAGAACAAAAATAATCGTTTTTTGATACAAAATAATCGATTATTTTGAAAAAATAATCGATTATTGCGTGACCACAACTCCATTTCTCTGCATTTCTCGCCTATTTTGGGGAGAAATACAATTTGCGTGGGACCTACCATTAAAGTGTATTTCTCCACATTTCCATTGTGCCACCAAACAAGGGAAATGGGTCTATTTCCCTCCACTTACACCCATCTCACTACTCTTCCCCCCATTTCCACAACAACAAACAGGGGCAAGTCCTGACTAAATACTTAGAATAACCTCCGACAATTATTAGAGTCCTCGCACTAAGTCCTATCTAAATATCACTGCAAAAACTGCCCATCATGAGGTTTACATCTCCTCCGACAATTCATAATACGCTGCTAATTTGTTCTCCCTTATTGATATAGGGCTCTTTGGTCACCCTTACTATGCGGCTACCACCTGTCAAACCAATTAGGCTAAGTAAACCTCTAGCAGCTATCACAACTTCTTTATTGAGGGCATAAGCACCAAGGTGTCCCCAATCAATGCCTTCTATACAACCTCAAGGGATTTCTTTGAAAACTTTTGTTGTTGCAAGGGTGTTGTTCACGCCCACCCCAAACTTAGGAAGAACCCTCAAATGATTTCCATCTAGACATGTTGGTTTAAGAAAATTTAATAAGTCATAAAATTTTGAAACCATATAAGGGTAAAGTATCATTAAATGCATCATATTAGTCCCACAATATCAATAATTGCATCATATTAGTCCCTATACATTATATTTATATTTCACACTAGTCCTTAAACTAATATAAATCACGTCACATTGGTCATTGAACTAATATATAGTTAGTCATATGGTATAAATCATTTGTCATATTAAAAGTTTATTTGGCATGCCACTTAACACTTAACGTGTTAAATCTAAGTTCCTATTAACATTAATTGTCGTGTAGTGACGATGCAGACTATTGTGTATTTAACATACACCACAAACGTTAAGGACAATTTTGCTCAGTTACTCGATTCTAGTATAATTTTCGACCACTTGTTTAGTAATCCTAAAACATAATGACATATTTACTATTTTCTAATTAAAAACTAATACTTAAATCAGTATGTTAAGCTCTTTGATTTTAAAATGAAATAAAATAATTTATTTTCTTAATTTTTAATTTGTTTATCTATACATATAAAATTAATTAAATAATTTCAACATATTTAATTTAATTTATGTGAATCAGTAAGAAAATTATATTGATAATATTAGTCTTTAGGGTAAAAAATAACAATATCCAAAGTGGAAATTTTTCATTTAAAAGAGAAGTATTTATTACATAACAAATATAAAAAGTGCAATAAATAATTTTTTTAAAAGAGGAGGCTTCAATTTACACAAGTATACATTACACCAACTCTTAGACTATTCAATAACGTTTTATTGGATAAATGAATGTATATTATATCTACAAAATTTTACATTAATTCAAAAGTATTTGTTATGTCATTGAAATATGTCAATATTGACATCATATATACTCATGAAATATATAAAAATAAGAACAATTTGATTATGAGTTAATTGATTTTAAAATTTTATAAAATTTGACATATAAAATCATGGTAATGAGTAGTTATAATTTAATGGTTTACTTGATAAAAAATACATTCTAAATGAAGTTATTAATAAGAGTTGATATATCTTTCACCGGTGAAAGTTGATCAGTCCTTTTAAAATAAAAAATTCTATCAAGAGGTTCTTATCCACACCCCCAAAATGAACCGATAAAGAAAAATAGAAAATAATGAATATGAATAGTATCATTCTAGTTTTAAACATAAAATATAATATTTATCAAGTTCAAGAGGGGAAGGAAGCAAAGCAAAGGAAAGTTTCCAAATAACAATATAAATATGGTATGGGCAAAAACCAGCACAGAATCAAAACATTGAGGTCGTGGATAAATGGAGACCACAAAATATGGCAGAATAACATCCTTTCATTTCCTAAGCAAAATTCCAATTTGCTAAATGCTAACCCCTTCTCAAAGAAACCTATAGACATGTCACCTCTCAGAGTAATCAACATTCAACTCTTCTGAACGCTTCCATCACTTGCATGTCTTATATATTGGATTGAAGGCCACTTCTAGGTGTCATCAAAATCGCTTACTGTTATCTCTAAAGTCTCAGTTTACCCTTTTCCATTCTCAATCCGTGATGGGTATGGTATTTGGAAAGATTGGCGTTGAGACCCCAAAATTTGAAGTGATCAAATCCACAACTGACTATGAAATCCGAAAGTATCCACCATCTGTAGTGGCTGAAGTCACATATGACCCATCACAGTTCAAGGGCAACAAAGATGGTGGCTTTATGGTTTTGGCTAACTACATTGGAGCTTTAGGGAACCCCCAGAATACCAAGCCTGAAAAGATTGCCATGACTGCTCCAGTTATAACAAAGGACACTGTTGGTTCTGGGGAGAAAATTGCCATGACAGCACCAGTTGTGACCAAGGCTGGTGAAGAAGGAGAGAAGAACAAGATGGTGACTATGCAGTTTATTTTGCCATCAACCTATGGCAAAGCAGAGGAGGCGCCCAAGCCCACTGATGAGAGGGTTGTGATAAGAGAGGAGGGTGAGAAGAAATATGGGGTGGTGAAATTTGGAGGAGTGGCAACAGATGAAGTGGTGAAGGAGAAGGTGAAGAAGCTTAGTATGAGCTTGGAGAGAGATGGGTTTAAGGTTATTGGGGATTTCTTGTTGGCTAGGTACAACCCACCATGGACAATACCAGCGTTCAGGACTAATGAGGTTATGATCCCAGTTGAATGAACATGCTTGATGTTAATGATATAGATTTCAGTACCTTCTGTTTGTTAGGCTCTTGTTCTTTTATTGGATAATGTTAATGTTAAGAACTTGGGATATGTTGTAGTGCTGCCCTCTGTTGTTTTATTCAATTAAACACAATATAATAGCAAATGGAGGTTTTATATGTCAGGTTTTACATTGATTGCCTATGTTTTGTCCTGTTTCTGTTACATGTCTTGCTATTTCATCCATTGCAGAACTCATTTTTCCTGTAGTCCAAATTCTGGTGACATTTATTTGAGTTGACACCAGCATGCTGCTAATGGTTAATACTTTTACAATCTATGCTCCAAAAGAAATTGTAAATTTGAAGGGGATTCAAAATGATAATTATAAGTCCAGTACTGATACAAGTGATGAAATCTACTCATTATACCTCTGAATTGAATTTTACAGAATTTCAACTATTCACGGAGAACAAAGCTCAAAATTTACATATTATACATACAACAGATCAGAGTATCTATCACTCTATTCAAGCTATCCAGAGAAAAGTTTCACTATAATAATGATAATATTGCATAGAATGAGGGGAAGTCTCAAGAATTGACATGCATATATGAGCCCTATCACTTGTCCTTTGAGAGAATTCCTCTTAGGTCCGGTCATTGCTGCCAATGTCCATCCTCTTGGAGCTAGGAACCGATCCTCATTCAATATTGCCAATGCATTTGCAAAGAGGAGAAAACCTTCTAGCAAAGTCCAGAAACCCATCTTCTGCCAGAAATACAAAGAGCATGAAAAAGAAAGCTTCAAAAGTTTCAATCTATTTGTCACACAATAATCACTAAGTGTGTGGGTTTGGATGGAGAATTTTAGAATTTCCAAAACTGTGATAGGAAGTGGATTGTAAGTATGAGAGGAATTGATAATGATAATATTAAAAGTTGAACATATCAGATAAATGTTAAAATTCTCTCATAAAAATCTCTTTTATTTGTCATAAAAATCCTTAGTATTTGTCAATTGAAATTATTTTACTATTCTAAGTTCTAACACATGAAATCTAGTAATTTATATTACTTTATCCAAACACAAGACATGACCTAAAGATAAACACAAACAAGAGATAAACACGACCTAGAAATTAAAATATCAATAGGCAATGGCAAATGTCATGCACGACCTAGAGATAAACATGACACAAGGCACAAGCAAAATCAATAGCGGCTAACAGTCTACCTGGCTTGAACTTCACGAGATATTGATCAATAATAAAGACAAAATCAAACTAGTCCAAGTAAATCAGAGTGCACTGCATCTCATCTTTCCCTATCTTGATTAGGCTCAGCTAGATGGGTATGCAAACACAAACTAGTATAACATTCTACACAGAATTGACAATGTAAAATTTTGGATAAAAGACAAAGAGATGTTGTCATGTCAAGCTGTTCATTTCATCTACAAGCTTACATGCCCCTCTTTCATATTTTGCCTATCCTGACTTGGCTCAGCTAATGGGAACACAAACACAAACTCATATAACATTTTTCAGTTCACAGAATTAACCACTGAATTTAAAATATTGGAGTAAAAACAAGGAGATCCATAAATACTAGTCCTTCCCCAAAACCAACCATCAAAACACTATAGTTAATGACTTGCTGACTTATACTCAATTTACAAATTCCTCAGAAAATTCTTATCACATGAAAGCTGTTTTTCTTGTGCATCACAACTTCCCCATCCATTTGAAGCAATAATTATACTGGCTTTAAAATATCCACTTTGTAGAAACAAATCACAATGAGATGGCAGAAAAGGAGGGAAAAACTACACCTTCAGATTATTGCCTCAAATCACTAATAGAGTAACCAAATTTCATATACACAAAGCATAAGGAGGGGGATGACAAAGGGATCTCAGTAAATTATGGTCATCCTCAATTCCTGTAGGAAGTTACAGATAGATAACGCAGTTTCTCAGTAACATCACTGATCCTCAAATCCAACCATCTAAGAATTAAAAACTCTTCTTCTTTTTGTGTGAATGAATTACAAGGTTTCAATTTTTAGAATAAAGCATGTAAACCAGATCAAGGAACGAGTATCCCAGCCCCATAAGTTTCTTTATTGAAAATCAAACTGCAATGATCACTGATGCTCATATGACAAATTTTACTTCCAACACATCAAGCTGTTTTTATTATTATTATCATTTTTTTACCAGCAATAAAAAAACAGTGACTAAAAACATGCCTTTTTTTCTCAGAAACAAAAATCAGTGAATTGCTTCGGAGGATATTAACACCCAGAAGAACAACATAACAACCCAAACTCGCATGCACAAAAACCATACAAAATAATCATTAATATATTTAAGCAAAATACCAAGTCGTGAGAACAAAAAGAGTATGGACCAACATATCAGTCAACGGGTTGGAAACTTGCTATGCACACTGAGACAATACATTAACAGCTATCAGGGAAAGAAAAAAAGGTTGAATTTTTCGAAACTTCCTCCAAAAGTTAATCAGATGTAGAAGGCAGAACAGACTAAATCCAAAGAAAAAAAAAATAGAAGAGGAAATGAGTTTCTCACCTGTTAGTGTTAGAACTTAGAAGAAAGGAAAAAGCAAATTAGGAATAGGAGGTCTTGAAACTGAAAGTGAATTGAGAAAGAAATTTCCAGAAGACGATCCTAGGAGTCTCCGAAAGATCATCTAACGGCCCTTGCCAGCACGTCTGCGAAGAAACATCCGTTGGATCAGAAGTCCACTTGGCGAAGCATGAAGCAATACTCACTCGATTTATTCTCTCCACACAGTTGAGGAATGATTATTGAACCCTGCGGGCCGGGCTTGTGGTTAAGTGAAGTGTAAAACTCCCAAAACTAGCGACTCTATGGACTATGATTAATCGTTTAACAAAAAGATTTGCTTCTCATAATTTTAAACTAATAGTTACATATCTTCAATTAATATTACATATAGGGGTATATTTATAAATTAATATTGAGTTATTCTCTTATCAATTACATCAATTTTTTAGAGTTTATAAATTTAATGATTTCAAACTTATATCTTAATTAATTCATTACTATTAGTGAAATTATTATTTTTATAAATTACACTATTTTTTTAAATAACTTTTTGCATTTAACAAAACTATGCACACAAATATTCTTTAATTTATAGGTTTAATTACTTTTAATCTTTTAAATTTAGTGTGGTTTTTGCATCTTTTATAAGACCATTCCCTCTATTTTTAAAGTTAACTAGATCTAGTTCCACCATCAATTTTACTTTAAGTTAAGTTATTGAACTCTTATTTTTCTATTAAATATTTAGGGTTTATAATAAATTTGTGATATGAAATAGTTTTAAAATTTTTAAATTAATTAATTTAATAAAAAATAATAAAATTTGAAGGATTTAGGATTAGGATTTAAAGAAACAATTAATTTTGGTCGTTTTTATTTTAGGTAATATTTAATATTTTGATTAATGAATTTTGAGTGGAAGAATTTAAATGATTTATCTACTTCAATTTGTGAAGAATTGGATAAAAACAATTTAAGAGTTTTAGACATAACAAAAATGATAGAGAGACTCAATTGTACTAATGACTAATAAATTAAAAGATTTAATGTTCTCAAAATCATTAGAAGATAAAAATCACAGAATAATTATAATTGAGGGGCAATTCTTATATAGACACTGACTGTTTTTGTGTTTGGTAAACATGGTTGATAAGCTTACTATTAGCTGATAAGCTAGCTTATTGAGTTAGAAGTGTTAAGTAAAACTACTAATAAATGTAAAATGGCATGAAACTGCGTAAAAAATTAAAGGTAAACAGAGAAGTGTATTAAAATATGAGAGATAAAAATGGAAGAATAATAATTAAGCTACAAACTATCTAAAATAACTTGTAGCTTATAAGATAGAAGCTTCAACATTACCGGACAATTTTTATGTGGGTCAAACTACCTTATAAGCTAATCAAATAAGCTAGAAGCTAACTTATTAACCTTACCAAACACACTCACAAACCTAACACCTCATCTTTAGGCAAAACCAATTAACATATTACATCTCATCAAAATAAAATAAAAAATAGCCTCTACAATTATGGAAATATTGGCACGTGAGCTTCCCCTCACCTCTTTCTTCCCAATGATGATGCATAAACACTCATAAAACCACCTCTCTCTTTATTCATGTCACATCACATCTTACACTTATCTCCCTTCTATTTTCATATCTCTAAGTGTATATGCCCATTATGGTGTCTAAGGGATTCTACATCTCCTATGATAATTCTAGTTAGGGCTGGACAACAATCAGATTTGATTGGATTCAACTCCAAAAAAACTCAACTCGACCAAAATCGACCCTACCATTACAAGGCCTAATTGCGACCGTGGATGGGCTCGGATTGATCAAGTTTCTGTTCCAAACGGGTGGGATTATTCAGGTTGGGCCAGTCAAAAAGTTTTTATCTTATCATTATTTTAAGTTTTTCTTTGCAATTTTTTAAAAATAAAAACACAATTTTGGTCCTCAAATCATTCATTAGGCTATTTAAATTTTCATTAAATGGGTCCAAACTTCAATATAATTTTATATTATTAAATAAATTCAAAGGCGCATTTTTTTAAATAAAAGTAGATATAAGTTTCTAAAAAAATAATTTTTAAAGCAAGTTAAGAATACCGTATTACAACACTGATTCTTCTAAAAGTTCTTGCTTAAAAAATAGAGAATCAATTAAGAAAAGAATAAAATATATATATATATATATAAATATTCAAGTGATTTCCAAAACTTCAAAATTCAAATCACCAAAGGGTAAGGGATTCAACAAAATCCAAAGACAATCAAACAAGAAAAAAAAACCTAAAGTAGGGTCAGGGATGCAACACGACACAACCATAACGCGACACAACAATGGCATGGTAATGGCACACCTAAGGATGAGGATTTGAAATCTATGACAGTGGTTAAAGGGGAAAGGGGTGAATGTGATTATGAGTTTTGACAATAATGAATGGGTTGATTTTGCTTTTATTTTAAATCATTTTCATTATTTTTTGGTTTCTTTTTTTGGGTATTAATTTTTTAGTCTTAAATGAGTACGTAGTGTTCTTCAATTTTTGAAAGATGCAAGATTTAATTATTCAAAATGTTATATGATGGGTTTTTATAGCAGCGTACAACTTCACTCGTATCTCATAAGGGGTGAGCTAATGGAAGTTCTTGAACCTTTTATAAAAAGTCTTTCCCATCCCTAATCCACCCCCCCTATTTTTCCTTATGTAGCCTCATCCCCTTGTTCAAGAGATGGGCATTTTCATTGCCATGGAGGAATAAGGCAATAGGCCGGAATAGGATTCTCTCCCGTAACATAAAACTGGAGGATCTGCAGTTGGATTAATGAGAGCCGTGGATGAAAAATACTTACTAATCAATGGCTCATATAATATACGGTAAAAGAAAAAGCTGACCAATTTCCGAAACTCCCCCTTCTAGCCTCTTCGGCTACATTCCTCTCACTAAATTTGTTCTCCAAATTATTGAAAATTATTTTGTTATGTTCTGCAAATTTGATTAGACCTCTAATTGATCCAAACAAACTGAAAATTAGATGATAATTGGTGTTTTCTTCTTCCTTTAGTAATCCCACTTATATTAAAGAAAAAAAGCATGACTAATTAAGAACTTCTAAAATCAACTTGCGAGAGACTTGCAGAATTAGAACTTAGAACTAATGAATGTAAGAATTTTTCAATGAATTAATGGTCATTATACAGCTTCATGTATATATGAGTTGACATGTGGGAGAAATAATGTAAGGTGAAAGAATAGGAGGAAAGGGCAGAACACGACCTTTACTCCCTTAACTTATTAAAGCATACAACCATGGAGGGATCATTAAGAACTCTGTACAGAAATTGATCATTGGAGAGAATAGCATGGAAAATAATTGAACAGAAGTGTTGCGTCTATGCCCGGCGAGGGAGACGGCGATAAAGGGGTTGCTCTGGCAGCAGCGCATAGTCGGATCTGGGAGGCGGATGCGAGGGTGCAACACCTATAGAACGACGCACCGTAGTCTCAACGGCACGCTCCGAGATGGCAATGGCGGCCCATCATAAATGACAAAGGTCGTGAGTGTTGTGCGCCGACGGCTGAACGGTGGTGGTGGGATGAAGAGATTTGCCGTGAGACTGAGGATGGGTACGATTGCTTCACTGTAACCACTAAAGGTGGGTTCACAGCTCTAAACGACTATGTGAGCCGTTGATTAATAACTTTTTTTCATCTACGACTGTGATTCATTTAACTGCAGAGTCTCCAGTTACATGTCACGGGAGAGGATCCGGACCCCAATAGGTCATCTAGGCTCTTGTGTGTGAGAGAGAAAAGGGCGAAAAGGTGAGAGAAATTTAATAATTAAAATGAACTAATGTCTTATTTTTATTTTTTACCATTTCCTTTTTTTTTAAATTTATTTTGCTTAATGTTAAAATGAGGTGTTAAAATTGTACCCATGCAAAATTTACTCTAAGACGCGAAAACATAGTTAAGCCTCCAATTAAGCCATGTTTATAACATAACTTCCATCATAATAAAAATCCATCCCACCATAGAAATTAATTAAAAATATCACATTTTAGTGAAACAATAATATCTAAAAATATATTGTTTAAACCTTGTACCAAATATAACTATGTGATACTTTAGCAGTCTTAGAAATAGACACATCTTCATGATAAAAGTATGTTATAATTTTACATTAAAAAATTAATACGACATTTTAACAAGTTGATCAATTATTTAATCAATCCATCAACCTGTAACACTCACATAAAGTTTAAAGACAAAACCCCTTTTCTGACCCGGTTCGGATAATCCACAATTCCAATTCAAATACCTGGCGACCCGATAGGATTTTAGAGAATCATCCCTTCCACTGATCCAAACAAGAATGGCGTCTTCAATTCATCTTCTTCTTCCCACTCTCACTCTCACTCTCCCTCCCTTTCACCCTCCAATTTCACCTAAAACCCAAACCCTTTCCAAATTCACACCCCTAAAGCCGCACCCACTCAGAGCCTCCACAGTCGAATCCCCACCCCCAAAACGACGCGGCAGGAAAAAGAAACCTCCCTCACCATCCCCTCCCGAAACAACCCAGGCCCAAAACGACACCTCAGAACCCCAAAACGCAGAGTTAGAGGACTACGACGACGGTATCGATTTCCCTTACGAGCAACCTCCTTTGGTATGCTGCTTCGGCGCGGTGCAGAAGGAGTTCGTCCCTACGGTGCGGGTGCACGATCACCCCCTGCACCCCGACATTTACTCCCAATGGAAGATGCTGCAGTGGAAGTCGCCGGAATTCGCTCGTGCCCCCGGCGGGCCACCGTCGAACGTGGCTGTGGCACACGTGAGGCTCGGCGGGCGCGCCGCGTTCTTGGGGAAGGTAGGGGATGATGACTTTGGGGAGGAGCTGGTGTTGATGATGAACAAGGAGAAGGTGCAAACTAGGGGTGTTAAGTTTGATTCAGGTTACAGGACCGGTTGTACTTACATGAAGGTCAAGTTTGAGGATGGGAAGATGAAAATGGAGACTGTTCGAGAGTCTGCTGAGGATTCCCTTCTTGGCTCTGAATTGAACCTTGCTGTTTTGAAAGAGGTTTCCCACTTTAATCAACTTGCTAATTTATTTAACCATATATTTAGTTGAGTAGATAGTTAAATTTATTCATTAAAGATATACTTTTTTATTTTAATTTCTGAATCATGAAAATTATGTTAAGAGTCCTTAAATGATATTTTATCCCTCATATTTGATGTGAGGACTAATTTGACCAATAAAATATACATTCAGGACTTAGTATGTATAGTGGAATTTGATGGGGAGGATTGCTCTGAGAGTTAAGGTGCAATGAGAATGGAAGAAATTTTAAGATGTGCTTACTTAGAGTTAGCCAAAGTAAAAGAAATTGTTGAAAGGGGAGTGAAGATCAGCAAAATATCACAGTTTGCATCATTTCGAAAATGCTAGCATGTTGACATGCACACGTTTTGACATATTCTTTACTATTGAATGAGCTTCACTAAGAGAGAGTAGACCTAGGTTATTTTTAGCTGGGCCAGCTTGAGATATCATCCATAATGTAATGAGGATAGGAATTAATTTTGATGTAGTGGAGTTTATTTGGGAGGATTGCGTATGACTCATGGGTTAAGGCTCAGGAGGATGATGAAAATTTAAGATGAGCTTATTGTGAGCAAAAGTAAAGAAATTGTTAAGAGAGAAAGAGTGTAGGTCAGAAAGTTATTACGACTTGCATCATAATTGAGTACATTGTCAATTTTGACTCTTTTCCTCTTCTATTGCTTCTGTTTTCACTCAAACGACCACACCTACACTTAATTTCTGTTAGGTTTAGGTGGTATGACATCATTGGTGGCAATGGTGAAAACTTGTGTGATGAAGACTCTTCCTAATGAGGTGTGAAGTGTGAACAGAATATGTTGTGACTTCTTTTGTGTGGAATACTGCAGGCTAGGATATTTCATTTCAATTCAGAAGTTCTAACATCCCCCTCGATGAAATCGACTCTGTTCAAAGCAATCAAGTGGTCTAAGAAGTTTGGTGGCCTTGTATTTTTTGATTTAAATCTGCCATTACCTCTGTGGAGATCACGTGATGAGACGAGAGAAATAATCAGAAAAGCATGGAATGAGGCAGACATCATTGAAGTTTCAAGAACTGAGCTAGAGTTCCTTCTAGATGAAGAATATTATGAGAGGAAGAGAAATTACCGGCCACAATACTATGCTGAAAATTATGAACAAACCAAGAACATACGAGATTATTACCACTACACTCCTGAGGAAATCTCGCCTTTGTGGCATGATGGACTTAAATTCCTGTTTGTGACTGATGGAACACTTAGAATTCATTACTATACCCCTTCTTTTGATGGGACTGTGGTTGGAACCGAAGATGTACTCATAACCCCATTTACCTGCGATAGAACTGGCTCAGGTGATGCTGTTGTGGCTGCTATTCTAAGAAAACTAACCACTTGCCCAGAAATGTTTGAAAATCAAGATATTTTGGAGAGACAGCTACGCTTTGCTGTTGCAGCAGGAATTATAGCACAATGGACTATTGGTGGAGTTAGAGGTTTCCCTACTGAAAGTGCTACTCAGAATCTCAAAGAACAAGTTTATGTGCCTTCTATGTGGTGATAAAAATTTGTTTGTGTAACTAGAACTTAGAAGAGTCCTGAGGCATTAATTGGTAGTTATTGTTTGATTATTTATTTTTATCTTCCCCAAGAGTGTTTCATCTCAAATGCGAGCAGGCAGAAGAACACAATCAAGATTGCACAAATTGTTTTATTATTTACTTTGCCTCCAACTCATGTAACCCAATACCACTCCTGAATAAGCAGTTGAGGGTGTCAATTGAAAATTTTGTAGGTGAGAATTGGAATGTACAATTGTACACTAGTCTTGTAATGAATTTGCAGTTTGTGTACCTAACATTCTTCTTCCTTCCTCATTGTTTACCTTCTGCTTTAGTTTTATGTGCCTTCTAGCATTCTATACATGCCAGAATCCAACATTAAATTGTACCATTGTCTTGTGCTTGGTAGTGCTTTTAATAAATAATTATTCTGTAACACATGCAAACATAAGCAACATGTTCTGCAAGACTGCAACCCGAGCATGAAGGAACTGAAAAAAGAAATCTAGAGGAATTACATATTGGTGGTATCGTATGATTGAGTAGATTGATCACGGGTCTGCTAGCCTATAACTCTGCCCAACGGTCTAATTTAACTTCAAGCACCTTTTAGGTGGTGTTGGCGCGACCTGCAAATTTCTTGATCTTTTCATTTTTTTACTTTTATCAAGATTTTTGAAATATCTGTGTTGCCGAACACTCCATGTTCTTATTTTTTGGGCCTTTTTCTTGTTCATTTCCTTCGACCGCTACTTCCAAAATAGCCCACATGATTTCAATTATTGATCTTCTATTTTGGAGTAATGGTTACCATCATAATAAAAGGGGAGTTGCTTTTTGCACCCCTTTTCTTCTCACACCAACTAATTTTTCTTATTGTTTTTCTAAAAATATCCTCATACACTTCCTGAAGTGTACTTTTAAAAAATTAACTTCTATGTAATTTATTTTTTTAAAAAAAAATTTAGAGACGAACTTAGAGACGAAATCTCAAATATGTTAAAAAAAAAAAACAGGGGAGGGAGCGCTGGGTTAAGGGATGGGGAGAGGGGGAGTTGAAGTTGATTCCGGGTGGGATGGGTTAGGGGAAGGTGGTGTGGGGAAGGGAAGAGGGAGGGGTTACAATAGCAAAAAGGAGGTGCTAAAAATAATTAAAATATGGAGTAGTTGTCTATTGGTATAAAAAAGAATGAACATCCCACTAGCTATTCTCTACTAATCATTTTTATTTATTTATTAAAATATATCTGTTTTAAAAAAAAATTATTAGTATGTCCTAGTTCATGACAAATCATATTAAAGTATACTAAATAATTTAAAATAAATGAATAGACACAATATTTATCATCAATATGTAATCATAATTGTTTTTTTGCTTAAATATGTTTTTGTCCCTTTAAAATACACGCATTTTCATTTTGATCCCCCTAATTTTTTTTTATCTTTTAGTCCCCCTAAAATTTTTTGTTTTCAAAATAGTCCTCGCCGTTAGATAAGTTAACAAAGTGCTGACGTGTTTGTTAATCCCTATGCTGACCTGTCCTTCTCACTCATGTGTGACAGCCACTGTATAAATTGTTTAGTTTTATAATTGATTTTATTAATTAAAAACGTTTGGAAAATAAATTGAAAATAACATAAATTAGAAAATCATATTTGGTTTTCTCTGTCTTCTTCGTCTTCTCCGTCTTACACTTCTCCATCTTCTCCAACCCATGAGAGTTTGCCCTACAACGCCATTATTGTCGCTATAAATTTGCAGCTACAAATCTGCAAACAAGTTGCTGCCACTTAGTGCATCTTGTGTTGTGCTTATTACATCACCATGGTTAGATTGCGAGTTCCTTTGTGGTTGTATTCCAACTCCTTGTGAGCTTGTATTACCTATCTTCTCTGATTCTTCTTCTGAAAAACAAAGTTCAAATTCCATGTGAGTTTAAGGTTAAAGTCACATATAATATAACTTCCGCTCACATTGCAGATTTGCATTGTCTGAACTTGTTTGCAGATTTGTAGCTGCAGGGATTTGTAGCGACAACAATGGCGTTGTAGGGCAAACTCTCATGGGTTGGAGAAGACAAAGAAGTGTAAGACCGAGAAGACAGAGAAAACCAAATATGATTTTTTAATTTATGTTATTTTCAATTTATTTTCCAAACGTTTTTAATTAATAAAATCAATTATAAAACTAAACAATTTACACAGTGGCTGCCACATATGGGTGAGAATGACATGTCAACATAGGGGTTAACAGACACGACAACACTCTATTAACTTATCTAACGGCGATGACTATTTTGAAAAGAAAAAATTTTAGGGGGACTAAAAGATAAAAAAAATAGGGGGACCAAAATGAAAACGCGTGTATTTTAGAGGGACCAAAAAATATTTAAACTTTATTTTTTATTTTTTGTTTTTTTTATGGGGAGGGGTTGGGAGTTTAGGGGAGAAAAAGCACAAGATAAGGACGCGTGTTTGCTTAACAATTTTGCATTATCATTCTTGTGTGTTGCTGGAGGAATAAAATACTTCATTAAGAGGCAAGTCCATGGTTTAAGAAATGATAGCTTTTTGATAGCTTTCCCCATCTTCTCTTCTCTTTCTCAAAATTTCCTACATTATACATTGATCATGAAATAATAGACCAAACAAAAAGTTATACAATTATATTATAACTCAACTATTTATTTAATGATATTTTACTTATTCTTTTTCTCAATATACTTCAAACAACTCTTACATATTGTTGGTTGAAAGGAATCAGAGAGAATCAGGGGAGCAATTTTAAGATGATTTTCATGTTTGATTCAATTTTTTAGAAGTGAGTGGACCAAAATACCTTGTGATAGCATTTTTGCCCCCATCCAATAATGAATGAATTTGGAGGGGAGGGGAGAGGAGTTGAAAAACTAATCCAATTAACTTAAATATCTATCTATTCATATTTATAAAATTGATTGTTACAAAAGTAAAAAAAGTATTTAAATAAATTAATTTTATTTTCATTCTCCTCTCTTCCCTCCATTATAACCCCTCCCCTTCCCTCCTTTGAATAAAAAATATATGAGAAATGTTGTTTGTACAACAACATGTTGTACATAAAGAGATATAAAAGGAGAAAAAAGAGAGAGAAATGTGAGATGTGATGGAAAGAGATAGAGAGAAAAAATAAGTTGTTGTATGTTTTTTATTGTATGAAAATGTTATCTCTTTAGGGTTTTTCTATACAACAAATAGTTTTTATGTAGCTTTGATGAACTCAGTTGGCAGCACACGTGACAACACAAGATCAATTGTGACATATTAATTTTTGAAGAATCTCATTTTAATAAGAGTTTAATTAGTATACAGTGAGCAACAAGAAAATATATAGTGTTCAGTAGTTCACATAACACCAATACACATTGAAAAGGATGTTCTTTTTTTTTCAAACATCCTTTCTACTACCACATCATTCTTCTTTCCAATTAATTAAAACTTTAGGATTACATAAATAGTGGATATATAACTTAATTAAGGTCTAACAGTTTGTTACGGACCAAACCTAAAGGCCCAATAGTTAATATGGCACAGATGCTATATTATTATCATATCCATGGATATATAATAGTATCCACACAAAATATAATTATATCTACAATTATATCTACAATTATATCTGCAATATCCCACGATATGAAATATATATTATGATATTAATTACACCTGCATACTTACTCCATTTATAAAGGCCCACTTACCCAGTTTATACAGGGAAAACCCCTATATATACGATGGACAGACAGATCATCAGGTACACACAATCTTACCCAGTCAATCACTTCGACTGTTGATATCTTTCTGACTTGGGCGTCAGAATCTCTTTGCAGGTACACCCCCCAGGGTCCAATTCGGATCAAGCGTCTTCAACCCGAACCCAGATCCGATTTTCACCTGCCGACTCAGACCCAGGTCCGGGTTCCCTACCAGAACATTTGGCGTTAGAAGGAGGGCCTCCCCCTATCCAGCATGACAGTCACCACCCGTCGTCAGCTAACCTTGTCCTGTCCTCAGCCAACACCCGAAGGCTGGGTAGAGGATCTCGGAGCCGAAGACGGCTTAGCTGAGCAAGAAGGAACTTCACATCCTCTAGTTGAAATCGAACGTCATGAAGAAAACAATCAACCAGACCCCCGAGACGAAATGATTCGGCATCTTGAAGCCCAAATCAGAGAACTCTGGGATCAACGTATAAAGGCGGCCGAAGAACTGGCCGTGAATCATATTGAGGAGCGTCTCAGGCACCTGGAACGCAGTATAAACCCCCAACCTCAGCCTACCATCCAATCCCGTCCCGGATCAGATAGGGACCACCAGGAAGTCCAGCAGCAAAGGGCTGCAGGCCAATTGGCCCCCTTCAGGCACCCTTTCTCTGAGAGATTAGTCCGGGTCGAGATACCTGAATAGTACAGACGGGCACTCCCAATTGAATCTTTCAACGGAACAACAGACCCGGTCAAACACCTAGATGCCTTCACCAACGAGATGCTCTTCGTTGGGGCTCTCGAAGCTATCATCGGTCGTTCCTTCCCCAGAACATTGAAGGGAGAAGCTTTAGCATGGTTTAAAACTCTCCCATTGGGTTCCATTGATACCTGGGACGATATGCAACACACCTTCCTGGGACGATTCACAATCTCTACTGAGATCCCCAGAGATCAGTTCACATTGGCAAAGGTAAAACAGACTAAAGACGAGTCACTCAGAAGCTTCCTAGCCCGATTCTACAAGGAGTGCGCTCTGATTCCGGATCTAGCCGAGAATGTTCAACTCGTGTGCGCCGTGTCGGCTCTTTCACCGGGTTCCCCACTGGCCGTCTCTTTATCAGAAGAACCGGTCCGATCCATGGAGCAGTTTAGGCAACGATCACACAAATACGTGGGACGGGAAGCTCATTTAGCCGTCGCTGCGAAACAAGATACCCACCAGGGATCAGGCCGAGACTCTTACCAGGACCGGCATCAAGGGAGAGATAAGGGCCACCATCACCAGGATCAGCACCGGCGTCCTAAAAGCCGATACAATAGCTACTCAACCTTGAACACTAACCCTGGAAAGATCCTCAAAGAAGTAATGCACATTGAGTTTGCTGACATACCAAAGCCTCCACCTCTTAAAGCTACAGCTCAAAAAGACAAGACTAAATATTGTTCCTTCCATGAAGGATACGGGCACAATACTGATGAATGCATACAATTACGTGACCTCATTGAGCAGCTTATCAGAGACGGCCGACTCGGTCGATATGTGAAGAAGAACCGATCCCAAGGAGGACACAAGAAGAATGAAGAACGGAAGAGGTCGTCCAGCCCGGATGGGGAAAAAGACAAGAAACGAAAGCGTTATGCATCCCCCAAGAAACATGACAACAAAGAAGACAAACCCGGCTCCAGCACCACACCAAGGGTGAAAATCAACATGATTTCCGGAGGTTTTGCTGGGGGAGGACTGTCAAACAACTGCAAAAAGGGACACCTGCACGAAGTCTACAATGTCGAACAGCCCGACTTGAAGATAACCGCCCAAAGGCCCCCAAACCCGGTCATCACCTTCTCAGACGAAGATTTCTTTGATGACGTGGTCGATCACGATGACCCTTTCGTGATTCGATCCCTGATAGCAGATGGTGATGTCGGACGCGTGTTTGTTGACCAAGGCAGCTCAGCTGACATCCTGTTTTACAGGACTTACACCCAACTACTCTTGCCACCAGAATCACTGTTACCCTATGCAGGTGATCTAGTGGGTTTCTCAGGAGAGCAGATTCAACCTAAAGGATACCTTCAGACCACACTCAGGGTCGGCTCTGAAACCAAAAACAAAGTCGTTTCAGCCAAGTTCCTAATCGTTGATTGCCCAGCCTATACAATGCTATTCTCGGTCGCCCATCCTTGAACGCTCTAGGAGCGATTATCTCTACCAAGCACTTGGTAATGAAGTTCCCTGGCCGGGACGGGATAGTAATCACGGTTCAAGGAGACAGGAAAGAAGCAAGAAAGTGCTATAACGCTGCCCTCACAACTGCACCCACATCCCAAACATCCCAGCCAGAGAAGACAGTTTCCAGAGGACAAATCCTCATGATTGATCTCGACCCCAGATCCGAGACGACCCCCAAGAGACGTGAAAGAATCGAACCGGCTGCAAAGACGAAGCCTTTCCAGATTGGAACTTCAGTTGAGCAGACGACGAAGATCGGCTGTGACATGGATTCTGCAATGGAAGAAAGATTAAATAAACTTCTGTTAACCAACTCGGACCTGTTCGCATGGACAGCGGCCCACATGCCAGGTATTGATCCCGGCTTCTGTTGTCACAAACTTTCTGTTGACCCCACTGCTAAGCCGATCGCCCAAAAGAAAAGGAAAATTGGCCTTGAAAGGCAGCAAGCTGCCAACCAGCAGATAGAAGAGCTCATCAAAGCCAAGTTTATCAGAGAATGCAAGTACGTCACCTGGCTATCCAATGTCGTCTTGGTGAAGAAATCAAATGGCAAATGGAGAATGTGTGTGGATTACACTGACTTGAATAAAGCATGCCCCAAAGACCCTTTCCCACTTCCCAACATAGACCGGTTGGTTGACAGTTCATCAGAATACCATTGGTTATCTTTTATGGATGCCTACTTAGGATACAATCAGATCCCCATAGACCGGGACGACGAGGAGAAGACAGCCTTCATCCCGGACAAAGGGATTTACTGTTACACCATGATGCCCTTTGGCCTGAAGAACGCTGGAGCCACATACCAGAGGATGATGACCAAAGTCTTTGGTGATGTAATGGGAAACATAGTGGAAGTTTACATAGATGATATCATAGCTAAAACGGCTAAAGGAAATGACCACATAGCCGACTTGGAGCTAGTTTTTGACCGCCTCAGGAAACACAACATGAGACTTAACCCCCTTAAGTGCTCTTTTGGAGTTCCCTCAGGCCATTTTTTGGGTTTTCTCCTTACCAGCAGAGGAGTGGAAGCTAACCCGGACAAGTGCAAGGCCGTGTTAGATATGAAAAGCCCAACTTGCATCAAGGAGATACAACAACTTAATGGAAGGATCACAGCTCTCAGCCGATTCATACCCAAATCGGCTACAACTTTTCTCCCCTTTTTTCAGCTCCTTCGCAAGGGGAAATCTTTCACTTGGACAGACGAATGCGAAGCCGTTTTTCAGAAGCCAAAACAGACATTGGCAAACCCACCAATCCTGGTGAAACCGGCCCAAGGAGAACATCTGTACCTCTACATCTCTGTAACCAACCAGCCCATAAGTTCGGTTTTGGTCAAAGAAGATGGGCGCACTCAACTCCCCATATACTTCATCAGTAAAGCCCTCCAAGGATCCGAACTGAGATATCAGAAGTTGGAGAAGGCCACCTTAGCCGTATTAATCACTGCAAGGAGATTGAGACACTATTTTCAAGGGCACAAAGTCACGGTCAGAACCGACTTACCCCTCAGACTCGTTCTTCACAAGCCGGACCTCTCTGGGCGTATGACTGCCTGGGCCCTGGAGTTATCAGAGTTCGATATACACTTTGAGGGACGCACTGCCCTCAAGAGTCAAATTCTTGCTGACTTTGTTGCTGAAATGACACCCCCTGAATTTTCACCCACTACGGAATGGACCGTCTTCGTCGACGGATCCTCCAACAAAAAAGGTGCTGGAGCTGGGATAGTCCTGGAAGGCCTTGAGGGAGTCTGCATAGAGAAGTCTCTGAAGTTCGAGTTCCATACCTCAAACAACCAAGCCGAATATGAAGCATGCATTGCCGGACTCCTGATGGCAAAAGAAGTAGGAGCTAAAAAAGTCCTCGTGTGCAGTGACTCCCTATTGATGCTATCCCAAATTAAAGGGGAATATCAAGCAAAAGAACCACTACTGCAGAGATACCTAGAGAAGGTCAAGGTGTCAATTGATGGGTTTGAAAAAGTTATCTTTCAACACGTCCCCAGAGCCGACAATACCAGAGCCGACATTCTTTCCAGGCTTGCAAGCACCAAGAAACATGGGAATAACAAGTCTGTCCTCCAAGAAGTCGTCTCGACCCGACGAATTTCAGAACCATCACTGATACAGATAGAAGAATCCAGCTCATGGATGACACCTATTAAGACCTACATTCTGATGGGCACTCTCCCTACAGAAGAAAAGGAGGCAAAGAAGCTAAGACGACTAGCCTCCCATTTCACAATCGTCCAGGACAGGTTGTACAAAAAGGGTTTCTCCACCCCTCTCCTCAAATGCATTGATGACACAGAAGCCAAGTATGTATTGGCTGAGCTACATTAAGGCAGTTGTGGAAACCACCAAGGAGGCAAGACACTTGCGAGAAGGGCCCTAAGAGCCGGGTACTACTGGCCGACTCTAGCCCAGGACTCCATGGAATATGCCAAAAAATGTGAAACTTGTCAGAAGAATTCTTCCATCCACCACCAACCTTCATCCGAGTTGACAACCTTAACGGCTCCCTGGCCTTTCCATCAGTGGGGAATTGACATACTCGGCCCTTTTCCCCATGCTCCAGGTCAGGTCAAATTTCGAGTGGTAGCGGTGGATTATTTCACCAAGTGGATAGAAGCAGAACCCCTTGTCACGATCACCTCAGCTAAAGTGCAGAAGTTCTTTTACAAGAACATTGTCTCCAGGTTCGGGATACCCCATTCCGTGATAACAGACAATGGAACACAATTCGCTGATAAGAGATTCAGAGAACTACTATCAGACCTGAAGATCAAGCACCACTTCACTTCAGTGGAACACCCACAGACCAATGGTCAAGCCGAATCTGCGAACAAGGTGATCCTCAAAGCCCTTAAGTGCAGGTTGGACAACGCCAAAGGCAACTGGGTAGAGCAACTCGACCATGTACTCTGGGCATACCGTACCACTCCAAAATCCTCCACCAACGAAACCCCTTTCCGGCTCACTTACGGGACTGTGGCGCTCATCCCGGTCGAGATTAGGGAGCCGAGTTGAAGAGTACAGAATTTCACCCAAGGATCAAATGACAAGGCGATACTGGAAGACTTTGACTTCTTAGATGAAACCCGGGCCATAGCTCATGTCCGGGAATCAACCTTGAAAGAGCGTCTCACCACACGACGCAACACCAAGGTAATGGCCCGAAGCTTCCAACCCGGTGATCTTGTTCTGCGCAGAGCCGACATCGGCAACAAAAACGCAGCCCAGGGAAAGTTGACAGCAAATTGGGAAGGTCCCTACAGAGTCACTGAGACAACCGGGAATGAGGCCTACAAGATAGAAACTCTTGAAGCAAAACCTGTACCCAGATTCTGGAACGCAGATAAACTCAAGACCTATTTTTCTTAGGTTATTTTCTTGTAGACCGGATGTGAAGAGCATTCCGGTTCAGTATTACTAAAGTCAGATACGAAGAGTATCCTGGCCCAACCTTTCTTTTTCATATTAGTGTTTAACCGGTTGCGAAGAGCATCTCGGCTTAGTATTATTAAGGTCGGATACGAAGAGTATCTCGATCCACTACCAATAAAACGTAGTTACAGCAAACTGCTTTCTATTATTTCCTATTCCTTCTCACAAGAAACAAGCGTTACAAGCATTTCGATGTTAAAAGCGCATAGTTACCAAAGTAACGAAATAGTTCGATACAATTGCGTTACAAGCATTTTTAATGTTAAAAGCGCGAAGTTACGAAAGTAACGAAATAGTTCGAGACAATTGCGTTACAAGCATACTAATGTTAAAAGGGCGAAGTTACAAAGTAACGCAACAATCGGACACGAATGTATTGCAAGCATGTTAACGTCAAAGTACGAGATGAATATAACAAAACGATTCGAGACGACAAAAGAATTCGAAACAGCAAAGTCAAAATAGGAATTAAAAACCAAGGTAGCAAAATACATTCAAAAAGATTCAAAAGTTACAAGTTAAAATTAAAGGGGATCACTCAACGTACGGGCCGACTTCCTCACCAGAAGCAACATCGACATAAACCTTCTTTCCCATGTTGACCCGACAAATTTTCCCCTCAAAAACCTCATGTTTAGAGGACGTCCCTTCAGTCTTCAGGCCGGGATTGAGCACCCCCAGCTGCGCCACAGCATTCTCGAACGATGCACTGCTGATTTCTCGAGAGAGCTTCACAAGGCTAGCCTTTTCCTCATTGAATTTGGCTTGGGCCCTCTGCAGATTTTTCTTGATAAGTTCACCAACAGCTTCATCCGACATCCCGGACGCAGGCGGAGCCATCCGCAGCTTCTCCAAGTCGGCCTTCAACCTCTCCACTTCAGCCTCCAGGGTCTTGTTCTTATCTTTCACAGTCTTGTAAAAACCCTTGTATTTTTTGGAAGCAGACATTTCGAGGTCAAGGGCATCTTGAGCACTTTTTAAATCTTCTAAGTCCTTATCCCTCTCGGCCGTACGGTTCTCAAGATCAGAGGAGACCTGCTCAGCGACCGGGATCACATCAAGCCTTAGATGCCTTATATATGCAGCATGTTGGAGGCACTGGCGCTCAATGTCCCACAAACCTTGGACCTTTGGAACATCTTCATGAACTGACTTCATGAAAGGATTATACAAAATGTGGTCCAACTCAGGGGTGTCCAGATCAACATTCGAGTCATACAGGTTCAACCCGGACTCCCCTGAAGACTCTTCATTTCTAACCCTCTTATTTTTCTTCTTCTTTGGGGTTCTTTTCTTCTGCACCCGGGGCTCCCCATCACCATGACCAGTTTGGACGGGGTCGACATTCACAACCGGGCCGGTCCCAGAACCATTCCCGTCGTCGATCCGGGTGAAATCCATGTCGACTCGAACGTCATCATCATTGGCTTGAGTATTCTGCAGAGCCCTCAATTGTTTCAAAGCCACACTCGCCATCGAAGCTGCAAAGATAAACATTAAACAGTCAGTCGAGACGAAAATGCTAGAAATAATAAGCAAAAAATTAGAATAAATCTCACCAATTCTAGATCCAACATTACGAGTCGGACCATCTAAAATTTTCTTAGAGGAAAACAACCCACATTCCTCGACCGACTTCTTTAGCAGATCCTTTACTGCCAAATCTTGAGGAGACAGAGCCGACTCAGAGAATTCAAACTCGGACGGCTTCATGTCATAATGCCGGGCATCCCAATATATACTAAAACGGAGCTCTTGAGAAGACTGTTCCTCCCAAAACGGCTTCACACCCTTAGCCGGTTGTATTTGGAAGAACTCCTGTTTGAAAGTGATACTCCCCCTCTTAGCCGACTCACAAAACGGCTTGATCAGTTTCCGATCCTTATGCGCCCTAAAAGAAATCCAACTTTTCAGAGTCTCCTTCTTTTTGCCCGGGGGATGTTTCCTCAACACTATGAAATAATGAAAAAACAACTTTACAGAAGGAGTGAAACCAAACTCGGTCAAAATCAACTCGAAGCACCGGATGAAGGCCCACGAGTTGGGATGCAGTTGTGAGGGCGCACAACGCAAAAATCTAAGCATTTGTACTTGAAACTCTGTAAACGGAAGCCTAAGCTTCACCTTTGAATGGATAAAATCATAAGTATACAAAAACGGGGTGTTGGTCTCGGCCAAATGACATACTCGACCCCCTCGAGGCGGCACCACCTTATTATATACATCTCTCATCTCGGCTGAACTGAACACCTCCATGTCGAACAAACGTTCCTGAAAGTGCTCCGGACAGTCGGGTCTATACACGGAGCAAGTACCAAGAACCTCTGGATCCACCCACTGATACCTATCGGCCCACAAGGGCACGAAGTAACCGTCACGAGGCTCAGCCATTTTGGTACCTGCAGAGGTAATCGTGTAGCAACTACCCTCATCAGAACTGGGACGACTAACACTCGAATCGTCAAATATACTATCATATGAATCCGTCTCGGATTTCCTTAGGTTTCTATTACTTTCAACTTCCCCCCCAGAGGTCATATTTCTTCGCCTCAACACCGATATTACTTCAGGACTTAACCCCTCATTATCCCCACAGGATGACCGGCTCCGTGATACCCACGATTCGGGTCTCCCAGACAAAACCTCCAAAGAATCACTCTCACTCATTTACGATAAAAGAAGAGAAAGAGAGAAAAGAAATACCTGATAATCGGATACTGAATTCGATTTGAAGAGTTGAAAGTCGGTTTAGGATTCGAGATTGCAAAACTCAGAGAAGAAGATTAGAGGATGAAGCGAAGTAAAAAAAATGAAACTTCTCCACCCCTATTTATATGACCAAAAAGGCCCATTACCGTTTTGGCCCAGGAAGTCGAACCGTCGCGACCCAATGCTAAAGCGACACGTCACCTGAAAATCGAAACGTCAGAAAATACCTGAAACGTTTCAGGAGAAGTGAAGTGTCGCAACGGTATGTCACAAACATACTCGTCTCGAATCAACAACAACAGAAATTCGGATATCTCGTCCCAATCTGAAAAATGGCAAGACAAGTAGCATCTCGCACCAGGGTAAAAGCGGCTCATAACTTATCACAACCAGTTGAGATGCATCAGAAATTGTTAAAATCGTCTCGAACGACGCCTTCAAAACCATCTCGAACAATGAATATCGTCTCGAATACATCCGAAAGCATTTAAGTTCAAAGCCAACTAAACAAGTTGACAAGAGCCGGGGGGCTTCTGTTACGGACCAAACCTAAAGGCCCAATAGTTAATATGGCCCAGATGCTATATTATTATCATATCCATGGATATATAATAGTATCCACACAAAATATAATTATATCTACAATTATATCTACAATTATATCTGCAATATCCCACGATATGAAATATATATTATGATATTAATTACACCCGCATACTTACTCCTTTTATAAAGGCCCACTTACCCAGTTTATACAGGGAAAACCCCTATATATACGATGGACAGACAGATCATCAGGTACACACAATCTTACCCAGTCAATCACTTCGACTGTTGATATCTTTCTGACTTGAGCGTCGGAGTCTCTTTGCAGGTACACCCCCCAGGGTCCAATTCGGATCAAGCGTCTTCAACCCGAACCCAGATCCGATTCTCACCTGCCGACTCAGACCCAGGTCCGGGTTCCCTACCAGAACACAGTTAAATAAAAAAAAGAACTTTCCATGAGAAAGCAGAAAAGTTAGAAAACAAAGTAAGTGCACTTCCCACTGTATCATTTTATTTTCAGAAAGTCTTGCTACAACAATATAATTTTTCTTTGCTACTTTACCTTCCTTATTAATTGACTACTATATTTCACTTCTCTCAAATATAGTCTGTGTTTAGTCAAAAAAAGAAGAAGAAAAATAATAGTCTATGTGGTTGTGATTATTCAGCATCTAACAAATATTGCTTGGACCTGGACCATGTCAATTAGTCATTTTAGGCATTTCCCTCAAAAATTGACTTACTATTTAACTATAGCTTGAAGTCGTCCAGAGTTAGCTGATCAAGCTTCTTAGAAGTTTAAAAGGGCAAAGTGAAGTTGACACCTGACTGACACAATTTAGTCTTCAGAAAAAAAAAGTCTCCAGGAAAAAAAAAAGAACTAGTGCAAAATATATAACTTGAATTGTCAAGTTGCTGCAATACATACACTGTTTTAATCAAATGTGTTTGGAGGACTTTCTCTTTTTATTTTTCAAACAATTACAACATTAATTTTGATTATTGAGAACCACTCATTCATTGAATTTTTATGATATAAGTCCGTGAAGAGAATTCAACACAAAAGACCCACAGAATGATTGTTTTATTTCAGTCTATGACTCAATATGGACTTATAACAATTTAAGTTAAATTTTTAACACTTAATGTACTTTCTTTTTACACAGTGTTTCAGAAATAACTATCTAATATAAATAAAATCATACTAATAATTAAGAATCCAAACCTCACCTCAATAGATCTTTAGAACGGATCAATTCAAGGACTCCATTCATAAGGGCTTGATTCAAGGACTGCAACGAAAGAAGAATGCCAAGTGCAAAGTAAAGCGTGACATGAGGGGTTTTTTTTTCATAACCAAAAAATAAAATAAAATAAAATGAGGAGGTTTTCGTTTCTATTTTCATTTTTCACCTTCCACTATTACTAGCAATAATCAATATCAATAGCAAAAAAAATAAATAACAAAGGAATTTGTGAGGCTAATATTAAACTGCAGCAAATAATACCAAAGAGTTGTGGCTCAGTTGGCAACGTAGGCTGAGTTTGTGGGAAGAGTTCCCGGGTTCGATCCCCACAAAACACATTCTTAGGAGGAGTGGAGAGCCTTAACGGTGACTAAGCCCCGATTAAGATTAATCCTGTTAATAGGGGATACCTATGGAAAACAAAAAAAACTGCAGCAAATAATGGTAAGAGTAGTTAGTGAAAGGTTGGAAATGATTTTGGAAATCCAAATTTGCTTTGTATCTCCGTCATCTTTGCCGCTTTGGCCGCTACCCTTAGAATGACCTCAAATTTAGCCTCTCTCACCAATCTTTCACATTCTAGTAGCAATATTTTGTTAGGCCGTTTTTTTGTCTACATTGCATAGGATATATAGTTTCTTTTCATTCAATATATAAGAATGAGACATTTTTTTAATTCAAAGTCAATAGTTCGTTGCCTCGCACAAACAAAATCAGATGTCCCCACAGGGACCATACACAAACAAAATGAACGAGACAAACAGAATGAGAAGTGGCTTGAAACCCGAATAACGTTGACGAATAATGGGATTTTTCACGTCTAATCAAATCAAACAATGAGGTGATTAATGTTCGAGTTTCAAGATTGACAATAAATAAATATAGACCACAAATTTTAAATTGAGTTAAGAATTTCTTTAGTTTCTAAGTAGTAAATAAACTAGTTACTTAAATCTCTCAAATCAAAATAGCATATTCAATAAAAAAATTTCGCTCTTTTAATTTCAAGACCTTTATCCATTTTATTGATAAACTGAAATAGGTGCCTTTCTTTGCTTATCGAATAAAATAATGAATAACATGAAAAAAATATAACAAATTAACTAAATCATCAACATTTTTACACCCGAAGCCTGCAATTCAAGGCAGAACGGTACATCATATATATAAAATATAAACAAGGTATATATCTATGTAAACACATGAAGCTAGATATTCCTGTGTATGTATCAAGTGTTGAATTCAAAATTGGAATTGTGATCCATTTGGCAGTTGTCCTTCAGAAAAGAATCAATGAATCAAATGGTATAACACTGTAACCCCACATCAACAGGGGTATTGTATTGTCAATGCCCATATCCCCCCCAGTATAATCTAACCTGTGATTTGCCTTTTCATTATACACAAAACATTCTATTCTTACCCTTTTGGTATGCCTAAACTGAAACTCATATGAGAACCCCACAAAGGCCCCTTTGATTCTTCAGCAGCCTCATCAACCAGGCTGGACAAAGGAAGCACATATTCCCACAACAAACCTGAATGAGCTGCCTTTAACTTTAAGGCAGTGCCATAAACCCCACTGTTTTAGCCTAGTCATATAAAACAAAACCAATATAGATACTATCTTTGTGATCCACTACCAAATCTTTGGTTTAATTTCTGTCTTGTAATTAGCTCCTGAGACTTGTTGCAGACACAACCAGGGAAGGGATTAGCAAAAAAGTTCTCCTCCATTCTTGGTGACTCTCCTACTTGTCTAAGATAAGGCGAACCTAACCTATTGGCATGCAAACTCTTAACCTCAGAAGAAAATGCTTCCCAAGTTATGGAGCCCTCATCCAATTGATCAATCAGCTTGACAAAATTTAATCTGAAACAAAATTGAAACAGATCACACATGTCAGTAACATGTACAATGCCATCATAAACAAAACTCACACCAAACATAAGATTAATGTAGTAATCTAACCTGTCAGGATTGATAGTTTTCCGAAATCCTTCAAACCTCCTATGACCCTGCACTGCCTTGGCCATGTTTCCATCATAAGTATAGACAAAGACATCACTTTCCAAGGCAACTATGTAATCCAAAGCAGCAAGACGATTTTGGTATGGCTTGAAGGGCTCTAACTCCTCCTCAGTTGCAAGGGTGGAATGAGTGAAGACATTGGGGTACTCAGCGCGAAAGGATGCCAAACTATTGCCACCATAGATAGGCCCTGCAACTATGTAGATTGTTGTAGTTGAAGGGTACCCCATGGCCTTGAGAAAAATGGCTGCCTCTCTAGGTGACATAGGGCATCCACCTTGCAATCTCCTCTCTACACTATCAATCTCTTTTTCCTTCCAATGCTTGACATCATATCTCATAACCCTTAGTTCCTCAGCCTCCTCAGCAGTGAGATTATGGCTGCAGCCAGTAAAAGCTAGCATGTCTTTCTCATATCTATATTGTAAAGAAAGAAAGAACTAAAGTAAGCAAATTGTCATAGTTTGGTAGTTCATAAAAGTAAGCAAAGAATATTTCAGTCCACAAGGTGATGATGATACCTTAAATGAAGGGCAATATATGGTTCATTATTGTTTCTTAGCCTATCAACCAAAGTCCTCCCAAGTTCTTCAATCTCGGCTGTATACTTGAGAGCTTGGTAATTGGCACGACACCTAAGCTTCTGAATAGAGGAAGCAAGGCCATTGTTGGCAAGTCTGGAATCTGTGTGAGTGAATTGTATGACCTTGTGTCGCTTCAACAGTGGAAGAATCTCACCTCTGTAGTAACTAGCCTGCAAAATTGAAGCATCTAAGCCACACTATTGAAACTAATAAGAATTGTTTTGATCAATGTTGTGTTGTCACATAGAAATATTATTTGATTTGATTAGATTTGATTGTCCACACCTTTGACCATGAAACAGGGGCCTTGACAAGAGGTTTCACAGATGCATAATGGACCGGCAAATATTCAACTATCTCAATGTCGTCTTTCAAAACTTTCATGAAGTGCCTCCAGTCAAAAATATCTTTAAAGTCACTGAAATATATTAGGGACATTATATTTTGGAAAAATGGTAACATGAGGAGATAAATTAATGTCACACTCACACACTTAATCAATGTGGAAATTTTACCTTGGATCAGTCCAAAATGAATCATGATCAAGAGAAGGAAGGACAAGGGTGGCATTCATTATTTTTGCCACTGCAACCATATCACATATCTGCAAGTCAATTAAGGTTCTGGGAATTAGCAAATAGAATAATAGAAATATAAAAGAGATTCATTATATATATAAAAATGAATCCTATGTTTTATATGATCTTACCCCAGTTCTCATTTGATTCAATCCACCATTTGCATGAACAAGAAGATAGCCATTTGTCTTCTTTGCCCCTGAAACAGATAAACGCGGAATGCAAGTGAGACAATAATTGATTACGTGCAATGAAGGTTGATAGCAATGAAGAGCAATTATAGTACATACTTATTTGATTCTTGGGTCGAGAAATGCATTGGTAATAGTTGTCTCTGTTTGGTTTCATCCATATTTCTGGAGTCTGTTAGAAAAGGGAATAAAACATGATAAGAACACAAAAAGTAATCATCAATTTTACTTTAGCAATAACAGCAATTTCAACATAGGCTGCTATATTACAATTTACAACATGGAAAGCATCATGCAAGAAGAAAAAACAAAAAGAAATAAAACGTATGAAAAAAATCACAAATCACAAAAAAACAATACAACACACAAACACTAGTGTGTTATGGTCAGAGCCACCTTGGCAGCACCCAATATTCAAACACAGTACGCGTGTTGCAAGTTGCCATCGCCGACTCCAAGTAACGAGTCAAAATTTTTCAAAAAGCATCGAAAATTCCAAATACTCCAGACACCATAAACTTTACAACAAACAAAATCAATCTCTTAATATAAACAACCCACTCCTCTATTCTTACCCTTTGGTACTCAGAATTCAATCATTACACCTTTCCTAATTAACTATTTTTGCTATTGTTATCATTTTATTTTTAATTAATCAAATTCCAAAATAAGAGCTGAAAATTAAATTATTCTTATACACCTTTTGACCAATAATTAAAAGCATCGTTAACCAATAAATTTTATATATAAAAATAAGGCACTCCAAATGATGTATTGTTCTAACACCTGAGCTCCTCATCCCAGAAAACAAAACCAATAATGACTTAGAAAATTTTAATTTTTGGAATCAACCGGAGGCAGAGGCTGAAGCACTATTCAATATTCACCCAATCAACAAAAAGCATAGGAAAAACAAATTAGTACTTTTGTAAGTTTTTAACCTTTTCTCCTACCGTTACCTAAACTTAGGGGGTAAAAAGGCGAAAAGGGGTAAAAAAAAATCTGATTCCCAAAAGAGAATTTTCAATAGCAACCCAGACACGGAAAAAAAGAAGATGATGAAAAGTGCGAAAAAAGCACTTTTGCAGAAACGTGATTTAAGATAGATAATGAGTTAAAGAATAAAGGAAAAAACAGAAAAATCACTTACAGCCAACCTCTCGAGGACCCTTTTAGGCATGGAGGTTTCGGTGGTGTCTTCCGCCACCACCCTCTGAGCCGAAGCCCAATCCTCCTTGAACCTCTGCAACATCAATTGTCCATTTTCGATCCTCTTTCCACTCATCTCACCCATCAGCGAAACCTTCAAGAAAACCGACATCACCACCATAGCGATCAGGAACGAAAAGATCTTACGGCCCACGTTTTTCCCGGACCGGAGTGACTGAACCGAACCGGCAAGCCACAGGAACACGTGCTCCACTCGCAGGAAAAACGACTCTGGCAAACATAACAGAATGCGAGCGCGTAGAAGAATATAGCGCGTGACCGGATGAAGGTGATGGTAATGATGCGCGTGGTGGAGGTGGTGATGTGAACCGCCGGGAACAGCGCCGCCGCATGCGGCCGCGGCTTCGTCTTGCTCAACCTCCGAGAAATCGGAGAAGCTCGAGGAGAGTTGCTGCTTCTCGGCGTCGGAGACAACGTTGTTGCTGTTGTTGTTGTTGTCGGCCACGCGCCGTCGAGTGGTGGTGGGACCCGCGGCGACCCTTGGGCTGGTGTTAGTGGAGGTGGTGGTTGGGCCGCCGGATGACATGGTGGGCCCGCTGCCGGAATGCCAAAACGACGACGGATGAAGGACAAGACAAAACAACGATGGCCAAAAAATTTAAAAAAATAAAAAATATAACAAGTTAAATTTATTGTTGTTCTCTGAAACCTTAAATTTATGAAGAAAATTTTTTTTTGATGTTTTTGAGGTCGCGGTTTGTAGGGAAATGGAGAGAAGGTTGTTTTTATGAAAAATTTAATTTATTTTTGAAGGTGAAGGGTTTGGTTTGAGAGAAAGGAAGCGAAATCTAAGGAGAAGCCGAGAGACAGAGACAGAGAGAGAGTGGCAATGTGAGAATATGCCAATCTGTGATCTCTGATTTTCTTGTGTTCCCTTTATATACTTATCATTTCAGTTTGGTCTATCGATTTCGCCGTGTTACGCTTCATGTGACATTTGGATTTTTCTTTTTCTTTTTTTGAAATGACTCAATCACCCTCCCTTTCTTTCTATTTTTGATTTCATCAAACTTATTTTTTATTTCTATATATCTATTTATTGGGTGCTTGCCATATTGCTAGCTAAAAATATTTTACCTTTCAAGTAGTTGCTATTCTATTGTAAATTTGTAACCAAGATTCGAAATCCATTTCTTTTCTTGTCTTGAAAATCCTCCTTCAAGTAACTGTCACTATTATGATTTATTATAAAAAATAGATACACATTGAATTAGCCATCGTACTTATGTGAGTATGAGATGCATCTCCTTGTTGTCTACAATTTTATAAACACATCAGATATTTTTAATTGCATTAGTTTTTATAATTTTAAATATATTTTTTATTTTAAGTTCATTTTATACTATTTTTATAATTATGATCATAAGATTCCCGTATGTCAGTATCATATAATATTTATATATAAATTGATGAAATTTGTTTTTTATTGTTACCTAATTAAATGTTTGAAATATTAATAAAAATATTTTACCTTTAAATAGTTGATATTGCAATCAAGATTCAATTGTTGATTTCTTTTCTTTTGTTCTTTCATCATGCATGTAAAATCATTCTTAATGTCACTGTTTGAAATTTAGATATATAATATAATTACCATTATGATTTCTTTTAGAAGATAAAAAAGAAAAAAAAAGCCTTATCAAAGAAATATTGCATTTTGAAATAATGTCGGTACTCATAAATAAGTATCTGTGTTAATTAAAGAGATAAAATTTTAACACTTCAGATATTTGTAACTTCAATTGTTAAATTAATGATTCTTTTATTTAGATTTAATTTATATACACTTTTTAGTTAGTGTAAATAAATTTTACATAGATATTTAGTGTTGTGCCGCTACATCATTTAATAAATAACAACTCATGTATTATTAAATTTAATAAATAATATGTCAAAACATCACTAGATATCTATGTACAATTTTTTTACATAGACAATGTATATATATTAAACTAATTTTATCTTCAAAATTTTATATCAAAACATATGCGAATACCATAGTAATTGATGAATAACATTGTTTGATCTTGTCACTGTATCAAATTAATACTCCCTCCGTTTTTTTAATAATGTAGTATCTTTTATGAGTATTTTATATTCTTTATATGTCACTTTACATTTTCGAGGAAACATTAATGTCATTTTATTTGTTTATTTTTATTGATTTTAATATCTTTTCAATTACTCTCTTTGTTTTTTATCCATCATTTAAGATTTTTACATAAGCATTAAGGAAATAATAATTATGTCTATAAGCTCATTTTTTTTAAAGATGCCATTTTTCTTTCCCTTGTTAATGCAATTAATATTTATTTTTTCTTAATAACTATGTATAAACATCGTGTTTGTATTCACATTGTTTACCTCTTATCATAATTTTTTTGTTGAAACATAAAAAAATACATTTATTAAAACATTGAACTTTTAAAACATTTATGATATAGTTTTATAATAAATATTTAAAATAAAAATTATCAAATTACGATAATGGTAAAATTGGAAAAATAACATTTATGATTGCCTTGATATATGAAAATGACACTTATTTATAAATAAATTTGAGATCCTAAAACGACATTTAAAAAAAAAAACGGAGGGAGTATCAAATGATAGTAAAGTTAATTAATGATATTATAATTAAGGGTAAAACTCGAATGGTAAACTATTTTATAAAATTCCAATAATATTAACTAGCTTTGACCGCTTTTATTGATTTATGTGATTTGGTCAACTGTGTCTCATAATATTAAATTAAAAAACATTAATTTTAAGATTTAAATTTTTTATACCCATTTTGTGCTAATTTTATAATTATACCATAACTCTATCATATTGTATGATATATTATTAAAATTTATCACATTTCTATATTCATCCCATGTCATTTATATTTCAAATAATAAATGTGTTTTAATTTCCTGAAATATATTAAATAATTAAATATTATATATAAAACAAAATAATAATAATAATAAAAAATGAGTGAATACTTAAATTAGTCTTCAGATGAAAAGTCAAATCGATATTTAAGAGATTTTAACAACTTTCATTATATCGAATTGAATTGATGTGCAAAAATAAAATGTTACTAAATTAATATCAATTAATTTCAAAATTTAAATAATGTTACGTGCTTTTTTAGATAATCAATTAATGTTTGCGCGCGTTTATTTCATAAAAAATGTTTTAAAATCTAATTAAATGATGCAGTTTCCTTTCATAGAGTGTTTTGCTATCCTTGCATAGAAAAAAGGGTTACTTAGTTAGGCAAGGAATTCAACATTTAATGGTATACAACAATTTACATTAATATATAAGAATTTAAAATTTAAAAAAAATTAAAAAATGTCGTATAAAATTATTTATTATAGGTTAATATATTAAAATTTTTATTTACAAAATAATATAAATGAAATTAATCTCATAATAAAATAATAAAAAAATCATAATACTTAATATACTCAATAAAAAATATTTTAATTATTATGTGAGTAAGCCAAGTACAAACCATACGACTCGACTGTGTGTTGCCGGGTGCCACCTTCTCCCGGCCATTGTTGCAACAATCATCACGTGCCACCTTCACACACACACACACACACATATATATATATATTCCTTAATATTTTAAATATTTATGTCATATAAGTATGAATTAAATTAAGCTTTTGTTGTACAAAATTGTATATATTTATTTCAAAATATAGACTAAAATTTGATTGATTGAAAGAATTTTAATGTACTTACTTTATATTAATTGATAAAAAAAAGATAAATGTATTTATTTAAAAGACTGTCTACACAAAAAAAAAATTATATAATTGAACACATATTTTTATAAAATTAAATTTATTAAATACCTATTTTTAAATATTTATATTTACTCACACAAAAAATATTTATTTTTTATTTTTAATATCTAAGAATAATTTGTAGATTGAATAAATTATTTTGAGTCTTTTATAGTTAATTTAATTATTATAGAAGCTGATGATATTCTAAGATATATTGTATAAATTCATAAATATTTTCAAAATGTATAATAAAACTCAGAAAATTTAAATGATTTTAATTAATTTGTTTCACATGAGTGAATTAAAAGATCACAAATATATAGTTAGTCCTTTAAGAGTTGTTTTTTTTTCATTTCTTTATTAATTTAAAATTTTATTTTTTTGGTTAATATTTAAAATTTTAATTTGTATCATCAAGTTATATCTCAATAATGATAGGAGTATTTAGTAAAAGAAAATCGCATCCTAATATTTTTTTAAAATGTAGTTTTTTTGTTGAAATATACATCGGGTCCTTTTTATAAGATGAGAGAAAATCCTCTCTAGTAACTATAACTTTTCTTGAGAAAGAGATGTTTGGCCTTTTTATTTATTATATAACTAATTAAAATTTTTAAAAAGTACTATAAAACAAATATTTACTCATGTATTAAATTAAGTTTATAATTTAAATATGATTGTTTTATATGAATTAATAAAACGTAATAAGAAACTATAAGCGTATAAAACCCATGTCTTTCGCTGTTGGTTGGGAACACCTTAATGCACACCTAAAAAGTAATATCATTAGTTAAGAGTGACAAAAAAACTGATATTATAATAGTTGTTAATTTTTCCTTTTTGATAGACAAATGAAACCAAGTTTTAATTACTAGTTTACTACAATCAAGTAAATAACAATATCATTCACTAATTTATCATCTATATTTTGAGATATTTGACCGGGTATATATCTATAGTCAGGTAAAGTACTTTTTAGATATCGATTTTAGAATTCAAATTTTGACATAAGATAATGGGAAATCAATTAAATTGTAGAGATATATACGCATGGCAATAAAGAAAATTCAACGAGTTAAAAGAAGAAAAAAAAAGGCAAATTAAGTATGGGCAACACACGCAGTTTTTGGATATTATTTGATATATATAGTTAAATGGACTCTATCAGTGCGCAATATTTACGTAATTGAATAAGAAATTTAACGACATTGTCCTCACGGTTTAACTTGATTAGGGTTTAGTTGTGACTGTCTTTTTCTTGTAATTAATCCCTAGAGAACTGCACTTATTCCCGATCAGTACGGTAACTCTTTCTTATACTCAATATTAATATCGTATTTTTAGCAAAAAGATCAATTGAGTGAATTGACATTGAATACGTTAACTAAATCTTTGATTATTTGAGTGGATAATGTCACTTTTTTTTTGTTTTGTTACATATATAGGTGTCATTAGAACCGTACATAAGCAACATATCAACCTGTAAGAAATTAGAAGGTTGTTATACTTATGGCAATTAAGTAGCATGGTTATTGGCATGGATATAGGGTCTCTTGCTACGAATGTAAGAAACCACTTAATTTTTTAAGTTGCCGTTTAGGTGTTCGTGAGTTTTTAATTTTTAGTTTTTAAAAAATTTTAATTAAATTTTTATAACTCAAAACTCAAAATTAAAAATTAAAAATTTTTATTTTTATTTTTAAAACGTTAATTTTAAAAATCACAAACATAGAAGGCCACCTATAGTAGGCTAGTATATGTTTTAATTATTTACTTACCCATTGGCAATGTCAATATTGTAAAGAACTATTTTTTGTGAAAAAACACATAAATCTTGAACTCAACCTCGCTTATTTTCACTGTGCAGTCAAACATAATAATTGTAAATGAATGTCAATATACAAATATAAATCATTCTAAAGAACAAGACAACTTGTATCAAGCACATCGTTCTTTTTGAATCACTATTTCTCTTCAGAATTTTTTTTGGCCAATTTTTACAGCTGATTGTTGATATCTCCTCTGCTGCTATAATTTGAATGTAAGACGAGGCTTGGCTATTTTGAGATAGTAAAAATTGTTGATGTGGAATTTTTGGGCCACAATATGGTAGAGTATGATGTGGTAGCTAGTTATAACGGGTCATTGTTGGGATAATTTCTTAAGCCAAATAGAAATTTTCCTTTAATCAATCGAGAACCGTTGTGCTAGATTACAGAGTTAAGGTTAGTGAAGCGTACCTGTATCCATTGATGGTGACCGAAGGTTGCAGCGGAATAGCCCTTTGGTGCAATGATCTTCCTCAGCCAAATCACCGGATTCCTCAGATGGGACTGGATGTTTCTCTTTGGGGAAGACAGAGATACGTGTTCTAATTTGGCGTATTGGGGACCATGACCAACTTTACGATTATAAACCTGTCAGGGTTCCCATTAACCCCTAGCGGGCCTAATCTGGTTTCCACTTATTTGAGCCCATATCAGTTTTTCCTATTGGCAGTCTAAAAGCTCACTAAAATTAGATCACTTTTATTGAGCCCAACTAATTGTAAATAACTAATATAAATGCTACAAATAATATATATTGCCCATATTAATTATTAGAAATAAAATTTCTAACAATCTCCCACTTGGGCTTAATATTCATTTAAGCATTTATATCACAATATTCTTTAGGCGTGCAACTGTATGCTATTTACTTTTAGACTACCCTTAAACAATTTGGTCCATCTCATACAACAACAGGGAACCACTGCAGTTTCATCATAACCCAATGTGACTAAACCACAATGATCACCACAATTGTATGTACTCAATGACATAGATCAAATATGGATAAGTGGCATGGAAATTACATGCAATGTGATCTTAGTCATGTCTATTTCCAACTGGTCCAAATTTTATTCTTTATAGAGATCAATTCAAAATGCAATATAATTGTTGTACAAAATAAGGTAGAGCAGAATGACAAACCTCAACTTATTCTTTAGAAAAATATGGAAAACAATCAGAACATATAGTATAAATGAGACTCCCACTTAAACTAAGGTACTATCAGGAATTACACCCATATGAGCAATGTGCTCATGAAAAACTTTAGGCACTAAACCCTTAGTAAGTGGATCAGCTAGCATGAAGTCAGTCCCTATATGTTCTATAGAAATTTGCTTATTCTGAACTATTTCCTTGACAACCAGAAACTTGATATCAATGAATTTTGACTTTGTTGTACTCCTATTGTTATTGGAATAAAGAACTGCTGAGTTATTGTCACAATAGATTTTCAATGGCCTTTCAATGCCATCGACCACACGTAAATTAGTGACAAAATTCCGCAGCCATATCCCATGGTTGGACGCCTCAAAACAAGCAATGAACTCCGCAGCCATGGTTGAAGAAGCTATAATAGTCTGTTTAACAGACTTCCAAGAGATAGCTCCTCCAGCCAACATAAAGATGTAGTGGAGCGTTTGCTGTCTTGACACCCAGCAAAATCAGAGTCAGAGTACCCAATGATCTCTAAACTGTCAGACTTCTGATAAGTGAGCATATACCCCTTTGTTCTCTTCAAATAGCGCATTACACGCTTTACTGCCTTCCAATGCTGCATCCCAGGATTACTTAAGTATCTGCCCAAAACTCCCACCACAAATGCAATATCGGGACGAGTACAAACTTGAGCGTACATTAGACTTCCCACAGCTGAAGCATAGGGAATCTTTTGCATCTCATTTCTTTCAAGGTCATTATTAGGGCACTGCTTGAGACTAAATTTGTCTCCCTTGGCTATAGGGGTGTCTCCTGGTTTACTATCTTTCATGCCGAATCTGTCCAAAACTTTATCGATATAGCTCTCTTGTGATAATCTTAAGATACCATGAGAACGATCTCTTAATATCTTAATACCTAATACAAAAGAAGCTTCACCAAGATCTTTCATTTCAAAATTCTTTGTCAGAAATCTCTTGGTTTCGTGCAATAAGCCTATATCGCTGCTAGCAAGCAGTATATCATCGACATATAACACCAAGAATATATATTTACTCCCACTGAACTTATGATAAACACAATCATCAACAATATTTGCCTCAAAACCATATGAGGTAATAACTTGATGAAACTTGTGATACCATTGACGAGAAGCTTGTTTGAGACCATAGATGGATTTCTTTAGTTTGCATACCATAGACTTTGAGTCACCAGACACACAATTTTCTGGTTGCATCATATAAATCGTTTCTTCAATGTCACCATTTAGAAACGCAGTCTTAACATCCATTTGATGGAGCTCTAAATCATAATGAGCTACCAGTGCCATTATTATTCTAAAAGAATCCTTTGAAGAAACCGGAGAAAAGGTTTCTTTGTAATCAATGCCTTCCTTTTGAGTGAAACCTTTAGCAACTAAACGAGCCTTATATCTCTCGATATTACCTTTTGAATCCCTCTTGGTTTTAAATATCCATTTACAACCAATAGGTTTCACACCTTCAGGTAATTCAACGAGATCCCAGACATCATTGTCATGCATAGACTTCATCTCATCCTTCATGGCATCAATCCACTTTTGAGAATTAGAACTGCGCATAGCTTGACAGAAGTTGATTGGATCATCCTCTGTTAAACCAATGCCATCCTCATGTTCTTGAAGAAACACAATATAATCATCTGGAATTGCACTTCTCCTTTCTCTAGTGGATCTCCTTAATGGCACTTCTTGAGGTTGTTGAGCTTGCTCTATGGGTATTTGAGGGAGAACCTCATTGTTGTCTTGTGCTGGGACAATGTTAGGAATAACTCCATCATTGTCATCTATTACTGGGGTAGATACTGGAATAGTAATAGGCACGAGGACTTGATCACTGTCAATGACAGGTTCTTCCTCAAAGACAACATTCCTTATGTTCTCTTCCTTCCCAAACTCAACATCCTCAAGGAATCTCGCATTCCCCGTCTCAAAGAATGATCTTGTAGCGGGATTGTAAAATTTATAGCCCCGAGAGCGTTCAGGATAGCCAACGAAATAACAGCTAACAATCCTTGATTCCAACTTCCTTTCATGCGGCCTATAAGGACGCGCCTCAGCTGGACAACCCCAAATGTGTAAATGCTTAATGCTTGGCCTTTTACCGGTCCATAGCTCATAAGGAGTTTTGTTAACTGCTTTACTTGGTACCCTGTTTAGGATGTAAACTGCAGTCTTAAGCGCTTCTCCCCACAATGACTCTGGCAAGGAAGAATGACTAATCATACTTCTCACCATATCCTTAAGAGTCATGTTTCTACGTTTTGCAACACCGTTCATGCTTGGTTTCCCAGGCATAGTATATTGAGGAACGATGCCACATTCTCGTAGGAAAAGCGCAAAAGGCCCTGGACGTTGTTCACCTGATCCATCATATCTGCCGTAATATTCACCTCCACGGTCAGATTTGACGGCCTTAATTTTCTTTCCAAGTTGAAGCTCAACTTCAGCTTTAAAAGTTTTGAAAACGTCTAGGGATTGAGACTTCTCATGAATTAAAAATAGGTAGCCGTACCTTGAATAATCATCTATGAACGTAATGAAATACTGTTGTCCATTCCAAGATGCCGTAGGGAATGGTCCACATATATCAGTATGAATTAATTCCAAAACGTCCTTAGCCCTTTCGGCACCTAATTTTCTAGAGTTTGTTTGTTTACCCTTAATACACTCAACGCAGACCTCAAAGTCCGACAAGTCTAAGGGTCCAAGAATCTCATCCGACACAAGCCTCTGAATTCTCTGTTTAGAGATATGGCCTAAACACTTATGCCATAAGGTGGTTGAGTTCTCATTTAATTTACGTTTTGTACCACGAGAATCAATGTGAAGAATTTCTATATTGGAACTAACTACATCTAGCAAGTATAGATTATCAATTAAAGAACCAGAACCAACAACATTTGAATTTTGATAGAGACTAAATTGATTATTTCCAAATGAACAAGAAAAACCAAATTTGTCCAAACTAGAAATAGAAATTAAATTCCGCCTAAAAGGCGGTACAACAAAAGTCTCAAATAAATCCAAATGAAAACCAGTTTTTAACTGTAATCTAAAAGTTCCAATAGCCTCCACTGTGACCTTGTTGCCATCGCCCACATAGATAAATCTTTCATTATCACTTGGCGGTCGGCTCCAAAGGCAACCCTGCATAGATACACTAATGTGAGTAGTAGCACCAGAATCTACCCACCAAGTATCATTGGGTACAAAAGCTAAATTAACTTCAGAACAAACAAAAGAGAGAAAATTACCTTTCTTTACACGCCAAGAAGCGTACTTGGAACACTCTTTCTTCATGTGTCCAGGTTTCTTGCAGAAGAAGCAGGTAGGTGTTTTCTCATCCTTTTTAACTTTCTTTTGCTGAGAAGTCCTTTCTGCAGCATCCTTATTGCTCTTCCTCTTTCTATTCTGAGAGTTTGAGGCCAAATGAGCACTTTCAGTCCTCTCTCTTTGTTGTCTTTCCTCCTCTTGCACACAATGAGAAATGAGTTCATTCAAGGTCCATTTATCCTTTTGAGTATTATAACTCACCTTGAACTGCCCAAAGTGTGCAGGAAGGGAAATCAAAACTAAGTGCACGAGCAAGTCATCAGACAGCTCTAACTTTAGTGCTTTTAGTTTTGACGCGAGATTAGACATCTCCATAATGTACTCCCTTATGTTTCCCTTGCCTTTGTATCTCATAGAGATTAGCTTGGCAAGCAAACTGCTTGCATCAGCCTTCTCATTACTGGTGAAATACTTTTCAACAGCTTCAAGGAAACCTTTAGCACTCTGGCTCTCAGAAATAGAGCCCCGAAAAGCTTCTGGAACGGATCGCTTCATGATCATCAGACACATTCGGTTTGAGCGTTCCCACTTTTCAACCTTATCCTCCTCCAAATTTTTCGATGTTGGAGTGGGTTTCTCAACCCGAAGTGCTAGATCAAGATCCATGCAGCCAAGAATTATCTCGACTGCTTCCTTCCAGACCTTAAAGTTTGTCCCATTAAGCATGGGGATACAATTAATTTGAGCAGACAAGTTAACAGCACTAGAAATTGCAACTGTAAGAGAATATAGATACAATTAATAATATGTTAAAAAAAAATTGTGCAGATAATTTACATGACAGACCCATTACAAGATACCGAGCACAACATTAATTTTTAGTCTTTGGACATACAAATTAATTTGTAAGTGGTACTCTTAATGCAACGATCAAATATTGACAATTAATTCTGTCAAATAATAGTTTTTCTTTGGACCGACTATTATTCACATGAATATAACTTTATAATTGTCACATATTTATCATCACAGACATGTTATTATTTGGCCAAATTGTGTCTTCCTTTGGGATGAGCACAAATTGCATAAATAATCACATACTAACATCTATTGTAATTTTAATTAAACTAATTTCTATAACAGGGACTGCTTTGGCAATATATTATATCAATTAATCTAATTAAAAAATTACTAGACAAATTAATTTAAAAGAGGGTCTATAATCTGCCAAAATTTGCACTCAAATTTGATACGAAAATTCGCATAAAACGTATAAACCTACAGTATTTAAAAAAATTAGCAGCATAAACATGTTTTAATTATATCAACTCAAGCATAAGCACAATATTGAGGCAGCGGATCACCGGTTAATTTAAAACCATCAGGTCACGGGATTAGCTCCCTCTTCACGTTTTTTTATGGTAAAAAAAATATTCTTTGGATTGAAACAAAACGTGAAAAAATACCAATATCAGGATTAGAACTTAGATTACCAGAGACAATAAAGCGAGGCAGTTATCACTGGACTAAACGGACAAGTCATTCATAAATGACAATTATCATGACTTTAAATCATAATAACTACAGTTCCCAGAAAAACGAGAAAAAAAAAACGCAAACTGAAATGAACAGACCTGAAAACAGCCATTAACAAATCTCCATGGAAACCATGATGCAGAGGCCATTATGAAGATAACTACCACAATTTTGAAAACAATTTCCACAAAAAGAATTGTTGGTCCATAGGGAGGAAAAAAATAATTAAAAAAAAAACTCAGATTTTCACACACTGTATAATTATTTCTTGATGCCTCTGTGTCAAAGCTTGTCAATTTCACACGGTTCATTGTTGTAAAGAAAATAAAGGCAACAATCGTACAGAAAAAAAAATTAGAATTGGTTGCAGCAGAATATAATGCAATTGCAATAATCAAGATCGCACAACAAAAAAAAAAAAATCAACATTCAGAACTTAACCATATGCATGTACAGTACACTATAGTATGGTTTATTAGCTTAAAAAAAACAAGATTTAGAACCCATTAGAATCAGACACGCAAGTTCAGCCAATGAATCTGTATCCAATGTAAAGATTGATTCTATATCCATATGACCAATTATACAATTGAATATATATCAAATCAAGTCAAAATTGGATCCCTTTAATTCTTAAAAAAAAAAAACCGTGTAATTCTTTAAAAAGTTAAAACCGTGGAATCAAAAGAGGTATTTGTACAAGTTGTAGAACAACAATGCATACACAATAATCATACATAGATGATACACTGTAGAACGCCATAACCTAACGACAACGATGGCTCTGATACCACTTGTTGGGATAATTTCTTAAGCCAAATAGAAATTTTCCTTTAATCAATCGAGAACCGTTGTGCTAGATTACAGAGTTAAGGTTAGTGAAGCGTACCTGTATCCATTGATGGTGACCGAAGGTTGCAGCGGAATAGCCCTTTGGTGCAATGATCTTCCTCAGCCAAATCACCGGATTCCTCAGATGGGACTGGATGTTTCTCTTTCTGATGGGAAGACAGAGATACGTGTTCTAATTTGGCGTATTGGGGACCATGACCAACTTTACGATTATAAACCTGTCAGGGTTCCCATTAACCCCTAACGGGCCTAATCTGGTTTCCACTTATTTGAGCCCATATCAGTTTTTCCTATTGGCAGTCTAAAGGCTCACTAAAATTAGATCACTTTTATTGAGCCCAACTAATTGTAAATAACTAATATAAATGCTACAAATAATATATATTGCCCATATTAATTATTAGAAATAAAATTTCTAACAGTCATGTCATCTAAGGGTGAGCAAAACATGACTTGTACCTCATATCCGTCCCAACCCAAGCTACTCGATCTGGGTCGGGTTAGACTCTGTCCCACATGAATGATTAGGGTTAGATCGGGTTTCATTCAATAACCCGATATTGAGTTGGGGACGGGTTCGGGTTAATCTTCGGATTACCCAACCCGTCCCATATATGTATATATATATAATATTTAATAATTATAATTTTATATTACTTAAAGGTTTAACATCATTTTAACTTATTGGGGATTTTTTAATTTAACTTTCTTTACGATAAAGACTCTATCTACTTTGAAAACACATTCCATACATAAAGTTGTATAGTGATATAGTGATATTTTCTCTTAACAATATTTGAAAATCAATAAGAAAGTAATAAAAAAAATTAGAATTTAGGGTTTATGGACGGGTTTTTTTCGGGTTGTAAGCGGGTTCGGGTTTTAATTATTCTTATACATTGTCGGGTTTAATTCTTCGGGTTTGTGGACGGGTTCATGTCTGAAAAATTGACCTGATAAAATATTAGGGTTGGGTACGGGGTGGACAAAACCCGTCTCACGCTCACCCCTAAGATTGTCATCAATTAACGGGAACAACTTAACAGTTGGGACTAATTTTATGAACAGAAAATAAACAAGGGACTTAAACCATTAAAACAAGTTGAGAGGGACTACATGCAAAAATGGGTGTAATTAGAGGGAGCAAAAAGTTATTTAAGCCAAAAAAATATATGTGATTTTTTCTATTTTATTCATTAATTTTTCACTTATTAATGGTAAAAATAGTAAAAATAAATAGTACTTTTTAAAATTTTTAAACGAGATAGGTAGATAAAAAAAATCAACTTAGACAAATAAATAAAAATGAAAATGATAATTATCATTTACTATTTCTCTTTTATTTTATACACATATATATCTCTTTTATCAAATATTTTATAAGTTATTTCAGACTCTTTTTATTTTTGTATTATTTATTTTTCTCTTACATTTTTGTCAATCAATTACCAATGTTAATCGACTAAGAATAATTGTATGATTGGTTTTAACTGTGGATCCGAACCAACACTATTAAGAATAAGTTCTGTCCGGATCCACGTTTAAAATGCCATAAATATAAATTCGAACAAGCACAGTTGAGTGTAACATTTACAAAAATCTACTTTAAAATAAACCAAACACACATTAACGTGCTGAACATAATTTTATGGCCTGTCAAGGTATAACATGTTTGGTTTAACGTTAAAACATGGTAAATTCATATTTATAACATTAAAAATAATTATTTTAGAAACTCTAAACTTAAGTTTCACCCGTTTAAACACCAAATAAACACACACTTAACCCCTGTTTGTTTGAGTAGAAATGAGGGAGAAGAGAAGTGAGATTGGTGGAAGTAGAGGAAAATAGACTTATTTCCCTTGTTTGGTGGGATAGTGGAAATGAGGAGAAATGTACTTTTTCGGTGGGTCCCACGCCTTTTGTATTTCTCTTCAAATTTGTGGAGAAATGCACTTTTGGTGGGTCCCACACCAACCCCTTTCACATTTCTCTTCTATTTCTCACCTATTTCACTCACACCAAACAACCTACTTTCACATTTCTCTTCTATTTCTCACTCATTTCACTCACATCAGACAACCCTTATTTCTCCTCTATTTCACCTCTATTTCTCTTCTTCCCACTTCTCTTCTATTCATTTTTTTCTCTCCATTTCTCTACTCCCACCAAACAAAGCCTTAGCCCCTGTTTGTTTGAGTAGAAATGGGGAGAAGAGAAGTGAGATGGGTGGAAGTGGAGGGAAATAGACATATTTTCCTTGTTTGGTGACATAGTGAAAATGAGGAGAAGTGCACTTTTTCGGTGGGTCTCACACCTTTTGTATTTCTCTCCAAATTTGTGGAAGAAATGCACATTATGGTGGGTCTCACACCAACCCCTTTCACATTTCTCTTCTATTTCTCACCTATTTCACTCACACCAAACAACCTACTTTCACATTTCTCTTCTATTTCTCACTCATTCACTCACACCAAACAACCCTTATTTCTCTTCTATTTCATCTCTATTTCACCTCCATTTCTCTTCTTCCCACTTCTCTTCTATTCATTTCTTTTCTCTTCATTTTTCTACCCCACCCTACATAGCGTTAGCTTATTACTCGCGGATGAACGTGAATAGGAAGGTATTCCAACGGCAACCTTATAACCCATGGGGGATCTAAATCCGGGTGTGGCCATGGCAAATCATTTACACGGATTATTGTTCTGGTGTACTTTTTGACATTTGCATTTTAGAACGTTCCTCGATGGTTGTGCCCTCTCTCTCTCTCTCTCTCTCGACAGTGAGATTGAGAGATTACGTCTACCCTGTCAGTCATAATTGACCAAAAAGTTAGGCCTTTCAGAAGCGTAGTGGGTCTCACATAGTTTTCTGACATTCTTTCATCGAAATCGAGTGGGACGCGTGGCATCTTTCCATCGGACCCTCACATGTCTTTACCGTACCACCCGCCGTCATGGTCACCCATCATAGATACGCTTTCCCCTCATATCACATGTCATCGCAACCACCCCTTTTATGATTCTCCTTCTCCACCCGTTAAGCTTAAGCCACCGCTTCTTACATTAATTCATTGTTTTATTATTTTTAAAACTCTAGTATTTTATTAATTTTTGTCTTCTTTTCTTATTTTTAAAGAAGAATAGATAGATTTTGTACATACAAAGTATGTCAAGTATTTAAGGCTGATTACGTCTTAAATTAGACCAATTTTGGACAAAATAAGCTAGCCAAGTTTAATTAACTTATTTAGGAAGAAAAAAGAAAACTTGTTTAGGAAGAAACTTTTTATTAACCTAAACTAACCCAAATTAAACTTGAAATGATATTGATTAGTGGTTCAATTTTTTTCATGCTTTATAAAAATCCTATTCAAGATAATATCAATTTATATTTTTAAAATAATTAAAATGATATTATTTGATACTTAAACATTTAATAAATTAAATGAATCCTAATGTGTTCGATTAAAATTTTAATACCATAATTAATTATAAGTTAGTTTGTGGTTAAAATTAAATTAAACTGAATACATAACTTGTATCTTATAAATTATTTTCAATACCAAAAAAATTGTAAATTTTTTTACTTAAGATACAAATGATCAAATTACTTTAGAAGTATATATCCGCACAATATAAAATATACTTGTTCTCATTATAAATTAGATACTGTTTAACTAGACCGAAAGTCGCCTAACCAGCTCCTACTTAATTAACTACCTGGATACATGATCAATCGGATTGGCCGGACAAGACGAATGGATGGAAACACTTGATGACACTTATACTGTAACAAGATGACACGTCCCTTATTGCATGCAGCTTACATGTGTCATATTTAATATTGACATTAATGACTAGACATTCCTCTCAATTCCACGTCAGGCAGGTGACAACTAGGGCTGTAAATGAGTCGAGTCGAGCCGAGTACCTGAAGCTCAGGCTTGGCTTGTAAAAAAAATGGGTAGCTCAAGTTTGGCTCATTTATTTAAACGAGCCAAACTTCAAGCTTGAGCTTGGCTTGTTAAAGAAAAACAAAGCTTGGGTCTGACTTGTTTAGCTCATTTATAACTTCATTGTTTTGTTCTTATGAAAATTTTCTTTAAATCATTTTTAAAGTATATGAATTTATTATTTAATAAATATTTTATTATTAAATGATAATATATAAAAATCATAATATATTCTTAATATACGATATATATATATATATAGTTAGACAATTCTAAAATATTATATTTTTCAAAATTTAATACATAACTTCTTGACTAATATAAGAAATATTTTAATACTTATTTTCATATATATAAAGTGATTATTTTACTTTATTATTTTATTATTTATTTTAAAAATAAACTTATAATTGTATGTTTTTTTCTAATTTATTTTAATATTACTTTACTTTAATTATTTAGATTAATTAATTATTATATATATAATAAGCGAGCTATTCATGAGCTCTTAATGTCAAGCTTATAAGGCTTGGACTTGGCTCATTTAAATAATCGAGCCCAACTTTAAGCTTGGGTTTGTTTATTTAATTAAACAAACGAGTTTCGTCGAGCATTTAACAAGCCGAGCTCAAATAGTTCATGAATAGCTCAGCTCATTTACAGCCCTAGTGACAACTCTCCTAATGATAATCAGTCCACTAAACAAGTTATGGATTAATGCCTATGTATAATGTATATGAATAAAGCCTATAAATATCACACACACGTTAAGGAACGTACTTACATGAATTTTCTCAGCGCCTTCAAACACTTAATCCTATACAGACTTCTAGGTTGAGTATCTTGCAGTTACCCCTCCATCCAACCTCAACTTGTATCCTGAAGCTCAAGTTCACCCCTGAAGAACACAAAGAACAATATCTATTTTCATATAATTAATATATTTAAATATATATTTTAATATATATATTCATAACTAACTATAAAGTATATGTTGTATTTAAAATAAATAATTTAAATTTAACATGCATGTAAATATTATATTATAATTAATTTGTATCAGACATTTAGTATCACATTTTATATTAAAAGATAATTATTTTGATTTTAAATTATTAATGCATCAAAATTATTAACTATTTCAACCATGATATTTAATAAAAGATATTTTATATAATTTTAAATTTATATATCATTTTATATAAATTAGGGATACATCTTTTTCTTATCCTTTTTCAGTTTGGGAAATGTCTCCTGCAACTTGCCTCAATTTTCTATAAGGTGTGGTTATTACATCTGTTGTTCTTTGATCAGTCTGTCTCCTGGTTGGAGAGTGATTTCATGCCTTGATTCTGGCGATGGGAGATTACCACACTGCTTCTGCTGATATAGTTTTAAAGCTTCTGATATATTCAATCATCAAAGTCGTTCACACTTTTTTTTTTAGTATTTTGATTTTTCTTATTAGGAGTTGTAATTGGTTCTAATAGTTGCCTATTAATGTGGTGATTAGGTGTTTTTATTTTTTCCAGTTAGGTGTAATGGATCTTGTGTAGAGGGTTGGAGTACCACTTGTACTCCCTGTTTTTAATCAATTTGTCTCTTTGCTTATTAAAAAATTGAGATACTAACTCATTAATAATTATCATATTATTCAATTTTTTTAATTTTATCATTTGTTAATATAAATATTAATTGAAGAATATATATCATTGAAAAAAATATAATAAATTTGAATTTAAAGTGAAAAAAATTATTTGATATAAAATAAATCTTAAAGATTAGAATTATAAAAGTTTATATATACCAATTTTTAAAGTGATTAAAAAAATTGAGGGAATGTTAAAAAATATTTACATGGTAAGCGTGTGAAGCACACTCACAATAAAAATAATAAAAAACATAAAAATAACACGTGACTTTCTAATTAAAAGAGGTGAGTGTCACACTCTATCGAATGAAGTCTTAAAATTATTATATCCAGAAAGTGAAAAGAGTAAATGTTTCACTCCCTATAATAAAGTTTCAAAATTATTAATATATAAAGAGTTTAAGAGTTAATTTCCTACTAAAAATTAATTGTAAAACATAAAAATTATTAAAATAAAAGTAATCAGTATAACTTTTAAAGGTATACTAGCAATACATTTTCTAATTTATCGATTGAAAGTTATGTGAATCTTATAAAATCATATAAATTTCTTTTGAAATAAAAAATCATATAAATCTCACTTTTAATGTGATGGGCTATCTCTCCCCTGTTTAATAGAATTTATGTAAATCTTAATCAATAATAAAGAGTGTATTATTAATATTCTTAATTTTTTAAGCTAAAAAATATATTAGCATAATAAGTAGATTGAGTGGATGGAGTACTATACCACGTAACGTAATGCAGCGGCGCTATATTGGAAAATTGTTGAGGGTATGCGGTGGCGTGCCGGTGCCAACGGAAATTTAGAGGGTCCAAACAAAAATCAAAGTGCAACGCGGAGAATCATAATCATAAAGGAGTGCAACTGTTAATATGCCATTGCCAGCACGCACGTTCTCTTCCTTCCTTCCTCTTGTTGCCCCACCCATTGCATGTCAACACCAACACCTTCCAATTTAGTACTAATAATAATAAAATATAGTATTAAAAAATAAAAACAGCGATTCTAAAGGAATGAAACCACTAATATTTTTATTCATACCTTGACTACTGCTGCGTTTGCATGTTCAGAGAAAGTGGGAAGAAAAACAAGAGAACGAAGACAAAAAAAAATACTGTCAATTTATTAATTATTGTTCACATAAAATATATATATTCATGTTAAATATTTTTTTTATCCTTATGTAATATAGCTAGCATACGAAACATAAGTTTGTTATGTCAACAAAATTATATTCTTATCATTCATTTTCTTTTCATAAAAGGAAAAAAAATAGGTGGATCTTATTATGCAATTTTATTTATTTTTTTCACAATCAAATTTAATAAAATAATATTATCATATGCTTTTCACCCAACAGATTTCCTTGATTTATCTAAATCCAAACCATATGTGTACAAGCTTTTGAATTAGCTTTAGCTAAAATAAAAAATTATAATTTTAACTAGAATTCCACACAAATTTGTTAACTTGTTTGATTTAAAATCACTCGTTTAATGTGTATATCACTCATTTTTAACTATTGATTCTAGCTAGAATCAATTTTACTCACCTATAATTCTGTAAATCAAACAAACATTATCAACAAAGGTTGATTCAAGTGGTACATGCTTGATTCCCCGAGTTTTGTGGATGGAAAAAATTCTCATTGGGAGAGCTAATCCCGCCATGATGTGGATGTTCCTGTTCGAACAGGATTGCATCCCGTGGAAGATACACGTGGTTAAACAAAAAAAATCAAACAAACATTTCAATTTAAAATAATATATATATACTCTACATTTTGATTTATTAATATATAATTCAAAGAAAAATTTAATCAATCATCATAGTTTTTCATTTAAAAATATTTTAATATATTAAATAATATTACTTTAATTAAACCCCAGGCCCCACCATCCTAGCCCTTTTTTTTTGTTTTTTTATCTTATCAGTAATTATAGCATGTTTGATTTATTTTAAATTGTGTTTTAAACGTGGATGAGATAGGGATGTCAACAGGACGGGGCGGGATAATGCCTACCCGTATACATACTCGCTAAAATTAGCGGGTATTCATGCAGGTAACGGGTATCCGCGGGTATCCATTAATGTTTATGAATTTAAATTTTATAAAACAAAGAGAAGATGTTATATAATATATTATAATATCATACTATATATATATATATATATATATATATATATATATATGTTCTGGACCGCCATCCGGCGTCCGGCTAGGAATCGCGCATTCCGACACCATAGGCGCCTCTATCATATGCATATCCGCAATGACATAAATATCCGGCATGGGGGCATGGCGAAACTCGCATGGGCACCCTCCCAGCATCTACGAATAGCAACAGAGCATGCCACCAGGGAGGGAAACCTTACGCAGTCTATCACATATGGACGTTAGACAAGGATGACAGATTTTCCCGCCACTTGCCTCCATATAAAAACTACATAATTCATAATTGTCAGGTATCATTCTAAACATACTCTCATATCTGCTACACATACTGACTTGAGCGTCGGAGTGTCTGCAGGCACACCCCCTCCTCTGTTTCAGGCGGAAACCACCGTGGACGACCAATCTTGCGACCGGAATCCTCCATCGGAGAACTACCCCAGTTCATTGGCGCCGTCAGTGGGAACGACAATCGTTTCCAGCTACTTTCACGCGCAAGAATGGTTGACACAAGAGCAAACTCTATCACGGGCGCTGGCCGTGGACACGATCAAGATGTCACCGCCGGCGACCCTGTCACGGCCTCCTCCATCATCCCAACCGTCGCGCCCCAGCGCACTCGGGTCCCTGAACCCAGTAACCCTGAGGCAGCAGCCGCTGCCGCCGCAGCAGCATCTCTCGTTGCAGCGAATCGCAAGGTCCCGCCGCAAAATAATCGGCCTCCTCCTACTTCGCCTCCCACCGGCTCTACCCCTCCGGGATAGTCGTCACGCCAAGAATTGCTTTCTTTCACCAGCAAACAAGATAGCATGTTGCAAGAATACGCAAAACGCCTCTCGAGGCTTGAAGAAGAACATCTCCGCCTCTCCGCCCAGATTATCACCCAAGGAACACCGCAAGTGGATGTTCAGCAGCACCAGCAACCACACGTTCAAGAGTCACCCCCTTCCCATCACACTGCAGAACCAAGAACTTCTGCAAGAAGGGAGCAGCGGCCCCATACCCAGCCAAAGCCATCTAAAGAACGCCGCCCATCGCCGGAAGCCTCCGTCCAACATTCCGTCTCTCCGGCCCGCTCCCAACATAAGCGACCTCCAACGATCGTGCACCGACGGCGACACGAAGAGTCCCAGCAAGACTTCCACTCCGACGATGAAGTGATCCAGGCCGTTGTCCCTTTTTCTGAGAGGATCATGTTGTTCCCGGTAGATCGAAGGATTGAGAAGCTCCCAGTGTCAGAGCAGTATGACGGGACCGGGGATCCCTTAGAACACCTTGACGTATACGAGTCCGCCATGTCCATTAGAGGGGCAACCAGCCCCATTATGTGTCGTGTGTTTCCTCTGTCTCTCAAGAAGACAGCTTTGCGCTGGTTCCAGTCACTCCCTCCACGATCCGTCAACACATGGGCCGATCTGCGGAGCAAATTTGTCATCAGCTTCACCACTAGTAAGGTTCAGCCTAAGATGGAAGCCAGCTTGAAGCAGATACGCCAGAATCCAACGGAGTCACTTCGAGACTACATCAGTCGGTTCACTAAGGAGGCGCTACTTGTACAAGGGATACAGCCCGGAGTGCAACTCATGCTGGCAAAAGATGGGCTAATTCCACATTCTCCCTTCTGGATAGACCTGTCCAAAAGGAAGCCACCCACAATGGAGGAATTCTTGACAAGGGCAGAAGAGTATATTAGTCTGGAAGATGAAGAGTTGGCTCTGAAATTGAAAGGTGCCCCAGAGCAAGCCCCCAAGCAGGACAAGCCAACGGGAGACAAGGGAAACCGTCAGAACAAACTACAAGGGCGCTATAGCCTCTACACACCATTAACCACTTCTCCTGGCAAGATTTTGAATGAGGTAATGCACGTTGAAATGTTTGAAGCCGGGATACCCCGCCCCAAGCCATTGAAGTCCAGGCCGGAGACGGACAAAAGCAAGTACTGTCGATTTCACAGGTGTCAGGGACATGACACGGATAAGTGCATCCAACTTAAAGACGCCATAGAAGATCTAATACGGCTTGGAAAACTCAATAGATTTGTTAAAAAGGAGGATGGGGCAGAGAGAGGATACAGGAGAGATTCCAACCCTCGCAGGGAGAGAAGCCGCTCCAGAAGTAGGAGCCCGCGCCGACATCGTTCTAGAAGTGACAGAGAGACATCCCATAGATCTCGATCCTGCTCACGCCGGTCCCAGATTGACCCCCCTAGGGCGTCCCAACATCGAGGCACCCCGGCAAGGGAGCAACAAACCCCTGGTGCCAATCGTCCCATCATCTATGTTATAGCAGGAGGATTTGCAGGAGGGGGAGAAAGCAACAACTCGAAAAAGCGACACTTGAAGGAGATTTTAAGTACCACCTCAGAGCCGTCATCTAGTCGGCCTCGTCGACGGTACCCTACCATGACGTTCACAGACGATGACTTCGGTCCAGTGGTTCCAAGACATGACGATCCACTCCTAATCACGGCTTTCCTTGCCAACCACGAAGTCAGGAGAATATTTGTTGACCAAGGCAGTTCAGCAGATATCTTGTTTGAGAAAACCTTCAGGAACCTACGCATCCCAGAGACAGATTTACTTCCCTACGCAGGGGGAGACCTCATTGGCTTCACTGGCGACAAAACCCGGCCTCTGGGTTACGTAGAGCTGTTGGTGACTTTGGGACTGCCTCCGGCTTTGAAGACTGTCAAGACACGCTTTCTGGTGGTAGATTGTCCATCAACGTATAATGCCATTCTGGGAAGACCGGCTTTGAATGCCATCGGGGCCATCATTTCCACCAGCCACCTTATCATGAAATTCTGGGGCGATGCGGGAGAAATCATATCCCTCAGGGGAAACCAAATAACTGCGAGATCTTGCTACAAGGAGTCCTTGCGTATAGTTAAGGAGGAAAAGCCACCAAAAGAGGAACCTCGGCATCCCGGGAGTGAGATACTGCTAGCCAACCTTGACGTGCGCGACGATTTCAATCATGATCGCCCCCTACCCGCCGGAGAATCTGTGACACCCTTCTACCCCATACTCTTAAATGCTTAATAAATCGAAGTTTAGAAAAGGTAATGTCCCACGATGGGTAAAAAGGTTCACAATCGATCTTATTAAATCTCATAGTTTGAAAACGACTTTAATAACAGAAATTAAACTTTCAAATATAATTCAAATATAAAGCAGCGGAATCTCCAAAGAAATAAAACAACTAATGACCTACTGCCATACAAGGCATCCAGAAAGTGAATAAGAAATACTCCTAACTAGCAACATGATAAAACTCCCAAATACACCCTAATGTCACATCTATCAGAGCACAACCCTTTAATCATAGTCGACACCAATCGTGTCCTCATCAACACCTGTAAAAATATATCCACAGAATACGGTGAGGAAAAGAAATACTACTTATACATACACATAGAGAATGCCCATCCTCACCCACAACATCATCACATCATATCATCAATAGTAACATTCATCTAAACTCAACATATATTTCATCATCTATATCAATATATACATGCTCTACTATCATTCTTATTTATAACACATAAATATATCCATTATACATTCACCAAGCTCAACATCATCATAACATCATTCATATATTATCATACTCATTATCCTCATAACATCATTCATCTATCATCATACTCATTATCATCATAACATCATTCATATATCATTATACTCATTATCATCCTAACATCATTCATCTATCATCATACCCATTATCATCATAACATCATTCATATATCATTATACTCATTATCATCATAACATCATTCATATATCATTATACTCATTATCATCATAACATCATTCATCTATCATTATACTCATTATCATCATAACATCATTCATATATCATTATACTCATTATCATCATAACATCATTCATATATCATTATACTCATTATCATCATAACATCATTCATCTATCATTATACTCATTATCATCATAACATCATTCATCTATCATCATACTCATTATCATCATACATCAATACTCCTCTCATCATCTACCCAAAGATCATGACTTGGAACTCCACGCAATGGGTGCACCTCGTCAATCACTCTAGTTAGTACCAAGATAGTCTACCCGGTGTTACCACACACTATCCGATAGGTTATACCCCCTCTATGGGCCCGCACAATGACATTCGACCCTAGGTTGTACCCCCTCTATGGGCCCGTGCATCGAACGCCCCATTTTGATCCCCTGAGTTGTACCCCCTCTATGGGCCCGCACAACTCAGTTCACTTCCCGAATTGTACCCCCTCTATGGGCCCGCACAATTCAGGTAACATCACATATGCACAAGGCATCTCTCCTAAGTTGTACCCCCTCTATGGGCCCGCACAACTCAAGTAACATCACATATGCACAAGGCATCTATCCTAAGTCGTACCCCCTCTATGGGCCCGCACAACTTAGGTAACATCATCATCAAAAGGTGACATACACCATCATCAATATCATCAACATCATCATCAAAAAGTGATATACACTATTAACATCATTATCATGCATCATCATGCTCATCATCAAACATCATCATCATAAGTGATATACACTATTAACATCATTATCATTATCAGCATGCTCATCATCAAACATCATCATCATAAGTGATATACACTATTAACATCATTATCATCATCATCATGCTCATCATCATCATAAGTGATATACACTATTAACATCATTATCATCACCATCATGTTCATCATCAAACATCATCATCATAAGTGATATACACTATTAACATCATTATCTTCATCATAATCATCGCAAACATCATCACACATCATCAATCATCAACATCATACTCATTATAAAGCACCATCAAACATTATCGCATGTTCACCAACCACATGCATTCCAAATAACCTCAATTACATAGCATATTATCCAACCATATGCATTCCAAATAACATCAATTATATAGCATATTCACCAACATATGCATTCCAAATAACATCAAATATTTAGCATATTCACCAAACATATGCATTCCAAATAACATCAAATATATAGCATATTCACCAACATATGCATACCAAATCATCATCAATTACATCAATTATCACACCATAATCAATATAAAGCATCATCAAGCATCATTAATCATCATCATCCTAAAGCATCCACAATCATTATACTCTAAACATCTAATTAATCAAGCAATCCACAAAACAATAAACATCCAACTCAATTTCATCAATAAAAACCTCAAATCTACAGCTACAGTGCGAACTAAATATCTCCCAACCCAGTCTTCGTATCAACGATCCAACCGTGCAGAATGAAGAACTAGGTGTTCCAAACCAGCTGTTAAAATTTCAGCCCGATCCAACGGTGAACGAATCTGCAGTCACTGTTTTACAGTCGCAGCTCTATCTAAAAACGAGAATAACTTTCCTCTAATGCGAACTAGATATATCCTAACCTAGACCTCATATCAACGATCCAACGGTTCAGAAGGAAGAACCTGGTTTTCCGAACCAGCTATTATAATTTCGGCCCGATCCAACGGTGAACGAATCCGCAGTCGCTATTTTGCATTCGCAGCTCTGTGTAAAAACGGGAATGACTTTCCTCTACCCTCTTCTTCAATCCCTACTTAATTCCTCAAGTTCCTAACTCAATTAAACTCATTTTTACCGATTGAATTCACTAAAATCAACAATCATTCTTATGATTTCCAATAAATTAAACATCTAATCAATTATGGTTCCTCATCTCTAAATCCTTGTTTAACCCTTTTTCACTGTTCTCATTATTTTCATTCAATCCACTCAAGATTCATCAAGAATCATACAACAATCAACAATCCACAGTTTTCATCACAAAACAACACATATTCACATATTGATTTCAATTATTAATCTTTAAAGGTTATTCTCACTACCCATTCACCCCTACATGCATATACAAGCAGCACCTTCTTCCCCACCGTACCTTAAGCGAAGCTTTGATGACAGCAAGGAAGTCCTTTCTTGGATTCTTGGCTTTCACTCCACCACAGCTCTCTCTTGAGACTCTGATTCTCCCCTCCTTAGCGTTTCGCTTACTGACGAATGATACGAATAAGGATTAGGGTGCTCTGTTAACCCCTCCTTACTAAAATGTCTAATTGGGTTTGGGCCCACTCTCACCCCCTCTATTTCTATTTTCAATTAAATCTTATTTTTACAAAATAAAACTAATAATAATAATACTCCTATTATTTATTTTCTCATTAATTAATTATCTCCTTAATTAATCTATTTAATTTAATTAATATTTATCCTAATCACGACTTTCCTTGCCAACTACGAAGTCAGGAGAATATTTGTTGACCAAGGCAGTTCAGCAGATATCTTGTTTGAGAAAACCTTCAGGAACCTACGCATCCCAGAGACAGATTTACTTCCCTACGCAGGGGGAGACCTCATTGGCTTCACTGGCGACAAAACCCGGCCTCTGGGTTACGTAGAGCTGTTGGTGACTTTGGGACTGCCTTCGGCTTCGAAGACTGTCAAGACACGCTTTCTGGTGGTAGATTGCCCATCTACGTATAATGCCATTCTGGGAAGACCGGCTTTGAATGCCATCGGGGCCATCATTTCCACCAGCCACCTTATCATGAAATTCTGGGGCGATGCGGGAGAAATCATATCCCTCAGGGGAAACCAAATAACTGCGAGATCCTGTTACAAGGAGTCCTTGCGTATAGTTAAGGAGGAAAAGCCACCAAAAGAGGAACCCCGACATCCCGGGAGTGAGATACTGCTAGCCAACCTTGACGTGCGCGACGATTTCAATCATGATCACCCCCTACCCGCCGGAGAATCCCAACCACTCCAGGTGGGCAAGCATCCTAATCAGACTGTTCAAGTGGGAATGGGAATTACCCCAGAAGTACGCGCAGCCCTGTGTAGATTTCTACAGCAGAACGGAGATTTATTCGCGTGGACTTCAGCCGATATGCCCGACATAGATCCGTCATTCACCTGCCACCGTCTATCTGTGGATCCAAAGTTGAAACCAGTTTCCCAGAAGAGAAGGAAAATGGGATTTGAACGCCTGGAAGCCGTCTCGCAGCAGGTTTCAGAGTTGCTGGAAGCCGGATTCATCCGTGAGGTGAAATATACCACATGGCTCTCAAATGTTGTCCTGGTTAAGAAAACCTCAGGGAAGTGGAGAATGTGCGTGGATTACACAGACCTCAACAAGGCATGTCCCAAAGATTGCTACCCATTACCGAACATCGACCGCCTAGTTGATCAATCCGTCGGCTACCGCCTTCTGTCCTTTATGGATGCTTATTTTGGCTACAACCAGATTCCCATGTACCCACCGGATCAAGAAAAAACGGCCTTTATGACGGATCAAGCAAACTATTGCTACAGAATGATGTCATTTGGTCTGAAGAACGCAGGGGCCACATATCAGCGAATGATGAATAAGGTGTTCAAAGGGCTTATCGGCAAAACCATAGAGGTTTACATTGATGACATGATAGTAAAAAGCACCAAGGAGGAGCTCCATGTAGAGGACCTGGCGACATTACTCAGTCACCTGCGCAAGCATAACATGCGCCTAAACCCCAGGAAGTGTACCTTTGGGGTCAAAGCCGGCAAATTCCTGGGATTCATGCTCACTGAAAGAGGGGTCGAGGCGAACCCTGAAAAATGTCAAGCAGTATTGGATGTGAAGAGTCCGACATGCATCAAGGAAGTCCAATAGCTCACAGGCCGCCTTGCCACCTTGACTCGCTTCATAGCCAAATCTGCAGCAAGAGCATTGTCGTTCTTCAGCCACTTGAAAAAAGGATCACAGTTTGAATGGAAGCAAGAGTGCGAAGAAGCGTTCCGGCATGTTAAATAAGTCTTATCAACTCCCCCGATCCTAACCAAGCCGGTATCCGGGGAGCCCCTTTTTATATACCTCTCCATAACCGAGGAGGCAGTCAGCGCCGCCTTGGTCCGGGAACAGGATAACACACAGCTGGCAGTCTTTTTCATTAGCAAGGCGCTTCAAGGGCCGGAATTGAGGTATCCAAAAATTGAGAAGGTTGCGTTCGCGCTTTTGACGGCGGCACGACGGCTAAGGCAGTACTTCCAAAGCCACCAAATCATAGTGCGCACTGATCAGCCCATTCGGCATATATTGCACAGGCCAGACTTGGCAGGAAGGATGGTGACATGGGCCGTGGAATTATCAGAATTTGGGATCATGTATGAACCTCGGCAGGCCCTCAAGGCGCAAGCCCTCGCAGATTTCATCGCAGAGCTTACCCCTGCATCCTCCATGGAAGCAACACACTGGGAAATCTTTGTAGACGGATCGGCCAACCCAAAAGGGTCCGGGGCCGGCATTCTACTAGAGAACAACCAGGGGATTATCCTTGAACATTCCCTAAGTTTCTGCTTCCCAACGTCCAACAATCAAGCGGAGTACGAAGCATGTATCGCCGGGCTCCGCATGACAGCTGAAGTTGGCGCCCAGAACATCAGGATCAACAGTGACTCCCAGCTGGTAGTATCCCAGATCAAAGGGGATTACCAAGTCAAAGAACCATTGCTAATGAAATACATGTCCCGAATGAAAGAGCTCATGTCACTATTCCGTCAGGTTGACATCCGCCATGTCCCCCGGGAAAGGAACGCACAGGCCGATATTCTGTCCAAACTAGCTAATACCCCGCTCCTCCAGCAACCACCGTTCCGTCATACAAGAAACGATCAGTGCTCCAACCGTTGTATTAGCAGTCGACCAAGAGACTCACTGGTTTTCCGGCATCCGGAGCTACCTGGAATCCGGGATCCTCCCTCCAGAAGCCAAAGAGGCCAGAAGAGTCTAGCGACATGCCGCTAGGTACTGTCTACATCAGGGAAAGGTTTACAGAAGAGGAATCTCACAGCCATTGTTAAAATGCATTCCCCCATCTGACACCCTCTACATACTAGCGGAAGTGCATGAAGGATGTTGTGGACAGCATCTCGGGGCAAGAGCGTTAGCTAAGAGGATTCTCCGGGCTGGCTACTACTGGCCAACAATGGAGGCAGATGCCGCCGGATATGTCTAGAAATGTGATTCATGCCAACGGCACGCCGACATCCACCGGGCTCCGCCTCAAGAACTTTCCTCCATAAGTGCCCCATGGCCTTTCTCCTGGTGGGGAATCGACATCCTGGGGTCTTTTCCCCTAGCCCCTGGGCAAGTGAAGTACCTGGCAGTAGTGGTTGATTACTTCACCAAATGGATAGAGGCAGAACCCCTGGCGAAGATTACGACCAAGAACCTGGAAAAGTTTGTGTTTCAAAGAATAACATGCCAATTCGGCATCCCCAACACCATCGTGACGGATAACGGAACCCAGTTTACTGATAAGGGTTTCAGGGACCTGCTTCAAGAGCTCCACATCACACAACACTTCACTTCTGTTGAACACCTGCAAACCAATGGGCAAGCAGAAGCTGCTAACAAGGTTATCCTTCGAGGATTAAAAAGAAGGTTGGAAGATGCGAAGGGACTCTGGGCTGAACAACTATGGCATGTTTTATGGGCCTATCGCACTACGCCTCATTCTACAACGAGGGAATCTCCCTTCAGACTCACATATGGCACGGAAGCCGTCATCCCGGTGGAAGTCGGGGAGCCATCCCTCAGAACCCTCAGTTTCGAGGCCACGAGTAACGGATCCCACCTACGGGAGGACCTCGACTTGATTGAGGAGGTTCGGGATAGAGCGGCCATCCGCGAAGCCGCCATCAAAGCACAATCGGCAGCTCAATACAACTTCAAGGTAGTTCCCAGAACCTTCGAGGTAGGAAACCTAGTGCTCCGTCGTGCAGATATTGGAAACAAGAATGCCGCCCAAGGGAAGCTGGCATGCAACTGGGAAGGCCCCTACCGGATAACGGCGAAAACTGACACGGGAGCATACTCCCTTGAAACTCTAGCAGGGGTACCCATCCCAAGGACATGGAATGCCGCTAAGCTGAGGAAGTACTTCAGTTGAATTTGGAAATTTCCCAATACATGGGATGAATTGTAAAACCTACAAGGCTTAATGTCGTGGCAACAATGCCAGTTGAAAAAGATGTAAATTCTACAAGGCATAACGCCGTGGCTATAAGCCAAATAAAGACCCATTTCGCACAGATTGATTTTCATTATAAAACGGCTTCGTGCCGTACGCTTTCTCATGGACTCACGGGATCTTGTCCCGGAATACGCATATAAGATGGTATCCCTCTATGACGGCTTGCCACCCTCATAGCAGGGATACATCCGATGGCGCCCGCTCGCTGAAACTTGATTTTAGCAAAAGGGAAAGAAAGGATCCCGACATTGGCAATGTCCGGGATCCCGAAGTGCGTACATACACAAGTAAATGAGCATACAAATTGCCAGGGGAGCAGGAATAAGAAATTACTTCGTTATAATAAAAGAGCGTCTAGCCGCTTACAAATATGGGCGCCATAGCGCCCAAAGAAATAAAAAATAATTACAAATTAAACCGGCATTCCGGCCCTTCAATTTTCAGCAGCAGGAGGCTTGTCGGTCTCATTATCCGGTCGGTGGCTTGCTGTCATCTAACCTAAGGATCCTGGCATCCACCATCTCGGATTCAGTCGAACCCTTCTTTTCATCACGAACAGCATCCGCCTCAAGAGTAAGAGGCAGCATGGGAGGTGGGTCAATCTCCAGCTCACCGGGAGCTTCTTCCACAAAGTATTTACCCGTACCCCAGTACCACTTACCATCACGAACAACGCAGAGCGTGCTCATGCCTTTGGTACGTAGTTCGACCCCGGGATTCAGGAACTTTATCTGGTCAATAGCGTTATGGAAGAAGCACTCTGCCGACTCATCCCAAAGATCCTCCACCCGCTGGATCTCCTTCTCATATTCAGCTGCCTTGAGCTTCCATTCTTCCCTGGCATCCTCAAGGTCTTCCGCCATCTTCTGTTTCTCAATAATGGCTTGGATGGCTTCAGACCTTTTAGCCGCCAGGGCGGACTTCAACTTCTCAATTTCCTCCTCCAGCTCTTTGTTCTTATCAGTAAGTTTGACATTCTCATCAGAAAGCCCCTTCACCTTCCTAAGGGCATCCTACATCTTGACTTCATCATTCTTCAGCTTCTTCGACACTGCCTCGAAGTCCTTTTTTATTTGAGGGAGGGCGGCCACCTCATCGATAGTGCTGTGAAAAAATTCCTCCATCATGGCCCCCCACAGACACCAGGTGCCCATCTGGCCCAGGAAGTCCTTCATCTCGGCAGCCGAGGAACCTTTGAAAATACGCTGCCCTTGTCGGCCCAGCGGCTTCATAGCAGCATCCTCTTCAGGATCCGGCGTGGCCCAAGAAATCCTCGGAGATGGAGGGACCCCGGTAGACGGCTGAAGGCCGAATCGACTTGTACTTGAGTCATCACATTTCCCAGAGTCATGGGAATCCTTGGGTTCTTTAGTACGTGCCTTCTTTTTTGGGCGGCTCTGAGTCACCTTAGTGGCATCAGGTTGTGGGGATTGGGGGGTCGACGAGCCGGCACCGGTAGCGATAGCCGCCTCAACGGCAGCCGCCGCCTTCTTAGCGGCCTCACGCTTGGCCCTCTTCTCCGCCAACGCCAACATGTTGTTTCCCGCCATGTCGTCTGCATAAGCAAAGGGAAAAATAATTAGGAAAATGATAAAATTACGAAACACAAGGAGTTAAGGGATATACCTATACGATCTTTAAGACTACGGGTACCGCCGTTTAGAATCCGATGGCAATCCTGGATCCCGTGATCCTTTTTAAAGGCCTGCAGGGCCTCTACAGTAGCCACCTCATCCTCATTCAACTCGGACAGAGAAAAAACATAATCTTTTGACCGAAGGCTGAAATGGGCCTGGGTCCAGTAAAAGAGGAACTTTGGGGCGCCATCCGCCTTGAACAACCACTGGCGTCCGGCTCCCTGGGGTCGAAAAAAGGCGAAGCGTTCCTTGAATAACTTGTACGACCCCTGGTACACTTCAAAAAGTTTACCTCCAGGCCCAGACCTCAGGGCCAACCATGCCTTTCGCCCGTTTTTGTCAATCACGGGGTATGGCTTGAACATATGGAAGAATACAGTGACTGTGTACGACAATCCAAGAGCATCACACAGCGCCGTAAAACTACGGATAAACCCCCATGCGTTGGGATGCAGCTGGGAGGGGGCAACGTTCAAATACCGGAGGATGCTAACTTCGAAATCTGTGAAGGGAAGCCGGACACCGAGGTCGGTAAAGAGACATTTATACATAGGCAGAAACGGCTTCTCAAGGTTGCCTTGGGTATAGATACTGTCATTCTCCCCAGGAAGCTCAATGACCCACTCTTCCTCATGACTAGGAGTGGCATAGATTACATGACGGAAGGCCAGCTCTAACGCCGGCTCTGAACTATACCAACATGCCGTACCCAGAGCCTCCACGTCTACCCACCTAAGACCTTCACAATTCGGCGGCTCCGGGAAGTCGGTCTCTGGGGAAGTATGGATCTTCCTCTTGCCCATTCTTAACTTACGAGCCTGGGACCTGTACAAAAGACCCGATAGCTCTTCGTCAGACTCGGATTCAGAAGATGATACAATGTCGGAGCATAGCCGGACAATCCCGGCGAACTCTCTCAACTCGTCCATCCCGGCATTCCTACCCAGGCAAGCCGAGAGCCCGGCCTCGAGGGCCCAAAATTCCCGCGGGGTCATGAAATCATAAGGCAATGAACTCCCAGGCAACTTCCCAGACACAGAGTTATTCACCCCATCAGCAATGGGGTGAGCAGAACTTCGGGAACGGCAAACCAGTGGTGCTACGCCACTCACCTCCGCAAAATCATCAAAAACAACCCTAAAACTACCCTCACAGTCTATTTTCCGGCGAAAATCAACCCAAAACAGTACCAATGTGACCGGAAAAATCTACCCCCAAAACTCAAAAATTTATAGAGAATGAAAGAGCAAGGAGACGGGGTATTACCTTGAAGAAACTCCGAACAAAAGGCTGCTAAGAACCCAGGGAGACCAGAGGGTTCAAATGGCATACGCAGCTTCAGCAAACGGGAGCCAAATCGGTGCACTGTGATTTCGCTGGAGAGAAGGCGCGCGAGGAAGAAGAAGCGGAGAGGGAAAACGTTCAAATGACAATCATTTTCCCCATCCGATCGTTTTATGCATAACAGGAGATCTTGACACGTGGCAGGAAATCAAGCAACGCGCCGTTCTGATCGGGACACGTCGTGCTTCGGGATTTGAGCGGTTACAGCTGGAAGCATACCAAAGGGCAGTGCCATCCGACATAAGTCATCCAGCGGCATGGTATTGTATTCAAGCCGCACATTCATTAACCTAAATGATACGACTTGGGGGGCAACTGTTCTGGACCGCCATCCGGTGTCCGGCTAGGAACCGCGCATTCCGACACCATAGGCGCCTCTATCATATGCATATCCGCGATGACATAAATATCCGGCATGGGGGCATGGCGAAACTCGCATGGGCGCCCTCCCAGCATCTACAAATAGCAACAGAGCATGCCACCAGGGAGGGAAACCTTACGCAGTCTATCACATATGGACGTTAGACAAGGATAACAGATTTTCCCGCCACTTGCCTCCATATAAAAACTACACAATTCATAATTGTCAGGTATCATTCTAAACGTACTCTCATATCTGCTACACATACGGACTTGAGCGTCAGAGTGTCTGCAGGTACACCCCCTCCTCTGTTTCAGGCGGAAACCACCGTGGACGACCAATCTTGCGACCGGAATCCTCCATCGGAGAACTACCCCAGTTCAATATATATATGAGTCAGGATCCGTTGACACCAGGTGTCAAACTTCAAGAGTTACACCTCTTAATAACTTTTTGTGAAACGTGAATTTGACCAATCCAACCGTTAAATTGAAAGTTTTTATAAAGTAGATCAAGCTTATAAAATTTCATAAAAATTGAAAACTAATAGATACTTCATCAAACTAATTTATTTTAACGTATAATATGTTTTTAAAATATAAGTAAAAGTCCACTATTAGATAACATACCTACAAATGTCCAAATTATTTGAAATTTGACATAAATGATCATAGAGATAATTTAATGTGATTCAACGGTTGGATTGGTCAAATTCACATTTCACAAAAAGTTATTAAAAGGTGTAACTCTTGAAGTTTGTCACATGGTGTCAACGGATCCTCACTCTCTCTCTCTCTCTATATATATATATATATATATATAAACAATCATTATATAATACTAGGGGTGGGAATAGGCCAGGCCGCCGATAGGGGCCTATGGCCTAGCCTAATTAAAGCCTAGCCTGGCCTAGTCTATTTAATAAAAAGGTCAGGTTCAGGCATTTTAAAAAGCCTATTTAAATAAAGAGGCCAGGCTTAGGCCAACTCACAAGCCTACAAAGTCTGATAGGCCGGCCTATTTATATTTAAAAATTAGTAAATATATTAAAATTATATAAATATTAATTACTTATAACTTATAAGTTATAACGAATTTGAATACATTTAATATTATTATATTAGTATATATCTATAATTTGTAAATTGTTTTTATATTTTATTTGTTTGTATTGGTTTGGATTAAGGATTTTGCAGGCCCAATATCATGTATTTTAGTATTGAGTATTGACTAAGATGTTAGATAAGAAAAATCAGGATACATGCAGTTTTTGGGCTTAGAAATCAATTTATTGTCCCTTTTCATATAAAGGCCTTTAAATAGGCTAACAGGCCAGACCAGGTTTTTAAAAAGGCCAGGCCAAGCCTAAAAAAAAGCCTATCATAGGTAATAGGCCAGGCTTAGGTCTTGAATTTATAAAATAGGTCAAGCCTATTTAATCAAAGCCTAGCCTATTCCCACCCCTATATAATACCATCGTGTTAATATATTAAGAATATCATAAAAAAATAATATAAAATAAATTATATATTTAATAAAAAATCCTAACATTCAAATATATTTAATAGAAAAATATGTTTTAATGAGTATGCGGGTACCCATGGGACGGATATATCCACGAGTACCCATCCATTTAATAAATATGCGGGTACTCATTGCGGATATATCCACAAGTATCTATGTGTGCGAGTTTTTTTGACATCCCTAAATGAGACCAACGTTATATAGAGAGTTGTATTTTGCTCGCATCCACATTTGGAACTTGGTTTTTAGATAAACCAAACATTATTAATTTTAGTTAGTTTTTATCATCTTGCAAGTGATCATGAAGTCATTATGTTTCTTAATTTTAATTTATTGAATGAACTCATTACATCGTTTGGTTTTATTGAAATTGAGTGGAAAGAAAAACTGAGGTTGAGAAATAGTAAAGAAAAGGCAATTTTCATTCGTTTGGTAACATGAGAAAAGATAAGGAAAGAAAACAAAAAGTGATAGGCACACTTAAATATTTTCACATCTTCCTTGCGATAAAAATGGCACCAGCGTGAGAAATGGATTTGGAAAAGACAAGATTGCCTTTTATTGGGCACAATCTACTAGAACAATTATTAGAAAAATAATTTTATGGGAAGGGCAGTCTTGACATTTTATCACACATTCAATTTCTTTTCTCTCATTTTCTACTAAACCAAACACAAGAAAAATGATTTTACATTTTTATTTCTTCTAATTATTTTCTCTTCAAACAAACAACTATTTATTCATCTCATTTTCATTCTATCTTGTTTCCTCCCTTCTTCTTTCCACTCTTTTTCTTTTATACATCCAAATAATCCTTTACAGCTAATACATAAAATTTCAATAGTGATACTAAAACAATTTTACATTCATACACTTCGATTTAATCTATTTAATAACAACATTGTGGTCTCCTCATCCCTATTTTTTTAATAGTTTAGACTATTAAGCATATCATTTATCTCTTCTATTTCACCTCTATTTCTCTTCTTCCCACTTCTCTTTTACTCATTTCTTTTCTCTCTATTTCTCTACTCCCACCAAACAAAACATAAGAGTTTAATTAGTTTATATGTTTAAAGAAGTTTTAGTGTTTTGCAATGTAGTCCAATCACATCATTACATACATGACATATATTTTATGTGTTACTCCTCATTAAACGACGTGTCACATTATTGCGATGTAAATACACTCTCAGTACAATCATATCATTTTAGGTGAATTCTAGGGTGAGGTACCTTAATAGGTGCCTCACCGTGTACCCTTAATTTAGGAGGACCATATTGCAAATTCTAAAAATTTAGGAGGACTATAATGCAAATTTTAAAAATTTAGGAGGACCATATTACAAATTTTAAAAATTATATTTTTATTTAAAAACCCCTAAATCAGGAGGTACACGGTGAGGCACCTAAACCCTAAACCCTAAACCTATTAAGGTACCTCACCGTAGAATTCACCATCATTTTATGTTCATATGTATCGCATATGATTTCAGGATACTATTCTATAAGATTTCATAGTCAAACACACGTATCTTTAATTAGACACAGGGTTCATCTTTAATAACTGATAATAACTGATATTTAGCTTAAACTGGGAAGTCGAGCGAATTCCATAAAGTCACAATTAGGGGTGAAAATAGGTCAGGTTGCTCGACATGGGTCTACGACCCAGCCTACTTAAGACCTAGTTTGGATCGACTTGTTAAATAAAAATGTTAGGTCTAGGCTTTTGAAAAAACCGTTTTAATTAAATAGGTCAGGCTCAGGCTTTTCAAAAAGCCTATTAGGCTTGGCAGGATAGCCTATTATAAATAATATTATTTTTAATAAATATATAAATATTTTATATATAATAAATAGTATAATAATATATAATTTTTTAAATTCTTCTGTGGCCTATTTAGAGATCGACTTATTTTCCCATCTAAACGTATATGTTAGTGAATATTTACATTATAAAAAAGTAAGTATTAGTTTGTAAGCACACTGATCTATTTAGAGATAGATTTTATTGACCTGTTTAAAGGTCATGATATGAAATGAGCTTTTAAACAGGCTAATAGGTCAACCCAGGCTTTGAAACAAACTAAGACAGACCTAAAATCTGGCCTATTAGGCCACAAAAATATAATGCAGGCCAGACTTAGGCCCTACAAAGCCTAGCTCGGCTCGGCCTACTTCCACCCCTAGTCACAATACCCTTGGAAATTTTTGGTAAGTTCTGTCACTAGAAGAGACATATCATATCCAATAAATAATATTTTTTGTATAAGGTAATGAGTTTATTAATTTTTCTATATATAAAGTCTCTGTTGACAAATTATTTAAAAATTTTAGCTATCATAGCAGTTATATGAGATGTAAAACTCAAAAAATAATCTTATTAATTATTCATTATTAAATGTAAGCATAACAATTTTATTTATTGATAGAAATTCACAAACATTCTATATTCTTATACATGATTTTAATTATTACACGTACTTTTAATGTAAAATAAAGTTTTGCACCATCACTCAATTATGTATTATCACATCATCCAATAAATTTAATAATACATAAGATGTCATATCATTTTACACTGACAGTGTATAATTATTAAACTCTTATTGTATATATCAAATGAGTTTTAATAAAAAGATTTTTTTTCATGTTATAATATTCTTTGGAAAGTACTTTTCTAATTAATGAGAAAATATAAAATATAAAGTTTTATTTATAATTATTGAATTTTAAACCCATTTTTAGTTCCCGGGTTCGATCCCCACTAAATACACTCTTAGGGAAGGGTGATGAACCTTAACTATAACTAAGTTCCGAATAGAATTATCCTTATAATATAGAGATACTTACGGTAAAAAAACATTTTTAGTTATTATAAAGCAGAAAATAAAACAGCCCAATGTAAGGTCATCTCCAATGGAGCAACTCGCATGAGTTGCTACATTGAATAAAATATAATTTTTTACGTATTTCCATAATAATATTTCATCTTTATAATTTTAAGCAACTCAACTAATTTTTTCCTCCAACCCAACAACTCTATTAGAGTTTCTTAAATGGACCCCACAACCTACCCCACTTTATATTAATTTATTATTCATCACAAATTTAAATATTAGTATATCAATTTTTTAACATTGAAAAAATATATACTTACTTTTAATTAAATAATATTTGCATTTCGAAATTTAAATTTTAAATATATATATATATGAAATTTTTTTATTAAATAATAAGTAAAAATACATCAAGAAAATACAAAAGCCAAAATGCTTTTAATTTTGGTTATTTTCGTGACCAAAACGTTCCCAAATATGCTCCCTTAAATTTGCTTGAAGATGACGATGTACTTCCTTTTGACGAATATGTGCTCTCTTTTGTAAGTAGGTTCTAAAATCAGGATGAGGACCGTAAAATACTTCAGGTGTTTGGACGTCAATGTCTGGATGATCGTATGAAAAATCAATATTGTCGTCATATGTGTCTCGTTCATCTTCAACAATCATGTTATGCAATATTATGCATGCATATATTATATTCTTCAGTGTATCCATGCTCCAGGATCGTGTTGGGCCACGTATAATTGCGAATCGTGATTGCAGCACTCCGAAGGCTCGTTCCACATCTTTTCTTGCTGATTTTTTATGTTGGGCAAACAATTTTCTTTTCTCTCCTTGTGGCATTGAGATGGTTTTGACGAATGTAGCCCATTCTGGGTAAATGTCATCTGCTAAATAGAACCCCGTGTTATATGTCGTTCCATTCAATGTAAATTGTACCTCAGGAGCGTTCCCTTGCAAAACGTCGTTAAAGACATTGGATTGGTTGAGGACGTTGATGTCATTGTTAGAACCCGCCACACCAAAAAATGCATGCCAAATTTGAGTGAAAGGTTTGTTTGATTGTAAAAAATAATCATGTAATTCTTTCCCTTTTTATAGAAAATAATCTTACCGTTTTTATCCGTTGCAACAAAAAAAATTGTGTTTTAAATTACCTGTTTTTTTAGCTTTTTTTAATGTCATATGGTACTTGCTTTTCTTTACTTTACATTTGAAAATAATAAAATAATTCCATGGTCCCACTTAATTGATAATCACACGGTATGTGCAGAGAGCTTTGGTTTTTCACTGCAGGCACTGCTCCAATGGAGCAATCCGTGTACTTCTCGATTGTTTACTGATACATCTCACTAAAACACCCTAAGATCATGAAGACACACAATAATAGTTACACACGTCATAATGTAATCTATTAACCTTTGAGGGGGACACGTGTTGTATATTGGGGGGATTTTTTCCCGCCCAAATCCATTTTTTTTTTTTTACAAAACACAGGAACACAGTTACCTTTTTTTCCTTTTTAATTTTTTTCTTCAACAAAGTGATTATTTTATATACCCCGTTGGGAGAGTTAGCCCCATCATGATGTGGATGTTCCCAGCTCGGAAAATATTGCCTCCCGTTGAGGATACCTACGGTTAAACCAAAAAATTTATATACTCCACGGGACACATTCTTCCTTCGACCGTTTTCTTTCATTTTTTGTTTTCTTATCACATATTCGTTTATTTTTATCATTCTTATATTAAAATATTTCCTCTTATTATTCGTTCCAATTAATATGTTTGATTACTAGAGTGTTGTTTTTATAAATCACGAGTATACTCCACAGGGTAGTTGTGCTCTTACTAACCGTTTTCTTTCCTCCCTTTACCACACTTTAATTTTCTTTTTTATTATTATATTAAAACATTTTTTCTCATTACTCATCCATACTTTTTGTATCATTATATAATTTATCTTTCTATTTTATTCACTAATATTTTCATTTATTTATTATCCAGCTTATTTATTCTATTTATTTTTTTTAAACACGGGAACAACTGTTTCCTTTTCTTTCCTTTTTTTTCTTTTTAAAATTTTCTCTCCAACAAAAGATTTTTTCTTTTTCTTACTCTTTAAATTCTTTTATTACTTAAGATGTTAATTTTTTTTTCACTTTTTCAACATATCATTTATCTCATTATTTTATTCTATTTATTAACACGGGGACACAATTCCCTTTTTATCTTTTTTCTTTCTTTTTAAAATTTTTCTCCAACAAAGTGATTTTTTTATATACTCTGCTGGGAGAGCTAGCCCCACCATGATGTGGATATTCTCAGCTCGGACAGTATTGCCTATTGTGGAGGATACCTATGGTTAAACCAAAAAATTTATATACTCCACGGGACACATTTCTCCTTCGACCGTTTTCTTTCCATTTTTGTTTTCTTATCACATATTCGTTTATTTTTATCATTCTTATATTAAAATATTTCTTCTCATTATTCGTTACTATTAATATGTTTGATTACAAGAGTGGTTTTTTTATAAATCACGAGTATCCTCCACAAGATACGTAGTTGTGTTTTTACTAACCGTTTTTATTTCCTCCCCTTTTACCACATTTAATTTTCTTTTATTATTATTATTATTATTATTATTATTATTATTATTATATTAAAATAGTTAATGCATGTCATTACTCATCCATACTTTTTTGTATCATTATATCATTTATCTCTTTATTTTATTCATTAATGTTTTCATTTATTTATTATCCTCTTATCTATTCTATTTATTTTTTAAGCACGAGAACAACCATTCCCTTTTCTTTCTTTCTTTCTTTTTCTTTTTTCCTTTTTAAAATTTTCTCTCCAACAAAAGATTTTTTTTTCTTTTTCTTACTTTTTAAATTCTTTTATTACTTAAGATGTTATTTTTTTCACTTTTTCAACATATCATTTATCTCATTATTTTACTCATTAATAATTTAATCTTTTATCTCTCTTATCCATTCAATCTATATTAAAATTGTTTCTCATGTGTCATGTTTTCTCACTTACATTCTTTTAATTTTTTCATCATCATTTTAATAAGGTGATTTTTTTATAAACCACACGTATATACTCCACGAGACACAGTTCTTCTTCGACCGTTTTCTTTCCTTTTTTTGCATTCTTATCACATATTCATTTTTTTATCATTCTTATATTAAAATATTTCCTCTCATTATTCGTTTCTATTAATATGTTTGATTAAAATATTGTTGTTTTTATAAAATCACAAGTATCCTCCACAGGGTAGTTGTGCTCTTATTAACCGTTTTCTTTCCTCCCTTTTACCACACTTTAATTTTCTTTTTTATTATTATATTAAAATATTTTATCTCATTACTGATCCATACTTTTTTGTATTATTATATAATTTATTTTTCTATTTTATTTATTAATGTTTTCATTTATTTATAATCCCTCTTATCTATTTTATTACTTTTAAAATTGGAACAACTGTTTCCTTTTCTTTCTTTCTTTTTTCTTTTTTTCACTTTTAAAATTTTCTCTCCAACAAAAGATTTTTTTTTCTTTTTCTTACTCTTTAAATTCTTTTATTACTTAAGATGTTAATTTTTTTCACTCTTTCAACATATCATTTATCTCATTATTTTATTTATTAATAATTTAATCTATTATCTCTCTTATCTATTCAATCTATATTAAAATTGTTCCCCATGTGTCATATTTTATCACTTACATTCTTTTAGTTTTTTCATTATCATTTTAATAAAGTGATTTTTTTTATAAATCACATGTATATACTCCATGAGACACATTCCTCCTTCGACTGTTCTCTTTCTTTTTTTGCTTTCTTATCACATATTCGTTTTTTTATCATTCTTAAATTAAAATATTTCCTATCATTATTCGTTCCTATTAATATGTTTAATTACAAAGTGTCGTGTTTATAAATCACGAGTATCCTCCACAGGTCACTGATTATCTCTCTAATCTATTCTATTTATCTGTTTATTCTCTATCTTAAAATTGTTCTCCCAATACACGTGTCACTGATTTTCAATTTCAGTAAAATGATTCTTTTTATGAAGGTCATGTATCTTCCACATGAGGTAGTCATTTCATGTCCTTTTCTTTTTCTCCTTTTTATCATACATTCATTTTCTTTTTTTAGTTTTATTATATAAAAATATTGTCTCTCATTACCCGTTTCTATAAATATGTTTCATTCAAAGAGTGATTACTTTTTTAAATTCTTTTGTTATTTAAGATGTTAATTTTTTCACTTTTACAATATATCATTTGTGTGCATGTGGGGTATTGTTGTCTTCCAATATATTATATCTCACGCACCGTAAGTTACAAGATTACTTTTTACTATTCATTTTGAGTCTCTATTGGCCATCCCCCTAAAATGCTATTTTATTTCCATGTTAGATATTTCATTCATTCCTAAGGATCCTCCGCATTACCCACACATAGGTGCTGAAGGACATGAGCTGTCCATTTTCACGGTTATGCATTTCGCAGGGGGCCAACCTAATTTTTGGGACGCCTTTCTACTATTCATGCGAGGTCTTATATGTGTGCATCACGTGCGAGTAGGCTGTGAGGGCATGAGCTGGCTAGTGGGTGTTACTAATTCAATCATTTTAGTTGCTTCTATCAATTATATTCAATCGGTTGTTTTTTTCTGTTGGACACACAGTGTCAGCCAAAGACTTTGAGAATATGTGTTTAATTGAAGTTGAGCGGATGTTGTTGTTGGATGGGAAATCATTAAAGGATTACCATGATATGCCATTTGTTGATTTGAACTCCACAAGTATCGTTGGAAATGCCTTGATCATGAATGAACTCAACTATGATGACGCTGAGATGAGTAGATTGCATAATGAACATGTTCACCTATTTAACCCAAATCAGCGGGTTGTTTATAGTGAAATTATTACAACTGTAAATGAAATTGCAAGAGGGTTCTTCTTTGTGTACGGTCATGGTGGGACTGACAAGATATCTTTGTGGCGAACATTGTCATATAAGTTGCGATCAGAGAAAAAAAAAAGTCATGAACGTTGCATCGAGTGGTATTGCATCTTTGTTATTGCCTGGTGGAAGAACTGCTCATTCACTTTTTTGTATACCCCTCACATTAAATGAGGATTCATGTTGCGCAATCCACCAGGGCAATGCAAAGGCTGAATTACTTCAAAGGACTAGCCTTATAATATGGGATGAATCACCTATGATCAATCGTTTTGCTTTTGAAGCACTTGATCGAACATTGAAAGATATCGTAAGATATAGTATCCCTGATAGTTTAGCCAAGCCTTTTGGGGGTAAAATTGTTGTGTTGGGTTGGGATTTTAGACAAATCTTGTCTGTTGTGCCTCGTGGTAGTATGGCTGACATTGTTATGACTACAACTAATTCATCAGTTTTATGGAAAAATTGCAAGGTTTTGAAGCTAGAAACGAACATGAGACTTCAGTGTTTAGCACCCGATCAATCACGCGAAGAACTCCATGAATTTGCCGATTAGATCCTTACAATTGGTGAAGGCACTGTTGGGGTTGATTATGACGGGATCAGGACTGTCAATATCTCGACAAATTTATTTTTATTATTTTATTAAAAATATTTGATAATCTATATACAAATCAGCATCACCCGCACCCGTGCGAATGCATGGGTAACTTGCTAGTTGTTTTAAAAGAAGATTGCATTTTAAAAACAAATATTAAAATATAAATTCATTATCATGTTCTGTGTAAAAATTAAACAGTTCTATAAGGTATTGCATAGTTTATTAGTTGGTCATTAAAAAAGACACAATGATTGTTATAACATGTCATAAATGTAAGTGTTTAAGAAGGAAGTGAAACAATTGCCAGGTAGCTGGGTCCTTAATTAAGCATTTTGACAAGAGTTTGATCTCTGGCGGTGTGTATGAAAAAGAATTTGTTGGGAGAAGCAAAATCCACTTCGGTGATCTCTACACCTCAAAGGGATTAGTCTCTAACTATCGGCTGGGATACCTTTGGATAAAAAAAAAAGTTAAAAACAAAGCTTAAAGTATAAATTCATTAATAAGTTCTCTGGGAATTTATTGTGTAGGAACAAATTAATAAGATATTGCACAGTTTATTAGTTGGTCATAAAAAATTGATCACGCAAAGATTGTTACACGTGTCATACGCATGTAATTATTTTAATTAGTAGGAGGATATATTTAAACATTAAACAAAAGTTAAAGTATAAATTTATTAACCAACAAAGCCTGGCACAGTTGGCAGATAGATGGGTCCTTAAGCATTTTGACAGGGGTTCTATTCCTACGCCTCAAAGGGATACATTTGGTTAAAAAAAAATATAAATTCATTATTAAGTTCCATGTGAATTTGGTATGTCGGAACAATTTAATAACATTTAAAAAAGTTTGTCAAGTATAATAAGATAGCGTCCGGATCCTCTCCATGCATGTTTGAGTATTTTTTATTTATTTCAGGTAAAGTAAATATAAGTGTTAGTATTCATTATTTATTAAGTTCGAAATCATTTCTTACATTAATATTGAGATATTATTCTCTTACCTTAAAATTTTTATAAACAAAGTTTAGTAAGATATATATTACATTTTTCATTAATTGACTAAATAAAAAAGACACTGATTGCTACACATATATATTAGGATGTAATTGGTTTAGGGAAATGATATATTAAAAATAAATATTAAAATATAAATATTCACTATTAAGTTTTATGTGAATTTGTTGTGTTGATATATTTTAGTAAGGTATTGCATAGTTTATTGGATAAATATAATAGTCCGTGAATAAATAATGTAAAATTGTATATGTTAAATATTGTTTACATAACATGTAAACAAGATATTTTGAAATTCTAATCCTTGTTAAGTAGATTGATAAGTATTTCTTTTTGTGTAAGACCTCATATATGATTTATGGGAGGTAATACTGTTTGAGTCGGATAGGATCTCTATGAGCAAAAACTAACAATTTTATTATCAATTTAGCATTCAATATATAATTTACCCAAAAAGTAAATAGGAATATAATTAAGTTTGTAAACAATGAGAAGTATTAATTTTACAAACATCAATTTTTCAGACACACATTGCAACGTACGGCTAAAAATATCTTTGTTATTATTGTACATATATATTACAAAAAAGGTAAAACAATTTCACATTAAAAAGTGAAGTGTGAGAGACATGGAGAAGAGAGAAATAAAAAAAGAAAGATATGATAATTAATACATTAAAAAAATAGAGATGTATAAGAAAATGTAAAAAATTTAATATGTGAAAATATCAGCGGGAACCAAAAATATATATAATATATTTGTTGTCTTTGATCGGGACGGTCACATGCATAGTTGTGGGTTTAACCCTCATATCGGGAGTAGTGGTTAAGTAAAGTTCTCTCAATAGTAATGACTTTAGAACCTCATACCTTGTAGGTAAAGTTTGTCTGCAGTATATTTTCACTATGATCAACCACATTTAGTATATAAATATACATATAACAATTTTTTTAATTAACTGCACATGATAATAAATCAAAAGTGGACATATTTTATTGAAAAATTAATTAAAGTATCACTATTCATGACATATTCACGTCCACACCTTTCCACCATCCCCGTTGAGATGAAACTTTCATTGAGTTTGGAAAGAGAGAATTGGGGGAGAAGGAGAAGAAATTGAGGGAAGAGAAGTATGTGTGTATTTTAGTGTGATAGAAATTTGTGAAGAATAAAAAAAACAGAGGTGGGTGCCATGACTGCAATTTTTTTGGCTAAAATGTGAAGAAAGAAAGAGAAATACGAGAGATAATTTTTGGACTAATATACCCTTGTTAAATGTAACTTGAAATTGTACCCTTGTTAAATGTAACTTGAAATTGAACGGGGATTGAATGAAGTTTGAAATTGAACGTGGCATGTATCCCTGTACGTATATATTGAAATATGGGTTTAACATTTGTAATTAAATATATTTAATAATTTTTAAATTTAAATAATTTTTTAATAAATATTAAATTTTAAGAATTTACATAAATTACTTACCTATATTATTATAATATTTAAATATTTTGAATTTTTTAAAATTTTGGTAAAAATATTTATTTGGGGTATTTTAGTCTTTATCAATTATATCTCTATTTCTCTCCACTCTAATTTCTTTTATACCATACAACTCTAATTTCTTTTATATTTCTCATCTATTTCTTTCCACTTAGGGGTGGGAATAGGTCAGACCGCCGACAGGGGCCTATGACCTGGCCTAATTAAAGTCTAGTCTGGCCCAGCCTATTTAATAAAAAGGTCATATTCAGGCATTTTAAAAAGCCTATTTAAATAAAGAGGCTAGACTTAGGCCAACTCACAAGCCTACAAAACCTGATAGGCCGGCCTATTTATATTTAAAAATTAGTTAATATATTAAAATTATATAAATATTAATTACTTATAAGTTATAACGAATTTGAATACATTTAATATTATTATATTACTATATATCTATAATTTGTAAATTGCTTTTATATTTTATTTGTTTGTATTGGTTTGGGTTAAGGATTTTGCAGGCCCAATATCATGTGTTTTAGTATTGAGTACTGACCAAGAAGTTAGATAAGAAAAATCAGGATACATGCAGTTTTCGAACTTAGAAATCGATTTATTGTCCATTTCTTATAAAGGCCTTTAAATAGGCTAACAGGTTAGGCCAGGTTTTTAAAAAAGGCCAGTCCAGGCCTAAAAAAAGTCTATCATATGTAATAGGTCAGACTTAGGCTTTGAATTTATAAAATAGGCCAGACCTATTTAATCAAAGTCTAGCCTGACCTAACATATTCCCACCCCTATTTCCACTCCTTTCACTCTCCTATTTCTCTTTACACTATTTCTCTCCACTTAGGCACTTACCAAATATACCCTTTATGTGAAAGTATCTTTAATTACGGGTAAATATTTTATGTGTACAAATAATTATATAATATTTGAGAAATAAAAATAAATAAGGCGAAGATGTTATTCGTGGCCCAATTGGGAAGCAAAAATGATGCGATAGCCATGTGAACCTCAAAAACCGGCGGGATTTCGTCGTCGAATCTGCATGGCATGTCATGGCACTCTCACTGCCGTCTGCCGAGGCTGATAGCCATTTGCCGAACTCTCAATAGAGGCTAATTGGGCTTACCAGCTTAGCCCAACACATGAATTAAGTATTTTTTTTGGTCAATACACATGAATTAAGTATACAATGAGTCAGCTTGCTGCGTGCAATTGACCAAAAAAAAAAAAAGTATACAATGAGTCAACTTGACTTAAATTATTTTAGTAGTACAATCAAAAATAGCAAACTTAAATTAATTCAACATATTCTAGTTTGTAATAAAGTTAAACCAGTGCCTTTAATAGTCTTTTAAAAAAAATAACAAAAATATAGAAAAGTAAAAGAAAAAACTAAAAAGAAAAAATCTACCTAGGTGGTTCTTTGATTTCGTGACCGACTTTCCTTGGGTCACACCTCGTAATGGTGTAAGGATTCCTCGAGTTGTCTTGCCTCTCGGATGAATTTTAGCCACGAAATAGTTAGGTATTAATTACAGATTTTATTTCCATAGTGATTTCCTAGTTATTCTGTAGCTAAGATTGTTACAGAAGCCGGAGAGACCGTGGAGGATCCAAATCCCTCGCAGTGATCGGCGTTAGTCGTGGTGTTAGGGCAGATGAAACACCAATAGCCTCAAAAGTTACATGTTAGCCTCAATAATAGACCCCAAATAGCTGACTCATTTAATTAATCTTTTTTTATTAATTTGTTTAATTATTAAAATGACCATAATTATGAAATTAGTTTTTTATCGGGTAAAATTGCTCAGGTGAAAAATCCTAACTTAGCAATTAGGATTATTTTAATAAAATTAATAAAAAAGTTAATTAAATGGCCAGTCAATTATTTGGTACTCACTATTGAGGCTGACATTTAACCTTTTTTAGCCAGCTCATCAGGTTAAGAGATCTCACTGACGGGCAGGGACCACAGTTTGAGGGATTAGAAAGTTTAGGGACAAAAAACAAAGGATTTAAAGTACGGGGACAAAGACTAAAGTTGACTGAAACTATAGAGATGAAAAACATATTTTTCCCCTTTTTTTATTAACCACATGTATACCCTGTACAACTGGGGCAATTCTGTTCTGACTTCGGAGCATAGTAACAATTAAGACTCCCCACCCTCCTTACCCCTTTGTTTTGATCAACTAGAGAAATAGAGAAAAGAGAAGTAGGCAACAGAAAATGTGAATTTGGATAAAAATTGAAATTATTTGGACCGTGAGATATAGGAGAGAAATGGAACAAAAATTAGTTTGAATAGTTGTTTGGTTGTCAGAGATACTTTGTCCACTTTCTATGCTCAACATGGGTCATTGTTAATTTGGTGGGTCCCATAAAAAATCACTCTTTAATTCAAAAAATCTCCCCCTAACTCTTTCGTGCCTATAGAGATGCCTATTTCTCTATGTGGATCTCCCTAAAAACAAACACAATATAAGAGCGTGTTTAGTAGATAACCCACGAGCTCTTCTCATAATCTCAATTTGTGTTGCAAAAATGAGAATCATTAGCTTTTAAAGTTATTTCATATATGGAAGAATCATAACTTGACCTTAAATCCAATTCCCAACCAGAGTTTGAGAGCCAAACCAATAGTCCTTTCCATCAATACTTCCATCAAGGACTAAACTTCTATCTTATGCATAGTTCTTATCTAAAGCGTTACAAGCTTTATTACATAAAAATGTAAAAGGTTTTTCTAACTTGTACTCATAGACACATTTTAACTTATTTTAAAAATGTAAGTTTGCATTGGAAATTGATGCACTTGTAAAATTTATGTGCATTGATAAATATGTGCTCATCAATTTCTAATATGAACTTCTGGAAAGTCCGAGAGTGAATCTTCTTCACTGTTAGCTTCGATCTCTGGAAGGCTGAAGCTAGAGACGGTGGTGCAGGGGTACCTGCAAGGGACTCCGATGCTTAACGTAAGAGTGTGTCTCAGAGAGGTAAGAAATGGTAGTGATTGTAATAGGAAAATGCGTACCTTTTCTCTCTGAATCACCTGTATTTATAGTGTGATTTGGGCGGGAAAGTTGGTTACGCGCGTGTAACCGTCCCCGTGATTTACGGGTTCACGCGCCATTTCTGTCGTTCGAGCACGCGCTAGTGGAATCTTTAATGCTAGTAGATCTTCAGATATAGACGTCGACATGGTATGTCGGCGCTATATGCCGCACCATCTCGTCAATACTTCTTGATAGTATAAATGGGGTATCTGAGCTCATATCTCGACTGGTCTGGTCGATTGCCATATTTGACATTCCTCGTCAGAATGTCATTGTATTAGGACGACAGCGTGGCTCGTAAATGCCACCATGTCATGTCGATTTGGAGTATAGTTTTACTCCAGAACAGTTGCCCCCGAAAGTCGATTTCCTCTGAGGCTTTCGACTTTCAATATCGACTTGACTTTTGAATTTCTAATATCCGCGCGAATTTAATATATTCTGTCGCTTAGTTTTTTATTTAAAATTTGATAATTAATTTCTTGCCAAGTGTCACGATCTTATCCATTTGGGCCTAGTGGGCTTCATAATTGAAGGAATCTGAACCGTTTCAGTTTCTCAAGAGCAACCGTTCCCTTTCTTATAACTATCTTCAGTTAAAACTTTTCATTTTCATTAAGATTTCAAAATCCTCTCTTGGAAGACAGTATTCAAAACCTTGTTCTTTGAAGATAAATTCTTCTTAATTTCGGAGGTTCGTTTGAGGCGAAAGCAGCTTCTGCATTGCTAAACCTTTATTGACTCCTTCGTGCATGAGCTTTGGAGTGGTAGAGCTTCTTGAAGAATTCAGGGATTATTCGAAAAGAACTATCACAGGTAACTTCGTTTCCTCTTTGAGCTTCTAAGATTATGGTTCTAACTAGGGCTAAAACTAGGGCTCTTAAGTTAGAGGCTAGGCGTCACTGTATTGTTGTTCTAGATGATCCTGAGGATCCTAGTATTCCTGATCTTGTAGCCAGAAGGGGAATACGGGAAAGTTCAAATCTTTTCAGTTTTAGTGAGTCGGTTGTTGGGACTGCTCATACTTTGGGGAAGTATGATTTCTCGGGATGTTCCGCGGAATCGTCCGCGATCAGCTTTGCTGACCGCGGAATTGATTCTTCATCTCAAATTAATTTTAACTCAGGACTTTTGGACAAGTCCGAGATGGGAAAGCGGAAGATTTATACCTCTCCGGGTACAAACTATCCTGTGCCTGAAGCGTTGTCGAGCTTAACATGGGTAGATAGAGAAGCGATTGGGACTCCCAGCATATACACCTCCGAGGGGTCTTTGGAGTCGGGGTTTCGCGATGTGGAATGGGTAGAACCAGGCAACGAGGATAAGTGGAGTTTAGTGCCCCCGAGAATGGACGACCGTATATGTACTCAAGGAGACTTGAAGGATAACCTCTTTATTCCGATGTATAAATCCGTCTTTGAGGACCTCGGATTTTGGCTTCCTTTTCACTGGTTCGAGTTGGAGGTCCTTCATCACCTGGAGGTGGCGCCTTCTCAACTTCATCCTAACGCATGGGCTTTTGTAAGAAGTTTTATGATTTTATGTCATGGGTTGGAACTGGAGCTTAACTCGAATATCTTTTTTCACTTCTTTCGCCCCTTGGTAGTAAAGGACGGTCCAACTCGGTATTCATGGCTGTCCCTTCGGGATGGTAGTGGTGGGAAAATCTTTGAAATATTTCAAGAGTCCTATCGAAACTTTAAAGATAAGTATGTATTTTGTAAGCCGATTGGCGAAGGTCGGCAAAATATCCTTGGCGAGGACGGTCGTGGGATGATTTATCCTTACTGGAGCCAAGCCCATTTTGAAAAATCTTCTTCGGAATATACTGTCAGTTATAAGGAATTGTCCGAAGATGAAAAGGAAGTCGTGGATAAAATTAAGAATTTTGTGAGGGACTTTGGGACTTTGCCGAGTAGCGAAGTTATTGAAGAGGGCGGTGACGCATCTCGACGGTCATTGGGTAAATATTTTCTGTAATTCATACTTATCTCTAAAGTTTGTGTGATGCTTAATCATTTCTTCTTTTGCAGAAACTATGGCGGCAGCACAGAGGGCGAAGCTTGCCGAGAAACTGTTAAAAAGGAAGGAGCAGGAAGCCCAGAAGAAGACTGCTAATGTCGAGATTATTGACCCGACAATATTGAAGAGACCAAAGTTAGGGGCTTCGAGCAGTGCTAAGATTGATGGCGTCCCTGTTTTCAAGACACCTGAAGAGAGGAAAAGTAACGAAGAAGTGAAGAGAGCTTCTTCTTGGTATTCTGAAGACACTTCAAAGGAAGGGGAAGGGCCATCTTGTAGTAGTTTGCCTCCTTCGAACATAACCAAAGAGGAGGTTCGGCGCTATTTGGCAGTTCAGGCTCAAAATCTATTTGTTAACAAATCTGAGGCAGAAATAACCGAGTTTATGAATCACGCGTCGAGTTGGGCAATGAGGTTGCAATGATGTCGCAATACTTTGCCTGCTCGGTGCGTGACTTAAATGCGCTCTTGCCTTTGAAGGAAGAGTTAGAGAAAGTCAAGGGAAAGCTTGAAGCTGACGAGCTTCAGATGCAAGAAGCTATCAACGAGGTTCGACTTATGAGGGTGGAAAAGGATAAACTTTATGAAGAGAACCTCGCTCTGAGTAAACAAGTCGAGGTTTTAACTGCTGAGAAGAAGGATGCTGAGAAGAAGGCAGAATTGGCTTCTGCTGAGCTTACTTCAGCTCGCAGTGACGCAACATCTGCTTCTAAAGCGGCATCTCTTGCTCAAAAAGAAAATATTGAGCTAAAGGAGAAAGTAAGAGAATTGGAAGTCAAATTAGCTGAAGAGACTGCAGAGAGGGTGCAGGCTGAGAAATTATGGATTGATGCTTCTGCTTTGTATTTTTACGAGGCCATAAAGCAGATGAAGTTTCTTAATCCTGAAGTAAGCTTGAATACAAAGGGGATGTCGACAGTCTGTACTGTCAAAGATGGAAAATGGTACGATGTTCTTCCAACTGGTGACATTGAGGGGACCCCTGGAGATGTGATTCCGAGTACCCCAAAACTTCGAGCAGATGAAGAAACTGAGTAGGAAGATAAAGAAAGTCTCCGTTCGAGTGATAATGAAGCATGAAGGGCTAGTAGGCTAGCGTTCTTGTGTTCTAAATATTTTGACTAGGTTTATATATGATAATGACGTTGAATGTTTTGTTTCAAGTATTTCTTGTTATGAACAAATTATATCGACAATTATCAAAGGTAACTTGTATATACCTGAATATTTCAAGGAACTTATCCTCGAATTTGGTAAAGTTTAAATATTCTCCTCGAGGGATGACGCTCGATTTTACCCGAGGAGCGTATCCTTGATACGAAGCATTAAGTCGAGGGACTGAGTTCGAGATTGCTCGAGGAGCGTATCCTCGACGCGAAGCGTTAAGTCGAGGGACTAAGCCCGAGATTGCCCGAGGAGCGTATCCTCGACGCGAAGCGTTAAGTCGAGGGACTAAGCCCGAGATTGCCCGAGGAGCGTATCCTCGACGCGAAGCGTTAAGTCGAGGGACTAAGCCTGAGATTGCCCGAGGAACGTATCCTCGACGCGAAGCGTTAAGTCGAGGGACTAAGCCCGAGATTGTCCGAGGCTCAAGATTTGAATATGAAAACTGAGTCTTTATTTATTCAAAAACATTTACAGTTAGCTGAAGTATTTCCGGAGCTTGTCGATATTCCAAGTTCGTGGTAATGGAATTCCAAGTAAAGTTTCTATTCTGTATGCCCCAGTTCCTGTTTTTGAGATGACACGGTATGGCCCCTCCCAATTTTCGGCTAGCTTCCCTTGAGTCGCATTTCTATTGCCAACATCGGCTCTTCTTAAGACTAAATCCCCGACTTCAAAGGAACGCGGAATGAGGCTCTTTTGTCGACGTCTTGCAGACTGTAATTTAATTGCCGCTTCTCGGATTGAGGCTCTTTCGCGTACTTCCTCTATTAGATCCAATTCTTCTCGCATTCTCCCTTCATTACAATTCTTATCATAGGCATGAAGTCGAAAGTTCTCTTCACCAATCTCTACTGGAATGACGGCATCAACTCCATAAGCCAATCTGAATGGCGTTTCTCCCGTAGTTGAATGTGGGGTTGTGTGATAAGCCCACAGAACATTGGGTAATTGTTCAGCCCAGAGTCCTTTTGCCGACTCAAGCCTTTCTTGAGGCCTTTAAGGATTATCTTGTTGGCCGCTTCGGCCTGTCCATTTGTTTGGGGATGCTCCACTGAGGAAAATCTGTGTGTTATGTGAAAATCTGCCATCAAACCTCGAAATCCTTTATCAGTGAATTGTGTGCCGTTGTCGGATACCACTGTGTTGGGAATTCCAAACCTGCAGATGATGAATCGGTAAAAGAACTTGGATAAGTTTTTCGCCGTGATCTTAGCTAATGGTTGGGCCTCAATCCATTTGGTGAAGTAATCTACTGCCACAGCAAGATATTTTAATTGTCCTGGAGCTGTTGGGAATGGGCCCAGTATATCAATTCCCCACCATGAAAATGGCCAAGGGGCGGAAATGGACCATAAAGCTTCGGCTGGTGCTTTATGGATGTCAGCATGTTTCTGGCAGGATGGGCATTTTTTGACATATAGAACACAGTCGACTTCCATGGTGGGCCAGTAATATCCTGCCCTCAAGATTTTCCGAGATAATGAGTGACCTCCGGGGTGATGTCCACATATGCCTTCATGTACTTCGGCCATGACATATTCGATAATGTTTCCTGATATGCACTTCATGAGTGGCTGTGCTAAGCCTATTCGATATAAGACTCCGTCTATCAGACAATACCTCGCCGCCTGCCTCAAAATACGCTTTGACTTGTCAGGGTCATCAGGTAAGGTTCCATCTTGAAGGTATTTTTGTATATCTTCATACCAGCATATCTCCTTTTCGTCTATTGACATGACGATAGTTGGTGCCGAGATTACTTCTTGAATCACAGACTTGTTATTCCCTGACGACCTTGTACTGGCAAGTTTTGAAAGTATATCGGCCCTGGCGTTTCTTTCTCTGGGGATGTGGTTTATCTCAACCTCGATAAATTTACTGCATAGATTTCTGACGACTTCAAGGTATTTTTCTAGCATGGGATCTTTTACTTGGTAAGTGCCGTTGATCTGTGAAACTACTAGTTGTGAATCGCTGTTGACGCGAACTCGTTTCGCCCCGACCTCGGTCGCCATTCTCAATCCTGCTATCATTGCTTCATATTCGGCTTGATTATTGGATGTTGGGAACGATAGGCTCAAAGAATGCTCCAAGATGACGCCTTCTGCATTTTCTAAGAGTATTCCTGCTCCGCTTCCTTTTTTATTTGAGGATCCATCAACATGCACATCCCGCCAACTATCAGGAAATTCAGCTGTCGGAGTTAATTCGGCTATGAAGTCTGAAAGGACTTGGGCCTTGACTGCTTGCCGAGGCTGGTAAGTCACTCCAAATTCGGATAACTCAACAGCCCATGATACCATCCTACCGGCCAGATCTGGTCTGTGAAGGATTTGTCTAATCGGTTGATCGGTTCTCACAATGACTGGGTGAGCCTGAAAATAATGTCGAAGTCGACGAGCTGCTGTGATAAGTGTTAACGCCATTTTTTCTACCTTTGGGTACCTCAGTTCTGCTCCTTGCAGGGCTTTGCTGATGAAGAATACTGGAAGTTGAGTGGCTTCTTGTTCTCGGATCAAGGCTGCGGCAATCGCTTCCTCCCCAACTGAGAGATATAGGTAAAGTGTTTCTCCTACATTTGGTCTTGACAATACAGGTGGTGATGATAATATTACCTTTATTTGCTGAAAGGCTTCTTCACATTCATCGTTCCAATCAAAAGACTTTCCTTTCTTTAAGAGGTGAAAGAATGGGAGTGCCCGGGATGCGGACTTCGAAATGAACCTTGTTAATGCGGCGATTCTCCCTGTTAATTGTTGAACTTCTTTTATCGAGGTGGGGCTTTTCATGTCGAGGATGGCACGACATTTATCAGGATTAGCTTCTACACCTCGCTCCGTAAGCATGAAACCGAGGAATTTCCCTGTGCGAACTCCAAAGGTGCATTTCTTGGGATTGAGTCTCATATTATATCGACGGAGTTGGTCAAAGACTTCGCCGAGATCTTGAGTATGAGTCTCGTCTGTCAGGCTTTTTGCTATCATATCGTCTACATAAACCTCCACTACTCGACCAATTTGATGTTGAAAAACCATATTCATCATCCTCTGTAAGTTGCCCCTGCATTCTTAAGTCCAAATGGCATCATTCTATAACAATAGTTTGCTCCTTCAGTCATGAACGCCGTTTTTTCTTGGTCTGGAGGGTACATTGGAATTTGGTTATATCCCGAATATGCATCCATAAAAGATAAGAGGCGAAAACCAGAAGATTTGTCGACCAATCGGTCGATATTAGGCAAGGGGTAAGAATCTTTAGGGCATGCTTTATTTAAATTGGTATAGTCAACGCACATTCGCCATTTCCCATTTGACTTTTTAACCAAAACTACGTTAGACAACCAAGTCGTGTATTTGACTTCTCGGATAAAGGCGGCATCGAGTAGTTCCACTACTTGCTGCTTTACGGCCTCCGCTCTATCCACCGACATGTTTCTTCGCCGTTGCTCGACTGGTTTGACTTTCGGATCCACGGAGAGCCGATGACAAATGACCTCGGGGTCTAAACCTGGCATATCGGCGGCGGTCCAGGCAAATAAGTCGGCGTTTTGTTGGATAAGGGCGCAGAGTTCTTCTTCAACTTTTTCTGATAATCCACAACCAATTTGAACTGTTTGGTCGGGGTTGGATCCGATCTGCAATGTTTTAAATTCTTCATCGGAATAGGACGGGTTTATTTGAAGTCTTCCCTGACATCCAAGTCTGTCAACATTACACCGACTGATGATGGATGTTCCTCGCGTTTCTCGGGTGGAGTTGTCTTCTCTGTCTTGGAATTTTCAAAGATTCCTTGTAACAAGAACGTGCCATTACTTGGTCGCCGCGCAAGCTGATCACCTTCCCGTCATCGCTCCAAAATTTCATCATCAAATGGTTGGTCGAGATGATGGCCCCAATTGTGTTGAGAGTCGGCCTTCCTAAGATCGCGTTATAAGTCGCCGGGCAGTTGACCACCAAAAACCGTACTTTAGTGGTTTTGGTTAAAGGAGTTTCACCAAATGTCACGAGGAGTTCTACATATCCGGCAGGCTGGATTTTATCTCCTGTGAACCCAATCAAATCGCCCCCTTTATACGGAATCATATGTTTTAGGGATGTTGAGGAGGTGGAAAGTCTTCATGAACAGAACGTCTGTCGAGCTTCCTTGATCGATAAAGACTCTCCTGACTTCATGATTTGCCATCATGACCTTTATGAGCATCGGATCATCGTGTCCTGGAATGACTGGGCCATAGTCATCCTCTGAAAAAGTCAATGGGGGAAGTTTTCGTCGCGTGCCACCTCGCGGATGGGAGGAAGATGATGCTGACATAACTTCTTTCAAATGCCTTTTCCTTGCATTGCTTGATTCTCCTCCTCCTGCGAATCCCCCTGCTATCACATAGATCACTGGATGTTTTGAAGAAGAAGGCTCTTCTCGAGATGGAGTGTGATGTCGAGAGACGCTTCTACGTTCTCGATGAGAATCGTGAGGTGGAGATTTTTCAGATGGCCTCTTAGATGTCGACCTTTCTGGACGAGGGGACCTCGTTCGGGATCTGCTTCTGTCATGTCGGCTAGATTCGTGTCGTCTTTCCTCTTTTCGCTCGTTATGTCCCCGACCTTGGGTGTTATCCCTTCTTGACTGATAATCAGCCTCCTTCTTGAATCTTCGAAGTTCCCCCGCTGGATGAGTTCCTCGATGGAATCTTTCAATTGAGGCATTGGTCTGTATCATGGCCATGAGATTTATGGAATCTGCAATATTTGGTCTTGTCGGTATTTGGCCCCGTCCTCTGAGGTCTTGGTCTTCTCATGCCAGCTTCGTACATCTCGACATGGAGAATCTCGTTCATAATCTTCTCGCGAGATTGATTTAAGGGGGTGTAGGATGTATATCGTCCGAAAGGCTCTCTGTTGCCTTTATTTTCTTTATTTTTACTCTTCTGCCCTTGTTCCTTCTGTGGTTGGTCTGTCGATACCGTATCTTTCAATTTTAAAGCCATTTCTTCATCTTCGAGGCTGATGTAACTCTCCGCACGATTCAAAAATTCCTCCATGTTATTTGGTTTTCTTTTGGATAAGTCTATCCAAAAAGGAGAATGTGGTATGAGCCCATCTTTTGCCAGCATAAGTTGGACTCCGGGTTGAAGACCTTGGACTAGCAACGCTTCTCTTGTGAACTTACTGATATAATCTCGCAGGGACTCTGAGGGTCCTTGGCGGATTTGTTTTAAAGATGCCTCCGTCTTTGGTTGAACCTTACTTGTGGTAAAGCTTGTAATGAATTTACTGCGTAACTCGGCCCAGGTGTTGATAGACCTCACAGGCAGGGTCTGGAACCATCTCAGCGCGGTCTTCTTCAACGACAGAGGAAAAACTCTACACATGATCGGACCTGATGCACTTCTTACCGACATAGCAGATTCGTAAACATCCAAATGTTCCAGCGGATCACCTGTTCCGTCATACAACTCTGGAACCGGAACCTTCTCAAACCTCTTGTCGATAGGGAAAAGCATGATCCGTTCAGAGAAGGGAAGGACGACTTGGATCACCTCTTCGTCTTGTATATGTCTGGACTCGTCGTTTATCGGAATGATTTTCCGTGGTGGTGGCGAATTTGAATGCACTGATTGGACTGAGATTCTAGGAGACCGCTGAGTTGGCATAGGAGTCGGAATTTTCTCTTGTTTGGAAAGGTGTTCCTCCCTCTGTGAGGCTTGATGCTGAGTGGTTTTTTGTCTTCCAATGGCAAGATCTGCAACAGTACGACGGTTGAGGAGCTCAATTTCACGCTCGTGTTCCAATCGATCGAGGCGTCGAGCATACTCGCCTAACATCTCTTCCCGGCGTCTAATGAAGTCGATCAGTTCTCCTCTGGAAGGTTGGTTTGGGGGTGGTGATGATGCTCTGAGGTTTTTCTGGAATGAGTAATGGAACATTTCTTGCTCGCGATGGTCCTGCGCGAGAGGTTGGAATCGGGATTCCGACAAGTGTCGAGACAATTCCGGCCACGGAGGAAGTCATGGCTGGAACGGTGGTTGAAGTCACGTGAGGAATGGTTCCTTCTCCAGTTTGAGACTGTCCGCTTCTGGTAGTCACCATTGTGCAAGGAGGACGATCAAGGTTTAATCTAGAGATCGAAGGATTATCAAACTTGAGAACTAATTTCCCACAGACGGCGCCAATGAACTTCTGGAAAGTCCGAGAGTGAATCTTCTTCACTGTTAGCTTCGATCTCTGGAAGGCTGAAGCTGGAGACGGCGGTGCAGGGGTACCTGCAAGGGACTCCGATGCTTAACGTAAGAGTGTGTCTCAGAGAGGTAAGAAATAGTAGTGATTGTAATAGGAAAATGCGTACCTTTTCTCTCTGAATCACCTGTATTTATAGTGTGATTTGGGCGGGAAAGTTAGTTACGCGCGTGTAACCGTCCCCGTGATTTACGGGTTCACGCGCCATTTCTGTCGTTCGAGCACGCGCTAGTGGAATCTTTAATGCTAGTAGATCTTCAGATATAGACGTCGACATGGTATGTCGGCGCTATATGCCGCACCATCTCGTCAATACTTCTTGATAGTATAAATGGGGTATCTGAGCTCATATCTCGACTGGTCTGGTCGATTGCCATATTTGACATTCCTCGTCAGAATGTCATTGTATTAGGACGACAGCGTGGCTCGTAAATGCCACCATGTCATGTCGATTTGGAGTATAGTTTTACTCCAGAACATAATACAAACTTACCTGCTTTAAGTAAGTTAAAATGTGTCCATTGGCACAAGTTATAAAGACCCAATATAAATAGCAAATGAGAGATAGTTGATAGTTTAAAAAGTTACTTTTCACTTAAAAATAATGATGAATGTAAAATAATATATTTATTATATTTTTATTAATTTTTAAATCTTGTATTTTTTATTTAAAGATTAATTATTTTAACTACACTATTTTTAGTTTCAATTATTTTATTTTATAAAGAAACATAACCTAGTTATTTTTTATTTTAATTATGTATTTTCACAGTGTATTTTTTATTATTAATCTTATATTTGTTTTTGATAGTAACTTCATGAAATGATGTGTGTGTTAAGGCTTTACAAAAGCTTCACAAGAGTTTTTAATAAATTAAGAAGATAAAAAAAAAGAAATTTTATTAAAATATTAAGGATAAAAAAATTGAAGAAATTAATAAAATATAATCTATAACTTAGATGCTACTTAAAATAACATATTAAAAACGTTATAATTAATAAAATAAATTTGTTTATCAAATATCTATATTTTTATTAAAGATCCTTATAAGTTAGCCATATAATATAAGCTAGTTTGAATGTCTGGTCACTCACACCGTCATTTTGCATGAATCTCCTATCTTTGAGGAGGATGAATTTGGATTCTCTACATTCACAAACTCATGCATTCGCCGCAGTCATTAAATGCCGAAATGAGTTTTAAATCTGATTTATTCATCTCGGCATCTGAACCGTCCGATCTTCATCGGACGGCTACCATTTGATGAAGGCGGTGAATTTGTGAATGCAGGAAATCCGGATCCTTGAGGATAGGGATGGCAATTGGACCCAGACCCAGTGGGTACCCGCAAAAATTACCCACAATGGGTAGGGTAATTACCCATCAAATGGGTATGGGTGCGGGTATGGGTAATTACCCGCACTTTTTAATGGGTACGGGTGCGGGTACGGGTACTATGGTACCCTACCCTACCCATACTCGCACTTATATAATATATATAATTAATGTAATTTACATACATATAATTAATTTAATATATATATATGTTTATATTATTAATTAGTATTTTTTTCAAAAAAATAATTAATGTTAATATATATTATAGTCATAAAAAAATATTAATTTATATTACTAATTTAATTAATTTAAATGTTATAATTTTTTCCTACACACTAAAATAGCAAAACATGAACTAATTTCCATTTCCCCTCCCATTATTTTAATCTCTCGTCTACTTCCACATATGATAGTTGTTTTATAGGTTAAACTTGGATGATCTATGGATTATTTTTCATTTACATTTTAATTATTTTTTATTTTCTAATCAATTTATTTTCTTATAGTTAATAAAAGTGCGGGTAACGGGTACGGGTACGGGTACTTAAGTACCCAGCGGGTAAGGGTACAGGTACTAGAATCACTACCCATGCGGGTATGGATCCGGGTCTGGGTACTTTTTTAAAACGCGGGTATGGGGACGGGTACTATAGTACCCTACCCAAACCCTACCCATTGCCATCCCTACTTGAGGAGCACAGCTAACCCAACACAACATTGCAGCAATTATGTTCAATCAATGGAAGGTGCCTTTTCTTTATTATTGTAAGTTGGAATATTTTCCCTGTAAATTTACTGAATTAAAGAAACTAGTTTCTCAGTGATGTATATGAGATTTCAATTATCATTTGTTCATGATTCCATGTGAATGGTAACACCACTTATATTTAAATCCACTTTTTCAATTAACGAAATTTGGTTCCACGAAGGTCAATGTTTAAACAAAGAAACCTAAATAAACTCTTAATTATCAACTCTGTGTCCCTTCGGTGTCATAGAATCCCAGAATTTTAACTTGCCTCTCCATTTAGCTGTTTATTTGTGATGTGTATCAGAGGTTCAAATCAGCTATAGAATATCATTATTTTTAAGCTCGTTACGTTTCGGTTTGTGCATTTCAATGTAGCACAATTCAAATAGTTTTGTTGAAACCATGCTCTGCTTCAAAAATATTGAACTGGATGCTAGATTATAATGATCAACATTACATAATTGTTATTGATTTTCCCTGTATTCAAGAAGTTTAAGGCCACAGTTGTAAAACAACTGAAAATGAAAGGTAAATAGTAACAGATAATGCAAGATGAAGAATGATAGCAAAAACAAGCAAAGGTGCTGCTAATATTTACTATTATATTTAGTTGTGAAGTATTTCACAACTCAAGTAAGTCTATTAAACAGAATAGAAGAACCTAAAACTAGTAAGTAGTAGTAATAGGTAAGGGCAAACCACAAAGTATTCATATTACAACCAAGGTACAAACAGCTGCTGAAACTGTAAGTGATCAAGGATTTAGGCTTCTGGTTTAGGCTGCTCCTTTAAAAGATCATCAAGCCGATTAGTTTGTGTATACTTTGATGTCAAAGTTGATTCTTGTTTTGGCACATTCAAAAAGTCTTCCAGTCCATTAGTCAAGGTAGACTTTGATGTCAATGAAGCTCCAAGGAGGCTTAAAGCCTGCACAACAAGGTAGGGGAGATAAATGGAGAGGGATCAAAGAGCTTTTACAAAAAAGGGAAAAAAATGATAAGTTTAGTAATAATAGCCACATTACCTCTGCCTCACCAATGCTTACCACCTTCACTTCAAGATCATCAAGGGGAAGGCTTAATTCTTTCAAATATGAAAGGCAAGAACTAGCAGATAGTGGTTTCACTTTTAGATCATCTCCTACACCATATAATGCTGGTCTCTTCACAAATCCCACTACACCTTCTTTCGATCTGTTAGGGGATCTTGGGTCCAATGGGATCAAAGGTCTTGCATTTTTAGTTGATCCCATAGGCTTAGAAATCACTCCTGCCTCTACGGTTACTCCTATTTTTCCGCTAAACCCTGGCCTAGAATCATAAACTAGATTTTGTAAACCTGCAGTATAATAATAGCTAGGGGGTTCTACATCAGGAATGTTGAGGGGCTGATTTGGACAACCATACTGTGGGGCTACACCAGGATGGAGTAACACAGAACATGAGTCTGTACACCATGAAGAGTCCAAAGTCTCCACACTCTTGTACAAATTATCAACGCATCCAACACAAGAGTTCCCACTCAAAAGCTTTACTATTGACCCCAATGGTATGGTAAGGAAGCTAAACAGAAAGTCAACAAAATCTTCATTGGCTTCTGCAAAGATTACCTTGTTCTGAGATTTACTTCGCACTACCTTAACATCCATTTTACTGTCACTGGTGTTAGGCCTTACTCTAACTGCTGATGCAAACGGGTTTGGTGGATTATCTTTCTTCTTGGAGTTACTTCCCAAAATTGTATATGTCAGAGGCTCATGAGAGGTTAAGGTATACTTGAGGAGGTTCAGTATCTATACATCAAAAAGAAAGGAAAGGGTTTTTAGTCAAGATGACAAACAAACCACACAAATATAACCTTTCTATTTTTTCTAAACCTTCCACGAACAAGATGAAATCTCATGATGGAAATACAAGATATTAAAACCAAACCAAAAAGAATAAAAGTATAATAAACCCACTTAGTAATCCAATAATCCATCATAACATATTAACGTTAAGAACAAGCCAAAATTGTGACTACAAACTAACTAATGTTTGTCCATGTCCTTTATAGTCAATACACCGAGCAATTTATGCGTTAACATGAACAATGCCTAAGTGCAAACTATTTGTGCTGAAATTCAATTTTGCATTAGAATAATAGGGTGAGAACGATTGAACTGTTGACCAATTGTACTGTTAGGAAATAAGGGATAGGGATAGTTAGAGAAAATAGTTAATTAGTGGGGTTAGTTACTAAGTGTCTGTTTGGTTCACAGTTGAGTAGAATTGATTCTAGAAATCAATGGTTGAGATGAGTGATGCATGTTTTACTAAGCAAGTTGGACGGAAGTGATTTAAAATCAATTATGCGAAACCGTAGTTATGCACCGGTGCAACAGTAAAACAAACGGAGGAGTTAGGTCAATAAATTGGGTATGTAAGTACAAAGTGGGAAACTCTTGGAGGAGAGATCTTTCTCCTTGTTTTTGTTCAATTTCATTCAATTAATAAAAACCATATTTTCTTTTATCCAAATCCTATCAGAGGTTTCTCTAAGAGATACAGTGTCAAATGCCAACTATCCTGAAACCATGAAGTTCTAGGGTGAAGGTTCATGATTGATGAATGGTCTAAAGATACAATGCAGGTAAAAAATAAAACCAATTTAATGTTATGGGGGCATGGGAATTGTGAGGATACACAGACATTAGACAAGATAGAGTTTACAACACTATGACCTCTTGCTTGCCAATGTTCATTGTAACTTCCTCTAGTTGAGTTAAATCTGAATACCCCAGTTGCAGCAGCAGCTGCATGGAGGTCACCAAAGAGCTTGGCACAACCTTCAAATCATCAAAGACCAAAAACATTGACCCATTTTCTTGCACAAAGACTCCACCTTTGGCTTCTACACTGTTCCCCTGACCCTCTAAATCCAGATTCCGAGGCTGTCCAAGGGGTTTTCCACAGGTACAAATCAAGTTGGGAAAAGTAGTGAACTTCTTACAAGAATCACACACAAAAACCCTTTTTGCTGGCTCGGTGTCATCAATGTTCAGGAACAGTTTCAAGCACAGTGCTTCACAGGGATTCCTGGGACGCAGCAACATTTGCTTGCAAACAGGGTTCCAAACATCGTTTGGGGTAAGGTTTTGGACGTTTTGGTAGAGGTTGTTGATGCTGCTAAGGAATGGTGACTCCGAGTCTGAGGGTTGTTCGTCATTGTTGTTGTTGTTTGTAGAGGCCACAAGGCGAATGATGGTGCCAAGTGGAAGGGACAGGAAGCTGAAGAGAGTATCCACGAAGTCCTTAGTGGCTTCCACAGCAACGACTTTGTTTCTTTCTTTGTCTACCAAGATTTTGACGGGAATAGTTTTTGGTTCTTGTTTGGAGGCCATGGCACATTGCAGAACCCAAGAATGCTGCGATCACAATGACTTTGGAACTGGGAAATTTAACAATAGTTTCACACACTTTTATTTGTCGGAGGTGTGAGTAATATAGAAATAAAAGAAAAAAATACATGGGAAAACAAATGTAAAATAAAATAATAATTTTTTTTTTTGAGAAAATTAGCACTTTAGTCGTCAACTTTTACAGCGTCATGCAATTTAGCCTTTGAGATTTGAAAATCCCTTCATTAGTCTTGAGTCTTGACGTTACAGTCCGTCTTATAATTAAGTCCAAACCGTTAAAAGATGTTAATTGTGTGATGAAATGTCACCTTAAGTGACATATTGTATGCTACAATGGACAAAAACAACATAGTTTTAGGTGTTTTTTAAGAGTGTAATACACCTAACTCTAACCGCCATATCATTTTTTGTTTCCTATTCACATACTTCTCCATTCTTCTTCGTTATTCTCAGTGTTTCTTCTTAATCACTTCTCTCGTCACTTCTGCTTCTTCCCTACTCTTCATTTATGTTCTTGTCTGCTTTCTTTGTGTGAAACTCACATATCATCTATGAATAACACCACTGAAAGGATGTATAACAATGGTGGCACAAGATCCTCGCAAAATGTTGCAAAGGGGATGAAGTGGATCAAAATGTTATTACAATATCAGAATAGTTATAAGGGTCTCCAAAATTGAAAAAAAAAACCAGAAAGGTTGTTCTTTGGATATCCCAAACTGAGGATAATCTTTACTCATTTTTTGTTTTATAATTTTTTTGTTGTGTAATATTGTAAAGTGCTTGAAATTTTGCCAATTGTAGACCTATGATAATATTTTTAATTGGTGGAAAATGATTTTGTTGTTTAAGAAAGCATAAGTGAAGTTACATCAAGCATGTCATTCGTATTAAGTGAGGATGAAGAGCGAAGGAACAATATGACAATGAACCTGGAGAAATTAGACTGTGAAATCAGGAAATTAAGTTGGGCAATTTTGGTGTTGTGTAACCTAATGATTAGTTCTATTTGCTGGAGTTTATGTTGGGATTTTGGTGAAAGAGTTATAAAATTTCATAGTGCAGTGGTTTAATTAACTAGGATACTATTGTATTTATTTCTGAGCTTTGACTTTCCATAATTTTGTAAAATTCTACAATAGATGCCACACACAAAACCAATGTAGGGCACATGACATTCCTTATTGTAATGATAGAATCAACCCTTGCACATGATAATTTAATTCACATTAGTCCCTAACTTTAAAGAAAACAATGCCCTTTAGTCCCTAACGTAATACCGTTTAAGGTTTTGGACTTAATTGAAATACGAAGAGTAATGTCAGGGACTAATGAAAGGTTTTCCTAAACTTGGGAACTAAACTACATGACGCTATAAAAGTCAGGGACTAATATGTCAGTTTACTAAAAAAAGTTGAAAAAACCACGGTTTTTTTTATAATTTCTTTATCCATTTTTCATCTATCTATATAATTTGCCACGGACATATTTTTAAACCTATCTAAAGATTATTTCATATTAAATCAATTTCTAAATAACTCAATATACACTTATTAGCTCATAGGGATCATCCAATTCAATCATGTTGGCTCTTAAGATTGGATAATATACACTTACGAATTAAAAAGCTTAAAAGATAACATTATTTAAATAAGTTGATCTATCATATTTAAAAGGCTTTTTAAGAAACTCAAGTAGGGATATAAATAGGTGAAGCCATGTTAAGCTTTACAAGACCCATTTTGTAATTTTGTGGCTTAAACTTGACTTGTTACCTGTCTTAGGTCATTTTTTCAGGCTTGATCTGACCTGTTTGAAAGCCCGACCTAACCTATTAGTTTGTTTAACATAGAACGACCAAAATCATCATTTTATGAACCAATCTATTATGTAGCAAGAGATATAGCAAGAGGAGGACACATGGAGTTCTTGAGGCTTCTCTTACTCAAAGGTGTAAAAGTGGACACACTCACAAAATATGACAACACAACCTTACACCTTGCTGTTGAATAACACATAAAAGACTGTGCTAGGTTCCTACTAGCAAACATTGCAATAACTGATGTAGGAAACTGTAGAGAAGGATGGACAACACTGCATAGAGCGTGCTTCAAAGCAAGAATTTGTGCACTTAGGTTCCTTGTGGAGAAAGGGATAGATGTGGATGCAAAGAATGAAAATGGGTACATGGCATTGCATTGTATAGTTGAGTGACAGTAATGCAAATGTGACTGAGTTTTTGGTGAAAAAAGGTGTAGATGTTGAATCCATGACTAACAACGGTGTGAGTACGTTTCAAGTAGCAAAGTCATTGTATTATGTGGGGATAATAAGGATACTTGTTATTGGTGGGTAGGTCTGTAAGTGAGCTGAACTATTCTATTCGTGAACTATTTGAGTTCGACTTATTAAGTGCTTGATGAAGCTCCTTTGTTTAATTAAACAAATAAACTCATGATTAAAGTTAGGGTTGATTACTAAATGAGTCAAACCCAAATTTTATAAGCTTGACAGGTTCACGAATAACTCGCTTATTAATTACATAACTATTAATTAATATAAATAATGAAGATAAAGTATGATTAGTAAAAATTGAAAAAATTAAACATAAATTTATAAGTTTATTTTTATAATAAGTAATAAAATAATGAACTAAAAAAATACTCGATATATGTAAAAATATATATTGAAATATTTTTTATATTATTCAATGTATTATGTATTAAATTTTGAAAATATAATATTTTAAAAAATTTTAACCACACATATAATATATTAAGAATATATTTCAATTTTTAAATTATTATATAATATTAAAATATTTATTAAATATGAAATTCATAAACTTTAAAAATGTTTTAAAAAATATTTTATAAAAACAAAAATAATGAAGTTATAAATGAGTTAGACAAGTCAAGCTCAAACTTTTATTTGTCTTTAACAAATCAAGTTAAAACTTTAAATTTGGCTCTTTAAATAAATGAGTCAAATTTGAATCACACATTTTTTTCATAAGCCTGAACTATAAGTGTTTGACGTGACTCACCTCATTTACAACCCTAATGGTGGGCTAATAGGGAACATTTAGATCAAATACCACCACATCACATGCTAAAATTCCATTTGGAACTAAAGTGGAAATTGGGGGTATGATGATGGAGAAGAAAGTGGGGAAATATGTTGTTGAAGATAAAGATAACAAGAAGGACGGGAATGAAATCATTAACATTAATGAAAAACAATTTTTTTTATGAGACTAAAATAAACTATTTTATTATTTGGTTTAACCACATGTATCCTCCACGAGAGACAATCCTGTTGGAGCCGGGAACATCCACATCATGGTGGAGCTAACTCTCCCCGCGGAAACTCTTCCAGCGAGATTTTTTCTATCTACAAGACTGGAACCCGAGACCTTGCTTAAGGGGAATCAAGCAGGGACGCATACAAGGGGGCAAGCATGGGCTTTGCCCCCTCCCCTACTCACTCTTTCAATATATATCTAATATTTGTCCAAAAAAACATATATATATATATACACATTCATACTATTAAATAAACATGTAATAAAAAATAATAATTGAGATAAAAGAAATGTGATTCATTTAATCTTTATCATTTAACTTTTATCTAATATTTATCATCAAAAAGTTTTAGCCCCTTTAAGTGTTTTTTATAAAAATAAAATATTTGATAAATTTTATAACATAAATGAGTATAATTTAGATAAAATATATGATACATTTAATTTTTATTTAACACTTAGAAAAATGTTAACGAGTGTCTTTAGGGTATTGGTTAAGCATTCATATACAAACAATTTTTATTGAGATGTAAAACATTTAATATTATAATGCAATCAATATCGTAATTTATAATAAACAATCGACTTTTTTAACATGTGCAATGTTGCACAGTGTAATAAATCAAAATGGAAAGATTTTACTGGAAAAAATAATATTTCATATTATCAATACGTTGAATGTTGTGATAGTTGTAAATTCTAATAAAATTTTTCTACTTTTGATTTATTAACCCGTACAACATTGCACAGGTTAGAAAAATCAATAAAAAAATTATATATATATATATATATATTTATTTTTTAACTAAAACTCTTAGCGCGCTTGCTAGTAGAACCTTTAGTAATTTTATATTTGGGCCCCCTTTAAGTGAATCCTGGATCCATCCCTTGAATCAAGTATGTACCACTTGAACCAATAAACTATTTTATTAGCATGTTCTTTTTTCAGGATCCTTATTTATTTTCAAAGATCGATCAACTTGAAGGTCCCCATTCTTTCATTTTCATAGACAAAATTGACATTTTAATATTCAAACAACCAATTTCTCAGAGGTTCCTTCCAGTTGGAAGACTGGAGCATTGCTGATCTATCTTCCTCAATGATTAGAAAAGTGAATTATCGGTAATAACAAACATCTTTTCTCCTTGAACATTTTGTTTAATCTAATTTCAAGAGTAGCATTCGTATTTAAATTCTAGAAAATTGAAAGCTCTTTTTAAAGAGAGTAATCAAACAGCCTCTATGTCTCCTACACACAGTTCTGTTGATAGAATTTGGAGCTTAATAGTGATAGTTACTTTTACAAAAACAGATTGATCGATCACATCATAATTTTTTTATATCCATTTACAAGTTAGTGATACTTGGTAGGGACTAAATATGTTTATATGAAATGATGAAAGTAATCTTGACAAATAATTCTGAAATTGTTTCTTTATTTGACAAGCTTCTCAAAAGTGGTTCCATCAGACATTTCTGCATGTAATTGAAAGGTGTTATCCTTACTGAAATGTAAGTTGGATATGCTTTTTAACCAATTAATATATGAAATCATTTTCTTTATTCGCCCCCTGCAAGAGTAAGTCTACAAGCATTTCTCAAATATATAGCATTCCAGAGTTTACAAACAGATCATTTCAAGCTTAGAAAAAAGGAGTTAAAAAATCACATCACCATCAAATTCACTCAAATGTAACTAGGCAGCTGGCACATGTGCTTCAGAAATCAAATTATTTGCAAAGTTGCTCTGTTCTTCAGCTTCTTATCAACAACTAGAAAAGTTCAAGCTTTAATTTCTTCCTTTGGCTTATTCAGGAGGTAGAACAGGCCTTCTGTCAAAGCAGCTTTGGAATTGGAAGTCAAAGAAGCTCCCAACAGGTTTAGTGCCTGACCATGTAGAGATGATGAAAGTCATTACTTCCTCCAAACTGATTCTCAGTAAATGCATTGATAATCATTTTTGGATTTCATATAATCATTAAATTTTGAAATATCAAGATTTACACCATAAGATAAAATTAGTGAAGAGTAAATTGTTACCTCTGTCTCCCCAATGCTCACCACATGATCCTCCAAATCATCCAATGGTACATTCAGCTTTTGCACAAATTCAATGCTAGAATTATTTGCCAATGGGGTCACTTTCAAATCATCCCATACAACAAATAGTGATGGCCTCCTCACAAAGCCCATAGAAATTTCTTTTGTGCCATCAGGGGATCTTGGCTCAAAAAGTTTCATAGCATTTGGATTGCTTATCAGACTTTTCTTCTTAGAAATCACTCCATTCTCATTGGAATAGCCTATATTATTTTTAATCACACCTGTACCATACCAGTAACTAGGAGTGGCTTCTTCATTAAGCTTTAGTGGCTGCTTCCAACAACCAAATTGGGGAGCAACCTGTGGATCCAGTAAGGGAGTGCCTGAAGGCCCTGTGAACCATGAAGGATTGAGACCTTTCACACTATTGTACAAGTTATCCACACATCCCAGAGAAGAATTTCCATTCAATAGCTTTATAATAGATCCAAGAGGTGTTGTTAGGAAACTGAATAGAAAATCAACAAAATCTCCCTCAGCTTCAGCATACAGTATCTTCTTCTGTGATTTTCTCACAGTTATCTTTAGTTTATAAATCCAGTTTTTGTTTTTTGATCCATGTTTTGGTGAGAAGGTGTACTTCTGCTTAGATTCTCCATTTTCCAATAATGCATGACTGAGAGGAGTCTTGGATGTTAATGCTTGGTTTAGTATGTTCAAAATCTAAAAAGAAAAACAGAGGTATGAGCACAATATTCATCAAAGAAGAAACTTTCATAATGCTTGTTTTGCTGCTTAAGGAACTCAAGAAATGTTATTGTCAGCCTCATCATACAAACATAAATGAGAAAAGCAAGTCAAAATGTTTTTAAGTTCATACTTTAAAATGAACTTTATAATTTCTATAACAATTTAGTGAAATTACTCAATTCACTCTATTGCAATCTGTTTTAATTGACTTAGCACATATATATCTTAGTGTTAGATTCTAAAATCAATAGTTGAAAATAAATTATGCACACTTTATGAATTGCGTTACACAGAAATATTTAAAATCACAACATACCATGCAAAGTGGTTAAAAAGCCCAATATTACCTTGTTCAAGTCAAGTCTTTGGGACTTGTCTGACAGAGTTACCAGGAGTGCTTTGGAGCACCTTTAAATCATCAAAGATTAAATACCTGGTTCCATCCTTAACAAAAACACCATCCCCATGAGTCTCTTCACCTGAATCTCCATGCAACTTCATTTCTTTGTCCATCAATTTCCCACAGGAGCATCTGGCCCCAGCAAAAGTACTCAACAACCATCCATTACTCCAGAGACAAGTGCTACACATGAAGTACTTAGTGGGTTCTGAATCATCCACCTTCAACTTCAGCTTCTGGCAAAGGGCCTCACAAGGGTTGCGCGGACAAAGCAACATTCTTTGGCAGATTTGGTTCCAGAAAACTTGATCACTACAATTTTTCACACTCTGGTACAGATTGTTGATGCAACCAATCTCTTTTGTTTATCTTGCAGCTTTGACAGAAGCTGAATGATAGTTCCCAATGGAAGGGTGAGAAAGCTAAATAAAATGTTTATCACATTAGCACTTACTTCAGCCATCACTATACGGTTTTTATCTTTGTCCACCAAAAATCTCAAAGGGAACGTTTGTTGTTGGTTGGGAGCCATAAGAAAGTAGAGAAAAATAGAGTAAGAGTAAAAGTTGATATCTCTTGTGTTTTTGTTTTGGATATGTAATTTGATTCCTAGTGGGTTATTTATAGTGTTATGGTTATAGTTGGAAAAGAGGAAAATGGAAAAAGAAGAGGAAGGAAATAAGGGAGAAGTTTTCTTCTCAATGGTTGTTTAGATTAGAGGGTTTAGGTAGCATGACATTGACATAGTCACTATCTTTTTGTTGTTTTGCCATAAAAAAGAAACAGGTAAATTTCTTATTTGTTTCCATGGAGATGGAGGCTAAAGCCTTTGGGAAAGTTGCATTTAATGAGCACTCGGTCTTTTATTATTTAAGGTTTCAAAAAAGCATTTTGGAAAGTGAATGAGCACTGTGATCCCGCAAAATTAACAAAGATATTATGGAGACTTGACTGAGTGACCTTTCTAAAATTAAAGGAATAATTTGGAGGGTGGAAAATGCTCGGTTACGTTTGGTTTATAGTTTGTAGGAATTGATTTGGGTAGAATTGATTTTTGTTTGGATGTATAATTCTAAAAGTGGATTACAAATTGATTTTGTTTGGATGAGATAAAGTAAAATCACTTTTGGATATAAAATTACTAAAATGAGTTTACTATTTATTTTATTAGATAAATAAAAGTGGGTTAGCCTATCTTTAATAGGGGTAGCAAGGTAAAAGCATGAAACGTATTTTGGCGGAATCAAATTGAAAACCAATTCTCTGTAACCACGTTGAAATAGGGCACAAATCGATTCACTGTAATTGATCAAATTACCCAAACGAAATGCATAAAACCTGTAACCACGTTTTGACCGGTCAAAACGGGATTGTGTTTGTCCAAAATCTTAACCAAAGGGACGCTTAATGTCCACCTTGTAACTACTACCTCTCATCTTACTCTCATCTTACTTATAAGACACATTTTGACTCAAACACATATATTAAGAAAATATTCATGATATTGATTTTTAAAAATCCCCTCTAACCTCTAAATTTACTCCTATTTAAAATCATCTTTTATTCAATTTCCTGTATTAACCAAATATCAGAAATTACAAAAATTATTTAATTATATATAAAGAGTAAAGAAAAAAACTAATAAATATATCTAAAACTTTGTAAACAATCTTATAAAAATGATTGAAGGTAGTGTTTATGAATTTATGTGACAATTTATGATTAACTAATCTCTGTAATTAGTTATGCAATCCACCTTCCTTGCTATTCCTTATTGGTTTACTCAAAATTAATTACATTTATATAGATTTTGTTTATTATAGTACTCCCTCTACTTCAAATCTCTTTTTGTTTTAGCATATAATTTGTGTTTCGAAACTCTTGTTATTTTGAAATCCAAGAAGAATTATTTTTTTCCAACTATATCTTTAATTAATACTACCCCTGGTTCTATTTATAAGAGACAAAAAGATATTTTTTCTTATTCCTAAATATAAGAAACTTATTACTATTTTGAATTATATTAAATATGAAGTTCTTTTTACACCCTTAATTTATTGTTCATTACTCACCCATTTTCTATGATAATGGATGTATTACGCTATTTTCAATGACCAACTATTAGCATATGAGTTACTACTCTAATGATGACTTTAATTTGAAGTAATTCTACCACTATTTTAATTATTTATTATTTAATATTAAACATATTTTTAAAATAAAATTTAAAATTATAGTATTATTAATTATAATTAATTGGTTTCAAGACATTTATTTAGTCTTGATAATTCAGTTCTATGTTTTTTAAAAAATAAGACGGGAGGTATTATTTAATTAATAACTATTCTCATTTTTTCTCTCTAAAGTAAGTGTGGATTAATGAATAGTCAAATAAAATGGGTGAAGAATAAACGAGTGCATCTTGGTAAAAATTATACTAAATTAAAACACGTCTTAAATTGTCTTGATGTAAATACGTAACTTTAAATAACAAAAGTTTTAAAAGGGTTAAGGAGGGAATATATAATAGGACTCTTGATGATAAACTGCAGATTTTAACAACCCGACGTGGGGCCCATGGTAGATCCCAGTTTATTATGTATGCCTCTCCAACTTTAGCTACACAATAACTACGAAATAACTACAGATTTTGATTTCCTAATACTACATAATTGGAGAGAATCCAGATCCAGTAGAGGATGCATGTTTTTGAGCTGGTTATACACTTTATTTATTTAACAAAAAAATACACTCTATTTTTCAGAATTTTTATTCTCTCTCTTTTATATAACATTTCTTACACTTGTTTTTCTTATCTCCCATGTTTTAGACTAATTATTAATTATTTCCAAAAAAAGTGCAGATTTTAACAATTTCTTGTTTGTATAAATATTTATTTTATTACAATTTTAATTATTGTTTAAAAATTTTAATCTTTACACTCTGAATGAATGGCACATCTTAGTTTAGAAGAGTAAATCTTGGATTCAGATGCTACTTTCATAATTTCTTTATTTTTTTTAAGTACCATAAACTAGTGTTTCTCCATCCAAGTTCTACAAAAGAAAATAATTTATTTTTGTGGAAAGAATTAAGATGGTGTTTGATTCATCTTATAAAAGTATGGTCCTAGGAATAATTTTTTCAAAAATATAACAATGGAATGTTATTTTAGGATATTTTTAAAAATATTTGATTAACAATTAAAATTTATGAAAATCCTTTTTTTTTTACATTCTGAAGAATAAATAAAGTTCTTGCTTGGTTTATAATGCATATGCATATATTCACATGACTAGCTATATGTTATAATGAGGAGTGCTAGCAACACACTCTTTTGAACAGTCTCTCCAACACACTTCATGTGATTGGTTAAAATTCACATGGGTCCCACCAAATTCATGGGCCCCACTCCCAAGTGGTGGGATCCATGTGAATTCTAACCAATCACATGGAGTGTGTTGGAGAGAGTGTTCAAAAGAGTGTGTTGCTAGCACTCTCATGTTATAATTCTCAAATTACCTTTTTAAATAAGATATTATTTTAAATATTTTTCAATATGATTAATAAAAATTGAATATAAAAGTCGAGTATTATGTTTATACTATCAAATAATTGAACGTCCAGATTGTGCCGTCCTAATAGCATTACAAAGTTTACTAACAGATCATTTCAAGCATAGAAAAAAGAAGTAAAAAAAATCACATCACCATCAAATTCACTCAAGTGTAACTAGGCAGCTAGAACATACTTCAGAAATCAAATTATTTGCAAGGTTGCTCTGTTATTCAGCTTCTTATCAAAAACTGAAAAAAGTTCAAGCTTTAACTTCTTCCTTTGGTTTCTTCAGGAGGCAGCAGAACAGGCCTTCTGTCAAAGCAGCTTTGGAAGTTAAAGAAGCTCCCAACAGATTTAGTGCCTGACCATGTAGAGACAATGAAAATCATTACTCCATCCAAACTGATTCTAGTAAATTCATTGATAATCATTGAATTTTTCCTTATTATTTTATTTTTTTGGTTCCATATAATCATTAAATTTTCCAGTATCAAGATTTATAGCATAAGATAAAATTAGTCAAGAGTGGATTGTTACCTCTGTCTCCCCAATGCTCACCACATGCTCCTCCAAATCATCCAATGATACATTCAGCTTCTGCAGAAATGAAATGCTAGAAGTATTTGCCAATGGGATCACTTGCAGATTATCCCATATAACAAATAGTGATGGCCTCCTCACAAAGCCCTTAGAAATTTCTCTTGTGCCATCAGGGGATCTTGGGTCAAAAAGTTTCATAGCATCTGGATTGCTTAACAGACTTTTCTTCTTTGAAATCACTCCATTCCCAAGGGAATAGCCTATATTGTTTTTAATCACACCTGTACCATACCAGTAACTAGGAGTGGCTTCTTCATTAAGCTTTAGTGGCTGCTTCCAACAACCAAATTGGGGAGCAACCTGTGGATCAAGTAAGGGTGTGCCTGAAGGCCTTGTGAACCATGAAGGATTGAGACCTTTCACACTGTTGTACAAGTTATCCACACATCCCAGAGAAGAATTTCCATTCAATAGCTTTAGAATAGATCCAAGAGGTGTTGTGAGGAAACTGAATAGAAAATCAACAAAATCTCCCTCAGCTTCAGCATACAATATCTTTTTCTTTGTTTTTCTCACTGTTACCTTAAGGTTATAGATCCAATTTTCAGTTTTTGGTCCATGTTTTGGTGAGGAAGTGCTCATCCGCTTAGATTCTCCATTTGACAAAAATACATCACTGAGAGGGGATTTGGATGTTAATGCTTGCTTTAGTAAGTCCAAAATCTAAAAAGAAAAACAGTGTTATAAGCACAATATTCATCAAACAAAGAAATTTTCATACTGCTTTTGTAAACACTTTTTTTCACACATCTTTCCCTTCCCATATACAAATTTACAAGCTAATTAAGGAACTTAAGAAATGTTATTATCAGCCTCATCATACTAACATAAATGAAAAAAACAAGTCAAAATGTTCTTCAGTTCAGACTTCAGAATGAACTTTCTATGTGTTTTAATTAACTTACCACATTTACAAACAAACTTTTATTTTTACATGTCCTAGTCTACATACAACTACCTTGTGAAATGAATTTAAACAAATATTACCTCCTTCAAGCCAACATTTATGAACAATTCTGTGAGCTTGTGGAAATTTTTGTAGCCAAGTTGGAGGAGTTGCTGAACAGAGTTGCCAGGAGAGCTTTGAAGCACCTTTAAATCATCAAACATTAAATACATAGTCCCTCCCTTAACAAATACACCATCCTCATGAGTCTCTTCACTTGAATCTCCATACAGCTTCATTTCTTTGTCTATTAATTTTCCACAGGAGCATCTCACCCCAGCAAAAGTACTCAACAAATAATCATTCTTCCAGAGACAGGTGCTACACATGAAGTACTTTGTGGGTTCTGAATCATCCACCTTCAACTTCAGCTTCTGGCAAAGTGCCTCACAAGGGTTGCGTGGACAAAGCAACATCCTCTGGCAGATATGGTTCCAGAAAACCTCAGCACCACAATTTTCAACACTTTGGTATAGATTGTTGATGCAACCAATATCTTGATGATCATGCAGCTGCTTCTTGGACACAAGCCTAATGATAGTTCCCAATGGAAGGGTAAGAAAGCTAAACAAAATGTCTATCAAGTCAGCACTTGCTTCAGCCACAACTACACGGTTTCTTTCTTTGTCCACCAAAAGCCTCAAAGGGAAGTTTGGTTCTTGCTTGGAAGCCATTCTAAACAACAGAAAAACAAGTGAAAGAATTGGCAGGTTTAGTGCAAAACCTGATATCTCTTTTGTGTTGTTGTTTTGGATGTCATTTGATTCCTAGTGTGTTGTTATTATTAACGTTGTTGTTACAGTTGGAATAGTGGAAATTGGAAAGAGAGGAAGGAAATAAGGAAGAAGTTTCCTTTGTTGGTACATAGCTTTATTGGGACACAGTCACTGTTTCTTTTGTTCTGTGATAAAAAGAGAAAGTCCTTGTTTCTTCTTGCATAGGTGTTGGAATAGTGAATTGCACACAACTTTCCTATTTGTTTCCATGGAGACTAAAGACTTTGGAAAGCTTGCGTTTAATCACCACTGGTTGCTTACATGTTAAGGTTTCAAAAAAGCGTTTGGAAATGAAGCAGCACTCTGACCCCACGAATGTCCTGTGAGATGAGATGGATTCACTATTTTAAGTCTAGCTGAAATGCAATGTGTTTGGATTCAGTTTACCAAACGTTCGTACCAGGATTGTGTTAACAGGATCTACACAAGAATTTCTGTTTTTTCTATACATTTGTTAATTTTTTTTAAGTACAAAACCACGTGTATCTTGTGGAGCCAACTTCTTCCACTCCGCGAAGACCTCTATAAGTGGTAAAGTTCTATTTTAAATATTTAACACACTTGTATACCTCAAAAGTTTTATAGGTTACTATTACTATTAGTCTTCTCAATGTATTTGATATTAGTCCAATAATATTGATAAACATGTTATATTAATATTTAATTATGTGTTGGAAAATTATTAGAAAGAAAGCATAATATATAGCTCATAAAATTGTTCTCATTGTCAAGCGTTTTAATAATTATAGCAACACAAGATGAAACGACGATGATGAATACAATTGAGGATTTTTTTTATTTGATTGGCAATTTCCCACAGGTATAATGATAATATATTAATAAAAGAGAATTAAGGCCTACTTTAACTCTTATGTATTAATCAACATCAACCTCACAATTTTCTTGGTACATTTTGAAATAGAAAAGCAGAAAAGACTAAACAAAAACAGGGGCACTAAACTCACGGTCCAATTGCGCATCAGCCAAAAAATTTAGAGCTTAAGTGTGTAGGTGGAGATTTGATCCACGCAGTGGCTATTGAACCACAAACAAAGCATCTGATTCAACAACGATAGATCTAAAGAATAGGAACATAAACACCAATATGAACAAGAATTTAAAATTCCATCAAGTTTACTAAAGAATCATGTCCAAGATTATCTTACTGAGATTGATAATATGAATAAAATCATATCTCCCCTTAATAAAAATTATTCCATCACGTATACGAGGGGTTCAAATGTACACTGTAAATAAAAAAGTATCCATGCCCTTCTAACTTTACTGCCTATGACTAGATGTTGGTTGGAGTAACATGAGCTTTGTATATCTCCCAAACTTACTTTTGCACTAACCAAAATTATGCTTTTTTTTTGTCACCCCAAAATTATGCTTTTGAAAGAGTAATAACATCACATGTTTGGCAAATAGAATTATGCTTTTGAAACTAGCATTTGTGATTGGTTCCGTTAAATGGCTCGAGCTTGGAGATAAATGGCAGTGTGACTTTGTTGATGAGAGAGCCATCAAAACGAGTTGGGGCATAATTTAACAATTAACTAATCTTTAATTATTTTTTTATTATTTTACATCAATAGGATAAGAGAAGAGATACATTTTTAAGTTTTATGAAGTATCTCAAACCAGAGAAAATCATCCAAGTAGTATGATAAATTTAATAAATAAAAAAGAATTAATCAAATATAGTGTCAACAAATTTAAAACTTGATTTTAATAAGAATGATAAAAAATTAAAAATAATTTAAGAAAATTCCATTAAAAGGATCCTTACTAATTTTTACTTTACTCAATAAACTAATAAAGAAAGTGACATCTTTTATGAGATATTAAATAAAGAAATAGTCAAGATAATGTTAACAAAATTTAAAATCTAATTTAATAAGAAGTATAAAAATAAAGATAATGTATGAGACACAAATAAAATGGAACTGAAGTCTAAACATACTATTTGATTTTGTTCTCTTTGTTTCTATTTTTTTAATGAACTCGAAATTTACCACTTTTATACATTAAAACAAAAAAAACATATATTTTATTTAGTTCTATTTTAGTTTATCTATCAAAAATACTACTAAGAGAAAATAATGTTATTGTAAGGAATTTTGTAAACTTAGGAGTTTCGTAAGGTATATTTATGTCAATATGAAATATAAAATTAATAAAAAAGTAATTAATCGAGGATATCCTATCAAAACTAATAAAACAAGACAAAACTTAGGTATAGTTACATATGTGCTTGTCATATTGTTCACCACTTAAAATATAACACGTGGATAAAGAATTCACGTCAGACTAAATTCTACTCCCTCCGTTAGTCCACTCTCTGTATACGCCATAAGCCATTGTTTCATATTGTTAGTGTGGAAAAGGCCATGCGGTGGCCAAGACAGCACAAGCGACGACGACCGAGAAATTCGGGGATTACACTCATGAGTTTTGGGCTTTCCTGCCATGTTGAGCATGGATATATTACTGTAAGTTTGTCATTTTTAAACGTTACAAAAAAAAGTTTATAAGTTAATAATAATTTTAAGAGTAAATGCTAAGGTAAGTTTTGAAAGATACACGTGTCATCACTTGTGTTTTTGAAATATTCTCGTGACTAAGTCCTGACGTATGAAAGTGTCACCAAATAGATAATTGTATCACTAGTTAAGCCCTCACCAATTAAGCCCATGAAAATTTATCGCCACCAAATGAGTTTATGAAAGTAAAGAATTGTCACGATATTAGTCTTTCCATTGCACATAGACATAGACTTCATTGGTGATATTCTCATGCTTTCAGAAACTTATTTGGTGACGATAATCCTTTAAGGACTTAATTGGACAAAACACCTATTTGATGACACTTTCATACTTTCAAGAACTTATTTGTTGAGTATAATCTTTTATGGACCTAATTGGCAATGCACGAATATATTAGGGACTTTGAGGATTTACTTTAAATTTAACCACATCCTTAATCTCTCTAGTATACTTAATGTGCAATTTTAGTCTCAATAATTTTATGCTCTAATTTCATCCCAAATTTTTTAATTAATACAACAAATCCTTTTATTAGTTTCTCTTCTTTCATCTAAAAAATAATCTTTACAAGTTGAATTAATTAAGTTATTTTAAATCCCATTTTATTCAAAATTTACTAATCAAAACACTAAATTTCACCCAAGCCTTAAAAATTTCAATTTTCTTCCACTTTAAAATCTAACATGACTTCCAACAACATCATTCAAATCTCATCAAGTTTTCAGCTTGTAAACATTTTAAATAATTTTATATTTTAAATCCTATTAATACCCAACAATTTGAGGAGGAAAATAATTATTTTTAAATAAAGAGATACTCATTGAAGGATGTATAATAAAAGAGTCAGAAACTAAAATCGAATCAAATTAGGTAAAATATGTTTTTCGTCCCTGTAGTTTCAGTCAACTTTAGTCTTTGTCCTTATACTTTAAATCATGTATTTTTTGTCCCTAAATTTTCTAAACTCCCAAATCGTTGTCTCTGTTGTTAGTGAGATCTGTTATAACCTGATGAGCTGGCTAACAGAATTTACATGTCAGTCTCAAGTGTGAGTCCCAAATAGCTTAATCATCTAATTAACTTTTTTTATTAATTTTTAATTATTAAAATAACCCTAATTACTAAATTAGGGTTTTCACCACAACTATTTTACCCAATAAATAAATTAGGGTCATTTTAATAATTAAAACTTAATTTAAAAGGTTAACTAGATGAGTCAACTATTTGGGGCCCACTATTGAGGTTGATATGCAAATTAGTCAACTCATTAGGTTAACAGATCTTACTAATAACATGGACCACAATTTGAGGGTTTAGAAAGTTTAGGGATAAAAAAACATGAGATTTAAAACATTGGGACGAATACTAAAATTGACTAAAACTACATGGACGAAAAATATATTTTTCCCAATAAAATTCTATCATAAAAGTAAAATCACACATTTGATAAAATAAAAATACAATTAAGCCTTAATTAACAGAAATAAACTTAAATGAAAAACATTTTTATGCTGAAATTTACATTAACTTATCATGTAAATTTTTTATATTTATCCTTCTCTTAATAAATATCAACAAAATTTGTCAAAATAATAGACACAAAAATCTTAGATAAGAGGTCATGTGAAATGCATGGAAATATGAAAAAATGTCTTAATTTGTAAGCAACACAATTTTTTTTCCTAAATAAGTTTTTTATCACAATAATTTACTAGTAACCAGTAACAACCTGGAAGGCACGGCGTGGCAACTAGTAATTATAGAAGAAAGAACAAAACCCAAAAATGAATCAAACGAAACGATTGGGAGAAGAGAAAGAAGGGGTTCGCTTCCGCTGGTGGCACCGTCGTCTACGACAAAGCTCTCTTCCATTCGATTCTGGTTAGTTCCTTTCTCCATTCGCTCGCTCTATTCATTTCTTCAACACACTTGTCGTTTCGCCTCACCAGGCTTGTCGTTTCGCCTCACCAGGCTTGTCGTTTCACTAACTATTCCCAACTGGCCTCAAAACACACTCTGCTTTAAACTGCGATTTCAAAGACAGATCTGTTTTTTATGCATAGATTCTAGACTTATATTAATAGTGAGGAATTTTGTGTTGTGTTCAGATGTCTAAAGATAATGACGTGGGAAAAAACCCTACTAATAACCTCAATGATCAGAAAGGTGATGTGAATGTGGATACGAAGGTGAATGTGGATGTGAATGTGAATGATAGTGAGGGAAAATGGTATGCTTCAATTGTTCAGCATATTTCAGTGTATGGTGTTGCTGCTGGGTACTGTTTATCTGCATCATTGCTTTCCATCATAAACAAATGGGCTGTGATGAAATTCCCTTACCCTGGGGCACTGACTGCCTTGCAGTACTTCACCAGTGCTGCTGGGGTCTTTGTCTGTGGCCGGCTCAAGCTCGTGGAGCACGACGCGCTAGATCTCTTAACCATGTGGCGGTTTCTGCCTGCGGCTGTGATCTTTTACCTGTCCCTTTTTACCAATAGTGAGCTCCTCCTCCATGCCAATGTGGACACTTTCATTGTGTTCCGGTCAGCTGTACCCATTTTTGTTGCCGTTGGGGAGACGCTGTTCCTGCACCAGCCGTGGCCATCTGCCAAGACATGGGCCTCCCTGGCCACCATTTTTGCTGGAAGTGTGGTTTATGTTGCCACAGATTATCAGTTCACCTTCATGGCCTACAGCTGGGCACTGGCCTACTTGGTCAGCATGACTATAGATTTTGTTTACATAAAGCATGTGGTTATGACAATTGGCTTGAACACATGGGGTCTTGTACTGTACAACAATCTCGAGGCTCTTATGCTTTTTCCCCTGGAACTGCTGATAATGGGTGAGCTGAAGAAGATTAAACATGAGATCTCTGATGAGTCTGATTGGCACTCGTTCCAAGTAGTTTTGCCTGTGGGATTGTCGTGCTTGTTCGGTCTATCAATCTCTTTCTTCGGATTTTCTTGTCGCAGGGCAATTTCTGCGACTGGATTTACTGTTCTTGGCATAGTGAACAAGTTATTGACAGTTGTGATTAATTTAGTAATATGGGACAAGCATTCGACGTGGGTGGGTACAGTGGGACTTTTGATTTGTATGCTAGGTGGGGTTATGTATCAGCAATCAACAAGCAAACCGAAAGCTGCAAAACAAACAACTGCACAGGAAAATGATGAGGAACAGCAGAAGTTGCTTGAAATGCAAGTCAATTTAGAGACCAACATCAGTGATAATGAAGTTAATAAATCAAGGGGGCAAAACTGAATTTATTTCCATTTAGGAAAATTTCCATATTTCCTTTCAAGTGTATGTTTGTTTCACAGGTATCTATTTAAATTATACTCCCATTTTTTATAACTGTCAATCCATTATTCTTTACTAATGTTTTCTCAACGAATGTCAGGCCCATCGGCATTCCAGTATGTAGGGTTTTATTTATTTTATAGTAGCTGTCATGTTTAAATAAAACTATTATTGAAGTCTTTGATAGATAAAATGTTTCTCAATTTGGTCCTTTTACTTTTAAGCATTTTAAGGAAAATTCTTGATTCCCGCCAATTACTAGTGGAATCCTTGACCAGTTGGTAGGATAATTCTATGTTAGATGAATCTTGATATTGAATTTAATGTTAAACCATATTGTCAATTGGCAGGAGCACCCACTAATTAGGGTTTCAATAGTGATTTCTTGAATATTATCCTAATGTTTATTTTCTAAAGAATTCATGATTTTCTTTCAGAACTAATCAGCCGAGCTGAGAAAAACAAGGCAAGCTTGTTTTAACCATGAATCACATGCTTAATGGCCTCCCAGTACATAGATATTTATTTGCTCTATAATGGTTATCAATAATTTTAAAACATTTTCTTTTCTGTGTCATTTCTTCCCACAATGCTTTTGCAACTTTACTGAGTATACTTGTTTCATGCCCATTTTATGGTTGCCTTAAGGGATCAGATTTTGTAAAGTAAAACTATGAAGTGATAAAGATTGGTTTAGCCAGCTTGGAAACATACATGCCAGACTTAGTTCTTAATTTCTTATGCACAATCAGTCCTAAATCAGTTCATAAGGTAGTCATGTCAATGTATTTGACATATTTTAATGCAACCGAAACTCCTAGATTACCCTTGCAGCTATGAGAAAATGATGCATCTTTGCAAGAGAGGGGATTGAAGAGACTAGAAGACTGTGAAAAGCTTTCTCTTCTCAGCATGCTTTCTCTTGCTCCCCCAAAGTTCTCAACTATGGTGTCACCTTCAATGTTTCATCTCTGGTGTAACAGGAAGATATTTCCTCAATGGGTTTCACCTTCTTTTCTTTTTTTTTTTTATCATTTTTTTTCTGCAATACTAATTTCTCTTGCTTTGCAATTTCATTTCATTTTGGCTTAAGATTAGGTTATTGCGAAGTTTGATTGCTCTGAAATCAATTTCTTTACTCTTGAGAATGGTTAAAGAATTGTTTTCTTTGATCTTGTACAAATAACTTTTGGCTCCTCTTAATTAGACCTATTGTTTTAACTAATGTCTTCTTTGTTTTAAACCCTAAGTATTGTGCACTTAATAAAAAACAGAGAGAAATTAAGATATTGCTGAACAAGTTTGTCAAATTCGAGAGTCTACATAAACTCGTGGAGACACCATGAACTCGCCTAGTAAACTCATAAGTTCTCTTGATACAAAAATAATATTTTAAACAGCTATTATATTATCCAAACATAGTTTAATATTTTATGTATAATAAATATTCACCATTCTAACTTAATAGTAAAGCCAACCACAATAACAAAGTCTTAGATATTATGTAAGAAGCCAATAATCAAATCAAGATGAATTCATATTTCAATACACAAACAGAGCATCACAATTCAACATTGTTGGACAAAATCACAAATTACAGAATAGGTCCATAACTCAATGCACAAACAGAGCATAATAAGTTGAAAAAGGATGAACAAATTTACTAATCACAAGCTTCAAAATTATTGAAGAGTGAGGGATGGTGGGACTGGAATTCAGCTCAACGGAGCTGGGTTCATCGCAAACTTACAGTGATGGGTTTGTTCACACCTGCTGGTTTGACTTTTATGTCATGCTGTGAGCTATGGGGTTGAGAGTTAATGCAGCTTTGTTCATCTCCTTCTTTGCATATTGGTTCACATTGGGATGTTGGATGCAACTGGTGCAACTATGAGGTTAATGTCTTGTGCATGATGAGCCTTATCATTCAGCTGTTGCATTTTGGGGGTTTTTAACACAGAGACAAGCTTGTGAGTTAACTCAATTTTGATACCTAGAATCGCAAATTTATACAATTCTCCAAGTTAACTTGAGAGTTTGACAACCATGCTGCTGAAGTTGATTGACTGGGTTATATGCATTTCACTTAAAAAATGTGGCTGTTGATGGCTCTAAGATGCTGAGTTGATTATATTCATAACTAAAAGCCCTTGATCCTAATGTTGGATATAAAACAATTCACAGATGGCATCTAGACAAGGCAGTATTGGGGGGGGGGGGGTCAAAGGTTATTATTTGATTAAAGTACTTAACACTGGCAGATTTCTGGTACTTTGCTTGTATTGGCTTTGAGCTTTTCACTTGTGCAATGCTCTTTCTGATCCCCATAGTGGTTACAACTATGTAAGATTAGATAAGTGCATCTGTTTCTGACTTCAAAAGTACTGGCTGGCTTCAATATTGTGCTATCACTCTTTAAGGCACTCAATTACATTGCTTCCTTTTGCTTCTGTGGTTGGTTTGCTATTGTGTGTTTTTTATAACAAAGAAGAATTCAATTATGTACAAATGTCAATTATGTTGTCTGTACCAACTATCAAGAAACGGATTGAAACATGGGGAAAGACAGAATGCTTAGCTTGGAAACACCTACAATCCAGTGAGTTGGTATGCAACAAGACTTTCAATTTACTTTGCACAGTTACTTGTCTGTCCAATATTTTAACACTGAAAATTCCTGATAAGACAGTTATCCAAACTGGGACAAACAAATTGAAGCTAGGTCAAGGTTTGTTGTCTCTCTTCCTTCCTTTAAACCACATTCATAGAACCTCAGTTTAGTTTGAGGCAAAATGGAAAAGTAGTTGATATTGTATTTGGTGTTTGGATGGCATATCATCACTTTATCATTTTGTTTTTTGAAATTCATCACCATCATTAGGCATAAGTTGTTTGATAACTTCAATTAAATGCTAAAGATGGTAAAGGATTCTTGAATTTATTCCTACATTGGATGAATATTTTTATCTATATTGATATTTATGGCTGAGAGCATGAAGTACATATATCCCAGGTATGTTTCATTTGCATTTAGTTGTTTCTGATATTTGCATGCTCTTCAGTTTGAAGAATTGAGCATGGAGTACGGTTTTTAATCGTTCTAAATAACTGCATAGATGACTTATTTTGATGATCTTTTTAGGGTAATGGATTCTCATATAATTAAAACAATAGTTAGAAATATAAGAATATATCCACCTTATTCAAATGGGTTATGGATTATGTGTTCCTTTGAAGTTAGTTTTAAAAACTTGCTCAATACTTCATTTTATTTTATTTTACTTTAGTGGTTTTTTGTTCTTTTTCCAAATAACATCTAGGTTAAGAGGTAAAGATTAACTAATAGATCCTTTTGGTTTTGGTGGCATACAACCTACTTCTTAAACCATTATATCCCTCGTACTGTTCATCTAACTGCACTTGACTTGAAAAAAAATGCCTTCAAAAAAAAAAAAAAACTGCACTAGTGCTGTGTCATGAAAATTTTGAATATTCTTGCGGTGAGAGGGCAAAATAAATAGTTTGCTCAAGTTGAGAAAGATTCTACGAACATGCTCTTTGTTTAACTTCTTCTCTGAGAGCAATGCAACGCAAAGTGTTTCAGGAGGTTTCTCTTGTTCCGTTGTCATGGACTTGCTGTACATAAGCATGACTTTTATAAAATGAAGACATTTACAACGGAGGAAGCAGGAACCGAAGAACATGCTTACAAAAGGAACCGAAGAACATGCTTACAAAACCGCTGTTACAGATTTTGCCAATCAATGAAGTGTGCCCTTTACAACACTTGTTCCAGATGAGAGCAATGTTGTAATTTCATTGGTGATGTTTATTAATCACCCCTGACCATGTAAGATTCCTTGCAAGTCCCGAGTGATTTGTCAAGGGGCAACATGTGAATTTCTAATTGAAGAATAGAGATAGATATAGTGAATATCTCACGATTTAAAGTGAAAGTGATGTTCGAAAATTAATATATTATCTAAGAAATGAACACAACATGATATATGGATCAAAACTATTATTTTTGTAAAAAGGCATATGAAGTCTTTTAAAATTATTAGCAATTTCAATTGGATCTTATCTCTTCCATTGTAAAGAGAAACAATAATTGAATTTTCTTTGCCTAAAAATAAAATAAATAAAATAATAAAGATTATTGATATGTTGGGAGTAAACGAATAAAATAGTAAGATAATAAAAATTATAGTGGCACTAAATTGCTTGTTTGCAGTTTTGCACGGTCTTCAAGCTATTTTGGTTAGCAAAATTACATTTGGGAATTGAAATGCTATATACAGGGCACCCTCATCAATTACGTAAGGTTATAGAAAAAGAAAAAGAATCATATGGGATAGATAAAAATAACATTTGATTTAAAATAATAAATTTAAAATTATTAAGAAATATGCATGTTTTAATTAGAAAAATGATAACATAAATTTATTTAATATTAAAATTATCTTTGAAAATTTTTATAATTATGATTAAGTGATTCACCACTTAAAAGAGTAATAGTAATTATACATTAGCTATCATTCATATATGATATTGAACTATGCTAAATGAGTCCTAGTTATTAACAAATATCAAACTATGTATCACTCAATAACTACTCATAAGTTTAAACCACTCAAAGATTGGGATAATCGAAAACCTAGCTGCTAAGAGTAACAGCTGATAGTTGAGCCGCTGCTTCCATGGGAGTCTTCTTCTGTTTTCTCCCTCTATAGGAGGGTTTTCTACCCATTATAGATGGGTTATCTCTTCTTTTTAGTGAGTTTTTCTTTCTTTTTTTCTCTTTTATTTCACTGTCATCTCCATCTTCCTCTTCCTCTTCTCTTTTCTCATCCATCATTTTCCTCTTCCTTTTTCTCATCCATCATCTTCCTCTTCTCCCCTTCTATACCTCTCTATCCTCTATCTATCATCCATGTTCTCTCTTTCCCCTCTTTTTTCCAGGGTTTTGCTATTGATTTTGTTGTGATCTGTCCAACTTCTTTTGTGGGGATGATATTGCTCATTTGAAATGTCCATGGGTGTTCTTTGTTCACAGTTCCAGCAGAGCTGGCTGGTCAAGGAAAGCAAAAAAAAAAAGGAAAATCAGTAAAGAAAGGAAGAAAGGAGCAGAAATTGTGACAACAAGGCTGACCTTTTGGGAGGATAAGAGGGGTTCACTTATTTTATTTTCTGGTGCTATTTTGTTTATCATATGTAATTTGAGTGAGCATGCTATGTTTTATATTGTTTATTAGTTGAAGCATTGCAAAATCACTCTTATGGATTTATTATCCTATGTAAGTGCTGTTAGGCTGCCCTTTAGGGCTTTAATCTAATCTACTTTGACAAAAAAAAGATTGAGATAATCATTCACATGATAGCAACTCAAATTTTACTCAATGTTTTTTTATCAATCACATAGAATTCTCCATTGGAGACAATTCTACTCAGATCGAGAACATCCACATCATGGAGGGATCAACTCTTCTAGTGGGGATTTTTTCATACACAAAACTTGAATATGAGAAATTATTTAAGAGGATTCAAACATATACCACATGATTGATTAATTAGATATAAGTGATAATAAATGAGGATATGAAAAGTTATAATCATTAAATAAAATATAAATATTTTATTCTCTAATTAAAATAAGAATAACCCTTACTCATAAGTTTTTATTCTTTAAAATTAAATACTAATTGTCAATTTTTGTTGTCATTATTCTAAGACTAGTTATATAATTATTCATTCGTCAAATTCTATACAAAATATTTATTCATTATTTTAAACGGGATTACCATCCTCACGGTTTCCCGTTACGGGGAAAAACGGATGTTAAATTTTGTGGGTAATGGGTTTTATCGGACTGGGCTAAAAAACCTGAGAGTTATTTGGGCTTCTAAAATAAGTGTCTGAACCCTATATTTTTATGGACTTTTACGGACCGGTCCAGACGAGGCAACCCATTTTACCGGCTCTATGTGCAAGTCTAAATCGGGTTAAGTAAATGCAACTTAACATGCAAAATATTTATCTCTAATTACGAGATAAGAAATACCAAATTGTGATTTGTATAAACACGAACTATGCATGAATTGGTAAGTCACTTGGTGATCATGGTTAGTTACGGGAAAATAGATTGTAACTCTAACACCATGTTTGGTGCTATAGAAATACTAGGAAAATAGATGAGAGGGAGGAGAGAAGTAGAGTATTTCACTAGTTTGGTGAGGGGAGAAATATAGAAAGTTGATGGGTCTACTTAAAACATATTTATCCCCTATTTAAATAAGAAATAAGAATTATTTAAATTTTGAAGTTACCATTCAAAAAAGGTTTTACTTAACTTTTACCTTTGACCTAAAATGATTTGAGCATTTACATATAAAAAGTAAATTTTTACTATGGTTTTCCTAACATGTGCATAGAAAGATTTTATTGAAAATTATAACTTTTAATATTATCAATGTATTGAATTTGTGATAGTTATAATTTTTAATAAAATATTTTTATTTTTGATTTGTTACACATGTTAGAAATTTTTTTTATAACTTTTACTGGATGGAGGGTTGAACCCAAGACCTGAGTGAATTGCTCACAGCGCCCAACCACAAGGCTATTGGAGTTCTTCAATCAATGTGTGCTATTTTTTATATATATTGATTTCTAGAAGCAACAATGATATAAAATGGGCTTGACAATATTTTTATAAGTGGGCCACCAAATCACTCATTCTTACAACTTAAAATGTTAGGCAAAGTATTTGGGCCAAGTTCTTTAAAAATATTTTGTTTTTAGATTTTTAAAATTTAATATATAATTCATAAATTAATGCAAAATATTAAAATTAAAAAATTAATAAAAAAAATTTAAAAATATATATCATATAGGATATATATTATATTAATGGTTATAATTTTTATATCATTAAAATTATGAAGTATTTGCATATTTAAAAAAATTACATACCTTTTATATTTAATAATTTTAAGTAGATATTTACATATTTTTTAATATACCGGTTTAACCGGATCAACCAGTAATCCATTGACTCAGTACCCTGACCGAGTCGATAACCGTTTCGATTTTTATAACATTGAGTAGTACTATAAAATAACTAACTGATCAACTCTGCAGATAACGTGCACGGAAACTCTGCAGTGCGGGATGTCCCTGCAGCGAAATAGCTAGGAAATATCTAGGGAATAGCTACTGATATTAACTACGGAATGTTTCCGTAGCTGTTCCCTAGCTATTCGGTAGCTAATGTTGCTGCAGACACATCCCACGCTGCAGAGGATCCGAATCCGCAGACAACAAATTCTCTGAGTATGTTTGATATTAAAGTTAAAATGAGCAGCATTAATATACATTAAGCCAACCGTTCTTGGGATTAACTTTAAAGCCGGCAATTTATTTAGCATCAAGTACTTGTCAGTTTCTAATTGGAACTGTGTATTAGCCACTGTTCCTATGCTCCTCGAAGAGCCCAATTTGCACTCTCTCATAAACTGTGGTATTATTATTAGCCAGTGTTCCAATGATTCTAAATTTTAAGTGTCGGTTTAATTTACAATATGCAGAAATTGATTTGGGTAAAATTAATTTTGGTAGAGTTAATTTTGATAGAATTAATTTTTTGTTTGACTATCTAATTCTAAAAGTGGGTTGGCACAAATTGATTTTGTTTGGATGAGATAAAATAAAATCACTTTTGGATATAAAATTACCAAAATAGATTTACTATTTATTTTATTAGATAAATAGAAGTGAACAAATTTATATATAAATATAAATGATAGGGGTAGGAAGGTCAATTTGTTCAACGTGATTCGACAAAAGCAAATTCAAAACCAATTCGAGTAAACCACGTTCAGATACATCCAAAATTGGTTTACTGTTTGAGACCAAATTACCCAAACAAGATTGATATCGTGTGTAACCACTTTTGACTAGTCAGAACCCCATTTTGATGACCGAGAATTTTAACCAAACATGCACTAATATTCAGTTTCTAATTAACTTTAAAATAAATTTTACAAAAATCAACTTTTAAAAGTGCAATTTTGCTAACATGATAGTTTTTACAAAAATCAATAGTGATTTTTCTAACATGTGTAATTTTACACCGGATATATAGTAAAGTAAAAGTAGAAAGATTTTATTAGAAATTACAGCGATCATAACATTTAATGCATTAGTAATATTAAAAGTTATAATTTTCAATAAAACCTTTTTACTTTTAATTTACTATCATGTGTAATGTTGCACAGATTAGAAAAACTCTTTCTAAGTAACCCTATTACCCGAGACAATCTTGTTCGGAGCTTAGTCACGTTTAAGGCTCTTCATCTTCCCAAATAATATGTTTAGTTAAGATCGAATCCGGCCAACAACAACATTTTAGTCTTACATGTACTCTTTTATTTTATATTAGCAAACTCTTCATATTTTTAAATAACTATATTATTTTAAATAAAAAACTAATGAATACTTTTATTAAAAAATAAAAATAAAAATATTTCATGAACAATATATATTATATTCAAAATATAAAATTATTTAAGGATTTAATGGTTATATATTATTAGTGTATTATCAATTTATCATTCAGTTATGTATTATTTCATTGTTTATTAAATTTAATAATATAAAAATGTGATATTTATTAAATGATGACAATTCTTCATTGGATTAATGTATACATGTATCATATATATCCATTAAACTCATTATTTAATACTATTTTTAAAATAATTAAAAACATTTGACAAGATATAATAATTATTGATTAATCAATATCCTTATAATTAATACTTATAAACACCATTCTATTTTTAAATATCTAATTTTTGGATGTTTCAATTCATCAACAATACATGCACCAATACCAAATGGTGAGTTCAGTTTCAATTTCGGAGCTCTGAAAGTGAGTGCCGACCCACAAATCACCATTGATGTGCTATGAGTCCCTTCTCCATTCTCTGCATGCACATTTGTGATGAAGGGTGTTCTTTATTCTCTCTCTTCTAACCAATAGTACGTTACAATATTATTACCTCCTTAGTTGCAAGGTTTCTGTTTTTATTTCTCTCTCTGTATTCCTCTTTTAACTGAAGAATTCCCAACCAAAAAAAAATCATTTTGCATAAACCCTTTTGAGACCCAGATGATGATGAACCCGATCCCATGGTCAACCATTGGGGTGGTGATTGCTTGGTACACTTCTAACATTGGGGTCCTCCTCCTCAACAAGTACTTGCTCAGCAACTATGGGTTCAAGTACCCTGTTTTCCTCACCATGTGTCACATGATCGTGTGTTCTGTTTTCAGCTACGTTGGCATTTCAGTGATGGACATAGTCCCTTTGCAGAGCGTGAAGTCCAAGAATCAATTCGGGAAAATCTGTGGTTTGAGCGTCGTTTTCTGTTTCTCTGTCGTTTGTGGAAACATGTCACTCAAGTATATTCCGGTGTCGTTTAACCAGGCAATTGGAGCCACCACCCCGTTCTTCACTGCCGTTTTTGCTTATGCTGTGTGCAGGAAAAGAGAGGCTTGGGTTACGTATGGCACCCTTTTGCCTGTTGTTGCTGGTGTCGTCATAGCTAGTGGGGTAAATAATTTTCATCTTCAATCTTCCCTTTTTTTTTCTTTTGGATTTTGAATTGATTTAGAATATAGATGATGAAAACTTCAATGTTAGAAGGGGAGAAAATGGATCCATTTTTGTCTCAGTGATGATATTACTTTAAATTGGAACAAAAACATTATAAAGTTTTCCCTGTTTTGGTGTTCATGCATATAAGCCTTGAATCCTTGATCATTATGTTTTTTTCCCTCAGCTTCTAGTTCTATGTGGTCCTTTAATGATAGGATTGGAAGTCAATGAATATTGCATAAATTAGCCGCAAAGAATGTTGGATGATCAATTATTGAAATGTGGCAGATAAAATTAAGCTTCCATGTTCATGCAGCTAATAGCATACAGTAGCCATGTATTCATTAAAAAAATGAGTAAATTGGATAGAGATTATAAGGGCAAGAGTAGCATTGACCACATTCACATTTGTGACATGATTTTGGGGTAAAAGAAAGTGCCACATTTCTCATTTGCATATAGGCACAAGCAAATGGAAAATCAACTTTTATCCTCTTATTTCCTTAACCCTCCCTTTTATCCTCTTATTATACATGTTAAGATGTGAAATTCATTCTTGACATGTTCTTATTTTGAAAAGTTAATTCAAAACATGGCTTGGTCAGGAGTCAGAACTGAGCTTATTTCAATTATTTTGTAGTTGAATTTATATGCATAACCAGAGTGATCAAAATAAGAAACTTCTGAACTTAACCTCAGGGTATTTTAGAGATAGCTCAAGACATGGCTATACAAAGTGTGTGGGAAAGTGAAAAAACAAAACACATTAACTGGCTGGCTGACTGACTGACTTCCTTCAACATTCAGATGAAAATGCCCATAGTGAAGATTCAAAGGAATGCAAACTTAATATTTTGAGCTCATTATTAGTACAACAATACAGCTTGTTTTATATGTGACAGTCCCCACCTTCCCCTTATTTCCTACTTCAATTTCTCAAAGCCACCTTTTTTTCAACTGATTTCTAAATCTTAACTGTTCTAATGTTATTTAAAACCATCCTATAAAAACAATTGCTAGCATTACTTGATTTCTAATCTCTCCAAGAATCAATATGTTTCCCCCCAATCTTATGTAACATTTTTTCTACAGGGTGAACCAAGTTTTCAACTGTTTGGATTTGTAATCTGTGTTTCATCGACTGCTGCCAGAGCATTTAAATCAGTGCTTCAAGATATTTTGTTGTCCTCTGAGGGGTAATGATCCTATAAGTTTTGTCCAAATTATAGCAAAGATAATTGAAATAAAGAACTTTGCAGGCTCTACATACCACTTTTTGCTTCTGTCGTCTGCCACCATTGTAAACTAACCTATAATAATAACTTTGATGGTTTCCAGAGAGAAGTTGAATTCTATGAACCTGCTGCTTTATATGGCACCTATAGCAATGTTGGTCTTACTTCCTGCAACATTGTTGATGGAAGAAAACGTGATTTCGATCACAGTAGATCTTGCCATTAAGGATATCAGAATTGTCTGGTATCTGCTACTCAGTTCTTCTCTTGCATTTTTTGTGAACCTGACTAATTTTTTGGTGACCAAATATACAAGTGCACTTACTCTTCAGGTATGTCCTAATACCATAGATCAAATTCATGTTTAATGCTTACTAATACCCATTTGCCACTTTTTATCAAATATACATTTCATATGGGAATAACTTGACATATGAACTACTAAGTCTAACATATTCCATGCATTGCATATGCTAAATTCTAAGGGGAGCAAAATTAAATCATGTAAACACTTACTGAGCATTCTTCTGAAGATGTTCCTATGATGGATTCTTTCACCATCCAGAGATGAATGAAATTTGTCAAATGTTTTCAGGTGTTAGGAAATGCAAAGGGGGCAGTTGCTGTGGTGGTCTCAATTTTGATATTCAAAAATCCTATTTCAATGATAGGAATGCTTGGCTATGCACTAACTGTCATTGGAGTTATACTGTACAGTGAAACCAAGAAGAGTTATGGTAGAAACTAGTAAAATTAACAACATTACCAATCAAAGCAGAGTCTGTGATTTACCACGAGTGAGAGGACCAACAAGTTATGTATAATGAGTTTGGAGCAACCACAATATTTCACTTGGAAAAGGATTTTTGTAGGAGTAGGCACATTCACCATAAACCTTTTGATGTGGACTTGAGTTTCATGCCTAATTGCCTATTGTTTAGGTAGTCATTTTCAATTTGCTTTGCTTTCTTCTGTCACTGCAACTGCTTCTTCATATAACATTTAAGAAAGGAACTCCAATAATTGAGCAGAGACACCATTTGAACAAGTTGCACTATTATTTGTGAAAATCTATGTATTTACAAAAGAAAATGGTGCCTTTTCCAAAAGCAAAAAAAGATTATCTTTATGCGTAAAAATTATATAGCGTGTAGTTACCAAATATTGTTGACAGGGATTATGACATGTTAAAAAATAGTGGTGCCTATTCACAGATTTTTTTTTTGTTGCTTTGTGTCATTCATTACCTCCATTAAATTTATAAGAATACATTCCAAACAAAGAAAATGAAAATCCCCATAAAATGATAATTTACTTGACACAAAAGCCTAAATAATGTGTCAAGTTCTAAATTAATTTATACAAGATAGTTTACTTGACACAAGCCATGCCTTTTTTTATTCCTTCTACCCAATATCAAATTCTTCCACACCACCACAAGAGAAAATGTTTGGTCTAATTTAAAAATCTAAGACGGTTCGTGATAAGAAACTAAGGAAGGCAAAAAATATGACCCTAAAATAGGGGAAGGGATAACATATGATATTGCAATACACCAATGGGGTACGTTCAAGTGGTACATGCTTGATACCCCTTAAGTAAGGTATCGGGTTTGAGTCTTGTGGATGAAAAAAAATCTCCGTTAGGAGAGCTAACCCCACCATGTGGATGTTGCCGGCTTGAACAGGATTGCCTCCGGTGGAGGATACATGTGGTTAAACCAAAAAAATATGATATTGCAATACACATGTGAATTAGAATTTATTTTCATCCTTCATATTGGTTAAAAATAATATTAGGGATAAAGGTATTTCCATCCTTCATTTTGATGACTGCAGCGAGAAGCACCTACGGTTTCAGAACTTTGATTGTGCGTTATAATACAGGTAACAAGTAAAAAAAAAAAAATTGAACTATATTGGTTTGAATTGAAACCGAACAAAATTTTTTATATATAAAGAAATTCTTATTTTTCTCATACTTATTAAACCAAAATTAACTAATTGGAATTGGTTCAAGTGGTACTTTAGTCCGTACTTTGTTAAAAACACATGTATTTTAGTCCTTATTTCACTAAAAAACATGCACTTTGGTCCTTCATTTTATTAAAAAATATGTACTTTAGGGATTAAAGTGCATGTATATTTTACAAGTACGGACTAAAGTGCCATTTTAACAAAGTCAGGGACGAAACTGCATGATCCTCACAAATTCAGGGACCGATTTGATAGTTTACTCAAATACATTCTAATTGCCTTATGTGTCCACAATGATGTGAATGTTTCGCTTGAGTAGAATTGTCTTCCATGAAGGATTATACCAAAAAAAATCAAACTTAACTTCCTCTCTTATATTTTATATATCTATAGAATATTAACAATTACTTTAGATCTATATTTAAATTTTGGATTTATATTTTAGTATATTTTGATGAATTTGTTTAAATATGTATGTATTATATTTTGATGGATCCACATATTAAAAAAAAATAGTAAATAAAACTAATGGATTGGAGTTGCCCTTGTATTTCCCCTTAATATATTTCTATTTTCTTAGTAAAAATAAAAAAACATTAAAAAATTTAATACAAAATTAAAAATAGATCAAATACTAATGGATTTAGATTATATAATGAATTAGACCAAATGTATTTTTTAAATTAAATTGATAGATAAGTTTTGATTTAGAAGAATCAAAAGATATATTGAGCCTGTTTGTTTAAAATTATTTCTTAAAAGAATCATTTCGTTTTTAAAAAAAAAATCATTTATAAGAACTTTTAAGACGTTTGTCTAAACTTTTTTCAAGAAGTAGAATCAGAATCAATTTTGTAGAATTGATTTTAAATCACTTTGGTCCAACATGCTTCATAAATTGTGCATCATTCATTATTGTTATTGAGACTATAAATCCATCAAAATCAATTCTACCCAACTATAAATCAAATGGACGTAATCTTTTCCCCAATCAATCTAATCCCCTTGCATATTATCATATATTTAATATGTCTTTTTAAATATTTTTTAAATACTTCAATTAAATAATACTATTTTTTCATAATTTTAAATATGAGGAGAATTTAAATTACATAAATTATCACAATTCTTACATTATTGATAATTTTAGATAAAATATAATTTTTATTAACAAATCTGTCGAATTATAATATTTTATTTTCTTGATTATTTGTATTAATTTTATAAAATTTAAACAATAATAAATCGATCATCAAATTAATATTTTTTATATATTTTAAAATCATGGATAATGCTAATCTTAATATATCTCAGTGACATATTAATTAATTTTGGATCCATATAAAATTTTAAAGATATGATTTATGTGATAGTTATTTTCAATCTAATGGTGAATCTTTAAATATAATTATTTATTAAAAAATTTATTAATAATACACTAAATATAATTTAATCCCATCAACATATTTTTTTGGTAACGAATCCCATCAATATATGATAAATATTTAACTTTTCATTTGATACTTTTCATTTTATTTTCAATTAATATTTTAAATTACTCGCTGTTGAAATTCTGTCTTTATATAATTATTAACTCATATAACTTTACATTTATATCATTATTCTATTGCAGTAAAGCATTTATAGACTAAAAAAACAAAAAAGAGCATTTATAGACAGGCAATATTTTATATATATTATTTTTATTGTTTGACTATAACGAGATTAGGAGCCAAGATTCAGTTTAGTGGTGAAATTTGGATAATTAGATTCTATTGTGCATTAAAAGCGTGCGTTTGGATGGAGAATTTTAGAATTCTAAGAATTGTGATAGAGAATGTTTAGTGAATTGTAAAAATGAGAGAAATTGTAAATGATAATCTAAAAAAATAAATATCATAGAAAAATGTTGAAATTCTCTCTCAATATCTATCATTTGAAATTCCTCTCATTTGTCATAAAAGATCTTTTTATTTATCATTTAAAATTCTTAATTTTAGTATTCTAACACATGAAATTTAGTAATTTTTCTCATAATAATTATCTATAATATTATATAATATATTAAATAAAAAATTATTATACAATCATAAAAATTAAATAAAATAAAATTGTAAATTAAATATTATGAAAAAGTCACACTATATATCTCATATAATAAAAAATTAAACAATAATTGTCTACACATGGATTTGCATTTTTTGGTTTAAAACACAAATATTTTAAGAGGAAGCAATCCTATTTTTAAACACCTATTTTTATCGATTTTTGCTAAGTTTAAAATGATCGAGCTAATTTTCTGCTGAATTTTTATAGTGTGTTTAAAATTACGTTAAAATGATATTGGATCTACGTTTACCGTAACGCTATCAGTAGTAGCTTCTGCTCAAACGTGTTTTGGAGTCCGCACCTAACGGACTTCCAAACACATACTCCTCCGGTCTCAAATATAAGAAAAAAAAAACTAACTCACGCTAATTAAGAAATGTTAATTAACTTCATTAAATTTTCTTGATGTCATCTAAAAATGAATTGTATTATCTAAATTGCCCTTCATAGGAGACTCCAATTTTATTGAAACTTGTTCCAAGTGGAAACACTATCTCTACATGGTTCATTAAATAAGGTCATTGGATAGAACAATTTGAATTTAAGTTAAGGATATTTTAGTCGGATGTCATTAAATAAGGCAAAGTTAGTTGAAATTTGCTTATATTTTAGACCAACATAAGTGAATTTTTTGTTGCTTATATTTGAGACCGGAGGGAGTAACGGACTTCCAAACACATTATTAGTCTCCGTTTAGTTTACAGTTGAGTAAAATTGATTTTAAAAATTAATTATTGAGATAAGTGTTACACATGTTACGCAATACATTTAACATAAATAATTTAAAATTAATTTCAAAAAATCATAATTTTACACTATTCAAATGCGAAATCAAACCAAGGCTTAACCATCCAATTTTCTAATGTTAGGGTTTTTTAACTAAACCGGTGTTTCCAATCCAGTTTTATCATATGTGTCTGCCTATTATTATGAGTTAATAAATTCATACAACAAAAATCATACAACAACTCATATAACATATTTTTTCTCTCTATATCTCTCTATTATATCACCTATCACATCTCACATTTCTCTCTCTTTCCCCCTCCCTTATCTCTTTATCTCTAATGTATGTTGTATGGTTGTATAAATAGGATTTCTATATATGCACAACTAAAGTTGTGTCTACTAGGACCCAACCAACCCAAGTGAAGTGAATTGTAGCATGTGAGATGAGATGAGAAGCGTTATTCTTAGTACAAACTCTATATTGTCAAACTAATAATCACGCTACTCAACACGTACATTGATCACGGCCACTTTAGTCTCATCAGAATTTTTTCAAATCCCTATTTATTCTCGTTCAGCCAACTCAATCCAATGATGTGAGAGAAAAACAAAACAAAAAAATAACGTGCAACATGCATTGGACGGTTGATTGCTTAAGAAATTTTCCAAAACAATAAATTAGGATTCAGAAGCCAAAATTTCCAAATATACATCACAGACTGAGCTTGAGCCTTTCATAAAAAGCGATCAAAGGGAAAGGAAGGACCCAAATTGGCTCACGCAACCTTCTTTCTCTTTGCTCTGAATTTTCACCATGGTGGCTGGTGGCTCAAAATCCGACATCTCCTTCGCTGGCACATTCGCCAGCAGTGCTTTCTCTGCATGTTTTGCTGAGGTAATCCACTTCTTCCCATGCCCCTCCCTGTTTCTTCTCAAAATGCTATCTGGGTTTTCACTTTTTGTGGGAAATATGATGATCCTGTGTAGGACCCATCAATATGTTGCTGTTGCGTGGTTGTAGTAGTAATGGATCTGATTTGCACTGTCACTTTGGTGGATTTCCTGGTTGTGGTTGCTTCTTTTGTTGTGTAAAAAACCATGCTTGGTGGTAGTGGTTGACTGGTTGATTAGAAAACTGTTTGATCAATTGAATCAATGTTTTTGTGGATTTGAGTTGAATGTGTGACCCGGGGGGCTGGGGAGTGTAGATGATCTGACATGTATAATTTTCAAAAGGGTTGGCTTCAATTTGTGAATTGTGCCTACAAGTCTTAATCTTTGTCAGGTATATAGGGGAGGAATTTCTGTTAGTCTTATTGTTTTAGGTCATGTATCTTTAGCTTTATGTGTTGTTGTTTTATAGTTTTTTTTTTTTTGTGTGAAGGTTTATAAAATAGCTCTCTTTGTTTCATACAATTCAGAGCACGGTGTCTGAACAAGACATTACTTCCATTCTTCTTTACCTTTTGTGTTTATCTCTTTCTGTGGTCTTCATTAGTCAATGGTGGTCACAGTGGATTTTGACTGCTCTGATGTGATGAAAGGCGTGCAATTTTCACTCCTAACTGTTTGTTTTCACAAGTAAATGGCCTGGATGAGGAGTGTTCCCTCCTTCATGATTTGTACATCTTGGACTTAGATTGCTGGGACAAAATGCTTTGACTTGGAAATCGTAATAATCTGTATGGCTGGGAAAATTATGGATTTTTTTTCATTAATGGAATGGAAAGGAACAATTGGGAATGTGCAGATAAGAGAAGGGAAGAAATGGGACAAAGCTATCTTTCCCCTTTTCTGGAAGATTTTTAAGGGAATGGAATGGAACTCCATTACCCTTGAGGTTCCTACATTCTACCCATTGAATTCCTTTCCCTTCCAATCTATTTTCAACCACCCAAACAAGGAACTTGCTCCTTTTCCCTCCATTCCCTTTCCATTCCCCTCATTACCTTTCTTCCAATTACAATATGCAGACCTAGCTGTTACGTGTTTGAACTTTGCTTGAAGTAATCAATTACATACTTTGCTGAATATGCTTCCAAATTATGTCCAATATGAAACAGCTTTTGCATTATTAAAGGTTTATCACGGAACAGTGTTCCTTAAATATGGGATTTTGGTCCTGAGTTTCTAGTGGTGGAGATTGATTTAGCTTTTTATATATTTGTTTGAAATATAATATAAATAATCACTCATGTGTCTTCATCTAGAAGCTTAAGTTTTTGGAATAATTTGTTCATGACATGGTATCAGAACCTCTATGATCAAGCGCTTTAGAGTTCCCTCTTTGTTGCTTCCATTCTTCTAATATAAAGTTGAATTTAGGCATAGGGTAGGTAAATGTGTGCATTGTCTACACTTCAAGCCCAAAGGGTTCTCATGTGAGAGGGCATGCTAAAAATATAATGTAAAAACCATTCATGTGCCTTAACCTAGAAGCTTCAGGCAGAAGGAAAATAACCGTCAAAGATCTGTTCACTTGTTAGTTCTTACACTGCTTTTATAAGTATTCAATTGTATCTATATTGAAAGTTCTTGGTCAGATTTGTCATTCAGTTCTTATAATTGAAATAGGTGTGTACTATACCTCTGGATACTGCCAAAGTTAGGCTTCAGCTTCAAAAACAAGCTGTAGCTGGTGATGTAGCCTCCTTACCTAAATATAAGGGTATGCTGGGAACAGTTGCAACCATTGCCAGGGAAGAAGGTCTTTCAGCGCTCTGGAAGGGCATTGTGCCAGGGCTACATCGTCAATGTCTGTATGGAGGTTTAAGAATTGGGTTATATGAGCCTGTGAGTTTTGAATCTTGTTGCTAAACTTGTGCATTTATTTTAGTTCATATATATTGTTTGCTTATTTATCTGATGCGGTAAATAACATGGTTTTATTTAACAGGTTAAGACTTTCTATGTGGGGAAAGACCATGTTGGAGATGTTCCATTGTCAAAGAAAATTCTTGCTGCATTTACAACTGGTAAAGTTCAATGCTTGAAATTGTGCCAATGATTTGTCTATCTGCTATTATATGAATTTCTTTCCTAGTCTTTGAATTATTTACTTTTTTCTAACAGGAACTCGTGTTATTTTATCTAGATACTCACTGCAAATAAATTTAATCATGAGCCCCTTCAATTTATTTTGTCATCAGGTGCTGTGGCAATTACAGTGGCAAATCCAACCGATCTTGTCAAAGTTAGGCTTCAGGCAGAAGGAAAATTACCTCCTGGTGTTCCCAGGCGCTACACTGGATCTTTAAATGCTTATTCAACAATTGTGAAACAGGTCTGTACATTTAACCCGATATGATTTATGGAATAGAAAGATGCATTAGGTTTATTTCAGTTTGTAATTAATTTTGTTACGAACCTGCATCTAACACACAGGAAGGAGTTGGGGCTCTTTGGACTGGGCTTGGCCCCAATGTAGCAAGAAATGCTATCATCAATGCTGCTGAACTAGCCAGCTATGATCAAGTAAAACAGGTAATTTAAAAGTTACTGGAGGTATGCATAGTGAAACAAACTTTTCTTTTTCTTCCCCTGTATTTTTAAATAACTATTTTTTTTTGTTATTACAGACTATTTTGAAAATTCCAGGATTCACTGACAATGTCGTTACTCATCTCCTTGCTGGTCTTGGGGCAGGGTTTTTTGCTGTCTGTATTGGCTCCCCAGTTGATGTGGTAACTTTTCAGTATTCACTAATGAATTTCTACAGTTGATTTGGCTTTTCATTTTTCATTGCCTCATCCTATAAATTTTTTACAATTTGATATGGATATTGGACTTTACCCCCTGTTCATGCATGATAAACTAAGAAGCCCAAGATGATTAGAAAAGAAACTTTTAAAGCTTATTGAGAATTTGGTGTTGAGTTGTTGACACCTAATCTTTCTAAGGTCCATTGGGGTAATCAAGTTCAAGTGAGCTTCTTGCTTGTGCAGTATTACCATTCCACTAATTTGGTTGTTCTATCTTCCTTTTGGTATATATGCAGGTTAAGTCAAGAATGATGGGAGATTCTAGTTACAAAAGCACCCTTGATTGTTTTGTCAAAACCTTGAAGAATGATGTATGTTGCTTTCCACTGTTACTATTTTGCTCTCATTAAGAACATAACTGGCTAAAATAACTTTTCACCTATTTCCTTATTTTTCCCCTGAGGGAGGGGGTGATGTTGTTTGAGAAAGGAGACATGTACATACCTTTTCTTGTCATTTAGTCAAACAAAGAGCTACATTGTCAATGGATGTCCTTTATCAAGACTGATTGGTTATGTAATCTGATGCTTTTCAGGGACCTTTAGCCTTTTATAAAGGGTTCATCCCAAACTTTGGACGGCTAGGATCTTGGAATGTGATCATGTTTCTAACCCTAGAACAGGTACAAGTTGAATACTCTATTCTGCATTTCCATTTTACTTTTTTTTCCCTTTCTGTGGCAATTTCTCTGTATTGGAGTTATATTTTATTTTTATAGCACACGTTTGTTTTGGTCGAGATGAGAAAACCTCATATTTGCAAAAGCAGTATTTCTGTATTTAATGTCAACATATTGAGATATTAATAATGGTATTAGAGAAAGCTGGTTGAGAAGCATTTTGGCAACCTCTCCCTGCATCATTTGAGATAAAAAAACCCTTCCCAGAACCCATATTAAGATAATATCAAGCATGGTCATTGATTTTTCTGTTCTTGCATGCACTCCCAAAATCCCATTTAACTGTTAATTTGTGTTTGTTTGCTCACTTGTATTTTTCTTCTCATGACAGACTAAAAAGATTGTCAAAAGTTTAGAATCATCCTGAGCTCAGTCAATTACATGGAGGATTCTCTCTAAGGGACTGGTTGCAACTGCAAATGCAGCAGAAATTGTTGAAAATAAAGGTCCCCTGCCTCTTCATTTTGCTAACTGGGATTAGTCAAACCATTTTTCAAGGGAGATAAAAACTAAAGTAAAATAAATGAGAATATTTCATATATACTAGCTTTTTGACAATTGCGATCTATTCTGTAGGATTGCATGCTGTTTCCATGTAATTCTATTCAAATTTTATTATGAAACAAGCTTGCACATGAGATTGTTTTTAAATTTGGTGGGGTTCAAGCCTCAAAACCAATGTACCCATTATTATAAATTTAAACACAGTGTAGCCCTTCATCAAGTTCAATTATGTCTTACGACAATAGAATATATCATTACCCTCTGTGTGTGTTTTGGGGGGGGGGGGGGTTAATTTTAGTATGAAGTGGACAATCATACTGATTTTATGGATGTTCATAAAAATTGAAAACTAGATTATTAGGCCATGCTTCTTGATTTAATTGTGGACTTTTTAGATAATTTGAACCTTATTCATTAATCAAATTGTGTGGATCATGGATTAGGTGTGAACTGCTCTAGAGAAGAAATTGATTTTTAAACCATGAATATATTGCTTCTATCATATAGAGGTAAACTGAACCTTTCCCAAGAGGTGAACTATTCTTTTTTGTTTTTTTGTTTTTTTATTCCCATCCCAATAACGTGATGGCCATGAAAGAATACCACGCATATTGCCTCCTTTCGTTTATTATATTAGATTGATTCTATATTTTATTGTAAAGATTAGATCGATTCTGATAATTTGATAAAGAAAATCATTGTCCACTATTTTGTTCTTTTATGGGTTACATTTTCTTCCACTATATACATACATGTTGGTCTTACATAAAAAAAATATACATGATAATTGAGACCGATTACCAGCTAATAATTAAAAAAATTACAAAATCAAATTGCACACAAATCAATCTTTCACTATGCTGAGGTGTCAAAGATCTGCACTGCAAAAACCGTCAAAGTAGATGATGCGTAGTGCATTTTGCTAGAACTTCTGTCTATCTTTATTTTATGTCAACATTTAAGTTCATCCTTACTTCTTTTTGGGGTAAGAATTAAGAGGTCACTCTGTAATTTTGTATGTGTAAATAGTGAGCATTTGTAGCTCTACAAATAACACTTCTAACATCGAAATGACTACTGTGACAGAGTGATAATGTTTACAAAATACTAATTGACCATATTATCTGTATCCCAAAAAAAGTGACCGTATTTCCGACCTATTATACTGTATTAGTTTTAATTTTTGTTAATAATTATTAAAATGTCTTTCATTTTTATTTGATTTCTATTTTCAAATATTTGTATACTGTAACCTAAACGAATATTTAAGAGTTTAATAAGTATGGAATAACAATGTAAATAAGTTTTACCTAGACGTTCAATCACATTACATATTCTTATCACATTATAACAAAATTTTAAGAAGAAATATTATATAATATATGATTGACCACCGAGCGCGTGGATCAACTGGTAAGGGGCTGTTTCAACTTAACCAGTGGTCTCGAGTTGAAGTCCGGGATACAGTAAACATGTATTTTAGTGTACAATTATTAAATTTAATATTTAAAATGAAAAACAAAGTGAAAATAAAGGAAGTATTTTATAATCAGTAAACATGTACTACTCTAACTTATGAGGTCCATCATTATGTACCAAAAAAGAGATCCATCATTGAAGATGGAAAATGCGAAAGGAAGAAATTACATTTTGAAGGGGAGAAGATCAGTAACGTCCCTCAAACTCACAATCACAATCTCACCAATGATCCTGTAAGAAATAATTTAGAAGAGTAATAAAAGAAATTATCAAAATGAATGTGGAAAAACAAACTCAGCTCAGCTTTTTCTTCTCCAGAATCCAATACCGGACTCTGCTGACATATTCCTCATTTATTTTCACATACAATAGGCATAATTTGCTGTAACCCTTCAAGACATATCTATCTATGTAATCTTCATATCTTTCATATAGTGCTGGTACAGTAAGAACAATAAAGAGACCTGCCACATAACCAAACCACAACAACAAACTCATTTTTATTAATTTGCTATTCACTTTCAAAAACTGGAGACTAAGTGTGTTTGGTTTAGCGTTGAAACTGGTCAAACTCAAGTTAGGATTCCCCAACACAACTATTTCTAGAATTGGACACATGAATTTACCACGTTTCAACGCTAAACCAAACATGCTCTAAGATTCTGAATCTATTTTGATCAAATTATGCTCAGAAACTTACTGGTATATGCCAGGGTAAGGAAATCAGTCAAGCCACCAACAACAGAAATTATCCAGAGGCATGCTGCTACTTTCAGAAACAGCCTTGAGTCCTTACCCATGGCAATATCTTGAGAAACTGAAAATAGATCATTAACTCTGCTCCGAATAAAAGTTGTCATTTCATTTGCCATTTCCTCTGACAGATGCAAATGTGGTAGAGGTGGAGCAGGCCTGTCAAAAGAAAAATAACAGTTCAACACAATTTTGTAAATTTTGTTGATTAACTGTGAACCATTAACAACTATGTGTTTGACCCCAAAAATTACGAATGCAAATTACAAAAAATACATGTCAGGTGAAGGTATCAGGAAGAAACACTTTCCATAAAAAGCATAATAAACCAACCTAGTATGTTTTTCAAGTGATGACACCTAATCTTTGGGGGACCAATTTGAAAACATAAAATTTTGGAGGACTAATGTCAATGTGATGAAACTTAATCTTTGAAGGACATGGCCTGCTCTACATTTTCCATCTAGCCAACTCACTCATAGGTAGCCAATGTATTCTGACTAGACTTTATAAGTTTAAGGACTTTTTTCTTCCAGGTATTGAGAAATAATTAAGGTATCTATACCACTTTAGAACCAAAATGAACTTTAACTAAATGGATGTAAGATCAGGAAACTTTAAGACTCAGCATCACATTCTTCTGCATTACAGATGGATTGTCAATACCGAATATAACACTCAATTCCATCAGTGCACTGATCATAGGTTAGAGAGCACCTTTTGATCACCCAGCATTGAAACTATTGCAATAAATATACCATTCAAAAAAATCTTCTACCAAAGTATCTAACTGGATCAAACTTGCAACTGCAACTACAGATTTTATTAATCAAATAAATCATAAAATGTGCCTCAAGAAAAGCACCGAGACTCAGGGTTCTCAAGAATGATAATTTAAAAAAAGGTAAGATCTAAACATTAAGGTATCAAGGTGTTTTGCACATTTTATTCAAAACAGACATATTTGCATAGTGCATTAAGTTTTCAAACAATTTTTCATATTTCTTAAAACTACAACAGCTAAGTATGTATTATGTATAGTCTACAAACTCCATACCAGCATACATGTTAAACAAACTTCAACTGCTAAATCATACTGGTATTCATGTTTACAAGAAATGGCTTTGACCATATAAATAAAATAAAATTACTATAAAGACAATTTTAGATCAGAACAAATAATCTGATTTTAAGCATCAATGATCGATAAATGCTTTGACATTCTAAGTATCTAACACACTTCAGGTTTCAAAACAGTATAAGGGAAGAAGATCCAAGTCAAGTATGCCCAAAGAAACACAATTTCTGTGAGTATTACCTATTTAGAATGGCTGCTGATTTGGCCCAAAGAAAAAGAATAACAATGAGGAGAAGGAGAACATTAGAAACAAGAGACAAAAGAGTATAACCGGATCTTTCAAACACAACCCAAGCTGCTAGTGTAACCAACAATATCCACACAGTTAGATTCTTCCGCCTCCACAGTATTAAATCTGCAACTGCATTGAAGCATGGCATTGATTCAAAAAAAGATTCAAGGTCAAGGATCAATTCATTCTTTTCTTCTCATTGGTTTTGTTCTCCCTTTTCCAATTAGTACTAGAAGAAAAAAGAAATAAAAACAACAGATACATACAGGCACACCCCACATAGCTATACCACTGTTAAATTAAATAGCACTAAATGAACATAAATAAACACCAGGGAGATTAAAACTAAAAAACATTGTGATGTACAGATTAAAAGAAATCACCAATAAAGTTAAGAAATTTAATAAAAACTATAAGAAAAATGGCATACCCTGACCACCTCCAAGGATCTCATGAAGAGTTCTTTGCCTGTTGAACAATCGAGCAGATGAACCCATTTTGGGGAGAAGCTGAAGAAAGAAACTTGAACCCAGCAAAGGATCTGTCTCACCAAAAAGCAGATAGCTTTGAGATGATCCACAGAAAAGGAAGAAAAAACAGTGAACTGTGTTCAACTTTTATAGTTTTATTCACCTTACCTTACCTCTCTTATTTATTTATATATATATTTACCTTTTGTCTTTCTTATTCTTTTGAATTTTATTGTAGCAGTGGTCCCTGAATAATGTAATTCTGAGGATGGCTGTTTGAAAGCTGGGGCTGAGTGTCTCGGTTTCCAGCCTAAAAGTGCGTTGCCATTCTCTGCTTTTTCAGTCTCTGTTGCCAACCTACACAACAGTTCTCCACTCTCTCCTTCCGTATGCCCAACACAAAAGGGCACACCAAAACAAAAAACAAAGTCTATGCTCTCAATCTCTCATAGTTATTACCGTCTTCCACCTTGTAGACCAAGCACCCAATCCATTTCAAAGGGATCTGTGACTGTAATAATGTTATCCACTTATCCTTTACCCTCACAAGAAGGATAAAAATTGGATTAAAAAAATGAAGAGAAAAAACATATTAGTTTTTGTATATTCTTTGAATTGAATGAAAAGAAAACGGAGAAGAAGAGTAAATTATTCTAGATTTAGTTATTTAATTATATGAAAAATTGGAAAAAAATAAATAATGGACATAATAATTTTGTCACTTTTAATAAAATAAAGGAAATCTCAAGCTAAATCATAGGGACGAATATTTTAGTAAAATTAGAAAGGGTGGAATTATTTACTCAAAATTTTTAATTTTTTTCTTTACTTGATAAGAGAAAATTTTGATGTAAGTCACAAATCAATTTCTTTTCCCCTTCTTCCACATTTTTCTGCTAACCAAATGAGTTTAAAAAATTAATATATTTCTCTCAATTTCCTTTTCCCACCATTTTTTACCCAATCAATATAATGTTCTCTCGTTCGGTTGTAGACGAAATCACAAGACAGAAAACATTGATATGGAATTTATATTGAAGTTTTTTTCTTTTATAATGAAGAAAATATATAAATTTTGATGATACAACCTCAATCTTTTTTGTAAATTTACTCATTTGCTTATTTGTTTCATTTAATCTAAACTCCACTTAATTCTTCTCATTTTATTAGAAGTAAAAAAAAAATATATCACATCAATTACTAATTTTCTTTCGCCTTACCTTTCCATTTAATCAAACAAGGAAAGAGTAAAAGAAAATTTTTTCTTCATTTTTTTCTCCTATTTTTATATTCAAGTGAAGCATTAGGTCATTTTGATTGGGATTGTTTATTTAAAAACAACAATTGCAAAATGGTAATAATTATTTAAAATAAACTAATCCAAACAATTATTTTAATTTTAATTTTTTAACTTATTCTTAAAACAATTGAATGGGTATTTTTTAAAAAAAAAAAATTAATGTTGTGATATGTTGTATAGAACAACCTCTCCTTTGTTTTATCAAGAGAAGGGAATTAACCTTTTAAAGACCTAAACAAAAGCGATTAACATTTTCACATTGACATTTTCATTAACTTGAAAATTCCAAATTTGTGAAAAATATTAATATCAGTTGAATGGTGTTGCAGCTATTCAGAAAAATAACAACAATGCAGCATGGAATTCTCCTCATTATCATATTCAACTTCTACAATCTAATCCGAGAAACAAATGGTCCTTCATTCAATCGTGACATTTACGTGTATAAAAGAAAACTAGAGGAGTAATTGACCTGTTTTGCCTTAAATCAACAATTTTGCATTTTCAACATTTTATAAGAAAGGGAAAACGGAACAGACATCTAATCAGCAATCACGTCCCGTGGACAATCTAAAGTCTTTCGCGCCCACCCCAACCGAAAGTTGATACATGATATCACTACAACCACAGAAATTTTGGTTGTGGTTACTAAGTTGTTTCTAGTTCTTTGTCCTCCCTTATTAATATTTTTCCTTAAATCTTACGAAAACAAAATTGTTGATAATGACAAGGAGCACGCCCAACAGTTATTTATTTAAGTATTAATTCCAAGTGATTTTTACATGATCATCCTGTGTCTATAAACACCATAAAAAATTAAAATATTTTAAAATAATAATAAAAATGTTAAAACTTGTGTTAAGATTATTATAATATTATTTTGAACCATCGATTGATCGGGTCCAATAACACTACTCATAAGAATTATTCAAAAAAATATCAATTAGTCAAGAGTTCCCATGATCGCCACAAGCAAATTTAACACCCGCATACAACATCGTCAAAACTAGGTAGCTATCACAATCAGATGGAAATGCTGAAGGGTAAACATTGTCAAAACTTGGTAACTATCATAATAAGATAAAAATGCTGAAGGGTTTTCCTTACAGTTTATACATCATGCAATCGAAATGAGAATGTGTATATACTGCACAGCACCATGACACCAAGCCATTGATGTATGTTTCGACCACCTAAAATGGTATAGATTATTGTCCTCAATTGCAAAAACAAATAGGAGAAAATAAGAAGAGCACACTCTTGTCTTAGACAGTTTTTTCTTTATTCTGGTTTTCATCTTGAGGGTTACCACCTACAGTAGATGCCACTTCTTGGTTGTTTTGATCATTCAGAGGAGAACCAGCTTCAATAGCTGCCACTTGTTTGTTGCTTTGATCACTGAGAGGGAGACTAGCTTCAATGGGTTCCACTTGTTTGTTGCTTTGATCATTTAGAGGGTTCGCTCCAGTGGTTGCAACTTGTTTACTACTTTGAACATCATTTTGAGAACTGGCTTCAGCATTGGTCACAGCTGGGGACGAATCCATCAGACTAGCTGCTATTGCAGCCTTTAGATCCTCATCTTCCATGTCTGAAAGCATTTCAGCTTCCTCACGTGAAAGAAACTGATCATAACGGTGTTGGCTCTCATTAACTACCCGGTGTGGAGCCTGTACTGAGTTGCAAGATTTAGTTATCCTCTCAGCATCTTCAGGTGAAAGCCACTGCCCAAAACCATTAGAAGCTTCGGATGAGGAAATGGGGAACTCTTTGGGAAAATTTCCTCTCACCAGGAATATGCTCCACCCAAAGCCTTTCAATGAGTCGAGATAGGCTGCAAGGTAAAACTTGGAAAGGTGCTGTGGGGCTGCATAGAGACTGTCAAAATTATACCACTCTCCATTTACTTTACGAATACAAAACCAGTGGTCTTGTAAATGACAAATGAAGGCATTTTCCAGCTCAGGATCAATCTGGGCAGGCTCAGCAACTGGGGAGTCGAGTGGGATAACTTGTAAGTCCCACACTTCCAGAGCCTTTTGTAAAACCTACATGAAAGGGTTTGCACAATTAAGTAAATCATAAAATTGCAAAGAATCTAAGTCATAAATTGCCTTCACGAAATAAATATTTGGCATATGCAACAAACATTTCACTGAAGAGAAATCCACTACTTTCAACAATAATGTTTTCCCAGAATTCAAATCATAAAAAGCTTGACAACAAGCAAAATTATAGGTGTGACCACAAAGGATATATGAAAATACACAAAACAGTAGCAGAATTTGGATTTCGAGTATGATGGCAAGGATTGAGTGCAATGTTGTCAAGATCGCGATTTTTGGGAGCCTGAGATCGGAGGCTTGGTGGGATCATGTGAGATCGGCGGGTAAGATCGCAGAATCGTAGGATTGAAGAGAGTTTTGCGATCACACTTTACCCATTTTTCTGGGTCGCGTCACGCGGCCCAACTTAAAAAAAAACTCTCGTTTCTTACCCTAATCGAATTCGACTCTGAAATTGTAACTGCGTCTCTCTTTTGTGTCTCTCTGCTGTATTTTTTAGCCTCTGTTCTTGCGTTTCTGTTTCGTATGTGACTCTGTGCGTCTCTGCTGCGTTATTCATCCTCCATTGCTACGTTTCTGCTGTTTCGTTTGTTCGTCCTTCGTCCCTGGGTACTGCTCGCTTCTTCCTCTGGTGCGTTCGTCTCTGCTACTGTGTTTCTGTCTGCTTGTTTCTGATGGCAAGTGCTGGTGGTGGCGCTGCTGGGTCGGGAATGCAGCTGCTGCAGGAACTAACAGCCAAGGTTCTGTTGCTGCTGTGAGTGGAGTTCGAGGAGATATCCTGATTGAGGGCGCTTGGAAGATTTATTGTAGGATAGCTAGTTGCACTACTAAGTCTTGAACTATTTTGTTGTGTTTTAATTATGTCAAATGTCACTAATTATGAGTTTATGACTTATTAAGAGATGTTTTTAGGACCTATGAATTACGATTATGAGTAATGATTTATGAATGACTATGAATTTTCAGTTTTTAAATTTAGTTTATTGTTGTAATTTACAAGTTTATTGTTGTGAGTTACAAGGTATCTCTTTATGTATCATTTTCTGTATTCTGGTAGGATCTTACGATCCGTGTTACGATCCCACGATTTAAGATCTTGCACCCCCCTCGATCTCGGGTAGGATCTCGATCTTGACAACATTGATGGAGTGAATTCCAGAGACTGAATAGTGCATATTTAACATAGCAACTGGAACTGGAACAGTAGAATTTAAAAAATAGAAGAATAGAAATCAATGTTTCTTTTAATTGAAAAACTAACTACATTATTTGTCTGGTATACTGACGAATAAAATATAACTTTTATGTCCCCTCGAGACAGCTTACTTGGTGGAGTTAGTTGTAGGACACGCAAGTAGAGTGCAGGGGTTCCAATCCCCACAATGCTCTCCACAGCCACACCCCTTTCCCATCCCCTCACACCCCGTGTGCAGATCCATGGCCCCACCCCATTGGTGAGCCCTCCCCTGAATCCTACAAATGGACAACTAAAATAACGCTATTTAGGAGCTTGTGATGCTGTTTTTCAAAAAAAGAAAACTTGTGTACTATTTTCAGCCAACTCATCCCCCTTTTAACATTTTCTTAGCCGGGGTTTATAAAATAATGGCTTAATTGCATTTTCAGTCCCTTTATTATAGCTAGTGACTTTGGTCCCACAATAATTTTTTGTGTGATTGAATCCCTCAATTATAGTTTGAACTTCCAACTAGTTCAACCTTGCTAACCTGACCCACTTCATCATTCTCATACCCAAGAGATTGTTGCAAATCTTCTTCGTCATTAACATTAGCAACATCTCCCTCTTCAGTTATCCATTAATTAACATTAATACCGGTGTTCAATGCTGATGCGAGAAGCAGTTCGAGCATAAATTCAAAAATCAGTGGGACAATCCCTAACATGGAACTAGTCATTTTGGGCATGATTTGGGGATGATTTATGCCTTTCATATAAACTCACCAACCTGGCATCAGAATTGTGATTCTAACCAAGCCTGCACGAGTTTGCTCGATTCTACCTGAGTTTGCTCAGAAATAGCGGCCATAGCGGCGCTATAGCGCTATTGCGTAGCAGTTTTTAACAATCCGCTATAAAAACCACGACGCGATTGCAGTTCCGCTATAAGCGCTATAGCGGCCGCTATATTTGTTGCGGTGATAGCGGATGTAGCGGAAATGGCAGGGTTTTTTTTTTCGTTTTTTTTTTTAATAATGACACTGAATAGTTAGCATCTGCCGTGCACATGACTCAATTTTACCAATGGTAATACACTACTAACCCTCCCACCCATGAAAAATCAAATGGGTAACCCTTTCAACACGTAAAAGGACTGTTCTGTTGTGCTCCGTTCTGTTGTGCTCCTCCATCTGCCTTTAGTCACATCCTCCTTCATCCTCATCATCTCCGGTGAGTCTCCGACGAGTTTCCGGCCAGTTTGGTAACATCAACGTCCTCTTCTTTTGTTTTTTCTTTTCTCCTCTCTCTCTTTCTCTATTCTGTTTTCGTTTACTCTGGTGCTTTTTGGTTTCTTTTCCTCTCTCCCTCTGTTTTTTATTTGATTTTTCCCCCCTCTCTTCATCTTCAGTTTTTTTTATCTTTTTGTTTCTTTTCTCTCCCTTCTTTTTCCTGTTTCTTTATTCCTCTTTTTGTTTTCTCTCTCTGTTTCTTTCCAAATCCGTTTTTCCTCTTCCTCCTTATTCTGTTCTATTTTAAATTCCTTGTCAAACCATACCAATGGCTGCATATGCAATTTTTATACTACTTATTTTTATTTGTATGCAGTTTATTTTTATGCAGTTTTTATTTACATATATAATTAATATATTTCAACCGCTATATGACTTCCGCTATTTTCCCGCGACGCTATCTGCTATTTTCACATAGCGGGTTTTTGGCTTTCCGCGATTTTCCGCGATCCGCTATTGACAACACTGCTCAGAATCTAGTTTTCAAGTGAGTTGGTTCAGTTTTCTTACCTAGAATAGTAAACTATGATTCTACAAGTAAACTCACGAGTTTGACAGCCAAGTCCAAAGGTATACTACTAAAACAAATATTTTTTGAATGTAGGGGTGCCCACCAAAAAGAAAATTGAGGCCAGACAGACTAAAATGTACAAACAACATCTCCAAATGAGATTGCAATTCCATAATGCACAAAACTTCAGTGCATCCTATTTCTCATTCAATTAGGTCCAGAGACATGCATTATCTATGTTGACACAAGATTTAATCACCATAACAATAACGATTATTGCGCAATGCATTACAATTGTGCAGGCAGGCGAGTTGGGAAAGGGGGGCATGTCAATCCTTAATTTAAGTTCTGGTGAACAAAGTAGGCTCCTAGTTGAAACAATGTGCAAGCAACAAGCAGTAATTATTTGAGTATGGAAATTTTAATCAAACAATTAAAACATATATTACTCCCCCCCCTCCTCAACTGATATCCATACATGCAAATACTGAGAAGTTCTTCAACAGACAACCAGCTCATAGTAAGTACATAGGAAATATTCAATGAGTCGAAACACACATTTTAAAGCAATTCTTCCTGCACTGAGTACAAATATCATAACACCCATTTTAAAGCATACGGCATCGCAAGTCAACTCCATCCAAATCAAACCACATTTCATTTTCACACGAGAGCCACTATCAGATAAGGTTGTATGAGCCAAGCACATACCAAAGCAACGAGTTTTTTTTTTAAAATAAAACGAAAACATCACACTCGTACAATCAAAATTAAACACCGACAAAAAGGAAAATCAAACAGTACATTCATAACGATAAACAAATAAACGATTAAAGTTGGAACAAGAATAGAGAAATTAAATTGGGGGGAAAATGACGAAAGGCGTAAGAGACCTGGATGCTGAAATCGCCGTCGAGGGAGACGTTGTGTGACTCGTGAGAGAGGAAATCACCGGAGGAGAGGCCGGCGGGGAGCATCATCTGGCGCTCCTTGCAGTCGAGATCGGAGGCAAGAGCAGCCAAGTCGAATTCGGAGAAGAAGGGACCCTGAAGCACAGTGTTGACGCAATGCACTGCGCAAAGCTTCGACTCTTGTACCTCGTGGTACAACATCCCTCCATTGCTCGCTCCTTCCATCATCCTCCTAGCGATTCGATTCGATTCGATTCGCTTCCAACTCTCTCACACCATCAACGACCAACTAAACCCTAATATATCAATTCTTCTTCTTAACTTTTTTCCTTTTTCGTTTTCTCTTGGATTGGGTTGTGTGTGTCACGAAAGAAAGAGAACGAGACAGTGGAAAGGAATCAGGCTCTAACCTGTTACTTAACGGATGAATAAATAAAATAATTAGAAAATGTCGGTTTTTTTTTTGTGTTTTGTTTGGCTTTTCTTACGTTTTTTGCTCTGTATTTGTTCATTATTGTTGCAGCGTTTGGGTGGATGTAATAATGATATGGTATGCTACGTGTCAACTCTATACGTTGCCACGTGTTATATTTGGTGAATGGTCCCAAATGAGGCTACTTTAGGTTACATTTTGGTTTTGGATACGCAGGCCCAACTTCACAGTGGACTTTCCTACTTTTCATTGTCACGTGTCCAGCGTGAGTGTGTGTGTGTCCGAGTATTGTCTAAAAAAACAATTTATCGGATGTTATTAGTGGTGTTCAAGGTCTGAATCTTGGCTGCACCTTAAATTCATGATCTGAGTCTGACTTATTTACCTGACGTAGGCTTTATTTTATGGTCCGAGCCTAGCCTATTTAAAATCTGACATGGCTTGAAAGTCTGTTTAAAAGTCTTTTATAGTAAGGTACTTGAATATATCCTAAACATATATATGAATAGATTTATAGGCTCAAATTTTTAACATACTTAAATGTTTTTACAAGCTAATAAGCATATAATTATAAGGAAAGATAATAAAAAATCTGTATAATAATAATAACAATATAAAAAATATTAGTATTTTATTTATATTTAGTTAAATAGACCGGCCTAATAGGCTCAAAAGACTGTATTGATGGCCTGAAGTCTGACCTGTTTTGCTATATAGGCTTTTGAAAAAGTCTTGACCTGATCTATTTAATAAATTAGTCTGGTTTGACTTGTTCCCACCCCTGGATGTCATCGAAGGGTGATTGAGTGGTGTGTGTGTGAGTTTAAATTTTTTAACTCAATCCAAAATATACAAATTATGATATTAGGTTAAATGTGAATTTAGAAGTAAAATCAATTTTGATTTTAAAAAAAATATATTAGCATGAATTTCAAACCATGTTTATATCTTTAAACATGATTTTGGATACATCCAACATCCATCCAAATATGCTCTTATTAAATTTTATTAAAGTATCATTAAAAATATATACTATTAGTAAAAGTAGATATATTTCCTCAATCATGCAACCATTAAATTTTTATTATACAATATTCAATCTTGTAACTATTTGAGAAAGTTTGAAATACAATAAATAACATTTAATAATTACAAGGGATTGGATAATTGATCAAGTATAGTATGTCATGATTTTACATCTGTCAACTTGTAAGTTCGAGCTCTAACCGTCTTCTTGACGCATGAGATAAATGTAAATTTTCTATATTATTTTTTAATCTGGATATTTTTCTGTCTTAAACTCAAGTATCATCTCTTTATCCTAAAATTTTATATTTATATATAAAAAATAGATATATTTAAACATGTAAACGTACAATCAATTCAAACGCATTTATATAAGTTTATGTTTCAACAAAATGAAACATTTTATTTTGGGATTATTAGTCTGTAAATATAAAATATATTTTTTATTTTATCCCTCCAATTTTGATGTAAATCATAGGTATCTTCTATTACCAGAGGTAATCCTATTCGGGGCTTAGTCACAGTTAAGGCTCCTCACCCCTCCCGAAGAATGTGTTTAGTGGGGATCGAACTCGAGAACTCTTCCCACAATCTCAGTCTGCGTTACCAAGTGAGTTACAACTCTTTTGTTATCCCTCCAATTTGATAAGTTTTTATAATAATATTTTGCTTGAATATTTATACAATGTACAATAATGGAGCTTGCTTTCCATCTAATAAATATTCAACAAATCCAGAGGGAGTTGGATTTTGTATAGTTTCTCTTTCTGTGGTGCAGAGGAACGTGCCTCCCAAAAACAAGTACATGTATGGTATACCAAAAAAATTATGTTAAATATTTGTTATTTATTTTTCATATTTAAATTGTGTCTTTCATTAGTATTTTTATGTTTATATAAATTAATTAATTAACTTTTCATTTTTTATTTGATTTAATAAATAATTTTTAAATTAATCTTATTTATATAATATGTATACTTTTAACTTATTTAAATAGTTTCACCTCCTTTTTAAATGATTTGTGGAGTCATATGTTATTTGTAACTACCTAAGATTGGGATGCTTATCTATCTTATGTCTATTTGTGAGGCTAATAAAAGTGTGGAGTTTTAAGCTAGTTTGAGTAACAATGATAGTCTTCATGTAATAAAAGTGTGATTACAGGCTTTCCTTCCCCTTTCCCAACTTTGAGAATAATCATATCATGTTATTGCTTTGTCTCATTTTGTATTTAACTCTTCAATTGGGACATCAACCTCTGTTCTCCATAGGATTTTGAAAAGTTGGATCTAAATCCAGGTTGTGTGCAAGTCAGATATGGTTCGAATGTTAAACTACTGACAAATCATTATTGTGCAAATTAAGGTATAGGGTTATACGGTTATACCTGTAATCACACTCTGACACACAAATCAAGAAGAACCCCAGTAGGGTAACAACAATTAATGAACAATGTGTACTTGACATCTGACATCAAAGGGGTATTTATAGGATATGTGTGTGTGACTCACATGTGGGTGTCACCAAGAAAGCTATGAGAGTCGATCCAATGCATAGTGGTCACAACCATAACCATCGTGTGTTTGGTGGTGAGTCATGGGTCGAATACATGGTTGGGATGTATGTAGGTGTGAGTCAAGTTCGACATATGTATTAAGGTGTATGACATGAGGTTGAATTTACGAATTGGGCCCAAGTTATTTGGGCAAAGTTCAAAACAACCCCATATATCATTTAAAAAATTGACAATTCATTCTTAAAAATATTTTTTTATACCAAAGAAAGAGAGATAAAGAACAAAACCTTGTTAAGTGAATCATTGAGCTAATCATTTTTTTTAATAACAAACTTGGAATTATTAATCAATCCTTACATACTAATTTAAAATTTTTTACCTTTAATGTAAAAAATTCTTTTAATTTACTCTAGTTTTTAATGCATGTAACATTTTTTACTCTTAAATATTATATATATAGGGGATGTATCATGTGAGAAATATATTTTTATGTGAGAGTGAGAGGGTTTAATATCACTCATTGGATGACAATTAACGGTTCAGATTAAAATTCCCTAAAAAATGTAACGTGACTCCTCCTTCACGCAATCACGCTCCTCTTCCCTCTTCCCTGTTCCCAGTTCTCTTCCCCCCATGTGTAACCTTGAATCACCATCCCCTTTGTTGCCATCTTCCATGCCTTAACTAAAGCTTATATCCATCATAGGAAATCAATGCGCGTCGCTGTACCTCATCCGCGGTCGCCACCGTGACGGGAAATCAAGTCGCCATCTCCACTGTTGAACCTCAACCGCGGTTGTCTGAGTAGTCCCTGGTCCATCCCGCGCGCTGTTGTGCAAGGTCGCCACCGTGCCAGAAAGTCGCCATGTTAACTATATTAAACACCTTTACTGTAGAGTTTAAATAAACGAGAGGGTTGGGCCATTTGATAGGGGTAGATGATGGTAGGCAAGCAGCAGTGCACTCAACATCCATATCTAGAAATGGTAGAATTTTAGTAGTGGCTCGTCATTGATTGACAGTAATAAAAAATAATGGTGAAAGAAATTGAAAATAGCTTAATTTCTCATTTTTAAGAAGTTTTAATCCGAACCGTTATTTGTCATCTAATGGATGATATTAAATCCTCTCAGTCTCATATAAAAATATTTTTCTCACATGATACATCCCCTATATATATATATATATATATATATATATATAAAACATCTGACATCAAGGGGGCATTTATAGGATATGTGTGTGTGTGACTCACATGTGGGTATCACTAAGAAAGCCATGGGCGTCGATCCAATGCGTAGTGGGTACAATCGTAACTATCGTGTGTCTGGTGGTGAGTCATGGATCGACTCTACGTGGTTGGGATGTATGTAGTTGCGAGTCAAGTTCGACGTATGTATTCTTGTGTGCGGCATGGAGTTGAATTTACGAATTGGGTTAGTAAGATAAGGTCTCGCATGTATTCTCCTCAATTTATATATATCTTTACTTTTAAATTAGTAAGATAAGGTCTCACATGTATTCTCCTCAATTTGTATATATCTTTTCTTTTAAATTAGTAAGATAAGGTCTCGCATATGACAGATCGCAGGTTAGAAGTAGAAGTAAGTCCCCTGCAAGTATTCTTTGAGCCTTGAGACTTCCTCTATCTTGGATTGGGACACCATCCTCTCACCCTAAAATTTCGGGTTCTTCGATTACATGATGGGATGTGGATACATGATACAAGGGTTCTATGGTAAACCTTGATGAAACTAATATTTTAAGAGCATAATTAATAACTATCTTGATAGGTTTACATCTGTGTTGAGAGCAAGATTACATTTGTCAAGTGTAAGTCAAATTCTCAGCTTACTGTGAAACTTATATTTGGAGAGACATAAAAGTTTTCATAGATAACCATCATTTTTAAAATCAAAGCTTTGCTAAATATGGCTTGGAATGTGACCATCAAACATACTTTAAGGCCCCTTTAACGAGTTTTCATTTTTTGACTTTTAAAAATTTTCAACTAAGTTTTTACAACTCAACTAAAAGCTGAAAACCTCTTTTTGTGATTTTCAAAATGTCTATTTTAAAGCCACAAAAAGAGATTTTTAGTTTTTAATTTTTTTTTAACCACAGGTATCCTCCACGGGAGGCAATCCTGTTCAAGCCGGGGACATCCACATCATGGTGGGACTAACTTTCCCAGCGGGAATCAAGCATATACCACTTGAACCAATCCCCGTTTCATTTTTTAATTTTGAGTTATAAAAACTTATTAATTAAAATTTTTAAAAAATAAAAAATTAAAAACTCAACAAGAAAAGACTCAATGAGGATATTCCTCCCAACGTGTTGCATGACACTCCTAGAGAGCTTCTCCCTTTGCTTTTTGCGCCATTGTTTTTGTTAGAAGCTAGTTTGCCTGCTTTCTTTCTTTCTTTTCTGTTTCTTGATTTCTTCCATTACCAAAAAAAATAGTAATGCAAGGGGTTGGTATTAAATTTTAAACACCGTATAATATATTAGTTTTTTTTTACTATCTGTATTCTGTATACTACTTATATTTTATTTTATTACATTGATAAAAAAAATTAAAATATACCAGACCACTTATTCAGGTCTTCTGTTCAAGTACTCGCTCCTCCAATGTTCTAAAAAATTTAAAATGATAGATGCTACCAATATAGTGATGACAAGTAAAAAATTAAAAAGACAAACACTCAGAACCAAAATAAAATTTTAAACACAATAGTGAAACTCTGTAAGCATGATTGCAATCCTATTTATCAATAAAATCCTTGTGGATTTAGAGTTTTACTTTAGACACTAAGAGCATATTTGGTTTAGCGTTGAAACGTAGTAAACTCACGTTTCCAACACTAGAAATAATTACGTTGGGGAATCCAAATTTTAATTTGGTCAGCTTCAAACGCTAAACCTAACACACACTAAAGTGCAAGTGTGGCATGGCAGCTGTCAACCGGGAAAAGAATGACAAAAAGAAAAAAAAGAAAATCACAATTTTTCTATCATATGCTCCAAGTCGAAATCATTTTTGAGACATTACATTTAAAATAGACACCATTACAAAATGGCGTCTGAATCTCCCACCCATTCCTTTGTCCATACAGTTTCTCATATCAGAAGATCATAATGGTTCTTACCGCTGAACAATAGCCTCACAGCTTTTTTGCTAGAACGCTTTCTAAATTCACTTCCATACTCTGCAATGGGAATGAAACCAGATCCCCAACCACTGCCTCTATGCTGCATTTCGTTTACAAGGAGACAAAAGGACATGTTACTGTTAGTAGATAATTGTACAACCTTATATATAACATATAGATAGATCAAAGGATATACTCTTACATGAGCTTGCACAAAGAGCTTAAAAAAATTTAGGTGCAATAACACAAACATAACGTGGCTTAATTAAGCTTCATTAATCATCAAGCCAATTCTGTGAGTTCACTGAAATAATAACTACAATAAAAAACAACTAAATGATTAAAATCTCTTATTCAAAAATCAAAATGGACATAAAAGGATTAATGATTAATCCTGTAATAGCAGAAGCCCTTATTCGGTAAGGTTAGAACCTACAAGCATCTTCACAGTAAGTTAACTACCTCCATTTGGCCATCCGTTCAAACGGATGATGTGCAGAGCTAAATCTCAATCGTGTCCTTCTCAATATAAATAGTTCCTTCCAAAATTTGCTAAGAAAAATATTATCTCTATTAGAAACAATTATTGTAGGAAAGCCATAAAGTCTCGCCACCTCCTTAAGGAACACCATAGCAACACCTGCTGCTGCAAAAAGGTGGCCAAGGGCAATAAAATGAGAATACTTAGTGAACCTGTCAACCATGACAGGGATGCTGTCCTTGGCTTGCCTTTAGCTTTTGGTAAGACCTCAATGAAATACATGGAAATGTCAGACCAAGTGCATTGTAGGATAGGCAAGGACTGTAGAAACCCAGTTGGAGCCGAAGTTTCATACTTGTTGCATTGGCAGACTTCACAAGTTGCAACAAAACGTTGGATATCTTGCTTCATTCCTTCCCAATACACTACACACCAGCCTGTCTCTTATAGGTCCTAAAGAAATTTGAATGGCCCCCATATGAGAGGAATGCAATTCTGCTAAGAATGCTGGAACCTTAGGGGAGAGCAGTAGATCCTGCACAATTCAACCCAACTTTTCATCCTCACGCACCTCCTCCATCCAATTTTCCAATTCATGGTGCCATATTACCATGACTGCTCAAATGCCATCCTCCTAGAAAGAGCATCCGCAACTATTCTCCCTTCTTGGCCTATATTGGATCTCAAAGTCAAAATCAACCAACTTGGAAGCCCATCTGAACTGTTCCTCACTCAACCCAGCTGCTTTGTCAAGATTCAGGAAGTGATGAAGAAAGGCCAACAGTGGAGATGAACCAAAATCAGACATCGGTAGGGAAGCTCATATCTAGCCCATACCAAACTAGACATGGCCTATGCAGTTAGTGTGGTCAGCCAATCCATGCACAATCCACAAGAGAGATATTTACAAGTAGTGAACAAAATTCTACAGTATTTGAAGATTATTCCAGGAAGAGGCCTATTGTTCAAGAAAGGGGGAAAGCTATCCATATATATATAAATTATGCAGGACCAATCAATGGTAGAAGATCTACCTCAGGGTATTGTATGTTCTTTGGTGGTAACCTACTAACATGGAGAAGAGGAAAAATATTGTTGCTCAATCAAGCGCAGAGGCTGAACTTCGAGATATGACACAAGGAGTTTGTGAGCTACTATGGATGAAGATTACATTGGATGACCCTAGAATTACGAAGCTCCTATGAAGTTTTGTGGCAATAAGTCAACCATTTATATTGTCCATAACCCAGTTCAACACGACCAGACAAAACATATTGAAATAGATGAAACTTTATCAACGAAAAGTTAGATTGTGGTCTTATAACTGCAGCATATGTTTCTTCAGGATGTTAGTTGGCAGATACATTGACTAAGGAACTCCTCACAAAGTGCTTTTAGATCTTAATGACAAGTTGCGAATGAAAGATATCCATTCACTGGCTTGGGGGGAGGGGGGTGTATTGCACAAACAACTCATGATTAGTAGTTTCCACTGTTTCCTTTTATACTTTTATTTTGTGCAGATTTAGTTTTCCTTGATTTCTGTTATTAGGACAGATTTCAGATTTTGTTCTAAGCTACCATCTATTAGAATGTAAATGCATTAGTATATAATGTATAGCATTGCTGTAATATAATTAATTAGTTCGTTTGGTATCACATTATCGGTGTTCGTAATGGAATTTACATGAATCCCAACCATGTTTTAATGGCTGTGATTTATTTTTCATTCTTGTAGAATTGATTATTTCTCATGTAACTATAAAGCAAACCAAGCCTAAATATCCTAAGTCACCTCTCTGTCCACATTTTATTTCCAAACCAATTGATCTAAATTTTTTTCATAAATAGATTTTAACAACAAAGAAGATATAAGCACTTCTGTCTATCTGTAGAGATGTATTTTTCATAAATGTAACATTTGACAACAAAAGTAACCTGCCTTGTAGCAAGTACAGCATGACTATAATCTGGGGAAGGATGGGCGCGCACCATTTACAAGTTATTCTTTCCCGAGTAAAATAAATAAATATCAACCTAGTAAGTATTGTTGAAGGCATACCTCATGCTCTGGTATGTACACAATAATTGGCTGCTTACATAACTTTGACAGCACCTGCCAGAATATGGATTATGGACATTGGTCAGTATTTTGATTTTTCATTTGTGGGCTTTGTGCATCCACCTGGAAACACGTTATATAAACCAATGAAAAGTATGACCAACTGAGCCGAATAGGTGATAATGAAATTTGAGTTTAATGAGTATACACAGTCAATGGAAAAAAAATTACACCGTCATCCAATAATATGTTGTCACATCATTTAATGGATATGACACCTCATTTATTATTAAACTCAATAAATGATGTGGCAACACATCATTGAATGATAGTGTAAAACACATCATTGAATGATAGTGTAAAACTTTTTTACACTGACAATGTATATTCATTAAATCCATGAAATTTTGTTTGAAGGTCTCAATGGGAGTTTAATCAGAAGCTCCAACTAAATAACATAATATCACTTTTCACTACAGTTAAGTATCAAATATGATATCAAAATTTAAATCATTTAATTGCTACATCGTTGATCAAATTTCCCCATTCATTGATTAGACAAATTTTCTACAGGTTCCAGCCTGATTAAATGGAAAGACATGGTATAGAAAGACTGCCATTTTAACAAACTTTTAAATTAATACGGCATAGAAAGACATGTAAATGGTATTGAAACTGTTATAAAAAGTTAGAACATCTATTAAGAAAAAATCAATAAAACCTGATATAAAATCCAAACAATGAAATGTATTTAATGCTTAAAATATAAAGGGTCAAGCAGGATTAACCAGTAGTTCTGATTCTCCTCCCCAGAAATCAGGTCGCCCAATCCGTTTGCAGTAACTGCAAAATAACACATTTAATCATGGCATTAAATACAAAATAACAATATAATTCAAGGTCTTTGTTTTCTGTTAATGTTTCCAAAACAGACCGTTGTAGAGGCTCATCAACAGTGATGGCAACAAGGGCTTCTTCATATAACTTACGATCTCCTTCATTTTCACATATAACTTCTTTCACAGCCATTCTTAATTCATCTGTGCTATCATGGGCAAGGCAAAACATTGACAAGAAAACAAAAACAAAGTGAAAGTTATAAGGCATGAAAAAGAAAGAAAGAAAGAACAAAATAGGAAGATAACTAGCTCAGCTTAATAGCTAAACCAGTCAAAACTATCATACATAAATTTTGTGTTATATACTAAACATTCTGTAATTGAAAGCAAAACAAACAAAATTAGGGGTATCTTCATCCATGTCCTACTGCTAGTATATCAGCATACCTGCATTTTCTCTCTCCTCACGTTGGTTAAGAGCAATTCCCTTATTGAAAGCCATTCCTTTGACCTAAATTCATTGAACCGAATGTTACCACTTACCTCTAAAATTAATTTGAACAACTTTCCATGGTGGGAATTAAAATAATGAAGGATGGCAACTTAAATATAATAGATTTGTATGGACTAAAAGAATACGCCATTAAATAAAGAAAAATAAAGTCTTGTTCCATAAAAGGCAAGTAATCATGATTTATTATCTTACAAACATAGCTTATTGATTAACTATCCAACTTTTCCAGTCCAATTTATTGAAGGGTGGTTCCATCTAAAGAATCTTCCTGGCCTCAAGGATAACGATATCATTCTGCACTACACTGTGTAGACTACACACAGAAATTATTACTTTACTAGAGTCAATTGTCAGTGCTTAAAAATTGCAGTATAGTGGTTACATCATTAAAATTAAATACACAGACCATTTGTAAACGTGAGTTTATCACGTTTCAATGCTAGAAATAGTTGCGTTGGGGAATCCAAACTTGAATTTGGTCAGTTTCAACGTCAAACCAAACATACACTGAATAGATAGAAACTAGAAAGGTCATGAACAAAATGATCAGGTTCCAGATTGGCAGTTTCAAGTTTCAACTCTCAATAAAAAGAGTCCCCCCAAGTTTAATATGAATAACCCAGTTAATACTATCTAAATTACTCTGCTTTAGGACTCCCTTACTTCTATCAATGCTTTGAATATTTTACTTCTTGTTCTTGATTGCCCAAGCAAACAACATATTAAATGTTGTACTTTCTCAAATTTGATTTCAAATGATTGAGGTCACCTACTCAGATACATATTTGAAATCCAATTACCGTGTTTATTCAGAAAAAAAAAAAAAAATTTGTTTTCTTTCTTAGTAAGATTTATAAGCATCCAAAGCAATCTCAATTCACAAAATGCTACTTGATGATGTTTTACGTAGCTACATATCTGGGTTCTTACTTCTAGTAATTTAAGCTTTTAGAGATCTATCAAAATCTAACTCTAGATAGTTCAGTAAGAATTTTTTAAAAATATTGAAAGGTGAAGAATTAATTAAAAAACTAAAAGAAAAAAAATAAACAAAAAGTGGATAAATCCAATCAGCATCTGTATGCCACTACAAAGAAACTAGAAAAGTGATTAAAATTTAAACAAAAGGCAATAAAGATGGTACCAATGCACGAAACAGACACCTCCCATCCCCTGTAACCTTCTGAACTGAGAAACGCTCAAGTTTCTTCATTGCGGGAGAATGTCCACCACTGAGAAGACGGTCACATAGATATGGGGCAACAATAACTAGTCAAAATTCTAAACCATTAAAAAAAGAGTTCACATTTTATTCAACTTTGATAGATACTTTCTCTCTTTTTTTTTTAAAAAAAAAGACACAGTATCAGTGAACTAATATAGGACCTTGAAATTCAGAAACATCTTGCCTTTAGCTATCCCTTCCTTAAAAGATACATTCAACACTATCAACCAAATCTGTAATTGTGAAAACCCCCCATAAGGATAAATTCTGGAAATTTTAACATATAACTCCCAGTGGCAAAGGCTCGGAGGCGAATAGATATAACCATTTTCCTTCCCCACGAAAAGTTAAAATATATTTTTTATCTGCGTATGTATCTATGTAACACTCATTTTCATTTTGATTCCTGTACCCAAAAAAAAAAGATTTCAATTTAATCCTTATGTTACAACCATTCGATTGTAAGACCACAAAATTGCCACGGAGTTCATGTAAAGCATAAGGAAAATCACACCCCATTGCCATTGTGTTATATCTCTAACAAAAACTATTATAACAACAACTAACAAGTAACAACGAAGACAAACTTAGAAACCATTGCATGTTTGTATAAGGATTAAATTGAATTAATTTTTTTTGTACAGCAACAATATGAAAAATGAGCGTAACCAGATTAAAATTAAACATAGATTTCAACCTAAAAAAGAAAGCACAAACAAGCGTAAAGGGACTGAAATTTTTCCCCAACCAAGAGAAGAAAAGGGAAACAGATAGATAACTCACAATGATGAGCCAATTCTAGCGAAAAAGAGAGTGCCACAACTTCCAACTCCAGATAAGCTTGGGTTGCGGTTGGGAAGAGCAGCAGCAACTGAAGGAACCGGGGAAGAAACAAGCTCAAATTTCGCAGCCCCATTTCTCAACTGCTCAAGAATATCATCCCCTGAGGGTCACAAAAACAAACCGAATAGCAGTCAAAAGAGTGTTTATAATTTCTGCGTGGGCTCCCTCCTCCCTGTTTGTTTGCTGAGAAAGTGACAGAACCGAAGAGAAAAATTTAAGAAATAAAAAAGAAAGAAAGTATGTAGAGGTAATTGAGAGTTGAGGTTACCGTTGTGCGCCATGTTGCAACGGAGCGAAAACGGAACTGCGTCACTCAGGGAAATGGGATAACAGTAATGGAGTGGGAGACTGTTTCGTTCGTCCGGAGTCCGGACGGTAAACATGTTTTCTTGGTCTTTTATCGGATTTTTTTCTTAGGATTGACCGCATGTATCCCCGTTAACATGACAATCCTGAGTTTAGTGAGTAGTGACAATTAATAACCCGTTTGGTTCCAATTGTTACCCAATGAAATTATGATTTGGTGGAATTGATTTTAAATCAATTTTGTTTAAATGTTTTGTAGAACCTGTATCACTTATCTCAATTAATGATTTTTAGAATTAATTCTTCTTAACTGTAAACCATACGGACACTAAGGGTAGAGTTGATTAAATGAACTAACTCGACTGGGCTGACTCGCAAAAATGTAAGGCTCGCACATTTATTTTAGAAGCTTAATAACTCCTGAGTTTTTTTAGCTCGGCCTGATAAAAACCCGCAAAAAAAAGGTCGAGTAACCTATAAAACTCGCAAAAAATAGGGTTACCTAGGTAAAGCCAATAAGAAAGTAGGGTTTTTTTTGGAAGAAGAAAGTAGTGTTCGAATACTTATTTTAAACTTTGAATTTTCGGACTTTTTAGTTCAACCCGATAAAGTCTGTTACCCACATCGGATCAGGCTGGGAAACCCAAATTATCAGCTCTACATACGGGTTCTTCTAAAAAAATAAAAACAAAATTGTGTTTCTTAAATAGGAGTATCTATCCTATTAATAAAGAAGATATGACTCGTATGGGGAGGGTAATTATTTTGGTCATTTGGTGTCTATTTTCCTTCGATATGGCTCCTCTAAAGTGAGCCTCTCACTTTAGAGGAGTAAAGTAACACCATCTTCACCGTTAATTAATTTAACGACTCTAATTCTTATCGTTTTAATTTAATTATTTTAAAAAATAAATTAAAAAACTACTAATAATTAAAAAAGTAACATCTATTCATCCTTGAAAAAAAGTAACCTCCGTCCAAATCCTGCCACAATTTTATGAAAGTTTTCCTGGTTCAAGATTTAAAGAGAAGCCATTTCCTAATTTGATGTTTGATCAAGACATTTGAAACAAATTAAGATTTGGTAATTGAGAAGGATTTGACAATTACTTTCATGCTCATCAACGTTGTACACCAAGTTATAGATATGTTGTTCATCACTTCTGTAATTCCCACCATAACCAAATCTCACCCCAGAAAATTAAAACATATAGGAGAAACACTTAAAAAAAAGGAAAGAAGATGGTTTCGTTGTTGCTCTGCCAAATCTCACCATCATTGCGCATGATGTCACAATCCCTGGATCCCCTTTTCATCGTGCACCAATTTGTGGAGCGAAATAATAAAGAATGTGAGAGAAAGAAAAAATGATAGAGGAGGAAACCGTGGTGGGTTGGGTGAACGATTTCATATTTGTTTTTATTTTAATTTTAAAAAAATATAGTAAAATTTGAGTGGTTAAAATATTTAAAGGTCAAGATTGACTCACTTTACTCTTTAAAGTTAGAGACTCGCTTTAGAGGAGCCAAATCCATCTGATTTCCACTTGCAAATTCCTTCTAAGCATACTGATATCAATTTAACGTGGATCTGGGCTAACACTACTCTATATAGCATTTGCCTGAATCCATGTTTAAAACCAGATTTTCAGTAAACCAAACACACACTACCTTTATAAGTCTTCACCTTAAAGATAAGTGCTTCAAGTGTTCAGAATCAAGTTTAAAAAAGGGCTCATGAACTAAGATCCCAGGCCAACTTGACCTTCCTCCCAAACACCCCATGCTTCAGCAACCAGAGCATTACCAATCTACACGCAAAACCTGTAATCCACCGTTGGACCAGAGCATTACCACTAATACAAGCTTTGCAGGCACCATTGGTTAATTTTACCCAGCAATTCTTTCAATGTCTTTCATCATTATTCGGATTTTCTTCTTTTTTGCTTTTGTTTGAAGTCATCCGTGGACTCCACTTGAGGACAGATCCTGCTCACAATGTGTTCATTTTCATCACCACTAGGAATAATTTCATTCTTATCTGCGGCATAGCAGTGTTCCATTTTCCCATTAATTGCTTCCTCATAAATGAGATAAATTGTTGTCTTCTTCACAATGATTCCATTCTCAAAAACAACAGCCACCTTCACTTTGTTACCAGGTTCTATATTTGATACAACTCTCTCCGACTCATCATTTTCAAAGGAGGCTAATGTGTCTCTCTTATAGAGCTGAATGATGGTCTTTGTGTAATTTATTACCAACACATTTTTGAGGCCATCTGATGTTATATCATCTGGGGTAGAATAATGGACAATGCACATCATTGTCTTCAAGCTACGCCCATTCACTCGAGGAACTTCAAAAGTTACAGAAGAACCTTCGCAATCGAAGGCTAACCAATCTGGATAATTGTCACTGGGGAGCAAAGTAACATCACACCCACTGATAGTCATATTCTGTAAAAGAGAAAATAAGCCAAAAATTTTATTCAATAATGTATTAATATATATCACCTTATCATTTAGTATTCAACAATTAAACATATAATTTTTCTCATAAGATGAATTTTTTTTGTTAAGCAAAGAAATTATATTAAATGGAAATACAAGGGATACTCCAACCCATTCCAAAAACACCAACTATAAAGGATACAAATACCACCAGGTCAATAATAATAGATCTACCTATTCGGATAGAAGCTAATCAAATAAAAGCAACCAATACACCAAATTGAAGAAAAGGTACGGGGAGTAAGATAAGACAAATGAAAGCTATTAAGCCCTGTACAAAATGAAAACCAGATCAGTAATGACAAACCCGAGACATTCCTTCCATGGAATATTATAACGGTGGAAAAATCAGCAGAAAAAACGACCCAAATGTTATTCATTTGTATCTGATTTGAGAAAATGTTATTCATATGATTAAAGTGATTTATAAATTAAATCACTTACTAGTATAACTAAAGTGATTTGTAAAATTACTGAATTCCCGTATTACATTGTTATCTGATTTGAGAAAATGTTATTCATACTCCCAAATTTTACAATAATTCATATGAAGATGAGAGAGAGAAAACGTGAGATATAATAGATAATGTAATGAGGAGAAATAAAGAAAACAGTATATTATATGAATCAGTTGTTATATACATTGGTTATATAAATAAAGGGACTTCGGGGATATGATCATGACTAGTAACTAAACTAAAGGTCCTCCGAACACAGACACGCATCTATAATTTAAGTCGTCAATCATGATTAAAACAACCATGTCTATATAAAAATTTGTAATTTAAGTCCTCCCAACATACACACACACACAGAGAGAGAGAGAGAGGGACCTGTAAAATGCTCTCTTTCAGAGTATTGGTGACTTTGTAGCTCATTCCCATTTGAATTAAAAGAGATTTCAAGGAATTCTTTGATCCTGAAATGTGCACTTGACTGCAGCACTCAATTATTGAAGAAGTTTTCATATTTGATACTTGTGATGTAGTTGCAGTTGATTTCAATTCCGTAGAATTTGTGGCATATAAGGCATCCAGAATTCTTGCTACATCTCGAGAAAGTTGAAGTTCTGAACCACACTCCACCCAAAGACTTCGAAGCTTTGGAAGGTCCTTGGAAATAGATGATAGATCGTGGGACCCACTATTTGGTATATTCAAAGAAACAAGAGATGACATGCCAGCAGATGTTTGAACTAGGGATGATAGATTATTTGTTGGTGACATCCAAGACCTAATGATAGAAGGAAACACATCGCGTGAGAATCCTTCATAGCCGCACAGAGAAATATATCCAATGCTTTTTGACCTCACTACTGAAAAGGGCACTCTTGTTATTGCAGTCTTATCTGCGATCAGGGTTGTCAAAGATTCCATCTGTTCGAAGTCCTCTTCCAACTTGTCAATCATCAAACATCCAGAAAGAATGAGGGTTTTCAGAGATTTCAAACTATAGATGCTTCTTGGAAGTTTACGAAGGCTTATGCAGTCTTTCAAATTTATTAGAAGAACTTCATTGAGATGTCCAATGCTATAGGAAACCTCAGACAGGCTTGGACAATCTGTGAGTACTAGCTTTTCAAGATTAGGCATGTTTGAGAAGTCCGGGGTCTGTGTCAAATGATGAGAATGACTGAGATTGAGAATTTTCAGCTTCTCCATCCTCTGCAAGATCAGGAGTACCAACTACTATTAGTATTTGAGATGCTTAATTTAAATGCATCTATAAAATATTCAATTTGGCGGGTGTTATTTTTTTAATGCATATATCCATTGGCTTAGATATCAGTATTACTTTAGCTTTCAAAATTTTCCAACCAAGGCTACATTTCTATATTTAATGTCACAGAAATTATTAAAATCCATGTATGAGCATTCTGCTGAAAGCTAGATACGTTTGATACTTCAATTTAGAGCTTCTTTAATCAAATAATCAAGACTGGAATCCTTTCCCTTCTTTTTGTTATATAAAAAAATACTATACTAGCAAATTAGTCCCTCAGAGATTTCTGATCGTGTAGTTTAGTCCTTGGGAGATTCAAAATCCCAAAATGGTTCCTGAAAGATTGTTTCGTCATGCAAAATGGTCTCTATAATGCAGATTAGTCCTTAAAAAACAAGCAAATTAGTCCCTCAGACATTAAAAATCATACAAATTAGTCCTTGAAAAATAACGTTTCGGACCATTTTGCATGACGGAGCAATCTCTGAGGGACCATTTTGGGATTTTGAATCTCTCAGGGACTAAACTGCACGATCAGGAATCTGTCAGGGACTAATTTGCTAGTATAGTCCAAAAAAATTTATTGCACAAGATTTAGGTGGTGATATGTTCTGTCTTGTAGTTGAAAGAGCTTTCATGTAAGGTGCATATGTATAAATAAAACTGATTTGATTGGGTAATCAAATTAAATTTTGATGCATGGTTAGTGTAAAACTGCTTTAGACTATCAGGGTAAAAGAATTTTATACCTGACAATGAATCAAATTTAAACTCATTCCCTAATTCATTAAGAAAGTGTGATTCTTAATTTTTATTTTTTTTTTTGGTAGAAAGGAGGGAAAAACCCCCAAAGAAACAGACTACAAACAAACTTTACAGGGATAAGCCACCCCAATTACATCAGCTCTAAGAAGGTTCGAAATGCCTACAGGAGGGGTATCTAGAATGTGGATACCATAAGGAAAATTGAAGGCATAGTTTGCCATCCAGTCTGCAGCAGTGTTGGCTTCCCTATAGGTGTGAGTGATGATCACCTCCCATTGCCCCTTGAGAAGAGAGATGGCTGAAATGAGTGGTCTGCAGGGGTGAGAAGGAGGGAAACTCTCCTGAATAAGTTTAACAGCTATGGCTGAGTCTGTCTATCAAAAGTTTTTGAATTCCCCTATCTTTAGCAATTCTAAGGGCAGTTAGAATTCCCTACAATTCTGTCATATTTATGGTTGCATGACCAACATTTCTAACAAAGCCTAACTTCTATGAACCAGTAACATCTCTGAATACTCCTCCACATGCCGATTGAGCAGTGTGATACCTAAGAGAACCATCCACACTACATTTGACAAAATTTGGAGGAGGACATTTCCAGTGGATTAAAAGTGTAGTTTTGGTAACTGGGACTGTGGTCATAGCTGTCAAAGTAGTACTAGTAGAGATCAAAAAATAATATGCAAAATTAGAAAGTCTCAAAGAAACATAATGAAAGCTGTGTCTAAAAGTATGATATAACAAAATAGAATTTCTATCTCAGATGCTTAATTTAAATTGCACCTATAAATACGAAAAGTGAAAAACTAAACTCAGAATTAATACCTGGGCCTCTTTCCACACAAGTTTGACATTGCTGTTTTCTAACTCAACGGAAACTAAATTTCCTTGATAAAAGTTTGTAGGTATGTATTCTAATGAAAATCCATGCCAACACAGCCATTTCAGATTTCTTGAGAGATATTCAAAATCTCCATCAAGCTGTACACCAGCAAGTTGAAGCAATCTGAGTCTCTTCATCTTCTTAAATGCTTTAGTACTAAAGCATTTTGTATTAGTACTTGGCAGCTTCAAAGCCAGACCCTCAATAGCTTTTGTTCCCTATGAAATAAAATGGACAAAATAGTAAAAAGAGCATTCTGCTTAAAGATACAAGGCAGTAAAAAATCTTGTGATGAAACCCATCATTTGTTACAAGGAGCTAGGAAGCACAATGATTCACAACCAAACTAATTTTTCAAGTTCTTGTGATAATCCAGAAAACAAATGAATGTCAACAACTGACTGATATATGTTTGTTTTGCTTCCTTTAGCTTTAGATATTTTAAATTCAAAAAAAAAAAAAAAATACATTAAGTGTGTGTTTGGATGAAGAACTTTAAAATTGTCAAAATTGTGATAGAGAATGTTGAGTGAATTGTAAGTATGAGAGAAATTGTAAATGATAATTTAAAAAGTTAAATATAATAAAGAAATGTTGAAATTCTCTTTCAATGTGTCATTTAAAACTCATCCTATTTATCATAAAAATCCCTTTTACTATTTTAACACACATTAAATCTAGTAATTTCAAATTACTTCATCCAAACACAAGTTAAGTTCTTACAGTCTGTTCAGATAATACATCAAACACATCCTCATGCAACCATAACCTGCTACGCTCCTCAGGCTCCTTTGGTGATTTTTCACGAATGATTTCTCTTCCCATGTCTCGCAGCAAATCATGCATTCCAAGCCTGTTCTTATCATCAACAGTTACAAGGCTTCGCTCAACAAGGACATTTATTCCAATTTCTGCGAAAAGTCCACAGCCATTTAATATATGTATAACATCATTGCGGTCCATCCCAATAAAGAAACAAGCTATGTCAAGGAATATTTCTTTCTCTGTATCATCATTTAAACCGTCATAGCTTATTTTTAACTTCTTCTGTACTTGATCATTGGGAATTCTTTTTAGTTTCTCCAATACACTCTCCCACTCAGTTATTCCTCTATCAAACAAATAGGACCCAAGAACTTCAAGAGCTAGCGGCAATCCCCCACAATACTCAACTACATTTCTGGAAATTCCAGCAAAATCTTCTCTAGGATTTGCTTGCTTGAATGCATGCCAAATAAAAAGCTCAATAGATTCACTTTCATCCATTTCATCCATTATGTATACTTGGTCAACTCTATTCCCCCTAAGTATATGCTTATCTCTCGTTGTGATGATTATTCTACTCCCTGAACCAAACCATTTACGACTTCCACATAAAGCATTCAGTTGGTCCAATTTATCCACATCATCAAGTACAATAAGTATTCTTTTATGGCAGAGCCTTTCCTTCAATATATTTTTTCCTGATTCAATGCTATGTATCTTTGTTTTTGTTGTTTTGTAGATATCAAACAGAAGTCGTTCTTGTAAATACACTTGACCAGCATCTTGCTCCCAAACTTCCCTGATATTTGCAAGGAAGCTCCTGCCCTCAAAATTGCGACCAATTCTATTGTAAATGGCTTTCGCAATGGTTGTTTTACCAATTCCTCCCATGCCCCATATCCCTAGTAGTAGAACATCGTTTGATTGTTGGTTGCCTAGCAGTTGAATCATATTTTGTACTCGAGATTCGACTCCCACAGGATTATCAGCAATGAACAAGTCTGTCTTGTCAAGCAAATGTGTAACATTTTCAACAACATTCTCGATAACCTCACTTTCATTCCTAAAAAAAAAGAACCAAAGAAAAGGTGCATATGTATGTATCAAAAGTAGACGGAAGATTTGAGTAAGAAAGTAAAATGGACATGTTGGAGTGTATAAGCTGGAATCTTACAAAATGTTGCAATGAGGCTGAAAGTGTTGTACAATAGCTTATACTCTAAAGCAAAAAGTATGTATAATTATTATTGGGTACATTTACAACATGCCAAGAAAGAGCATTTTTTAATCAAAATTTCACAGGTGTCAACTATTATATCACATATTTAAGTAAACAGGGAATGATTCTTCCACATACTACATGAGAGTATTGTGCAGAATGGGGACACTTCAGAAAAAAGGGAAAAATATACTAACGAACTTAATTAAACAAAAGGGTATGAATGTCAAGTTGTGCACCAAAGATGAGATTATTTATTATTTAATATAATTATTTAGAATGCCAGATATATGAACCTTTGATGCATCTTTAGTTTAACCAAGTTTTTAGAACTCAAAACTGAAAATTAAAAACAATTTTTTTGCAGTTTTCAAAATGGACATTTTGTGATTTTTAGTTTTCAATTTTGAGTTATAAAAACTTAGCTTAAATATGTTTTTGACCCCTCTAAAATACACGCGTTTTCATTTGCGTCCCCCTAAAAAGTTTTCTTTTCAAAATAGTCTTCGCCATTAGAATAGTTAACAGAGTGTTGATGTGGTCGTTAACATCTATGTTGACCTGTCTTTCTCACACATATGTGGCATCCACCTTAGCAATCTGTGTCATCATTCATCTTATGTGGAATTTACAAATCAGATACCTATTTATTTTATCCACCTAAGCAAAATGGTCACGTGCTTTGCACGCCACCTTCTTCCCCATCCCGCTAGTGCATTCCAACCCTCTTTCCATCTCTTCTCTGCATCTCACCAAAGAACCAACTTTTCCATTTCTATCACTAACTATCTTTTTCATTATCACTTTCCCATCAAGAACACACTCAGAGGTCTCTTTCTCATTTTGATTCTAGCACCGTTCTACAAATATTTCTTTCTCCCTAACCATTCATCACCAAATCATCTCTCCTAGCCAACCCCTTGCAACTGTGAGTTTCCTCCACAACTTCCACCACTATATAAAGATTAATATTAGTGATTGCTAATCACTTAGTCACCGGAAGCCACCGTCACCGGCGAGACAAAATTAACTTTCCACCCTATTGTCAGTGAAGGCCCCTATTCCGACGTGTGCAGAAATTGGTTGTAGCAATGTTTTCATGCCACCATTGTCCACCGCACCGGAGTTCCGCGCTGCCAGCACCCGTGGCAACCGTGACGCGAAGCCGAGTCACAACAATCCCGAGACTGTAGCTTCCCTTCTTCACCATCACGACACAGGCGTTGTCTCTGTCAAGCGCTATCACGTTGCAGTGTAGCACTGTAGTTGACGTGCTTCATTTTCATGATTGTGAAATTGAAGTTTTAACATTCCTTATTGAGAAGAAAATACATGAGGGATTTGACAATTGGATGTGTTTCAATGTCGGGCATGGTGGTTTTTAGATGCTTACTTCCTTGGAGGTTATGAAGAGGATGGTTGTGAGATGAAGGGTCTCTCCAAAGGTGTCATTGCTACTTCCAAGTCGTGAGCCCCAAAGGACCTCATAGGAATTGAGCTCCTCATCACATTCACATATAATTAGATGAGAATAAAGTTGGTTCTTTGGTGTGATGCAGAGAAGAGATGGAAGGAGGGTTGGAATGCACCAGCGGGATGGGGAAGAAGGCGGCGTGCAAAGCACGTGATCATTTTGCTTAGGATAAAATAAATAGGTTGTTGATTTGTAAATTCCACATAGGATGAATAATGACAAATAGATTGTTGAGGTGGATGTCACATATGTGTGAGAAAGACAGGTCAACATATATGTTAATGGTCACATCAGCACTCTGTTAACTATTCTAACGATGAGGACTATTTTGAAAAGAAAAAATTTTAGGGGGACGAAAATGAAAATTAGAGGGATCAAAAACATATTTAAGCCTAAAAACTTAGTTGAAATTTTTTTAAAACAAAAAACTGAAAAACTGGCAACCATCCTAAACGGCCCTGTTTGGTTTGCATTTCCATTTCCTGTTTCCATTTCCTGTATTCTGTTTTCTGGAATTTCACAAAGAAAAAAACTGGAAATGCTGGAAACAAAAAATCATCGTTTCTAGTTTTTCCTTTGTTCAGAATACAGGAAACAAAATGAAAACAGGAAATGAAAATGCAAACCAAAGTTTTCAGATGAAATTTTTGTGCCTCGTTAATATTGTACAAAAGTCCAATTTGTTATTGGGTTCAATTCAATAATAATGGTAGTTTGTGTGACATTCTAATGTCATGAGTTTGGTTTTGTTCCGTTTCATTCTCTTTTCCTTTTTATTTTTCTATAAATTATTCTAATCTTTAGATAGAGCAACAATTTTCTTTTTTCTTGAATATAAAATGGAATAATAGGTGTTGATTCCCAACAGACGCTAGTATGATTAAAATTTAAAAGGCAGTGAAGATTGAAGAAACTAGGCAAGTGTTAAATTACCTAGAATGTAGGACTACAAACCCTGCTATGCTACCAGCCTCACGAAGCGCCATTCTCCATTTCCGCACCCTCTTCGCCATCTCCTCTGTCAGCCACATATCACGATCGTAAAATTTCTCCCAATCAGCAAGCCCCATCATCCTATTTAGCTCCTCCTGTTCCTCTGTGGAAATTTTGATCACAAGTTCTTCAAATACTTTTCCAAACTCACCTATTTGATGGCGCACTTCTGAGGGATCTACATCATAAAACACCGGCAGAACATCGTGGCCTATGGTTCTGTGACACTCCATTATCTTCTCCAACTCTTGCAGACACCACCGCGAACCCGCATAATTTCTTGAAAAAACAATAACAGAAATTTGAGACTCTTCGATTGCTCGCAGTAGAGAAGTTGAAATATGATCTCCCCTTGGAAGCGAAACATCGTCCCTGAAAACAGTAATTCCGGCATTTTTAAGAGCGGCGTAGAGGTGTGAAGTGAAGGATGCACGAGTGTCTTCCCCTCTAAAACTCAAGAACACTTCATTAATCCTTCTGCCGGACATCTCATCGTTCCTTCTGAGCTCGTCATCATCCGAATTGATGAAAGACATTGGTATATCGCGCTCTGCTGGCTTGAAATCTAGTTTGCGGCGCAGGAAAAACTCCATTTGTGATTTTGGGGAGGGAAAAGGAACGAAAGGAAATTACTGACTCAGAAAACTTTGTGCGCCGTGCAGACTGCAGAACAAACACTTTTTTAGGCGCTGTCTAGCTTTTTATTGTGACACACGCTGGACAGCACCCCAAAACATAAGTGGGAAAAGTTTGAAGCATTATTTTAATATTAATTGAACAATTGGGTGTGTCTAATATGAAAGAACGGTGAATTCTACCGTGTGACGTAAAAAAGTGAGGCACGGTGCTGCACAGTTTTTTACTTGTAATAACAGGTAATGTTCTGGATTAAGTGTTCAGCACTTGCAAAATAGCATTAGAGGATGCACGCTCTCTAATAGTCCTATTAAATTTACTATTTCAATTTTCAAGCACTACCAACATGGATTGAACCGTAGGTGAAAACTGGAATCTACTTGATGGCATCTTTTGGGACTGAGAAACTTCAAATCCAAAGGGGATTGAGATGGACACAGATTATTCACATCTAAACTGTTTCCATGGAAAAGAGAAAAGTGATGAGCTGGCTTTCTTTAGCTTCCCATTTTACAGTTTGGACGATTTGTTTTGTTTCTTGCAAAATGTTTTCTTCACATTTAGGTAAGATGAGATCCAGATGAACTGAAATTGCTGCTCGCGGCGGGCCCACAATGGCAAAACGAGCTTTCCGACGTTCGCCATCTCCGGCGGTTCATAGAGAATTAGAGATCCCCCACATCTGCACCTTCACGATGGACGTCCTTTACATTCATCCTTCAAGCTAACATTATTAACCAATTCGCTATAAAAATACACAATAATGTTTCATGCACACAAAATTTTGTTTTCACACCTTTTTTCTTTTGCACCCCCTTTTCTAAATATTTTTTCTTAAAAACTGTTTTTTACCTCTTTTCTTATTAAAAAATAATTTTATATTTTTTTATTATTATATTTATTTTTATTTATTTATCTCATCAAATAAAAATATAGATTAAGAAAATACAATTAAATGATCATATAAAAATTATGTTAATTAACACGAGGTTAATTATGTGTCTCGAAACGATGAATATGTTAAGAATGAGGTTAATAGTGCTTCTGTTTGTGGTTAACAGAGTAGGATTCTTGGTTATTACAACTCCTGTTAACACGAGGTTAATTATGTGGCCAAAAACGGTGAAGATATCTGTAAATGAGGCTAATGGTGTATATATTGGTGGTTAACATAGTGAGATATTTGGTTATGTGAGGTTGATTATGTGCATAGAAACTGTGAATAAATTTGTAAATGAGGTTAATGGTGTATACATTGATGGTTAACAGAGCGGGATATTTGGTTAATAGAGTGAGATACTTGGTTAATTGAATCTGTTAATTGTGTGCACAGAAACGGGGAATATATTTGTAAATGAGGTTAATGGTGTATACATTGGTGGTTAACAAGGTGGGATATTTGATTAACAGAGAGTGAGATATTTGGTTAATTGAAATTGCGAGGTTAATGGTGTATACATGCGTGGTTAACAGTGTGAGATATTTGGTTAATTTAACAGTGAATATATTTGTAAATGAGGTTAATTAACATAATTTTTATATAATCATTTAATTGTATTTTCTTAATCTATATTTTTATTTGATGAGATAAATAAATAAAAGTAAATATAAAAATAAAATAAAAATATAAAAATTATTTTTTTATAAGAAAAGAGTTTTCAAAAATAATATTTAGAAAGGGGGGCAAAAAGAAAAAATGGAGGGTACGAAAAGAAAAAAAATAATGTGGTGAGAGTGTGATGATCACTGTTTGGTGTGCATATATCGGGACTGAAAAATACAACAAATCTCACCAGTTTCATCAATAAGTAGAGGTAAAAAAATCTACACCATTAATTATTTTATCAATATATCTAACGGTGAGATAGGTTTACTCACCGGTGAGATAACTTATAGGTTGTCTGAATGGCAATGGATACCCTATGGGTAGGATACCACAATCACATGTTATCATTTTGTTCATTTGTTTGCTTTTAAAAAATGACTTTCTATTTTAACATCTTTTTTATAATTAATAAAATGATCTTTTTAATAAATGAATTAATTTTAAATAATATGTCATTTAATTTATTGATTTAACACATAATTTACCCTAAAATCTAGGTAAATAGAATTTAACGGATATACACTTGGAGTGTAAACCCTAAACCCTAAACTCTAATCCCTTTTAAAAAAATTATATCATATATATTATGAGTGATATTGCATTATTATTATTATTTATTTCCTATACATATGTTAATTTTTTTTCGGATTAATGTCACAATCACATGTTATCATTTTGTTTTCATTTAAAAAATGACTTTCTATTTTAATATTATTTTATAATTAATAAAATGATCTTTTTAATAAATGAATTAATTTTATGTATTATGTCATTCAATTTACTGATTTAACACATAACTTAGCTATTAATTTACGTAAATAGAATTTAATAGATATACACTTGGAGTGTAAAATATTTTACACTATTATCTAATAATATATTGTGACATCATTTATTAAATTTAATTAAAAATAAGAAATTATATTTATTAAATAATGTGACATTACACTAACAATGTAAAACTTCATTTTCTTCTATAAGATTTTTTTACTTTTATATTTGAGGTAATATAAATACAGTCATAATTAAACATCATTACATTAAATTAATATATCATATTCTTAATAAATATTTAAAAAAACATTAAACTAATTAATAGTAAAAATATATTAAATCTTTTATGTAATTTAATATAATTTTTTTTAAAATTAATAAAAAGTTAAACTCAACCTCATGTATAGCACGTGTATAAATACTAGTTAAGTTACAATGCATTTGACTACATAAGGGCGTTCGAGGTTTCTATGAATTTTTAATTTTTTGCTTTTAAAAATTTGTGATTAATTTTTTATAATTTAAAATCAAAATTTTAAAAACTTATTTTTATGATTTTTAAAATATTAAAATAGACATTTTAAAAATCATAAAAAAAAATTTAATTTTTGCTTTTAAGTTATAAAATTTTGATTCAAATTTTTTAAAAATAAATAACTGAAAACTCGTATTCATCGAGAATGCTACCTAAGTTAATTTTGTCATATTATTATAGAGACGACATATACAACAATGAAGAAAAGTGTGGAATGCAAAGGAAGAAAAATAGAGGGAAAGAAGTGTATTCATTATATGTTTTTATAGTAAAAGACTTTGTCTATTATCTTATTCCTCTTGTTAATCATTTTTTGTTAAAATACCAGTAATTAGATAATTATTATATATTTTTTTAAACATCGTTGTTAGTTAATTTCAGCTATATAAGTTAATTTGTTAATTTTTCTAATTATTTAATTATCCTTGTTTTTATCTTACTCTGCCATATACATTTCCTCTCTTTTTCATCTTTTACTTATTTCTTTCTACAAAATACATTAAACACAGCTTCTCAATAATAAAAATAACAAGAAAAGTACATTAAGAGAGAAATTATTGATATGGTTGATTTAGTGTAGGTCCGGTTTCACGTAAAAAATAGATTAAACTTAAAATTAAATTTCTCAACGCAATTACTTTTAGTATTAGAAATATAAATTTATCATATTTTAACGTTAAACCAAACATCCTCTTATTCTCCCGGATTTAATGCACTCATTTTCACTAGTTTTAAAAAACAATGGGATATCTAATCATGAATTGAATTAGTTGGTGACATTAAAAATTTTAACTAACTTATTGAATTTAATAACATATGATGTGTCACATTCATTAAATGATATGACAGTACATTATTGAATGTTTGTATAAAATTTTTTTACATTACATTGACGGTGTATATCAATTATATCCTTTAAATAAAAATGATAAACACAGAAATAACAATCAGTGACAAACAACGAAAAATATGCTAATGCGATAACTATCCGTTTCCTTGTCCTTTTTATATCATTTTGATTTTGATAATCAAAGAGTCAATTAAAACTTTTTTATGATAATTATTGTTCTTAATTAGCTATTACTTTAAAAATTAAAAACAACATTAATTATCATTTTGTTAATTATATTCTTATTTTTAAAAAAATATATATTACAAATTACAAATAATTTGAATATAAAAAAAACATTGATATATTTCTCAGGATGTGTTTCATTGCCCGACCTACACAAGGCAATAAAGAATAAAGATTGACGAGTTAATTTTAATTTCTTTTGTTTGGGTCAAAGTTAATTTTAATTTTAATTTTAATTTACCCACTAGGGTCGGTCTTGTGGTGGAGGTTTGGGTAGTTCTAAGTTCAAACCTCATTGTTTTCCTTGTAGACAAAAAAAAAAGTTAATTTTAATTTCAAAGCAGTAAATTTAGGCAAGTGTTAAATTACCTGGAATGTAGGACTACAAAGCCTGCTAAGCTACCAACCTCACGAAGCGCCATCCTCCAATTCTGTTCCATCTCCTCCAGCCTTCTCTTCCTGGAGCTATCATAATATAATGGCATCCTCCAACTTGGCACCTCTTCTTCCTCTGTTAAAATTACTCTGTTCATAAGTTTTTCAAATGCTTTTCCAAACTCACCTGTTTGATGACGTACTTCAGAGGGATCTACATCATAGAATACTGGCACAACCACCTGCCCTGTGGTTCTGTGACACTCCATTATTTTCTTCAACTCTTGCAGACACCACCGCGAATCCGCATAATTTCTTGAGAAAACAATCACAGAAATTTTAGATTCTTCGATTGCATGCAGTAGTGATGTTGAAATGTGATCTCCCCTTGGAAGTGAATCGTCGTCCCTGAAAACAGTAAATCCGGCATTTTGAAGAGAAGCATAGAGATGTGAAGTGAAGAAAGCACGAGTGTCTGCCCCTCTGAAACTCAAGAACACATCGTAGATCCTTCTGCTGGTATTATATGAATCGAACTGAAAATAGGATTGGATGGATACGTCAGTGAAGACATCAAATCATCCCCGCCGTTATCCCAAACGAGCTCCTCACTCCATAAATCATTAACCCAATTAGCAGAAGACATGGATGATTTATGATTTTGGGGCAAAGAAGTGGAGGAAGATATGGATCGATGAGACCGAGGGGTGCGGTGACCTAGTAAACTCTGGTATATTTGGTCCTACTATTACAATCTACTCCTCCTTTTAAGGGTGTCTTTGATTGAGTGTAAAGAAATAGGAAGGAGAAAAAAAAAGAGAAATAAGTGAGAAATGGGAATAAAAAAATTTGAATTGTTTGTTACTCTCTCAGTCCCTTGTTATAACACGAAAAGTTAGTTAATATATTGGTTTTTTAAAAAAATTTATAGTTTTTTAAATATACCCTTATTTAAAGGCCACCATATTATAGGGACATTAACTGTTACATAAGACTGATGTTAGAAGTCTGTTACAACTCTTTTAGTTCTTACTAGTGAATTTGTTAAGCTTAGTTTGTGTTAGCTAGTCCTATAAATACTGGTTGTATGTACTGAGTTCATCATCTTTTAATCAAATCAATACATGAGTTTTCTAAACTCTCTTGCTGGGAACTTTTGGGATGATCCATGGGGGAACCCATGGTACTCATCTTCTACCTACTACTATCCTACTGTTGCTACTTTTTCTCCTCCATCTTATTTTACTAAGATGGTATCAGAGCTCCATCCATGGAGCTCACCACGTTTCAAGAAATCCAAGAAAAGGCCACACTGTTGTGTCAAGAAATTGTCTGCGACTTCGTTTTCTGTTTTGCTCACTACTGAATCTACCTCTTCTGCTGCTACTGAATCTGTTCTTGCTCCATCCCCCGCTGATGCAATTATCAAACCCTCTGCGAGCACTGGAATTGTTGAAGAAAAGCAAATTGAGGAAGGTGAAAGAGCGAGTACTGGTGGTTCTTTCTTGATTCCATTTTTCTTGCCTAAAATTCGTGAAGTCTCCACCACAATATTGGAGTGGAAATCATCTCCGGATCCTTTTAATTTTGGGAGTTTTAGTTCTATCAATCTTTCAAAGCTTCCTCTGTCCGCTTACTCCGAATCGAAACATGTGGAGAGCGATGAGAACATTGAAGATGTTGTGGACGAACAAGAGAAGGTGGATGACACAGAGGAAGATACAATAATTGAATCTGATGTTGAGCTTGAGGGTAAAATCGTCGAGCCCGATGATGATCCTCTGCAGAAGATGGGAGACCCCTCTGTGGAAGTTACTGATGAGAATTGTGAATCTTCGCAGTCGGCCAAAGCTAATGCCATGGAAGCAATCTCTGAAGGTAAGTTTGAGGAGGCAAAATCTCCTAAGGATAGGACCATACTGGCACAAGATGCTATTGGAGTTGTGATTACTGCTGCAGCGGAAGACATGGAACATGCTTGCATCATGTTTGATGAAATGCATAAGAGAAGTTCTCCCGTTTCTGTGACCCTTATATCAAGAGAAGGAATGCTGCCTTTGTTCTCTCGTGCTGTTAAATTTGGGTATATCACTTACAACCTTTACAACCACAGTTTTCTTCATCTTGGATTGAATACTGCCATGGATGATTCATTGCTTAGAAAAGTAACTCATGATTCTTCCATTGCTGCTGCTATTTTTGTTCCTTTTTATGTTGGTTTTGGTATTGCTAGTGATGAAACTCCAGCAAGGCACAACTTATTTTACAGAGGCTTGATATATAAGTGCAATCTAGTTGGCAACCCTTCTGCCATTGCTACTCTTGATGCATTCCGTGTTGTTCATGTTGTTGGTCTTAATAGGACCATTACTGGCAATCATGTTTTTGGTTCTTAACAGCATAATTATGAATGGAACAATCTTGTTTCTGGTTTTACTCCCAGACTTCCCATTCATGGATGTGGTAGGGAAGCTCTAGAAGTTTTCTCACAAATGCTGGAAGAAGGTTTGGCAACAAATGATGTTATCTATGTGGGTGTATTGAGTGCTTGTAGTCATGCTGGTCTTGTCAATAAGGGTCTACAATGTTTCAAGCGCACGTAATTTGCATAATAATAACTTTTTCAGTGCTTCAAGAATGTATAATAACTTTGGATCCCAAGATTCCCAACCTGGGGTGTCGCAGCCTCCAACAAGCTCACAACCTAATCCTTTTGGGAATGCATTTCAAGTTGCTGGTTCAGGACTCATTTGAAGTGGATTGGGTGCATATGGAGGAAAGATATTAGGATCAAGCTCTGAATATGTCCAAAGCAATATAAGTTGGGGTCATTGGACTAGAATCACGGAACCAGTGGGTGGAATTTGATAAGTGAAAAATAGTTGATAAATTAGTATATATTTTATTTCACTTATCAAGGACAAAATGATAATTTTACCCCATTTTTATCCCTTTTTATTTAATATTTAATAATTTATATTTATTAATCCTAGTTTTGAATTTGATGCTATTTTAATAGATTTATTGCTGATTTTTGCAGGATTCTTGCAAAGATTTAATTCAGAGATTAAATGGCATTAAATGAGGAGGATTTATGCAAGATTGTAGATTGATTGAAGATAATTAATTAAAGATTTGAAGCAGATTTGAATCATTAATGAGGAGATCAGAGCCAATCAATCAAAGATGTTGCAGACAAGCTTCCCAAATAAACAAGAATTTCACAATAAATACAAATATATCAGAAAATAAAGGGAAACAAGGAAGGACAAACGCGCGAAAACCAGTCTCGGGGAGAGATCAAGAAATAAAAGAGGAAAGTTGAAGCTGCAGGACGCTAGCTGCGCTTCACCCCGCGCTATAGCGCAGGTGAAGCGCAACTCTTTGGAACCTTCGCTACAGCCTGCGCTGCTTGAAGCGCAGAACACGCAGATTGCTTCCCAGTTGCCGTTTTTAAGAGGATCTCTTCCCAAATTTGCTTTGTCTTTCCTAATCTATAAATAGGAACCTCTTGCGTCAGTCCAAGTAGGAAGCGAGTTAGACAGTGTGGAATAGTATTGTAATCTCATCTATTGATTATGTACTCTAACTAAATTTAGAGTAGGAGAGGAGGAGCGCTTCATGAGGATTGAAGATGGTGACAGCATATTCAGTGGTTTGTATGACTACCTCGCGTAGTTAACTCTCCAGTAGGATTGAATGTAATCGATTCCATTCCCAAGTGTATGTAGAACTCTATCTATTTTATTTATGCAGTTCCCTAATTATAATGCTGGTAATCTCGTTCTATGCGTATTCCTAACTTCTGCGCTTGCGCCGGAGTTATAAGCTAGTTAGTAATTAACGTTACGACTAGGATTGAGTTTGGGGGAGCCTAGACATAGGAAACTCAACCTCTGATTGAATGAGAATACTCGGTTAACCATTGTTCGGAAAAGGGGTGTTTACTAATGATTGATGGGTAGTGTGAGTACTCTAATGAAGGGGCATCCGACCATTAGGCTTGGTATTGATAAACCGATAGCAAAGGGTTAATTGGATGTCAATCCCGGAAGCGATAACATAGATGTATTCTAATGAGTGAGGGTAGTGACAGTACTTGAGCGAAGGTGCATCTAGAGGAGTAGGCCGCGTATTTCAATTAGTTCTTTACAAACGGAATAGAAGAGAGTAAAATAAGCCGAGGGTAAGCCTGTCGCCTGGGAGAGCCCGCATAGATTACCTTTGAGTGTGAGTGGTGCCTAGTAACTCGGGGTCATAAGCTATATAGTTTGTCTACAGCGTTATAATTCAAAGCTTATAAATAGTAGGTAGTCTCGACATACATGAGGGGTGCGATGAGATGAAGTTCAATCCTAATCCAAGTAAAATGTCTCTAACTCTACCTTTCTAATTCCCACTGGATACTATATTCGTTATTCTGCAATTATACACTCTCTAAACAGTGTTTCCTCTTGATAAATACGATTTCGGTTTACATAAATTATCGTTCACTGTGGAGACGATATCTTACTTACTATTATACTGCTGGATTTGTGGTTCGCTTGCCAGAAACCCATCAGAAGGCTCTCCTATAAACCACCGATTTATGATATAAATGCACCAAACCTTTACATTCCATTAATGGCATTTGGTACCAATGTCGTTCTTGCTAGCTTTTCACTGGGTCTTTGCGGAAAGTTTAGTCCAGAAGCTTTGAACTTGTTATTCATCAAGGGATTGCTTGGTTGGTTTATGCAAGCCACATTGCTTAAGGCGACATTGCTTTCATTGGACAATGGAGAAGCACCCTTGTTGGACATCATAGCATATGTTGGATAAACTTTCACTGGTATTTGTGTTTGGCTGTAACTATCAGTATACATTCAGATTCTTGATGTGTTAGTGTTTGCTGAGTTTCTCTTTTTGTTTCAAGTTGGTATTGGTTAATACAAATACCAACTTGCGGGAGGGTGTTACAAATACCAACATGAGTTTTCTAAACTCTCTTGCTGGGAACTTTTGGGATGATCTATGGAGGAACCCATGGTTCATCTTCTACCTACTACTATCCTACTGTTGCTACCTTTTCTCCTCCATCTTATTTTATTAAGAACTCAAAAAGTCAATTTTCATTGGTTTAGTTAACATGAGGCTAAACTTCATTAATTATTCACACTAATTAATATATGGGGAATTAAAAAAGTTAAACATTAATGAAGGACAAAAATGAAAAAAAAAATGACAAATTCATCTAAAAATTTATAAAGGGTTTTATATTAAGGAACACTCAATTCTTTTAGAAGGGGTTTATAATTAGGGACGGAGGGAGTAAGAATGAATTACACTGAAAGTTCGATTGTAATTCTCTCTCATATTGTTTAGTAAAAAAAATAAAGTGAAATATAGAGTAAAGAGTTTATTTCCACTTTATTTTTGTGACATTCACAATTTTCCCTAATAGTATATTGATTTTTCTAACTCGTTTCACATGATAATAAATCAAAGGTAGAATGGTTTTATTAGAAAATGTAACACTTTATATTATCAATACATTGAATATTGTGATAGTTGTAATTCTCAATAAAACTAGAGATGTCAATGGCTACCCGCCCCCGTGGGCAAATATGTGCCCCATGCCCGCCCCATACCCGTCGCGGGTTACCCATTTAACGGGTTTTAAACGGGTATTAGATACCTGCGGATATGCGGATATCCATGGGTATCCTGTATCCATGTATACTTATTAAAAATGTAACAAAAATTAGAAAACTTAAAAAAAATGAAGATCGTGAATAAAGGAATAATTTGAAATGTGCACTGGATACATATCAATGTAACACACTAATCTGTTTCTGTTCTATGAATCTACAAGTTTTATTATTCCGCCCCATACAACAAATATGTATACATATCAATATAACAGACTAATCTTTACTAGGACAAGCCAGCACACTTGTAGATCTATGAATCTGTTTTGTTGATGAATATGGGATAAGCCAAACAGGAAAAGAAGGAAAAGAAAGAGGTGAAAGAAAAGAGAAATTCCTGAAAGGTAAAGGGGAGAAACAGGGGAAAGGGGTGCAGCTGTAGTGGGAAGCTAACTAGCGGAAGAGATGAACCACCAGAGGTAGCCGCGCGCAGAGGAGGTGCAGAACCAGACGCAGCCGCTCGCAGAGGAGTGCAGGAATAGACGATAAGCGCGCACAGAGGAGGTGCAGACCAAACGACAGCCGCGCGCAGAGGAGGTGCAGGCCGAACAAGGTTGGACGCGCGGAGGAGAAGACTGTCCGCTGGTTGCGTCTGCCGGAGATGGCTTCTGTTGTTCTGCCGGAGAAGAAGAGGCGCACCGTGGAGGAAGGGGCTGAGTGGCTGCTGAGATTTGAGAAGGGATCTGCATGTGCGGCTAGGGTTGCTGTCTTGAAGATTTCAGAATTTGAATGTATCAATATTAGTTACTCACTCGGTCGTTTTTTATAAGGCCTCTTATAAGTTTTTGTGGTTCTTTTTATAAGAACCTTTACGATTTCAAGAAAGCATTTATTATCATTTTTCTTATTTACCCTTAATAACTTTAATGTCTTTACAACTATCAAATAGTAGTGGAGTTATAGTCAATGATATTAAATAAAGGTAAAATTAGAAAGTTAAAGTATTTTTTAAAACTCCAATAAAATTAACCAACTTTAACCACTTTCATTGGTATGTGTAATTCGGTTAATAGTGCCTTATAAAAAAGACTGGAGGGAGTAGTATATTAATATATCATATGGGTAAATATGTAATTACACATACGAGTACCCGCGGGCACGGGTACCACTAAATCCGCCCTCGCCCCGTTTATACGCGGGTACTTCAGATACCTGTTAACTGTCACCTGCGGGTACCCATTTAAGTACCTGAACCTGACCCGCAACGAGTTTTACCCGTGGGTACCCTCGGGTGCGGGTTTTTTTGACATCCCTAAATAAAACATTTCCATTTTTTATTTTATTATTGTATACGGTGTCGTATAAGTTAAAAAACCGACATTGTATATAAGTAAGATACAAAGATTTTAGAAATAAATTCACAAGGGATTTGGAAATTCTTGTTAAGAAATCAAACTTAGAATTTAGGAACCATCCAATCATAATTTTAAATATTTTTTGTAAAGAGGAGTTTGAAAAATTTACCTAAATACCCCTCATAATTGTGTAATTAGAGAAATATAAATTTAATTATAAAAAATATCTATAAATTAAGGAAAGTTGTATTTTTAGCTAAAATAATGTTAGTATAATTAATAATAAATTTTAGAAATTAATTTATAATTTTTTCTAGCACTTTTTAACAAAATGATCAAAATGCCCCTAGTTAAATGTGTAGCCCTAACTGGTATATTTAAATATTGTTAAATGATTAATGAAATTATATATGGCCTTTAAATTAGGTTAGGAATTGTTTTCCTATTTTTATAGAATTTTTGTAGAATTATTGATGTGAAGTTACTATTTTGCCTCTACCCTTATTATAAAATTACCAAAGGAAAAAATATGTTTTTAGTCCATATAGTTTCAGTCAACTTTATTCTTTGTCCATGTACTTTAAATCCTATGTTTGTTATCGCTGAACTTTCTAAACCCTCAATTTGTGGTACCTGGTTATTAGTGAGATTTGTTAACTTGATGAGTTGGCTAACAACAGTTACATGTCAGCCTCAATAGTAAGTCCCAAATAATTGACTCATCTAATTAACATTTTTCTATTAATTTTTAATTATTAAAATAAACCTAACTAGGTTGTTAACTCAATAATTTTACCTGATAAAAAAACCTAATTTAGTAATTATGGTTATTTTAATAATTAAAAATTAATAAAAGGATTGATTAAATGAGTCAGCTATTTGGGGTCCACTATTGAGGCTAAAATGTAACTTTTCTTATCCAGCTCATCGAGTTAACAAATCTCACTACTAGCCAGGGACCACAGATTTGGGGTTTACAAAGTTTAGGGACAAAAAAATAAAGGATTTAAAGTACAGGGACAAAGATAAAAGTTTATCAAAATTATAGGGACGGAAAACATATTTTTCTTATTACCAAAATACCCTTTAACCTAATTCTCTGAACCCTAAACCTTAATCTTTAATTAATATTGCCTCATACACTTAGAGTTACCTTAACCTTTCATTAAACTCCCTAAACATGCTTAATTAGTCAAAAAGTAAGAGTAAAACATATTTACCTCACCTAATGGTACACTTGTCCCCTAAAAGCAACATTGCCCCTTCTTTTAAATTCAACTTTTCCTCTCTCTCACCCATTTAACCGAGTCGAATTGTTCTCCCTCCCTCTCTCTCTCTCTCCTTCTCTCCATTTTTGCTTCTTGAGTCCATTTTCTAGCCTTCGACTAAAAAAAATATCATACATCCTTGAGAAAGCGTGTTGAGGAGATCAAGAGGAGTTTATTGAGAGGTGGAAGGTGGGATTTGATGGAGATTGATTTCATCACCATTTTTGGAGCTTGAGCTTGGAACTTTTTGTAAGGGGAGAGAACTCTTTAAACTCCAGTAGGATTGATCACTAAAGTGAGGGTGATCCTTGACCCTCCCCCTTTTATTTTTCCTTGTTAAAAAATTGAAGTATGAACATGTATGTATGTATGGTGTAATATTTGGCCTTGATGTGATGGGAGTGTTTGATTAATTTTTAATTTGTATTTTATGGTTGGAATGTGTTCATATGATAATTTGAAGCATGTACGTATCGTTACTTTGAATTAAAAAATGGCTTAAATATGTTTTTAGTCTCTCAAATATAGTAAATATTTGCTTTTAGTCCCTATAATTTAAAACCGGTGATTTTGGTATTTTAAAATTTGAAAACACACCAATTTAATCCTCATTGCATAGTTTTACTATAAGTTTTGTTGCGGATTAGCTACGAGTTTTTGTCGACGAGGACTAAATTGTTGTAATTTCAATTTTTAAAGGACCAAAACATCAGTTTTAAATTAGAGGGACCAAAACCAAATCTCGACTATATTTCAGAAACTAAAAATATATTTAACCCTATCACCCAATTTTATTCGGAAATTTATCACAATTTTGCTTTAACCATTTGTGTTTTTGTATATTCATTCAGAAAATTAATTAATTAATTCTCTAATCATTTTACAATTAGCAGATTAATTTATTAATTATTTCTAGATAATTATTTTTTGAAATGTCAGCCCCTTATTATTATTTTTGTGTTTGAGAAATGATCTTTGTACATGTTGTACATGTACAACTTTGAGAGAAAAAGAGAGAATAGAGGGAAAAGAGAGAGAAATGTGGGTTGTGATGAGTGATATGATGGAGAGAGATAGAGAGAAAGAGTTTGTTATATAAGTTGTATGTTTTTTGTTGTATAAAAAACTTATCTCTTTGTGTTTTGGGAGGTAAAGCCCATATTGAAAAAAAATAGAAAAATTGAATTGAATAAAAGTAAAAAAAAAATGGAAATCCCTCGTGTTTGATGGTTTCAACAGGCATGATTCTGAACGTCAAGTCCCAATTGCTTCTGACAAGCAAGAACAACCATTTCTGACAAGCGTGAACGTTGAATGTCAAATAGTGCTAAATTGAAGTGATAAATTTTCAAAACTAGAGGCTCAATGTACCGAAAGCATAAACAATCAAATCTGAAAATCTTGAGAAAGATACTCCAATTGTATTATAAAATGAATGCAGAAATTCTTTAGAAAGGGATCGACAGAGACACGTTTGAGGAGATACATACAAAAATAGAAGACACAACTTGATACAGACAGAGGAGGAGGGCACACAGAATTGAGGGAGACACATAGAGAATACACAGGGGAGAACACGACTATTCAGAAGGAAACATACACGGAGAATAATATTGCGTTATAGTTATTTTGGCACATTTCTCTAACATATATTTTGTTTATGCAAATAGTCAGATTATGTTCTAATTCTTTTGAAACAATGCGGTATCTGTGAATGAAAAAACTAAAGTGTTCAAGAAAGTAGGTGAAAGTCCTTCCTTACATGGCCTATCCCTTTGTTTGGTTTGTGGAGAGAGTTAGGGAAGAGAGAAATAGGGAAGAGAGAGATAAGGAAGAGAAACAGTAGAGAAATAAAGTAGAAGTAGAGGTTGTTTGGTATGGGAAAAATAGTAGAGAGATAGGAGAGAGATTAATTATGGTAGTTGTTTGGTTGTGGAGAAATGAGAGAGGAAGATGTGTAAAAAGTTAAAAAGACTAAAATACCCTTGAGATAAAAAATTAAAAATCACAAATTGGGGAAAATTGCACATCAAATTGTAAATATACCTAGGGGCAATATTGACTTTTCACAAATAAACCCCACTCTCTCCTCACTTTCTCTTCTTCAATGGAGAGATTAATTTAAGTGTGGGGCCCATCACTTTTTATGATCAATTTCTTTCTCTCTTGTTAAAACAAACAAGGTTGTTTGTTGATATCTCTCCCAACTCTCTCTCCCCAAAATCAACTTAAATGAATAGATGAAATAACTCTGCACTCAAACAACATTAGCCAATCACCACCATTATCACAACACCAAAAAAATAAAATAAAAAAAGGGTAAAATAACATTTTAGTCCCTATAAAATATCCGAGTTTTGATTTTCGTCCATGGAAAATTTTTCTTTTTTATTTCATCCTTATAAAATATTTATGATATTTTTTCAGTCCCTGATGTTGGTTCCACTGTTAATTGTGGATGTGTCGAACACCCATAATAGCCAACAATACTTCAAAAGTACCCTAACACATTATATAAGAGTGTTACCTTCCTTAAACTCATTTAAAAAGTCAAATTTCATGGTCAATTTGAACATAAATTCTTTGTACATTTCTTCCTTCATATATATCATAAATAGTCTTTGAATGTGTTTAAAGAGGCTAACACTGTTGTATAATGTGTCAAGGTACAATACATATGATTACTAATTGTGATGGACGTTCGAGACATTCGTAATTGATAGTGGAATCAACAATAGGGACTAAAAAAATAGCTTAAATATTTTATAAGGATCAAATAAAAAAGAAAAATTTTACAGGGATGAAAATCAAAACTCACGTATTTTATAGGGACTAAAATGTTATTTTACCCTAAAAAAACAACCATTGTCCAGGTCGCTTCCAGCCATGTCCACAACTGCGGCGGCCTACTACACCACCCTCCGTAAGCCTCTCTGACGCGGCCAACCTTGCACAACCACCAGTTGATGCGCGGCTGTCTTCCTCGTCGCGGACCGCCGCCACTGCATCACACACCTCCATTGTATGTCGCCATCCATTATCATCTCTTCCACTCCTCCACTAGCAGATCTGGATGTAAACATCCACCACCATTGTCAACCCAGATCTGCCATCATCTCTTCCACTCTTTCGTAAGCCTCCATTGTATCGCCCAAATCTGCCATTGTCAACCTCATCCCTGCATTGCCTGAGCAGGTCTTCCATTTTCTCCGCCGCGAGCTTCTCGCCTCTGGCCACGCCACCGTGCGAAACCTGCTTCTTCCTGGTCACCGTGCACTCAGCCGCTGTCGCACATCCCTCGCCTTGGTTGCAAATCAACTCGCTGTTCAAAAAATTAATCTGCAGTAATCTAGATCATATTCAAATAGATAGAAGAATATGGTATGTTCATGAAATTCAATTCATAGTAGAATTAGAGTTGTGTAACTAGAATGAGGGAATCAATCATTATGGTGTCAATGTGACAAGTGAGAGAAACTATCCTTTTCTTGTTAATAGTTGAGAAGCCTAATGACTAATAAGTGTAATGAACTCAGACAACAGTTTTATGTATTACCAGTCGAGACCGGAACCTCTCAACATACTACCAAACTGAACAGTCCAACCCTTCACGGACTAGACACAATAAAAAGCTCAAAATATCATCCATCTTTATATTATGTGCTATAATCAAATAATTAAACTATAATTAATATTAATAATATAAATAAATATATTTTTAAATAATTGATTAATGTTAATCCATAAAATATAAATGGGGAAAAATATAACATTCTCTCACTTGGATAACATTAGTCAATTATGAGAACTATTAGGAATTGTTAAAACTAAAGTATGTTGACCAAAAAAAAACTAAAGTACCAATTATAGCCGGTGCACATAACATTTAATAATTTTAAGAAATATGAGCATTAACAATATAGAAGATAGCATCTATCATACATACCATATGCTTAAATTTCATAAAATAATGAACAAGAGAAAACATAATTCAATAAATATGCAATACAATAATGGTCCCAACATCTTAAATGCTAAAAGAGATATGATCAGAAAAATAAACTTAAAACATATTTAAGAAAATGAGCAGATACGAATCAAGCTCCCGCTAACCCAAAACACCAAAAGACTTATACAAACACACATGAGTTATAAAAACTCTAATAATCAAGTCGTTAGTTAATGGAACTGCTAATATACTCAACATACGTGAAAGTTGCTGGAAATGTATGTTTGACACTAATCCAAGAAACAACTCCTTTCGCCATAACAATAGGCCAAAAATCCAACATAATCCACATGAGTTTAAGTGCTCACAATAGCCCAATAACAAAAGTAATCACATAATAGAAAAACCCAATAACAAAAGTAATTACACATGGGCTGAATCAAGAATGCTCTAAAAATAGTTGACATTTAATTAATATGAGTTTTACTAAATAAGTGACTATGCATGTCCTCGTAGAATGAATAAATTTAACAAATCTCCCACTTGAACAACATAGACACTTAGTTTGAACAAAATGAAATTCAAGATTAATATAGACAAAAAATGTCAACAATGAGCAAGCACTTATATCAATTGGTTCAAATAAAAGAATACAAGTACCTCAACAATACAAAAAAATCATATTCGATAGGAGTACTCATATCACACATGAAAGATACTCATACATCTATAACCTTATGAAATGTGGAATGTCGGTTAAAAAAAATACAACAAAATTGCATACTAAAATAATCAAAGTGTCTTTCACAACACAATGGCCCTAAAAGTAGTAATGATGATGACGGCGATGATGATCCACATAAAATCAAGTGCCTATAATAGCCCAATAACAAATAACAAAAGTAATTACATATAGGCATAGCCCAATAACCAAAGTAATTACAAAATGGGAAAAACCAATCAATGCTCCATGGCTTTTGACATTTTAATTAATTCAAGATTTTTTAAATAAGTGATTACATTACTCCAAATGAGATCAAAACCCATAATTTAATTGGATAATGTAGACACTTAATTTGAGAAAAAAAAACTTTAAATTAATTAGATTATAAAATGTCTTCAATGAGCAAGCACTTTATTAGTCCAAATAGTAAGATTTACAAGCACCTTATCGATCCAAGAAATCATACTCGATAGGAGTATTAATTTCATATAAGATACTTATAAATCTGTGACCTTATAAAATGTGAAATGTTGGTGAAAAGAGAAGCACAATAAAATTTCAAGTCAGATGTGCAATACCAACAAAGCCTTAGCGTTCACTTAATGTGTCTTACTTAGATTTAATAGAATTGCACATAAGAATATATTTCAATAATTTGTGCATAAGAATATATCTCAGTATATTGGAAAGCGACTACTTCCCAAAATTTCTAAGAGCATGTCATGTGGTTAAGCATGCATAAGAACATATGACAACAAAAATGCTAAAAAAAATAATATTTTAATACAAAAGTGCACACAAAGATATATAACAATGCTATTATCTCATGACAGACAATTGTATGCACGCTCCCACTAGTCCAAAATAATATGATATTACTAGGATTATCATTAGAGTCGGTTAATATTAAAATACTCATTATTAGTCTAAAACTCACTATTTCCCTCTCTTCAAAATTTGATATTGAGAGAAATATACTAAAACAAAGTCAACAAAAAATGGTTACATAATAGAATATGAAACTCAACATAAAACCTTGATAATGGTTTTAGAAAGGAGTTTCATAGTTAACCATATATTTTGCGTACAAAATGGAGGAAATTATAAATGTTCACTTGACATTTTAAAATAAAAAATCTCCTTAAAAAATATTGTAACACACAATTTTATAAAATATGATAGCTATTTGAAAAATTGCAACATATGAGTGAGATTATAACCTCCAACATATTTAAAAGTGAGATCATAGAAAAAATCAACAACTCACTCCTATGACTCAACTGTTACTATTTAAATAATAACCAAACACATTTTAGCGGAAGCAGAAGCAAAAGTGCATAAGACCATCTCCAATGGTGGTTTCTTAAGAATTGCTTAAAATGTTTTTTAATATTATTTTTGTGGGTCCTACATGTACACATCATCTCTTTTAACTTTTTAAGCAACTCTACGCTCCAACAGAACAACTCTACAAGAACTCCAGAATTGACCCCACAAGCTACCCACCTTTATTATTTTAATACTTTAATTCCACTGAAAGTATTGTTTATTTTTTCTAAATAAAATATAAATGTAAATAATTATAAATTAATTTTTAAAAAATTATTTAAATGTAATTAAATAAAAATTATTTTTCTAAATTAAATTTGCTTTAATACTATTGCACAGATACTATTTGCTCTAAATTAATTTTCTAAATAAAATTTGCTTTAATACTATTTCTTAAAATAATTTAAACGTAATTAAGTATAGAATTAATACTTCAATACAGTGAATGAGAAGAATTAACCAAGCAATAGTGCACAGAGAAGAAATGAACAGTGAATGAGGTACAATTTTTTGAAGGAGAGAAGAAGCTAATTCAATTGCAATTGTATCATCACCGTCCAACTCTAATGCAATTGTATCATCACATCCATCATCACCGTTCAACTCTATTGCAATTGTATCATCACCGTCCAACTCTAATTCAATTTTTTTTATTATCCAAATTATGATTTCCAACCCCCCCCCCCCCCAAAACACACACACATGCTCATTCTCATTTTTTTACCACACAACACAACACACACAACTCTCTCTTCTCTCTTTTCTCTTCTCCACCCGACACCCACACTCTCCTCATGCCTTCTTCCTCTTCTCTTCCACACACACAACTCTCTCTTTTCTCTTCTCCACCCACACACACGCCTTCTCTTCTGCGTCGTCCGGTTCACCGCCGCATCACAGTGTCTCTTCGGCGCCCTCTACCTTGCATGTCGTCGTCTCCTGCAGATTGGAGAAGAACAACGCCGCCTGCCTGCAGATCGGAGAAGACCACCGCCTCTTGTTGCAGATCGGAGAAGATCAACGCTCAATCGGAGCATATCGTTGAAGAACAATGGTGATTTGCCCCCTTTTCTGATTTTTTTTCTGTTCGTTCTTCCACTGGAAACTACCTCTGTCTGTGTTGATTTCCCCCTTTTTCTTCTCTCAGATTTGATGGTTTTTGCTGTTCGTGGATCTGCAGATTTTTGGGGTTCTATAAATGGTTTTTGTTGTTCAATAATTTACAGATTTTCCTGCTCGTTTTTCCTATTGTACAGATTTTTCCCCCTTTTCTGGTTTTTGCTGGTGGACACTTCCTATCACTGTAAATCTACAGATTTTTTTGGTTCTGTAAATTGAATTAAATTTCTGTAATTTTTGTTTATTTGGTTCTGTAATATAAATTGGTACTATAATATTTTTATTTTGGTTATGCAATTTCTGTAATAGTTCTATAATTTTTGTTTGCTTATTTGGTTCTGGATTTTATTTTTTGTTCGTGCATCCTCTCAACTGAATGTAGTCATCCCCGTCATATTCAGTTTCTCTCAATTTTTTTATTCTCATTTATTCATAAGACCCAGTTTTTACGGCTGCTTGTGGAAGCATTCCTCTCTCTTCAAATTCTTAGCTAGCACTCCACGTAGATTTGCTCCAATGGGCACCGGATGCTTCCCTGCAATGCTTAAAATTAAGACCTTCACAAGCAACCTGCGTTGGAGTTGCTCTAAGACCCTTGACTACTATTGAGTACAATAAAAGATTTAAAAAGTTTCTACCTCCCACTGTTTTAATAATTACAAAATTACATGATAACATTCTTGTATACGAAGTTTATCCATATATTCCAAAATGTTTAAGAATGACACTTGTTATTTTAGAATGGTTTTAACAAGTCTATAATTTGATAACCATCAATGATGATAAAGATTAATGGTATGTAATTGAGAAATTACTCTATTCAAACTATAGACTTGTTAAAACTATTCTAAGAAATATGAGCATTAACAATAGAAGATAACATCCGATACAGATACACACCATATGCTTATATTTCATAAAATGATGGGCAAGAGACAACATAATTCAATAAAACAATATGTAATTCAATAATGGTCCCGACATCTTAAATTCTATAAGAGATATGATCAGAAAAATAAACTTAAAACATATCTTAGAAAAATGAGAAATAAAAATTAGGCTTCCACTAACCCAAAACACCAAAAGACTTATACAAACACGCATGAGTTATGAAAATTCTAATAATCAAGTCGTTGGTTGGTGGATCTGCTAATATGCTCAACATACGTGAAAGTTGTTGCAAATGTCCGTTTGACACTAATCCAAGAAACAACTCCTTTCGCTATGACAATAGGCCACAAATTCAACATAATCCACATGAGTTTAAGTGCTCACAATAGCCCAGTAACAAAAGTAATCACATAAGGGAAAAACCCAATAACAATAGTAATTTCACATGGGTTCAATCAAGAATGCTCTAAAAACAGTTGACATTTAATTAATCTGAGTTTTACTAAATAAGTGACTATGCATGTCCTCGTAGAATAAATAAATTTAACAAATCTCCCACTTGAACAACAGAGACACTTAGTTTGAACAAAATAAAACTCGAGATTAATATAGATAAAAAATGTCAATAATGAGCAGGCTCTGATACCAATTGTTCAAAAAATTAATCAGCGGTAACCTAGATCATATTCAAATAGATACAAAAATATAGCATGTTCATGAAATTCAATTCATAGTAGAATTAGAGTTGTGTACCTAGAATGAGGGAATCAACCATTACGATGTTAATGTGACAAGAGAGATAAACTGCCCCCTTCCAGGTAAGAGCTGAGAAGCGTAATGACTAGTGAGCGTAATGAACTACCTAATGGGACGACAATTTTATGCCTTACCAGTAGAGACCATTGACCTCTGAACAAGCTACCAAATTGAACAGCCAAACTCATCACAGGCTATTCACAATAAAAGCCCAAAATATCATCCATCTTTATATTATGTGTTATAATTAAATAAATTAATAATCTATAATTGATATTAATAATTCAAATAAATATAATTCTAAATAATTGATTAATGTTAATCCATAAAATATAAATAGGGAATAATCTAACACCTGTGCCATCCACGACCCACATGTGTCCCACTCGCTGCCGCCACTATCCATGGCAATACCTCTGTTGGTCGCTAGCCATGGCTGTCGGACCATTCCCATTTTTCCTCTCTTTTCTACTCTTTCATCAGAAGCCCAGCCAGGGAACCCTCTCTCTCACGCGTTCCCTTACTTTCTCTCTCCCTTTTCAATTCCTGTTTAATTCACTGATATCAATCTCACCCTAATACCCCTTCTATTATTTTGTGGGGTTTGTCTAGAGTACGGGTATTTCACCGGTGACACATAACTTTATGACCATTAGATTGAGCAATTTTTTTATCTAAAGTTGAGATCTTTAACTGACACCTGATGAACCAAAAAATCACTACTATGTGCAAACCTCAATCACATATAGAACGATGAGCATGGACAGAGGACGATGGATGGCGGAAGGCTGGACGGTGCACTAACAGCTAGGGCAAAAGCCTGGTTCTGGTTTGTTTTTATTTTATGTTGGTTTGGAATCTGGACAACAAGTTGTCATCTCTCATCTGATATGTTTTAAATTTTTCAATTTTTTTCTTAGAAAATTGAAAAGACATCATTTTGGCCTTTTTCACTGAACTTGTCTAAACCGGTAAACCACTATTTTCACCAATTTGACTGATTTTTAATCGGGTTGATCGGTACTTAACTGGACACATGATTAAATCATCGATTTTACGTTCCGATCGGCCGGTCCGATTTTCATGAACATGGTTCGAGGAGAACATCCATGTTTCATATTAAGGTGGACTTAACTCTCTAACACTCTGTTTGTTTGCGCCGATTTAGAGAAGAGAGAAATGGGTGAAAGTGAGAGGCGAAAGAGATACAACTTCCACCACATTTAGCATGGTAAGAGGGAGGGAGTTTGAGTAGAGAGTTGGAGTGGGTCCCACCGGCTAATTGGTCTTCTCACAGGAGCAGAGAAATTGGGGAGAGAAGGAGGTTGATTTATGAAATGACTTTTTTACCCCTGTGTATATTTACTTGCTTTTGTAATGTATTTATATTTGAAGGGTAGTTTAGTCTTTTTTAACATTTTACACATCTCTGTCTCTCATTTCTCAACATCCAAACAACTATTAAAATTAATTTCTCTTTTATCTCTCTCCTATTTCTCTAATACCGAATAACCTCTATTTACCAAAGATTTGTGGCTTAGTCGGAAACACAAGCTCGGATTGTGGGAAGAGCTCCCGGGTTCCATCCCAACTAAACAGTAAACATATTCTTCGGGAGGGGTGAGGAGCCTTAACTGTGACTAATGTAACATCCCAAATTATATTAAGTAAAATAAAATTAATAAAATAAGAGAAATAAATAAATAATAATATTAGTAAATTAGTATATTTTATGAATAAGGTTATTTAATAAATAATAAGAATAATAAATAGAATAAGTGGGTTGAGAGTGGGCCTAGCCCAATTAAGTATTTATTTAAGGAGGGGTTCTCAGTTCACCCTAATCCTTATTCATAAAATCGTCAGAGAGCGAAACGCTAAGGAGGGGAGAAACGACGTCTCAAGAAGGGGTTGCTGCAGAATAATCATTGAAAATGAAGAACTGTTGCAGTTTGATCTTCACTTCAAGGTACGGTGGGGGAGAGAGTGCTGCTTGTATGTGCATGTAGGGGTGCTTGGGTAGTGGTTTAAGACTTTAAATTCATATTGATATATGTTTATATTGACTATGGATGATGAAAATTATTGATTGATGAATGATTTGATGAATCTTGATGAGTTCTTGAATGAAATTGAAGAGGATAGCGAAAATAGCGAAAGGGGTAAATAAGGGTTTGATGATTGGGGCTTTGATGGATTAACTTTGTAATCGTGTTAAAGATTGATTATTTCATTGAGTTTGTTTGATAAAAAATGTGTTGGATCGAAGTATAAACAATGAGAATTGAGTAGGGATCGAAGAAGGGAGCAAAAGGGGCAAAAACGTAGTGCTGTCGCGTTCTGCGACACCTGGGCTGCAGGTTGCGCTGCAGTGCAGGTTGAAGCGCTGCAGGTTGCGTTGCAGCGCAGGTTGAAGCACATCCCTCTGGAATCTGCGCTGCAGCGCAGGTCGCAGAATTCTGTTTTTGATGTGATTTTGATGAGTTCTCTTTCGGAGTGAGGATGGTTTTTCCTTAACATATGGAATTGAGATTGATATGTATTTAATACTAATGTTATTTTGTGGAATTGATGATATTAAGTGGAAAGTTTAAAGGGAATTGATTATGGTATGAGTATTATGATATGACATATCCTTGATGATAGATGTTTATACTATTGCCATGGATGATTGATGATGTCTTATGATGTTTTATAATAATTATGATGATGATGTTTGATTGATGATACTTATGATGATTTATGTTGAAAATGTACGATGATGATTCTATGATGATGATGTGTATAACTCCACGAGGTGTGTAATATGATGATCATGCATTGAGTATATAAAGTGTGGTACCAAGGAGCATAAGCCTAGAGAGAGGCGAGTGCAACTTGGGAGAGTTTGTACCGAGGAGCATAAGCCTAGAGAGGGGCGAGTGCGACTTGGGAGAGTTTGTACTGAGGAGCACAAGCCTAGAGTGGGGCGAAGTGCAACTCGGGAGAGTATTGATGAGGATGATGAGATTGATGATATTGATGAGTTTCGGTGTGAAAGATGATAGATGAACATGCATTGCATTTAATGATGAAATTGAATTATATTATGATGATATGAGAATTAATGATGATATGAGTATTAGGTGTTGAGAATAGAGAATGCGTCTTTTTGGTGAAGGATGATGAGTGATATATTATGATGAGGAAAATTGATGATTTGTTACATGATGAATTATTGATGATTTATATGTGATGAGTAATTGATGATTGAGTATGTGATATGATTGAATGTGATGTTTTACTATGTGTGGGTGGGGATGGAGTAGCCTTCTATGTGCATGTATGAGTGGTATTATTTTCCTCACCGTTTCTATCTGTGGTTATTATTTACAGGTGATGACGATGGCACCTCAGGTGCCGAGTATTGAGTTGATGGGTGTCGTTCTGATACATGTGACATTCGGGCTTAGTATTAGGAGTTTATTATATATTTCTATTTTGGAGAGATTTATGTAAACGGTTTTAAGTGCCTTATAAGGCTAAGAATGATGTTTTACTGTTAACTTTTGAGGTAGTATTATTTTATTTACTTTGGAAACCTTTTGACTCCAACTTCTATTTTGAATAAGTTGACTTTGAAAGAATTGAGGTTTTAATTGAGTTGAAACGTGAACCTTTTTACCCAATGTGATTCGTTATTTTCCTAAGTATTCCGCTTCGTTGATCATATAAGAGTTTGGGGTAGAAGGGTGTCACAACTAAGCCCCGAATAAGATTGTCCCTGGTAATAGGAGATACGTATGGTTTACACAAAAAAAAAACTCTATTTCTACTTTATTTCTCTACTATCTCTCTTTCCTATTTCTCTTTTCTCTATTTCCTTATATAAACCAAACAGGGGGTAAGTGTCCGTTTGGATTATATTTAAGTAGAATTGATTTTGATAGATTTATAGAATCAATGACAGTAAATAAATGATGCATAATTTATGAAATATGTTAAACGAAAATGATATAAAATCAATTCCATAAAATTGATTTTAACGGTTCCCAACAAGAAACCAAACCCAGCTCTAAGTTTGGTTTTCTTGTATATGTCTCAAATAAGCGGAATCTATACTATTATAACTGACTAGATTTTTTGTCACTGTTCATTGGAATTGACTAGATTTTTTGTCATTGTTCATTGGGGGGGTTAATTTTTTTATTCCTATAAGTAGTAAAGTTAAGAGTTCTAAATATAGCTTAACTATAAGATGTATAAATGGTATATAACCTATAAGATACATAGATAGTAGGTAGATAAATATGGAAAGTTTAGGGAGAAGAAAAACAGAAAGAAAAAAATAATAAAGAGAAAGAATGTGAAAAATGTGCTATGAAATGAAGAGAAAAATGAAAAGAAAATTAGGTGTTAAAGGAAGTGTAAAACAAAGAAATGTGAATAAATTATTATTCTTTTTTTTAAGTATTAATTTTTTTATAGTTAACTTTGCGGTGTGGAAAGTAGAAAAAAAGAAAGAGATAAAAAGAAACAAATCAAGAGAGAGTGTGAAATAAATGATAATTGATGTGATAGGAAAGAAAAAGAAATAAAAAGAAAAAACTAGGTTTGAAAATATCTTATATATTTTAAATTAAACCATTAAATAACTATTATATTAAGCAAAAAAGTTGTGAAATTAAAATATAAATCTAAAAATATAACAACTAAAACATTTTTAAAATTTATATTTTAAAATATTTAGTAAATTAGTTTAACTAATAAACAATTATTTTAATAATAACTTTAGCCATGTATTTTTTTTAAGATTCATTTATATTTTTCTCTTTATATCTTTACAATTAACTTAATTTAAATTATTTTAATTTCAAAAGAGGATGCATAGATGATAAATTTATAGTTTAATTAATGTAAAGTATCTAAAAGAGAGAAAATTGCTCCCCTACTCTATTTATGAGATGTGAGAAGTGTATGGATGAGAGAGATATGAAAAAATAAATAAAGAGAAAGAAGGTATAAGATATGGTAGGAAATAAAAAGAGAGATAAAAATAAAATTAAGGTGTTAAAGAAAGTGTAAAATAAAGAAGTGTAAGAAAACCATTACTCTTATTTAGAAGTATTAAAACTTTAGTAGTTCATTTATGGGGTGTGGGAAGGGTAAGAAAGGGAGAAATAGAAAGAAAGAGTCAAGAGATAGAAACGATAGTTGATGTGATAGAAAAAGAAGAGAAATATTAAAAAATGAGGTGTGAGAGGATCTTATATATTTTAGAATTAAAGTTTTTTTTGTTAGGCAAAATGAAATATATTAAAATGGATTACCAAAGGTACTCCAACTCATATATAGTTACAAGAAACAAAACAAAAATAGAAAGACAAATCCAGCCTCTTTAGTAGCCTACAAGGCATAACCAAGAAAATCAAACTAAAAGTAATCCAAACAAAAGTCAAAGGATAAACCAGGCTCTTCAAACAAACTCCTGTAGCTAAGCAAAATCACTAAGGAAACATAAGACTAATACTCCATGACCTCACCGTCTAGCAGCCGAGCATAATGACGAAAAAATACCACTTTCTTGACCACACAACAAATAAAGCAAAATAGAGGCAACAATATAAAACCATTAAAAAACCAAATTCAGAAACAGCTACACAAAACCACCAGAGACACTGTTGTTGACAACTCACTAAAGATTAAGACATGCAACAGGTTGCCCTAACCAATAAGAGAACGGATAACAAAAACCAAGATATTTAGCTTTTAGCCACTTCCAAGAGCGTGATTTTATCAATTCAACCAGATCCTTTGGAGGTGTAAATTTATTAGCAGATACAACTTCATTGCTTGCCAACCAAATACTCCATGATGCAGCCAACCAAATCACCGACCACTTGTACTGATTTCTAGTAACACAACTAGGAAGACTTAGGAATTGCTCAAAATGAGATATGAAATTATTTTGATGAGCAGAAAAGAGGCCACACCATTCTAAACACAACATCCAAACCTGGTATGCAAACGAACACTAAAAAAATATATGGCAAGGAGTATCAACACCTTGATTACACCACACACTTCCAGAATCCGAAGACGATAACAAATTACTCTTCACAAGATTAACTTTGGTTGGAATTCTGTCAAGCATCACCCTCCAAGCAAAACAAGAAACCTTGGATGGGACAAGCCTACACCATATGAACTTATGAAGAGGGATTTCCACAAAAATTGAGGCATTAACAATTACATAGTAAGCTGACTTGACCGAATAAAGTCCCCCTGAATCAGCTGACCACTTCCAAGAATCATCATTTGTATCATCCATCTGAACACGTGTTAAATCCAGCAACAAAAGTGATAACTGAGATTGCTCCCATTGAATTAATTGCTCCCACTGAAATATTTTAGAATTTAAAGTTTCAAATAACTTATAAATTATACATAAGTTTTTGAAATAAAAAGAATAAAAATATAACAATTTAAACAACTTTAAATTATTTAATAAACCAGTTTAACAAATAAAAAATTATTTTAGTAATAATTTGTTCCCCTTTATTTGTTGAGCATTTATTTTTTCTTTGATTTTTAAAATAAAAATATCATATTAAAATATAAAAAATCAATTAAAATTTATCTTTAAATTACTTTGTTAGGTAAAAAAATTAATTTCAATTCATATAAAATAAAATAAAAATGAAGATAAAAATCAAAAGATAATTAATTAAAAATTATTGTAACATTAGTTTGTATCATGTATTGTTAATTAATATAGCAAATTTTGACACGTTAAAAGCAAATTCTTCATTCTTTAGTTGGTTCAATTTCTTTATTATAATAAACTGAACTTTAGTTATAGAATCCCATGTGAGTATAATAATCCTCCACCTCTTAATAAACAATAGTAATTAAGAAATATTAGAGTCAATTATGTTTTTTTATAATCACATTTTTTTCTTGACACATGTTGATAATATGATTTTAAAAATGTGGTTGTTGTGGTATTATATGTATAAAAAGTCATTTATATAATTTAAATATTAATGTGAATTTAATTAGTATATACTGTTAGTGCAACAAAATTTTACACATATATTCAATGGTGTGCCACCACATCATTTAATGAGTATGACATACGTTATTAAATTCAATAAATGATATGACATCACGCCATTGATTGTCTATGTAAATTTTCTTACACCGATAATATATATATATTAAACTCTATTAATATTTTAACAAATTTTATTAGATAAAAAAATAAATTTAATAGGATAATGAATTTATAAATGATATTTTAAATTTACTAAAATTGAGGTGGGTTAGTTTAAAAATAAAATTAACATTCCCCGGAATGCACGCATTGCAGGTATGGATGTAAAAAAAACCCGCACTCGTAGATACCCGTGGATATACCTGCGATGGGTACCCGCATATTTATATAATGGGTGGGGACGGATATTATACTACCCGCCCCGCGGGTACCCGTATACTCATTAAAATATATTTTTCTATTAATATATTTGAATATTAGGATCTTTTATCATTTTATGATGAGATATAATTTATTTTATATTATTTTTTGATGATATTCTTAGTATATTAACACGTAATGGTATTATATAATGATTACTTTATATATATAGTATTATATTATAATATATCATATAATATTTCCTCTCTTTCTTTTTATAAAATCTAAATTTTTAAATATTAATGGATACCCGTGAATAACCACGGATATCCGTTACTCGCATGAGTACCCGTTAATTTTAGTGGGTATTTATACGAGTAGTCACTATCCGCCCCGCCCCGTTGACATTCCTAAGTGTCTGTTTGGTTTGCATTTTCATTTCCTGTTTCCATTTTTTGTTTCCTGTTTCTTGAAATTTTACAAAGGAAAACTAGAAATGCTGGAAATAAAAATTTGCTGTTTCCAGTTTTTCTGTAGTAAAATTTGAGAAAACAAAAAACGAAATGAAAATAAGAAATGGAAACTGGAAATGTTTTCCTAAACCAAACCACCCTAAATTTGCAGGGCTGAAATCCTAGTTACACTTCAACCAACCACATGACAATAATAATTAATATTAATAATTTATTAATTTATATTGCTCCCCGGAATCGCGTATTTTTTTGGTCTGCGGTCTCTTCCTGCTATGTGCGCTCTCTCTCTCTCTCTCTCTCTCTCTCTCTCTCCCCTCTTTCATTACAACAAGCCTCACTCCTCGCTTTCTTTCTATCTCCAACAAACCCTTCTCTCTCTAGGGTTTCGTCGCGAACTCTCAGTGTCGCTGTGCTCACCTCAATTGTAGGGTTCTTCTCTCAGCCTTCGTGATCGACGGAGTCTCGATTATCCTCGTTTCCTCGTCGATTCCGTTTCGTTCGCCTGCTGAGGTTTGCGAATTGCGACTCCTCTTGCGCTCTTCCTTTGCTAAATTCAAAGCTTTGGAGAATCCTGACGTGTGAGTTTTTTTTTATTCTTCTGACGTGTTGCTCCTCGGACCCGGGTGAAAGAAAAGCGAAGTGTGAATTTTTTCGTTCCTTCTTTCTTTATGTGAAAAATTGGTGTTTCGGTAATTGGGGTTTTGGAGAAAAAATAACTCGAATTTCTCCCTTATTTTATTTATTTCCATGATTGATTGAGCGTTTCGTAGTTGATAAAGCCTTTGGCCATTTTATTGAGTTGGTAGAATTTGTGGGCATGATGGTTTAATAGGATTATTGCTATTTGAATGGTGCAGGCAAAAGGATTGTTGTGATTACTGACAAACTAGAAGTAGCTGGAGGTTATTGGGATTTTTACTGTGGCGGGCGAATGTTGCTTGATGCTTGATGATAGTTGCAATGGACTTGAATGCCTCACCGGTCCCAGAGGAAGATGAAGATACTTTTGAGGCGAATCTACATGTTGAAGAGTTTACTGCACCTGAAGAACGCATAGAAACTGGAGCTGATATAGCACGTCGGGTACCCTTTTCTCTCTTCATCCCTTTTTATCCCTTTCTAGTTGACTAGTATCATGACAGTGACGGTCTATGTTGGCTATTGTGCTTGGTGTAAGACTGAACTGGTGAAGTTCTTTTAATTTCATTAGGTTTAGCTGCGACTTGTGAGCCTACAACCTGCATTTTGATAGGACCCCAATTTTTTTCTCTAGCGATAAACTGTTGCTTCAAAAGACCTTTGTGGGCAACTAGTACAAAATGCTCCCTTTTAATGTTTGAAGGCTCAATATGTGAATATAACATTGTTTGTGAACTATTATTTGCACAATCTTATGATCAATTTCCCTTTTATTTTTCTGGTATGATGATTTGAGCGTTTGATATTAATAATGAACAGCTACTATCACATCCAGTGGAATTAGGATTCTGGTTAATTTAGAAATTACATTCTGTTGTCACCTCAATTCCTGGTATGTGAATTTTCTGTATAGAATGACTTGGTCTATGGAAGGAATTATTGTCACATTCTTGACTGTTGTTTGCTTAGTGCCTGCCTATTAAAGTTTATTTAATTGACTGGCTCATTATTTTGGGTGATGAAAAATTATCGTTCTAAGCATAAGATTCTTCATTAAAGTTCTATTGAAGAGGATGGAGTGTTAGGTTCTGTCAAAAACTTTTATGCTAATCTTGAAATGGGGCCTAGGCCTTCTGCAAATGCTCCAAAACTGTTAAGTTCAGACATTTGTCTCCCCCAACTTTTTTGGTCAAGATGTCAAGTTTTTCCACTGGTGATGTCAGTGCTTAACATGTCTGTTTTTGGATATCTTATAAAATACATGGTTCCTGCAAAGCTAGATACAAGTCTTAATATCATTAATACTAAGAAATTGTAAATTTGGCTGCTCTATCTTAACCTGACATGGCATAATATCAAATTCTACATTTTTTTAGAGTTGTTGGAAAGGAATTAAATCCACATATCCTGCCATAATAGGGAACTATGTGAAGCAGGAACCCTTTTTGATACTTTCTTGAGATTTGATAGCATAAGTTTGTTAGTAGTTGAGCATGTATCTAGCATGCATATATCTGTCTATCCCTCTCCCTCTCCCTCTCTCTTCCCTGTCCTTTGCACAATGACAGTTATTGTGTGTTCGGAATAGCATCTTTTATGCTCAGAAAAGAGTATAATCATAATGCTAAAGAGAGAGCTTTTAGCTGTTTTTTTTGTTTGGGTAGAAATTAAGCAAAAGCAAATATGTGCTTAATAGGTGTTAGAGTTTGATAGAGACATTTTATAAACAGTATGAAAAAAAGGGAAAAAAAACTATAATCCCAAAAATTGTACCTTTGAAACAATATTTCTTTTTGGCCATCACATCATCTATATGGTACATATTCTGATGCTTCTTTGGGCATCTTAAGTAATTAGTTTTTCAAACTGTATTTTACCGGTACATGTATTTTCATTAACACAATTCCTGATTTACTTGTTATTTTTAGGAGCGTGAAGAAAGAAAGAGACGGTTGAAGAGAGAACGTTCAGATGACAGACCTGTGCATGTAACACAGTCGCCTGGATATGATCATCAATATCATAATAAGAACCTTAAATCATATGATAAAAGCAGGCTTCCTCCGGGTAAGGGTTTCTTTCCATAGTCCACTTGCTGCCTTGCTAGCTATAATTAGTAATGTGATTGAATTCATATATCTTCCCAGAAATTTAATATATTCTCAAAATGTTATTGCTCCCTGCAATACTAAAGTCGTATTTCTTTATACGTTTCTATCCTTATCTCAAACTACTTTTGCATTGGATTTATTATATTGATAAAAACCAATGATATGCAAGAAATTATGAAAATGTGTGAGAAAGTTTTTAGAGTAATTGAAGCTATTGAGTTCTGTTATTAGAATAGTAACTGAAAATGTTACAAGGGAGTATCTGTGATACATTTATAGTTAGGCTGTTGACAGCTAATTGAAACTAACCTTATCTAACTGCTGTAGAAACAGCTAGCTGAGTCGGCATATAACAGAAGCGATATTAACGAAGTGTAGTTACCCCGATATTCTCCTTCAAACTCAAGGAAGATAATTGATCCCAAGACCTTGAGTTAGTCGCACAACTCACAAAACTTGTGAGAGGAAAGAGCATTAATTAGAGCATCAGCCAGCTGATTCTGACTTTTTCTCGAACATTGTTAGAGTATAGCGTAAGCTTCTATTTCTGTTGTAGCAACTGAAGTTAGTTGTGTTTTGTTAGGTCAGTTTTCTGTTAGAGTTAGTTTATGTTAAGCTGTTAAAGCTTGCTGTGTAAGGTTGCTTAGCTATATATTTGTATATGCTGTCTCTAGTGTAAGGTTGAATAACAGAATTCAGATGTAAGAATCATCTCTCAAATTCTCTCTCTCTCTCTCTCTCTGACTCTCTAGATTTTCATCAAACATAAAATTGGTCTAATTTCATGTCCTGGTTCTGGAGTGAAGAATTCGGTTGTGAAATAGGGAAGTAGTGTTGTGAACTTGAGATTGTCACTAAACAAAAATAATAGGAGTTAGTGCTGGAACTTTAAGCTCTTGAAGGAGTGTTTGAATCCACAAGATCTCTGCTGCAAGGCCAAACTCCCATATTCAGCTGTAGTTGTTTCTTGGACAATATTGGATCTGATCACTAGTGGTTGTTTCTTGGCCACGAGGAAATCAGTTTGGGACCAAAATAGATGCTTGAACCCGAGATGGATCTCCTATGGTCACTAGCCTAGTCAGCACCAGACAAGGCAGTCAAAGAGAAAGGTATCAATGAGTGGCTTGGATGGAGAAATAGGCCATGAGAAATAGTGCCTTTAACCTTAAGGTATCTCAGTATACACTCAAGTACTTTACAATGCTCCTCAAGGGGCTTTGATTGGAATTGATAAACCTTGTTCACACTGTAGCTGATTTCAAGCCTTGACAAGGAGGTGTATTGCAAGGCACCTACAATGGACTTATAAGATGAGGGTCTTGAACATAATCTGCATCATGTTTGGACCATTTGCAAGCACTAATTATTGGGGTAAAATTGGTTTAGCATCAGCCATGTTGACCTTGAGAGAGCATGGTCCTCCGAGTAAGGCATTTTCAGCTCATCGGTTCTGCAAATTGGATGACAAAACAGCATCTTGGATCAGTTTTCTTTGCTACAACCACCCTGAGTTGGGGGGGGGGGGGGGCGTATTAGAGTATGAACACACTATTTTTCTGTGTCTGCGGAGTCTCTGCTGCACACCGACTCAGGTGATGCTGAGTCAGCTAGTTGTTAGTCAGTTAAAAGTTAGTTACTATTAACAATAACAATCTGTTACAAAAAGACCAGAGGTAGTAAATCTATTTTTTATTGACAATTTTCAGTTACATATTTGAGTTTTCTCACACCTTTTCTGTTAAATTTTCTCACTTTTTCGCACAACTTAAGTTTCTATGAAACTGAATTACTGAAAACTTAGCTTTGAGAGTATCTGTGATACATTTGTAGTTAGGCTGTTGAATGTTGATAACTAACTGAAAATAACCTTCTAACTGCCTAACAGCTGTAGATACAGCTAGCTGAGTCAGCATACAGCATCATATATGGTATTTGGTTGTAACCTTTGTTTTCTGGGGAAAAGTTTGCCTCAATATTTAATTACAAGTTTTGAACAGCCCATGGTGGGGTGGGCGGGCTGGGGATTTGTAAAATGCAGATTGATAGCTGTTATAATATGCTTCAGTCAAATTTGAGATCATTGGAATATATTTTATGTCACAAGTTAGGATTGTTGTACATATGAATGGAAATATAATTACGTATCATCATTTTATTATTTACATGCAGGGTGGTTGGATTGCCCTTCATTTGGCCAGGAAATTTGTTGCATGATACCTTCTAAGGTTCCACTTAGTGAATCTTTCAATGACTGCATTGCTCCTGGTAAAAGATACTCATTTAAACAAGTGATACATCAACAGAGAGTTTTAGGGAGAAAAGTAAGTATAGTTTGTTCTGAAGTTGTAATTCTTCATTTAGATTTTTGTCTGTTTGTTACTTTTGCTTCTTTGTGATTGGATTTTTCTTCAATTTTAATTTTAAGAGCAGGAGTAAATTCAATGAAAGGAATTTCTAGATTTCTACAAAACAAGGAAAAATATAAAAAGAATCCATATATCTAATTGTTTGCCCAATTACAATCTCTGCTGCTTGTCTTTAGCCCACAGTCCAGAGAAATTGAATACTCTATGTCATACAAAAAGACTTTTTTTTTGCATAAAATTTACTGCTTTTTACATTTTATTCTCTTGATTTGCAGCTTGGTCTGGTGATTGATTTGACAAACACCTCTCGATACTATCCAGTTTTAGATTTAAAGAAAGACGGTATCAAGCATGTTAAGGTTTGTAGTAGCCACATTTTATTCACCAACTCATGATTTTCTACTTTTTTTCTTCAAAACTGTCACACCTCTCTCATGTCCTTACATTTGAAGATCATTGTTGTGGTTTAGATTCAATGCAAGGGGCGGGATTCTGTACCTGATAATTTATCTGTGAACCAGTTCGTCTATGAGGTTTGTTTCTTTCTTGATAATAATTTTTTAGTCCTGCATAATTATTTAAAAGAATTTGGCATGCATTTTCTGTTTCTTTGCTTGACAAGGAATTCATTGTTTGCTTGAATTACCTTCTTTATTACCTTAGTCCTTAGCAATCAATGTCATTAGTTGCCGATGTGGCAAGCCAAAAATCTGCCATACAAATATAACAGATGGTGTTACAGCCTATGGCAGAAGCATGATGGCTATATACATGCATGCACACACACACACAGATATATGTCACAATCTTAAGGGGTAATATCATGATAACATCATAAATATATGTAATTATGTATCACAATCTTAAGGGATAATAACAATATGTTAGAAACGTATTGTAGGAAATAAAGTTCACCAAAAGTATCACAATCTTAAGGGATAATATCATAAACCTCATAACTAAAGTGAGAACTGAAAACCAATGAATGGAGAACGTAGAGGACAGAACAGAGAGGAATAGAGAGAGATTCAGAGAACAGAGAGGAATAGAGAGAACAGAAAGGGAATGGATAGGAAAGGAATAGAGAGAAACAAAGAAACAGGAAGAGAAAGAACAGAGAAGAACAAAAAAAACAGAACCTCAAGGAACAGAGACGTCACCTGTGAAAACCAGAGAGGTTCTTTGCTGGACATGGGCCTCTTTTGCCAAAGATGCTGTAGGTGTTTGGTACTGCAGAACTTGAGGAGTTTGAATAAGAAATGATCTCTAAACAGTAAGAGTCACTCCAGTTTCTTCTCTTGAAAAATTGATTTAACTGCCACTTTTTCTGCCATACCCATGGTTCCCACCAGAACCACCCTGGCAAAAGCAGTTGCCATGGGCTCCAATGCCAAACGTTCAACACCATTGACATATAATGGTGTTTTGATTGAAATATGCTACGGCATAGCACCACTCTTTAATGATGCCATCAACAACATGGTTCAAAAGTGGGGATTCCTGATACTTCAAAACTGTTGGATATATTGTATTCAAATTTCACGTTTTCTTTTAATAAAATTATGTAAGAACTTTTTCTGTAGATTAATTCATACCAGAAGTTAAATGAAAGCTAAAATAGATTCATTGGTATGCTATCTAGATGGCAAGGATACAAGAGTCATGGATATGACATGGACATGGGAGTATGGAGTACCACTAATTTTAAAAATTATAGAGGACAACATGGATATAATGCAACATATAAGTGTTTGTGTTTGACATGGATACGATTGAAGTGTCCATGCTTCCTTGTATAGCATATGGACTTCTTTTTTTCTTTTAAAGAATCGATGTATTTTTATTATTTAATTATTGATTTATTTTATATCTTTATAATAAATAATAAATAGATTTTTTTCTGTAATATTGATTTATTTTTTAGGTGCACGATGTTTTGCCCCCCTTGTCAATGTGTCTATGCACAAGAAAACTTTTGAAAATACTTTAAAATACAAACCCATGAGAAAATAGTCCTACTTTCTCCTGTCCTGTTAGAGAAACAATTTTTTTTTTTACTATCAAAGAAAATTTCCATTGAGTGACAAAAGATTATTACAAGAGTTAAGGAAGATAAGAGATCCTCCTTAAAATAGAAAAAAAGAAAACTAACAATTGAAAACAAAGAAAATATTGATGAAGCAAAACTACCCAATCCCTCAGCATATACGGAAGAGAATTATTTGTTAGTAGATCACCTGCTTTACACCTAGTAGAAGCCAAATATCTAATTTGTCTGAGAGAATCTACTTGACCAAAGAATTCTCCTTAAAGATGCAAGAAGTAGTATCTCACTACGTGATTATTTGCTTTTAATGATGTGATTATTTGCATTCCCAGGTTATACAATTTTTGTCACGCCAAAAACACCCAAAGAAGTTTATACTTGTTCATTGTACACATGGACATAATCGTACAGGATACATGATTATCCATTATCTAATGCGTGCTATGTCAATGTCTGTTACTCAGGTCAGTTATGGAGTTATCTTATAACTGTAGCTCTCTCTTTCTCTCTCTGATTGTCTATTTAAGATGTTACTTAAATTCAGTGAATATACTTATGATTTGTCCATTTTGTAGGCAATTAAAATTTTTCTGAAGCACGCCCTCCAGGAATCTACAAACCTGATTATATTGATGCATTGTATGCATTTTATCATGAGAAAAAGCCTGAAATGGTAGTTTGTCCTCCTACTCCAGAGTGGAAAAGATCTTCTGAATTTTGATCTCAATGGTGAAGCAGTACCGGAGGAGGATGATGACGGAATACCAGGCCCTGATTTGCAGGTATGGATAATATACACTGAATTTTTATATTTTGGCTTTTGCTATTTTCTCATGCTATATGAATGACTTTGCGATCTTATAGTGGGATTTGTTGTAGTTCTATTTTCAATTTTTAATGATTCTCTTAAGAGGTATAAGTTTCTTCTTGAGAAAGCCATTTAGCAACCTAAATTCCCTTTTTAATGATCTAGGTTTTGTCTGGTTAGTGGTACTTTGATATTATACAAATAACAAGTTGCAGATTTGTAAGCTTCAACATATATCTCTCTTTCTCCATATGTTTTATGTGCTGCTTGAGTTTGGAAACTTCTATGTTATAAAGTGGCTACTTCCTTTGGAGTAAGTTTTTTGACATGCTTTGTACCAAACAAAGAATGTTGCTTGATAAGCTGGATGAATCTTGGATTTGGCCTTTCAATTTGAAGAAGTTTCCTTTGGTTTATTCTGATGGTTTTGGTAGAAACAAGTAGACCAAAAATTTGGTTACTGGTATTTGTTTTTGCTTTTCTTTGATTTATTTGGTTGGAATTGTAAGAACCTCTCTTGCCCTAGATTTGCTTTCGGAGAGTGTTGTGCAGCTTCTCTTTGATTTTTTTTAGTCATTACTGTTTCAAGCGAGTTTTAATTTCTGATAAGTAGAGCGATTGTATGGCCTTGTTGCATTCTTAACTTAAGGGCTTTTACTTAATGTGTTATCAATTTTTTTTTCTTTTCACTTTTAATTACAATTTAAAAAAATGTCATCTTGTTTTTACTTTGTTTTCTATTTTTCAAATATTTGTATAAGAAACAGTAAAAAAATGTTTTTTTGAGTCTTTTCTACACAAACTTTGAAAACAGAAAACCAAGTGAAAAATAATGTGGCCTATTTGTAATTAAAAATGAAAATAGGAAATTGAAACAGATAACGTTTTTTTCAAACCAGGCCCTAATTTTCTCCTTGTTTTTTTGGGAGGATATCATATAATCCTCCTAGTTATATTTTACTTTTTCGCTATAAATTCTTTTTCTATAAATAAAAGAAAACATAATGGGTCTAGAAAAATCATGAACTTAACGAAGAGGTCATTTGCCTATGTTTCCACCTTTTCATTTTTTCCTCATATCTGTATTTTCTCCTACCACTCCAGACCTGTAGCAGGTGAATATGTCATTTGAAGAAAATTAATGCAGTCCTTTATATATCTGCCATTGAGAGTTTGAGTGTAAAGTCCGTATGTTTGGGTCTGTTCGGATTTTCTTGTACTATCTTACTACATTCCTGAACTTACTTCTTAAGTTGTTGAGTAATGATACTCCTTTCCCCTAAATGTGATTAAATTACATTGCTCTCTCATATTATAAAAAATACACTTTTCTCTCCTTAGAGATGAAATGTTTTACACTTAAGTTTATTTTAATGTAAATGAAACTCTTAGTGGTGGGTAAACAACTAAAAATGAGCCTGAGACTTCAATGTCTCTTGAGAGTCGAGAAGCTAATTTTGGTCACCCTATTATTGGTTTTAGCAAGGTAGTTAAAATTGCGATTTACATCATGATCTCGATCACACAAAAGATCGTTCCTTTCTTGAATCGGTAAGATCGCCGTCTTAGATCGTGAAATCGGTGGGATCGCACGATCCCACCGCTCCCACAAAACCACATTTTTTTGCCCAAACCCGTAAAAACGCTTCTGACCCGCTTCTGCAAACGCAAAAGCCTTAATGGGCAGCTGTTTCTGCTATCGAACATCGCAGCCAAGGTTCCGTTCAAGTTCGACCCACTCTCTCGCACTCTCCCTCTGTTTCGATCTTCCTCTCGTTCTTGCTCTTTGTTCCTGTTACTGCGTCCGCGTCTGTAATCTGTATTGTGGCTGCCTCTGCTCAGTGCTCACCTTTGCGCATCTCTGCCCTATACTGCATCAGTACTGTGCGTCTCTCTCTGCTCGTTTTTTCCTCTGCTTCAGTTTGCTCTCCAATGGCTTCTGTTTGCGTCCGTAATCTATTTAGAAGTTGATTAGTTTTTAAGTTTTATTTTTTTTTTATAAGTTTTTTTTAAGTTTTTAAATTTTATTTATTTGGCACTTTGTTTAAGGCTTGTATTTGGTATTTCCTAGTCTTATAGTTTTATGTTATTATCTTGAAACTTGGTTTACATTTTGAATTTAAGTTTATGAAGAGTTTATTAGAATTGAAGGGTTATTTTTTTATTATGCTATTTTGTGTATATATATATATAAATTTATATGCATACACACACACACACATATATATATGAATTAAGTATTTTGTAGGATCTTACGATCCGCGTTATGATTCCACGATTTACGATCTTGAGTAAGATCTCTATCTTAACTACCTTGGGTTTTAGGACTTCAATAAGATAAGATGATATGATGTTTTAAACACCCTTACTATCAGCATTGGAACTTCACCTAAAGTTATCTTTTTATCTCCTGAAGTTCCAAAATCAAAATATGGGTTAAAACTAGCTTCGGATGATGCCAACAAGTCACGGAGAGTGGTGTTATTTTAGCTTCGGATGACCCTAAGAGATTTATTCACATTTAAATGGAGTAAAATGTGGCATATATTAATCTATTAGTAGAGGGAGGTGTAATTATTTTAAAAAAAGGGGATGGTGGTGTTATTTTAGCCTCTATCAGGGGGTGTGTAATTTATCCTTACATAGTTTGATACATTTAGTTCTTATTTGTCTAATTGTAATCTACTAATATTATATAGAAATAGCAGACTCAGTCATGTGACATGTTTTAAACTAGACATCTTCCCATTCTCGTAGGAGAATCATGAGAATCATGAGACAGACACACGAATGACAAATGATGATGTTTTAGGAGATGAGATACCTGCTGATCAGCAAGATGCATTTCGACAGTTCTGTTATCAAACACTTAAATTGGGTGTTGGGGTAAGCCTTTTTTTCATTCAGAACTTTATTGCTTAGATTTGCGAACTCATTTTTGAAATTATGATTTTTCAATTTTTATAACGTCATTGGATCTTTACATTTTTATTCAATTATATTCTAATAAAGGAATTGATGGCATGTATTCTGCTTGTTTTTTACCATCATTTGGTCCTGTGTCTTTTTGTCTGTCACATTGTTGGACCTTTGTGTTTGTCAATTGATGTTCTTGAACATGTCATTATATGTTTCTAAAATTGTGTTATTCTATTTGTATCTTTCATTTTAGAGGTTTTGCTTCTTCTTTACTGGGTTTATACATTTGTGTAAATATTTGTGTTTCTCATTCAAGACAAGCTTCTGGTTATTTAATCCTAGATATGGACTTGTTACATGTTGATTTGAGGTTCGGTAAGAATGTGAGTTTTAATATAAATGATTTGTGGAATATTTGTCTGAATAGTTCATTATAATTTCCTGATGCTTCTTTTGTACTCTAAATCTCTCCTTAATGCGGGGCTGAATTTAATTTTAATTGGGCATTAGTATATTTTGAATGTTCATCGAAATAAATCAGATGCAGTATATTCTTGTTGAATTCTGTGTTCTATTTGGTTCTGTAAGTGTAAACCTAAGCTGCTGATAACATGGATTCTTCCAAAAGCTGTTTACACTTTACCGTAATCATGCCTTTCTTTTCTTTACCGCCCTTCTATTTGATGATTTACCCTCTTCTTGTACCTTTCATGCTTGGCATAGCTATTTCACTAATTATTAGTATGCAGGCCAGAGGACACACACAATTTCCAGGTTCACACCCAGTTTCTCTCAACAGGTTCCATTTATCTGAGCCATTAGCTTATGTTCTGATATGTTATATTAATTTTACATTAAACTTGGGGTTGCTATTTCTTTTGCTACCATACTTAATTATGTTGTGTTGTTATGCCTTGACAGTTGACTCATTATACAATTGTGCATAGTGTGGTTTGCATTATGTTGGTTATGTTCATTTTTTTATGTCCATCTTTTTTACATAATAACAATGGCTAATGCTTGTTACTAAGGATAATGTGTAAAATTAGTTCTTCCTATAGATTTCTGATAGAACACCACTCGAATTTGAGATTAAACACACCAATTGAACAGAAAATTACAGGCAGAAGCTGTCCCAGAGTTTTAACAACTCCTACAAAGAATAACTCTGTCCAAAGAACTTCCAAATGTGCTCATAACCTGTCTATTTTCATACCATACACATAATATATGAAAATCACATAACTGCTCCTACAAAACCTAATAACTGTCTACCATCCCGACCATACATAAAATATCTGGTCCTAAAAATTCATAAAAAACCTAACAACTGCCTATCATCACATTATACATAAAATAACTGCTGCTAAAAATACTAACTGCTCCAACAGATCTTTCAATGGACCACCCAGCCTGTGGAATTCTGTGTTCCATCAATTTCATTATCCAGAGGTTGATTTTTGCATGTAATTAGACATTTAATTATGACTTGGCACTTGTCATCTTGTTGAAAGATTGAATATTGCTAACTACTGGTGTAGTGTACCCTATCTGTTGGCTGCATATAAAGAAATGCAAAGGAATGGTTTTTAAAATGCCTAAAAAATTAAAGCCATCATCTTGATATGATTTCTTCTGTATCATTTTTTCACACTCCTTACATTCTTTATAGTTGCAATGGCAACCTTTTCTCCAGTTGCCTCCGATAATCAGATTCTAAACCCACATGCTTAAAATCAGTAGTCATTCCACAATACTCTTAGCAGTTCTTTTTTTGGGGGGGGGGCAGTGACAGGGAATCCATCATCATTTGTATTCTCTTCACATGAATCAGATTCTGCATAGGAAGTTTGGATAGTTGAGATTCCAAATATAGACTTATCACCAAATTTTATGGCTTGTTTTTTATAATAGTAATAAATAAGAAGCTCTTTTTCCATTATTAAAAACTAATCTTAACGTGTGTTCTTACAACCCATGTTAACAAATAAAAATATTTATCTCTCTTCATTAATACTTAAAGAAGAAAGTATTAAATTTAAATGATTTCAGACTCTCAAGACATTAGATGCTTGTATATTTCATTAAATAATTTTTATTTTTGATTCCTTAACATGTTTCTAAGGGAAAACCCCAAAACTAAATATCTTTTATTAATGTTGTATCAAAACCTAAATCTTATGCCAGATTTGTCATCATTTATGCACTTCCATAGATTTATAAATTTACTAGTTGTATTGATTTCAAAACATTGTTCGTTATTAATTTGTCATTTTATCAGTAAATATATATTAAATTTGGTTATATTGGTGTGCAGGGATAATTTGCAGTTGTTACGACAACGTTATTATTATGCAACATGGAAGGCTGATGGTACACGATATATGATGCTAATAACAATGGATGGGTGTTACTTGATAGATCGAAATTTTAATTTTCGAAGGGTCCAAATGAGGTTTCCTTGCAGGGGTACAAACGATGTATGTATGCTACTTATATTGGAAATTTGTGATAGTGGCTGTTTGGAGCTTAGAGCTGATTTAACTTTAAATAGATTTTGAAAGATGTGTAAATGCCATTATCATCTATAATTATGATAATTACTTTACATTATCTAATGATTTATGTGGTGAGTTAGCTAATGTTCAGCTTATAATTAGCTATTTGGAGTAAGCAAGAGTTCTGTTCTCCATTAGTGCTCTCTTTCTTCATTTGGAGTGAACATTTTCCATTCTATTCCCTTAGAAGTTCAAAGTCCTTATGTTGGTTATATTTGTGACAAGCTTGATATATATGATCTTCATACTCCTACTTGAGAGGGAGTGTTATATATAGTGCATGTGTAATATGATGATCAACTGTAGTTATGACAATTGGTGTAAAATTGGCTTGGGATTAGGCTGTTAGTTTGTTACAGATTAGCTTGTAATCAGCTCCTTGATTGTAATTATAATATAATAAGAGATCAGCGTGCATCCTAGAGACACAATTTCTCTGAAGCATTCTGTTTTGACATTAGTGATACACAAACTGATATTTTGTTATCGTTGGATTCTAAGGGTTTGGGTGAGAAGACTCACCACTTCACATTACTTGATGGTGAGATGGTTATTGATACGTTGCCAGATTCACAGAAGCAGGAGAGAAGATACCTTATATATGATCTGATGGCAATCAACCAAGTATCAGTAATAGAGGTTTGGTTTATATGTGATTGCACAAAATAATGCTGGTCAAACTCATTTTTTTTAGACTTGTTAGAAAAGATGTAAATAGGGTTGCTGAACATTATATATCATCATATACGATAGTTGGGATAACTGTAATATTTCGTATTTACTATTTTCAGTCTATATAAGTCTATATATTCCCTCTCGTCCTAATTATAAGAACCTTTTAACTCCTTCACACGAATAAGGAAATTGGTTAATTGAGTTGGTTACAATAAATTTGTCATGAATGTGTATCATATTTCCTGAACCATCCTTGAATTATTGAGACCCATTATCTTTCTCTTTCTATTTAATTATTCCATTGTATCGTACTCTTTCTACTAATTAATTACTCACCTACCTCCATTGATGAGGTATTTTTGCCAAAAAATAATTAATGCACGAGACAATTTGAAAAGGTTCTTATAAAAAGAACCAAGACCCACACTAAAAAAGGTTCTTATAATTAGGACTGGAGGGAGTAATTCATATCCATGTGTAGATTTGACACATGGAATCCATCACTTTTTGAATGACAGTTCATCAAAACAATTGCTAGATCGAGCCTTTATTTTGTGAAGCATTATTTTTGTGCAGTTATATTTTCTTTATTACTTCTATGTCATGTATCTTTGTTGGTTGTACACTTCCTTGTCAGTTTGTCTAGTCTTGTACTCTTGTTGACTATATATTATAAGATATGAAACCCGTGATTATTCGCTTAGATGAGTCAGGTATTTATGAATAAATTTATTGTTTTGTTAAATCTTATCCCCTCCCTCACCTCTTGAAGTTGAGGTGTCTTTTGTTGCAATTTGATATTGAAAAAATCCTGCATTTGTTTAAATTTGAATTTATATCTGCATAAACAATCTGTCCTTCGGTGTTACTATCAGGAATTGGCTTTATAAGCAGGTTCAACAGGAAATATTATTTGAGCGCTGCCTAACAAAAAGAGAAAGCCATCCTCATATTCTGTTGACTAGGCAATAATATTGGTCGTGACTTGTGAGGAATATTATGTCTTATTTGCATGGGCGTCTATCTTTTGCATTCATCATGATATCACTTATGAGTTACCATTTGAAACCTCTATAGGTCAATAAAAGGTTGATATATATTGCCATATTGGTTGAAATCATGAATTCACTTTTTTGTCTGTCAAGAGTGAATTGATCTAAGAATGCTGTGGTGAGCATGAGTCACTGAGTCAGGCTTTCTTAAAATACATTGATGCACAACTTTGATTTGATGAATCATAATTTGAAATGTTTGGATAGTGTTTTTCCCCTTAAAGTTGTTTGTGTCTGCTATATTTTGTGTTTTCTTGATTGCCTTTCTTGATTCTTTGAGATGGAGTTTACCTAGCTGTCTATGATTATTGATTAATAGCCAAATTTGGTGCAGCGACCCTTCTCTACGAACGGTGGAAGATGCTTGAGAAAGAAGTGATTGAACCTAGGAATCAGGAACGACAAAGTATATACCAGAGCAGAAATCCTTACTATAGATATGACCTGGAACCATTCAGGGTATGCATCTCCAACCTTAAATTAATTGTAGAATGCTTTAATCTTCACTTCATTTTTTTACCCATGTGGCTTCACCATTGATATGCTTGAAATGTTGTTTAGGTGAGGAGGAAAGATTTTTGGTTGCTCTCTACTGTCTCAAAGCTTTTTAAAGGAATTCATTAAGAGACTTTCGCATGAGGCAGATGGTCTCATATTTCAGGTGGGTTGTTATCAGTGATCACTTTCAATGTACTAAACATGAGAGTGAGATATTCTGTTCTGTGAGCTGGCCAGTCACTTTTTTCTTTATTCATTGTTTTAAAGTCATGGTGTGCTGTTACCTTTTTGGATCTTTGCTCTTGAATTTGTTGATTGCCTTATGAAGTGGGATCTATGTAATATATACTATTGCAACATAATCAGTCCGAGAATAAATATCTTTGTGGCTGATACTGATACATGATGTGACTCTTAGTAAAAAAATTAGGAAGGATAGGGACCAATGTACCTAGACTATCTCTTGGTCCAGGTACATGGTCCATTTCTTTTCCTTCCAAATCCTTGTTAGCATAGTGTTTTTTTTTCCCTTCTTTTTCTTTAGTTAATGGATTCAATGGAGGTTGTTACTGACAGTGTTAATTACCAGGGTTGGGACGATCCTTACATACCACGTACTCATGAAGGACTCTTAAAGTGGAAATATGCTTATTTGAATTCAGTTGATTTTCTCTTTGAGGTTGTAACATCACCTTATTGTATGGTGTTGGGATATCACTTCTGATGTCTCTTGGTCAGTATTAGTTTGTTGATAATGCAACCAATTAATTTGTAGCTGCTTGTGTTGACAGGTTGATGGTGATCGTGAGTTACTTTTTCTCTATGAACGGGGAAAGAAGAAACTCATGGAAGGGAATAGGGTTTCATTCACAGGTCAGACAAATTTTTATTTCATTCTATCTGTCCAACTCATTCTGTTCTGGTAAATATAATTTTCATTCATGCCTAATTGTTTTTTTAATAATAAGTTAATAATGTTGTGCTTCTTTGTAGAATGGAAATCTATAAAGTCTGTCATGGAATTTATGGGTGTAAACAAGTAGAGCACTTGGATTTCAAACTTGGCTTGGGCTTGCAAAAAATAAAAAAAAGTTGCCCAAGCATTGCTCATTTATTAAAATGAACCAAATTTAAAGCTTGAGCTTGACTTTTTTAAATTTGAAGCTTGAGCATGGCTTTTTTAGTTTGTTTACAACCAAATTTAAAAAAAAGTTGCCCAAGCATTGCTCATTTATTAAGACTGATATTTTTTTTATGGAGATGACAATTTTTGAAGAAGGTTGATAGTCACTCATTTAGATTATGACTCTTGAAAATTGGAATTAGGTAACTGGTAGATATTAGTTACTAAAAAAAATCTCTAGGTAAATGTAATAAATAAAATTACAGTTCCCGAACTGAGTTATTCATGATTCATTTAAATAATTAAGCTTAATTTCAAGATTGAGCTCTTCTATTTAGCAAAACAACTGAGCTTAATTGGATATTTAATGAGTTGCGGTCGAATAATTCACAAACAACAGCTCATTTAGACCCCTAATGGCATTATTTGTTTCTCAACGTGGCACATGTTCATATGCTAATTTAGAGTTGAGATTTGTGATTTCCATAACAGTAACCAATTTCTAGCGCCCATCAAAAAGTGGTTGGGGAAGAAAGCAGTGCTTAATTTTTTTTTTGGGATGATGCTTTAGTAATACTACTCATGCATGGTTTTTTCCTTTCTTTTTTGTGATGATTTTGAGTTTGTCTTGTTTTATTGTTAAGTCTGCAGTCTCTAGTCTCTTCTTTATTTTTTATTGCACTTAGTTTGATTGCTTTCCAATAACTTAAAATCTGCAGATGGTTCAGATCCCTCACTTTATTCCGGAAAGATCATAGAGTGTTCCTGGGATTTTGATGAACAGGAATGGAAATTTTTGCGAATCAGGACAGATAAATCAACTCCAAATGAGTTTAATACTTACAAGAAGGTACAGCTTCTATTTTCTAATTTCCCCCATCTCTTAATATGTACTTCGCTTCAGCCATTTGCTTAATTTATTATAGGTGATGCGAAGCATAAGAGACAACATCACAGAGGATGACTTGCTGAATGAGATAAATGAGATAATTCGCCTTCCCATGTATGCCGACAGGATAAGAATGGATAGTAAAGCAAATCAGCATGCTAATGTCGCAAGGCGAAGGTGATTAGTGGTGGTTAGATAGGGACTTATTGCCTAAATTTTTTCAATTGTGGGAGAATCGAATGTTGGTAGTGTATGTCATCAGGTGAAAACAAATATGAAATGTATCCAGTGATGTCTGCCTCTGGGATTTAATGGAAATTGTATTGGATTTGGCTATGTATTTGGCCGTCATCCAATGGTTGCTTACATTATGTAATTAGTTAGTCCTTGCGGTAATTACTGCCGTGCTGGTGCTGCTGAGTTGTGTGATGCAGTTGGTACCGCACAAATTCCGGCCTGAATCCATTTCCTATGGTTGTCCAGATCAAGAGAGTTAGGTTTAGGATCTCAATGTATATTATCAATTTTCTTTTTATGTAGTGATTATAAGTTGTTCAAAGGGTAGCTGTATTTTAGGGTCAAGTTCCATTACATTGGTTAGAATTTTCCTTGTATGTGAATATTAATTTGAGTAGAAGTAACAAACATTCCCATTCTCTTCAATGTTCTTTGGACGTGAATCAGATTGTTAACAGCATAGTTGACGGTGGCCCCTCAGTGCGAGTCATGTGATCAAGGGCTTAACAAATCACTGTTGCTCATTTAACTCAGTCAAGAAGCTCTTAAAAATTACCGAATATGGTACTGTCCTGGAAGTATATGGAGGGAGGTGAATGTTTGGCAGTGATGAGAAAGGGAGAGTCTAAGGTGCACAAGTAGTCATTTTACCTAATGGCCACTAAAATTTAACAAATTACACACCCTCCCTCTTCTTTCGTACACCATTGTCTTCTTCCTTCTTCTCCTCTTTCTCACCACTGCATGAGCTAGATCTCCGGCTTACGGGTTCACCTCCCCCCGCATCGCCCTCTCCGGCGACCTTTCCGCCAAGGTGCTCTCCAAGCTCCCTAATCTCCACACCCTCAATCTCCGCTTCAACGCCCTAGGTAGGGCTCTTGCACAATGGAACGTCCACTGCAGGGCCAGGTCTATGCCGCACGGCCACAACAAGTGCGCAATTGGCAAACTGGAATCTTTCTTCCTCTCCCCACCCCTCTCTCCCTCTCTATCATCCATGTACACAACAAAACTTTTCGGTCAAAATCTGCAACCAACTCCATTATCTGGGCCTCTTTGTCATGGCTCCGCCACCCCTGGCTGTGGAAAACAACAACGACTCAACCATGACCGTCGTAGAGTCTTAAAGATCTCCGTTTCTCACCATAAACTACCAGTCCGTGGAGGATAAATCCATTGACAACGTGATTTCTTGGAAGGAAAACAAATCCACCTTCATATTTTGGAATCATACATTTGTCACCAGAGACTTGCTCCCTTAATATTTCAAGCAAAACAATTTCTCCAGCTTCGTAATTCAATTCTAACAATGGAACCATCGCTTATTTCTTTTTATTTTATTTTACTTCTCTTTTTTATTTTTTTTTTAAATCTATTTTCATGGTCGGAGGGATTTAGAAATGTTATACCTTATCGATGGCAATTCTGGAACGATTGTTCCTGTAGTTGCAGCGGGCTAAATAGAGTGGCAGCGAAAAAATATATTTGAAAGAGACAACCTTTTTTGCAAATTACAAAACACTTGCACCCAAACCTGAAAGTCGTAACCAGAAGAACATGATCTAGTCAAAATTACTAAAAGAAAAGTATCGCTATCAGATTGAGCATGATTTTATTCATTTTTATTTTCCCACAGATAGGACACAAAGATGATGTGTACATTTAAAAGTTATAGGGTTTTGGAGGAAAATGGAGGGGAGAGTAACTTTTTTGTTTCTAATTGATATTATCTATTTTTTAAACTTTTTTAAATTAAAAAATAATATGATGTTTTAACATAAATTTATTATTCTAATTTATTATATATTTTTATAAACATTATATAATTATTTTAATTTAAAAATAAAAAATGTGTTCTTTCTCTCCATTTTCTTTCAAAATCCTTAATACAAAAATAGTTCTTATTTTATATCAGGACTATTGTGGTACCTCAAATAAAGTGAACTATCATAGTATTGTATAGGAATTTATTTAAAATCATAAAGCATAGCAATGTTAGACTTATAGAATAAGATGACATTTGAAAGAGGATCTTATTTAGGTTTATTTTATGATATCAATACTTAAAAAAAACATTTAACTAAATTTATATAATAATTTATGGTTATAGGAATTTATAGTAATATACACTGCCAGTATAAATAAATTTTATATAGACATCAAATGGTATGTTGCTACATTATTTAATGAATATGACATCTTATATGTTATTAAATTCAATAAATGATGTGGTAACACATCATTGGCAGTGGCAGACCTTTTATATGACAGGGGGAGTCGTGGCTCCCCTAAACTTTCCTCAATTTTTTTTCTATATATATTCATGTATATTTTAATATTATATGTGTTAATATTAGAAAGTTTAAAAGTCTAAATCCATCTCCTTGTTAATTTGCTCCCAGACCCAGCCTCCCCAATCTCTCATCTCCACTCTTTTGTAGTCTCATTTTTACTTTATAACATTGTGATACTATAAAATGAGATTTATGGCTATTAATATGATAGTTGAGAAACCTTAAATGCATTTATTTATAAAATGCTTTAACAAATATAATTATGGTAAATAGAAGAATGCGATTGGAACCGAGTTAACAATTTGAATTTAAAGTTGAGAAAACTGATATGCTTTCTTCATTTTAAAAATTTTGAATTTATATCCTCATGAAACACAAACACAAATAAATAGAAGAATGCAATTAGATCAGTGTTATCAGTGTGTTTTAAAAAATTGAGGTTCTAATCAATTTTTTATAGTGTTGCCTATTTAATTATAGTGTAATAATTGTATTTTGCATTGTAATAATTGTAAAGATAATTTTTAGCTTTTCTATATAGTTGAGAGGTGATAATTTATATTATAAAAATCATGATAAAGAGAAAAAAATTGATTTTTTTTCAAGAGGAAGACTTGTGAGAAAGATAAAAAAAATGCAACTTCTACTCCAACTGAACTTGAGAAATTTCCAGAGATAAGAATTGAAGAAAATGAGAAACGACTCCTAGAGGTTCCTAGAGTCACATATAATGAGTTTGAAATTCTTTGAAACGTGTTCCGGGAAAGTACCCTTAGATTTGGCAATACCCACCAAATCAAATGGATGAGCTACCAAGGGCTCATCTAAAATGGAGTCCATATCAATACATCTAAAAAATTATCCTTTTTTATATAAGCTTAGAAAAATATCCTTTAACGGGTAAATATGATCATCCAATAAGATTTCAATAAAGAAATCTTGGATTCCATTTAATAATAGTCTAGAAATCTAGAAAGTAATCTTCAACTACTTTTGTTTGCTTCATGCCAGTTAACCTTTGACATTTAATGATTGCCTTTTACGAGATGACTAGTGAATGATAGTCATTTTTATTGGATCTCATTATCATGCGTGTTTGTTTTGAGAAAATGAGAAATTATATTATTTTTTTAATTATAAAAAAGATAATTTATATATAACAAACTTAACTTGGCACCCCCAAATTTTTTAACCAAGTTCCGCCACTGATCCTTGGATGTTTGTGTAAAATCTTTTTACATTGATAATGTATATATATTAAACCCTATTTATAATCCCCTTTGAGTTTTTTTTTACAGTTTTTCATGCTGAAGAGAAGGAAAAGGATCCATCACTTGTAAGACTCCAAGCAACTATGTTATCATTATTTGTCATAACAGGGGGCTGCAAGGCATGAACTTGACTTCTAATATTGGGTAGCAGGAATGTAGATAATAGGTTATCATACCAACTGCCACTAGGAGAACATAAATCTTGTAAGGTGTAATTAGCAACCACATCCACAGGCTCAACAAAAGTTTACCCCGTCAGTCTATCTACCATAGGAATCCAAGAATCATCCTAAGCCTTGATGGTGCGACCATTTCCCATCCTCCAAATAATGTTAGGATCCACATATTTCTAGGCCAAGTAGATGTCTTTCCAAAGATTAGAACAATTCTATCTTTTCTAATCCTTGGAATTAAATCCTCCCCACAATTATATTTTGCTCTAATCATTCGAGCCCATAACATATCTTTTTGATCACACAATCTTCAACATATTTTCATCATGGCAACAACATTCACCTGGTGACACATTCTGAGGCCAAGCCCTCCAGCCTCCTTTGGCAAGCATATCGTCTCCTGGCATACAAGATGAGGTTTACGATCATGAGCTGATAAAGACCAAATAAAATTCCTGCACATTTTATTCAATTCTGAACAGATACTTTTTGGAAGAAGAGTAGTTTGCATCACATAGTTTGGAAGTGCCTATAACACATATTTTGTTAGTGTTAATTGACATGCATATGACAACATCCTAGCTTTCCATGACATAGTGGTAATGTTGTCTGGGGACCCTAGAATGGATTACAGGCACCCCTAAATACTTCCCCAAATCAGGAGTGGATTTAAACCCAAGGAATTCAGAAATTGCATTACGAGTAGCTGGTCCACGTTCTTTGAGAAATGTATATGAGTTTTGTCCTTGTTTACCCTCTGCCCTGAGCTTTGGGTTTGGCAAGAAATATCCAGAAATGTTTGTATAATCTCAACTTGAAAGTGTAACAATGCAATAAAAGTAAAAGAACATTGTGATATTTATTGTGGATGAGATTGGGGTGAAAAATAAATAAAATAAATTACATAGAATAAAAACAAAGTGATCATATTTATAGGGAGTAAAAATAAGTTTAAAAATTATATGGACTAAAAATAAAATGATCATATTTATAAGGATTAAAAACAAATTTAAACCAGACAAAAACAACACATATGACATGGTGATGTGACATTGCCACATCAGTTTAAAATTACCAGTTGGGACCAAAAAAACTAATTGAAAACTTTCTAGGAACGAGAAACCAAAAAATAATTTTATAGGGATTAAAAGTAAAATGACTCATATTTATATGGATTAAAAACATATTTAAACCATTATTTTACTTACTCACTATTGAAGAGTCCCATTAAGAATTAAACCTACACATTTGTTATATTTTTTTTAAAAGTTTTTAAGACAAGATTATTTTTTACACTCTATTATCAATTAAATCCTTAAATAATAAATAACAATATAATATAATATAAAAATAATAAATATTTAATTTTAATTTTTTCGACGGTAATAAATAAAAAATAAGTTTTTTATTACAAATTACAATTATTACAACATTTAATATATTAGTAATATAATTTTTTTAAAAAATAAATTATTGGTAACATGAAATTTTATATTTTCTAATAAAATCTTCTTATTTTTTATTTATTATTTATTAACCTGTTAGAAAAACAGTTGTAATTTATTTTAGCATTGTTTAGTGCAAATGTCCAATTAATGCACGCACTCGCAGAAACTGCGTTGAAACTCTAATGTCTAAACCCACAGCAGCAACAACCATCACCAAACACACCGTTTTCATGAACTGTTAATTTTCTTCGCACCGTTCTCTCTCTTCCCGCAGATCGCACACTAGACAAGACAAGAAACCCTGCTCCTGCTACCGAGCTAGCTAGGGTTTCATTTCACTCACTCTGAGCAATTCCAACGATTCTCGCCATGAAATGCTGATCATCCGTTCATTTTATCACCTAACTCTACCAAATTGATCTTCGATCGCCGTCACTGAGAAAACAATCGGTGGAGTCAATACCTCGAGAGATCATATGAAACCGTCGTCGTCGACGAAGGTTCTTCTTCTTCTGCTCTCCCTTGTTCTCTGCACCTGCTCCACCTTCGTTCTCTCCGAGGATTCCAAGAAGAATGCGTTCCGGGAACGAGAAGCCTCCGACGACTCCCTCGGATACCCCGAAATGTACAGAATCTGCATTGTGATCATTGCTTCATTCCTTTGATTTTATAAATTAGGTTTCAATTTTTCTCTCTGTTTTTTTTTTCTGACTTTTGATTGTCTTCATTTTGTTATCGGGTGTGGTTAGAGATGAGGATGCTCTGGTGAATTCAAAATGCCCTAAGAATTTGGAGCTAAGATGGCAAACAGAAGTTAGTTCCAGCATCTATGCAAACCCCTTGGTTGCAGATATTAACAGGTAAGATTTTATGAACTCTGCTGGTCCGGTGATTTGTTCGTGTAACCCACTTTGTGCATTTTTTTTTACTCTGTGCTATATATTTGTGCTGTACCTTTTCATTGGTGGTCTAATTTTGATGTGGGTTGGGTAGACTGGTTAACTTGCATGAATATGTGTGCTGGAGCTATGTTCTTGGCTTAATGTTGCATATTTTGTTTTGTGTCGTCATATTCCCGCTTCGTTTGTTTGGCAGTGATGGGAAGCTTGACATAGTGGTTCCCTCTTTTCTTCACTACCTTGAAGTTCTGGAAGGCACCGATGGGGACAAAATGCCAGGTAAGAGATTGAGATGTTGCTCTCTTCTTGTCACTGTAGGCTTTGTATCAATGTTATGCTTGAGCTTGCAGCATGTATCAATGATAAGATATGTGATTCTTCCCCTATTGATGTTTTTAATAGTTTTTTGTAGCTAAATTATTGTTTGGTTACATTTGATAATATGGAGGTAGGCTTGAGATTTGAAATGATTTAGACAGACAGAATAGATTCCAAGTTAAGCAATCCCTACCAGAAGGTATGAGAAGTTAGCTAAGATGAATATTAATGGTGTTCTATAACCAGAGAGAAGAAAAATGATTCAGAATTGGTTTCTTATCCCAAATGTGTCATGATTTTTTTCCTAATCACAGAATTTGGCCCATGTCTCTTTGCACCTCTTTTGGGTGCTGATGTAATGCCTCTAGTGTGTTGAGCTACACAACCCATTATACATGGGTGATGACCATTAGTGCTGTTGTATTGTTGATTCATGTCATAAAATTGTTGACAAAGTTTCATGTTGGTTACTAATTGTTTAACACAATGCAAGATTCAAGAACATAATAAAAAATAGTTTAAATATATCATCTAAATAATGTATAGTGCTTAATGCAATAATTTTAAATTAGGCATTGAAAAAATTCTTACCATAAGCCTCACAAAACAAAATCTAAGACTCGAAGTTATATGTCACAAGTCAAAATGAAAGTAGAGCAAAGGTATAGCCAAATAGGGTGTGTGTACAGTGAGCAAGTAGCCGTGTTAACCCCCTATGTGAGCAAGTGATTGAATGAGTGACTGTGTAAAGCTCTTGTTTTAGAAGAATGAAAACAAAGCAATAGAATAATTAAATAGCGCGCATTCAACACTACTTTAGTTTCTTTTCATTTAATAATTTAAGTTTACTAAACTTTTGAACTTCTTTGATGAGAATTGGTGAAAGAAAAGCAAGAAAGAAAAAAAATTAAATCATTGAATCGTGCAATTCATATCGGTGATACGGATCGCAATGATTCATGCATGTATTGTACAATTCAAATTCATTTATGATTCATCACACAATACGAATTGATAGCTTGCTGACTCAATATTGAACTGTGCTATTCAAATTGTGAATCGTACAATTTTAATAACCACACACGTAAACAAACGAATGAATAGTATTACCTTCCATGTCGATAAAAGCAATCTAGATTTTTGCCTTTGGGCTGGTACCCTGGATTATAAAATATTTTTCAGCATGCACTAACCATCGCAGCAGGTCCATAACATCAAAATTTGGTGGTTCAACCTTCTTGGCATCCTATCAATCTTCTGTTGATGTCCTGGCTTGCATAGCACTCGAGTTTCCATCACCTTCTGTATTCTTTCTGTTGACTCGTAAATTCTCCATAGTAGCATTATCATCTCTCTCCTGCCTGTTAACATTTTTAGCCAAGATCAATTTCATCTCTAATCAAAACTATTCAATCCATTCCACCAAGCTTCTCATGTATCTCTTCCGTTCCTTTTTCCGATGCTTCTCCATGACACTCCATCCTCGTTGGGGGCATCTGGCAAGTTGGACCAATGACAGAGAATGAACTAAAAGCAAAACTCAGAAGGATTATTATTGCTGAAATTAGGTAATTACATCTAGACAAAGAACCATAAGGTACTGGCCTCCCCAGGACTATTGTCCCTTGCTGAGAGAAAACTATTCTCCAGCCCTAAGCCTCAGCTATAATTTCAACAATAAAATCAGAATACCTACCTCAGCCCACTCACTTCCTCTAAAACCTATGGTGCACTGCTACTGCTTTCCCATAACAAATTATCTCTTCTAACTTCCTTGGGTCCATGGAATTTCTTTCTCATGTATACCTTCCACTCTGCTAATATGGGTTCATTTCTACTAATCTAGGTCCTTACATGTCCTAAAAATAAAATTTTTAAATTGATTTGATCTAATATATCCCTAACACTAGTAACTTGTTAATAAGGTCCACCATTTTTTATGGCAGCTTAAGGAGTGATAGGAAATTATATTGCTAGAGGGAGGGTGGGAAGTGAACATTGAAAAGGATCAATGCAAATGGGTTTTTAAGATTAATCTAATGATTGCAAAATGCTTATAAAGTTATAATCAAGGCTTGTCCTTATTGCGATAGATCACACTCACCTGGTGTTTGATTTGAGTTCTATCCATATTAATCTTCTGCATGGTTTCCTAGGATGGCCTGCATTCCACCAATCAACTGTGCATTCTAGTCCTCTTCTATATGACATAGACAAAGATGGGGTGAGAGAAATAGCTTTGGCAACCTACAATGGTGAAGTGCTGTTTTTCAGGTGATTTTTTTTTTTCACATTTTTCCAAATTTTGCTTCCGTTTACAAATTGCCCATTTCTTGAGGTGCCTTTTATTGAGATTATAATAAGTTATCATTTTTAGGGTTTCTGGCTATATGATGTCAGATAAGCTTGAGATCCCACGTAGGAGAGTGCCAAAAAATTGGTATGTGGGTTTGAAATCTGACCCAGTGGACCGATCCCATCCAGATGTTCATGATGACCAACTTGTCCAAGAAGCTACTATCATGAATACTCTGTCTCGTAAGTTTCTGCTGTGTTTACTGCTCAGGTCATTGTTGGATATAGAAGAAAGATCCTCATATTTTCATTATCTGTGAAATGTACATTTATTTAATTTTATCATTGGGTGATGATTTTTCTTGTAGAAATGAATGGAAGCAAACACGAAGTCAATTCTTCAGCTACCACATTGACTGGAAGTCACCTTGGCACAAAAAATGTGTCTAATCCAGAGCCTAAAAAGAAAATAAATGGAAGTCAAGTAGAGGAAAATATTAAGATGCCAACAATTACTGATAATTCCTCTGTGCAAGCTGGGTCAGTGGAAACTGTTAATGCAGATAATAAAACCAGCACTGGGAGACGTCTGCTGGAAGATAACAACTCCAAAGGAGCAGAACAAGGTGGTGCTGAATCCAAAGGTAAGGAGGGTATTCATGCTGCTACTGTGGAAAATGACGAAGGCCTGGAAGCAGATGCTGCTTCATCTTTTGAGTTATTCCGCGATAGTGATGAGCTGGCTGATGAGTATAGCTATGACTATGATGATTATGTTGATGAATCGATGTGGGGCGATGAAGAATGGACTGAAGTTAAACATGAAAAATTAGAGGATTATGTGAATGTTGACTCGCATATCTTGTGCACTCCTGTGAGTTCCTGTTTTGCCTTTTTACTAATGTAAAATTTATTAATTTTGCATTTGGCAAGTCCTAGAAAAAGTATAAACACAGCAATGGCTTCTCATTGTATTTTTTTCGCCTTTGCCAGGTCATTGCAGATATCGACAATGATGGTGTATCAGAAATGGTTGTTGCTGTTTCTTATTTCTTTGACCATGAGTGAGTCCATCCTTACTCTTGATTTTAAAATTTCTATTATATTTTGTTTTTTTTCCCTTTATTGTGACAATTATGTGATTGAAACTCATAGTTAAATGAATAGGTTGCTAGCTGTGCACCCTTTCTGTGGCAATTCAATATGTGCATCCTGGTTTACAATTTCTAATTATTTAGGAAGACAAACCATCATCTGATGGGAGCGAAACTCAGAAGGGAGATTGTATTAATGAAAAGAAATAGAAAATAAAGTAAAAATTAGAGCAGAAGCACCCTAACCAAGGATTGGATTCCTAGGCCCCAAGCTGCAAGCTGAGAACCATTACTCTAAATGTAATCCCTCCAACTGGGAAACATTCTCTTTAATCTGATCACATTCACATTCTCTCCCCATAACTGACTTTACCTCTGACACTCAAACACACACCTTCCCTTCTAACTATTGTTAGGGCTTGGGTTTAGGCCTACAAGAATATACTTGTAAGGCTTTCTTTCTTGGCTCAGCCTCACCCTGTTAAACTGTTTCCATTCACAGTTCTATCATCATCTTAGGCCTTGTCTGTTTAAGATTGTGGCCATTGTGGGCACATGCTCCGATGCCCTTTTGTCAGAGGCATTTTTTTTGTTGCTTCAAGTAAACTTCCGTTTAGACTTTAGAGCCCTCCAATGCTAAAACAAATAGATGGTTAATAGTTCTGTAGTTGGTTATCAGTCCTTTGTAAATCATCTGGAAAGCTTACTTTTTTTGACACCTACGAGGCCCTAAATGTGTTCCATTGTGAAATTAAGATGACAGATTAATAATAGACACATTTTGCTCTAATAGATAAATTTAGTATAGATGTCTTCAACCCAATTTGTATGGCCAGACAGTTTTTATTGGGGATGGCACTCAATTTTGTAAAAAAAAGTTTGTTATATTATTGGATAGCTAACAATGAAAGATATATTATAATTTTTGTTGATTTTTGATGAACAAAAGATAAGTTATAAATATTTAGAATGTATTTCTGATTATGCATAGCATGAATTAGCAACAAGATGAAGTTGTGAGTAAAGAAATGGTGTTATAAAACAAAGGAAAGTAACTACAATAAAGATTATGTTTTGTGCTTTTATAAATGTCGAAACCGGGGTCACGACGGGACGGCGAAACAAAGGTATTGAAAAATTGTTTCATTTATTAGGCTGCCAGACAGGGTGTGCTTGTTCTTTTTTTGTTAAACAAGTTTTTGGGAAGTTTTTGGAGCACTAACTTTTTAACTGTTGGCTGTTGCCATAGCAACTAAAGCAATATGATTTCTGACACTGATTGAAGAATGAGACAATTGTTTTTCTTATATTGGTATAATCTACATCATACAAATGATTGTTAATTTACTGGTCTGTCAGTAATTAGCCACATTTTAAGCTGACAGGTATTATGACAACCAGGAGCATATGAAAGAACTCGGTGATATTGACATTGGGAAATATGTTGCTGGTGGTATTGTTGTTTTTAATATGGATACAAAACAAGTTAAGTGGACTGCAGAACTTGATCTGAGTACAGATACCTCAAACTTCCGAGCCTACATATATTCTTCTCCAACTGTTGTAGATTTGGATGGCGATGGCAATCTGGACATTCTTGTTGGAACTTCTTATGGCCTGTTCTATGTGTTGGATCATCATGGTAATGCCTGGAAACTGCTTCCCTAATACTCTCTTAACTTGATTTGAAAATGTTTCTTCATGCTTCTATGTTGTCTTTGTTGATTTTCTCTGGGATTTTGGTTTATTATTGATGTCATAGTTATCAATCCTGGATAGTGGTGCAACCAACCCTAAAATGCTATAGCAGGATGACTGTTTTACCAACGATTATGATGTAAACTAATTCATTTATACTACTACACAATAAATTGCCTAAAATAACAACTAACCAAAAATTTAGAACATTCATAATGAGTAATTGTAGGTCACAGTCTAAACACTCAATCTTCATCAGTCTAGGAACAATGAGAACATAGGAATGAAGTAGAAAAAGAAAAGATGATGGAAACTAATAGAAAATACAGATCACATTAGATTAAAATTAAAAAAATGTGAAACAGTGAAATGTGAAGGAAGGAGAGAGAACAGCGTGCTGGAGTAAAAGAGACCTGTGACATGAAAAGGAAAAAAAAAGAACAGAACACAGGAAAGAGGAAAAGAAAAAAGAACAAAAACTTGTGAGCTGTGAAGCGTAAACAGAAACCAAAGGAAGCAAGAGACCCTGCAAGTAGTGGGTCAGTAGCCAGAAAACATAGGGGTTGGCTGGAAACAGGCACCAGTGAGCAGTGGATCACTGGGTCAGACAACAGAGTTTAAAACGGAGGAAACTTCTTTGCACGAATGATTGAGGAGTAAGGGTTTCAAACCTTACATTTTTTCTGAAGCAAAAGACGCACTAGAAATCATTCAGACAAAAAAAAAATGGTTTGGAAACTCAGAAATCAAGGGCAAATGCTTTTAGCCCCTGTTCACCATAGTGATTGCAATGGCCGCATTTTTCTTTTATAGCAGCTGTGATTTTGGGCTGGACGAAAAATAATGCCATGGTGCCTAGTGCCACTATAGCACATAGTTGATAATAACTCTGATTGATGTCAATGTTACATTGTTTCCTCTGTAAAAATTCGTAGTAGAATCATTTCTTTGTTCATTCTTGAAAGATGTCTGTCATGTCTAATTTTTAGAAATCTTTTTTTTTCTTCCTGCTTCTTTCTGCTTTGTTTATTGCAGTTTCCTGTGTAATATCTGGCATTGCAAGGCCGGACATGTCTTGTCTCTGGAATTTATGATTAGGGACTGTTAAAAATGGTTTATTTTCAATTTAATGGGTTGCAAGTTATTCTTAGGTTTTAGCAATGTCATTATTTAAGTCAAAACTCCAGCTTTGGAATCTAAAGGTTTTTGGTTACATATATTTATACCTTGATTAATTAAATGCTAATATTTGTTTGTCTCGAATAGGTAAGATTAGAGAAAAGTTTCCTCTTGAAATGGCTGAGATTCAAGGAGCTGTTGTTGCGGCAGATGTTAATGATGATGGTAAAATTGAGCTAGTTACTGCTGATACACATGGAAATGTTGCTGTATGGACTCCCAAAGGAGATTTGATATGGGAAAAACATCTGAAGAGTTTAATTCCGCAGGTAACTTACTATCTCAATCTTCCTTAGTATCTTAATGAGTGTAGGATGATTGCATGTATTATGTGTTGTCAGTGGAGGTATTGAGGATGAGAAAGTGAAGGAAAATGTGAGAAAGTGAAAGATAGTAGAGAGGGATTGAGAATCAGAAATTCAGAATGAGTGTTATCCTGTCTAGGTTCCAGGTGGATACAAGTATTTACATTGCTACTAGTTACAACAGTCAAAGGATTCTGTTATTACTGCTTTATGACCGTTAGTGCTTTATTGCACACATGCAGCACACTGACAGGGGTAATCAGTATCTATGGTATATGCTATATAGAATTTTCAAATTAGTTTAGGTTGATGGGATAACTATAGGATGGACATGGACGTAAACTATAATTGAAGGAAGACTAAGGGACCTCTAAAGAAAGGAAGGGAAAAGAAAGTAACGTTGGGGCTTCACATTTTAGATTTCTGTTTTGGCTATACCCTATACCCATGTTATTCAGATTTTTTAACATTATTTTTCAACCTTGCATGATTCTTATATCTTATTCTCCCCTTTTTGTCTATGGAAGGTATACTTTTTTCTTAAGATTTCCACTTAAAGAATTTTTATTACTGAGAAACTTATGCTTTGTTCTATTGGTTGTGTACTCTAGCTTCCATTTATTACTATGATTATCTGATAAAATGTTCGATGCTGGTATTTGGGCTGTAGATTTTTCAATCTCACATTCTTTTATTTCCTTTCTCATTTGTAATCCTCCTCAAAAATCATATTTGACTAGTTCTTTTTGGAAGGTTAAAGTTTGCTCTAAGGAGAGTTTTTTTTTTTTTTTTTGAATTTCAGTACTCAAAGATTAACACTAGTGATTTGTCATAGGTGCAGAGGTCACATAAGCCCTTTTTCTTCATATATACCAAGGCTGTGAGGATTGGGGAAAACGTGTAAATCGTGTGATCGTAATATGGATCATAAGATATTACCTAACATATAAAATAAAACTTATACACATACAACAACAACATCACAGCCTTTATCCCACAAGGCTAGTTGTCACACCTGGAAATGCAAAAGGAACGATGAAAAAACAAATTTAAATTAGAGTCGCCACCAAAGTTTATTAATTGGGAAAACCTTGGAAAGACCCTTCTATTAAAGGAAATGATTTCCGAAAATCAGGTTAGGTTTGGGAGTTGATTTATGCATAAGGAAGGGGGGAAACTTAATTCCACAGTACCCCTAATACATCCATTAAAATGGTTACCTTAAGGATTAACTGTGCAAATTGTTAACAAGTTTTAAAATGTTTGCTTTACCCCAGAAATAAAATAAATTAAAGGAAAATGGTTGTTTACTAAAATAAATTATGAAACAATGATTTTGACTTGACAAGGGCGAAGACATGGGGACAAGGGACTGTGCTATGGTGGCCACTGCTCATGGAGATGGGTCTTGGTTTGAGAGGGTTTTTGTTGGAGGTGCTGGGCTGTGGATTGGTGACCAAGGTAAGTGGCTTGGGTTGCTTAATGTCAAAGATAGTGTTAGATTTATTGTTGACAGGTTCATGGGTTTCAGCAGGGTATGGTTTCTGGTATTCAGATTTGAATGTTGGAGGTTGTTTGTGTTGATGGGTTTTTGGTGTCAAAGGTGGAGCTGTAGAGGTGGCTTGGAGAGTGAGTTTGCGTAGTTGGATTTGTGTGGGTAGTTTTGGGTTAATTTTGTGATGGCTTATAGGTTGAGTCTGGGTTGATATTTGCTTGTAAAAGAGAGTATGGAGGTTTAGGTTTGGGGTTAGTGGCTTGGGTTGCTGAAGGTTAGTTCTAAGTTGGTGTCATGGCTGTGGCTAAAATTGACTTGGATGTGTTTGGTAAGAGCAAATTGAACTGGGTTCATGGTGATGGGTGTTTGGGGCTTGTGCTTGGGCAGATGATGGATTATTTGTTCCACGGGTGGTAGGTGGTTTTAGAATGGTGGTTGGGTGGAGATGGGACCTGTTAGATGTGAGGTTTTGGGACCTGTTAGAGATGGGACTAGTAGTTAACGGAATGACTGAATTGTGAAGACAAAAGGATGGGTTTGTGAAGTTGACACATTGGGGGACTACTTGTGCACACAGACACTTTCAAATACCAAAGCAACATATGTTGTCACTTTAAGGATGCTTCAACATGGAATTGAAGAGTGCGTGTTTCATTCAAATCCAAACACTCCAATTGTTATAACTTATAATCCTTCATAGAAATTAGTTACATGATTTGAATCAAGAAACATGTTCTCATATGAATAGACACTAATTGGAATGATGTGACTCTTAATGGAAAGACAAAAAGGTGTCTATATATAGAGACATTCTCCATGAACTAAAAATATTTTAGGAATTCTGAAAAACATTTGTGAATTCATTTGGCTTTACCTTTGAGTGCACAAGAGAAAAGCTAGCTATCATTATGTAGACACCATAATTTTTTTTGACTTGAGTTATGGAGGCGCAAACCATACTCAGCAGTTTCCATTGTATCTTAACCTTGTGTTTGAATAGAATAATTTGAAATGACTAGATTCCATGTGTTAAAATAGTAAAAGAAAGGATTTCAAATGACAAATAAGAGGGATTTTTAGGACAAATAGGAGGAATTTCAAATGACACATTGAGAGAGAATTTCAACTTTTCTGTGTTATGTTTAACTTTCTAACTCTTTAGATTATCATTTACAATTTCTCTTATACTTACAATTCACTCAACATTATCACAATTTTGGGAACTCTAAAATTCTTCATCCAAACACACTAAAGGATATTTGCTATTAATCCAAGTTGCACCATAAGTTTTGGAATAGGTTGAGTTAAGCCTACATGAAAGTGTTTATCCATGTCTCAGAAGACTTTTTTTGCATCATTTTCTTTATCTTCTCTTCTTCATTCCTACCCTTCAAAGACCATACCCTGCCTAAAATTTGATTGACAATGTCATTTGATTTCATTTTACACAGGGTCCAACTGTTGGTGATGTTGATGGGGATGGCCATACTGAACTTGTTGTGCCAACACTATCTGGGAAGATTTATGTTCTTGATGGCAGGGATGGGTCATCTATTGGACGGTATCCATATATAACTCATGGAAGAGTGATGAATCAAGTTCTTCTAGTTGATTTAAGTAAACACAAGGAGAAAAAGAAGGGATTGACTATTGTTACCACATCATTTGATGGTTATTTATACCTCATTGATGGACCTACAGGCTGTGCTGATGTTGTTGACATTGGTGAAACTTCGTAAGAGATTGTTTAGCCTTTTTTGTCATGGATTTCTTTCTGTCCTATATTCCAGAAGTTGTATGAATGAGTTATTTTTGTTACAGATATAGCATGGTCTTGGCAGACAATGTAGATGGTGGGGATGATCTTGATCTTATTGTCTCAACTATGAACGGCAATGTCTTCTGCTTTTCAACTCCCTCTCCACACCATCCCCTCAAGGCAGGGTATTTTTAGTATTTGGTCATTTAAACTCTCATTTTTGTTGCTTATTTGCTTCTTTACATGTTTCAGGCATGGAGATTGCCTAATCAAGGAAGAAATAATGTTGCATATCGGCATGGCCGTGAAGGTATCTATATTACTCATCCTTCAAGGGCATTCCGTGATGAGGAAGGCAAGAGCTTTTGGGTGGAAATTGAGATTGTAGATAATTACAGATATCCATCTGGACATCAAGGACCATACTATGTCACTGTAAGTTCTCAACCAAATTAGAAATTACTTTAGATCAGTAATTCTCTGGCAAGCCCTAAGTTTGTATGTTATTTTCCTTTGATGCTGTGTAAATTCATTAGACAACCCTGCTGGTACCTGGTAATTACCAAGGAGAGAGAACGATAAAGCAGAACCAGACCTATAATCAACCTGGTAAATATCGGATTAAGCTGCCTACTGTGGGAGTAAGAACTACGGGAACTGTTTTGGTTGAGATGGTTGACAGGAATGGACTATATTTCTCGGATGATTTCTCCCTTACATTCCATATGCATTACTATAAGCTGTTGAAGTGGCTTCTTGTTCTTCCAATGCTTGGGATGTTTGGCGTGCTTGTCATCCTTCGCCCACAAGGCTCAATGCCATTGCCATCATTTTCAAGGAACACTGATTAGTGATGATTTATTTTGTTTCATGCTCTAGGCATCACTGAGTTCAGAAAATGTGAATATTTTTTCATAATGAATTGAGCAGAATTCATTTTTGTGTATGCCTTGGTGTTGCGGTGGGCTTTGATCTCGTAGTTAAAGCAATCTTTCATAAGAAGTAACTGTTCAGCTTGGTTAGGAGACAGTTGAAGATTGCAACACACAGAATGAGATCTGGATGTTGGGATTTTGCCCTTAATCTTGTAGTGTGTAGTGTAATCTGATACTTAAATTTTTCACTGAACTATATCTTTCTTTGTCATCTCTATACCGGAATAGATATTTATAATTAATATAGTTTTCTCCGAGGTGTTTTTAACAGTTTTATTGTATCAGTGCTAATTTTTTTAAACACACTGAGGTGGAAATGATCAGATAATAAAGGAGGACTTTTGCTGTATTGTTTTGTGAATTTAATTCAATGAACAAACGGTGAAAAAATGCTTTGTATCCTCACTTAAGTGCTATATTTATAAATTTAGTACTTCAATTATTGTTAAATTTATTATAGTGATGGTTTAGCGTTAAAATTCAACTGGTGATATCACACGGTTTTGTACTATTGGGACAAAAAATGGCATTGCTTCCAAGTTGTTCACCTGGGCTTTTGTTTTTATTTCTTCCTTTCATAAAAGGTGGACTTAGTTGATGTGCATGGGGATGGAAAGGTTATATGTCGATCTAGTATGTTGAGTATATAGTAACACTTCGAAACAACTCTACGTAGATATTAATTTTAAAACCTCATTTGGTAGAGTGAGACACTATGGTCTTGTTTGATTTCTATTTTTAAAAACTATAGTTTTTCATTTGAAAAACTAGAAAACATTTTTAGATGATCATTTTCTTTCTAACTATTTTGCAAATCATCAGTTTTAAAAACCAGAAAATGAAATAATCTAAATATATTTTCAGTTTAAAAATGTCTTTTACAATAAATGAAACACATCATAAAATAAATTCACAAAAACAGTTTTCAAAACAAGTTTTAAAAATTGAAATGGAAGTGTTTCAATTAAGTACTCACTTTCCACTCTTAGTTAAAAAGGCAAGTCACTTTTATATTTTCTTAATATTTTCCTTTTTTTTTGTTTAACCAAAGGACTCGAACCCGAGACCTTGCTTAAGGGGAATCAAGCATGTACCACTTGAACCAATCTTTTAAGTGTATATTTGACTCACTATCCTTATAAATATTTTTGAATATTTCCTTAAATATCTCAACTATTGTTCACCGATAATAACTAATGTTTAACAAGTAAACTAGCAAATTCATCCTTGACTTTTTTAGAGTCGTACGGTTTAGTCCCTAAGAAATTGAAAAACCTGATATAATCTCCGACGTCTTGCTTTGTCTATTATTATAGTCCAACTATGTGTTTCTTATTAATTTTTTTATGGCATGTCATGTTTAATGACACTGACACTGTGTGAGACTGTTTAAGTTAAGTGCGGTATCCCAGATAAGATAAGTGCTAGGAGATTGGTGTCTTGTATAATTCATAGTATGATTGCTGATCGTCACAGATCATTCTAGTAAAAAATTGGTAGCTAAACACAAAGCAACATATTCCCCACTAAAGACTTTAATGTTTCTTATACAGGTGTTGGTCTGAGGCACTTCAAATATCAAAATCATAAATTGCGGAAACTGCATACACATTGCCCGTATTAGGAACAAAATAGAGTCAGTAACTCTTCTGCAGCTTCCCATAATCTTATGGACATCTAAAAACAGTCAGAAGTCTAGGTAGAAAACTTAAATATTCAACTAGACCTAGACAAACTTTGAATTTGGGAACAGAAGAACAGTGCAACAAACTGAAAGCAAAAGGAAATGAAATATTTGCTGCCAAACAAAAAGCAACATTAAATTTAAGGTAAATATTTAGAATGTTTAATCACAGAGGCAGACCTCAAACAATGGTGAAACTGAACTATTGGTGATAGCACTAAATAATTTCAAAAGATTCATTTAATGGCCATTGAAAGAGAAGAATATCACATGTACTGTCCTGTTTCAGCAGAATATCCAACTATTCTATGTTACAGACCCTTTTTTTTCATATAGAAAGATAAATTTATTGGATAAGAAAGGTTACAAAGAAAAAGTAATAAAACAATAAAAAATAATGGCCATGCGCGTAAAATAGCTCTCTGATTCCTCTCTACTTACTGGTCAGGGAAATTCCTTAGGTTTAGATGGAGGGTAAAGTTCTCACTATTGAATTTAGAGTTTTTATAGTGTTTATAAAAATGAATAAGGGATGATTGGAAGGTTTTATGACAATCTATTATTTTGTTCCTTTCATTTAAAAATTATGACAATCTATCTGCATTTTCCTTTCCCTCCGAAACCCTTTGTCCCAAACATATCCTAAAAGAAACTGTGGGTTCGAAGAACACCAAAATGAGGCATTATAACAATCTTAACCCATAAATATTCAATAAATCTTCTTTATAGATGATAAAGGCAATTTAGAAACTCAGTTGATTGTTTTATTCAGCTAGGTATATATGTTTCCAATAAGTATGATAAAATAGATATTTCATTATTCTGTCTTCTACTCGACAATTGAAATTGAGTGTTCTTTTGAAACTTTCAAGGACATTGTGGAACATTGAAACTATACCAAAAAGACAAAACTTCAAATTTCTTTGATAGAAGAAAGGCATACTTAAAAATCAAGGAAGTGCACCAAGAACCTTTTCCATTGTAGAAATATTTAGAGCTGAAAGCTACTATCCATTTTGAATCTCTAGGGTCAAACATACAAAGTTCTAGATGAAATAATAAGGCTTAAAAAGGAACCTTCATAGGATAATGCTATCTCTTCTCTAATGTTGAAGCATAGATAAGTATTAGAATAATAATCAAATTAGTCCTCCAAAGATGCACAGGAGTCAGGACATCAAGTTGGTCCTATAAAGATTTTGGACGTCAATTTAATCCAAAACTGCTATGCAATACCATCCTCCCACATCATCTCTGAGAAATATTTTCAAGCTTATGATTTATCATCTATGCAATGAAATTTGATCAGGATGTCAGATTCTTTTCTCATAGAATGTAACACTGCCAAGCTATAGGCCTATAGTTTTTTCATGAATTTCTATCTGAAATATGCAATTACTCAAAAATGACACTTCTATGTTTTTAACTTTTTTTTACATTGTCTACTTGGGAAGTTTTATTGTTTCTGGTTTTCAAGGGGTGTTGGCATCATCAACAGATTTTCAACATCTATGTACAGGGCACAAGTTAAACCACATTCATCTAATTTTCTGTAGCTTCATGGGCTTATTCAGCTTTGATGTCTTGCCAAAATCACACACTCCATCAAATTGCAGCATCAAACACATACTCGGTACATTCAGCTATAATATTTTAGCAAACCCACCATGCCCAAATAAGTCATTATAACTACACAAATTATTTTTCAAAAAAAAAAATAATAAAAGTTCAGCTGCAAATTATTATTATTATTTTTTTTTAAAAAAATCTCAATTGAAACTACATGGAGAAAGCTTATATAAAATCAGAACACTTGCAGCACGGGTCTCTTTCCAAGCCTTTTGATCTCTCTATCCATTTTCCCAGTGAGCATAAACCCAAACATCTTGAAGTCACACAAGAGAGACCATAAGGGGTATCCAAAAGTCGCAGGGAAATTCCCTTCAACGAACAAGTGACTGTATACGGCACATCCATAACCAGAAAAGGGCACAAGGAACAAGAACCACCAGCTGAAGAGGACCGAGCAGAGCAAGAAGAGAATACTGAAGAGTGTTCCTACGAAGTGCCATCGCCTTGTGGATGGCTTTGAGTGCTGGTTCATGTAAAAAGCCCAGAAATCTTCCAAACTCCTGAAATTCATGGCTTCACCACGAACCCGGTTTGGAAATGAAGCCAAGATTCTGAAGTGGGTATCAATTTCAAGGGATTGAGTTGGAACAGTTTCAAGGTATTGTCGAATTCACGGATTAGAAATCAAAGTTTGAATCTTGATGGTGTAAGGATACTGTTGGAGTATCTATGGATGTTGTATTCATCAGACGCAGAATTGAAGTGAGACTTAAAAGTTAAAACCGCAAAGGTGAAGTGTGAAGTGTTGTGTTCTGATTCTGATCCCCTGATGTTCAGTTTGCCCACAGATTTGTTTGCCTTTGTTGTTCTTATTACAAACAAAATAAATTTATAAAAAGTAACTTTCAAGTTAAGTTATACTCTAGAATATAAGAAGAAAAAAAATCATTCTAATTAATAATGCTAGTAAATTTCATTTAATTTTTTTAATTTCATTAAAAAATAATTGTATTTTTTAAATTATCTTTCATAAAACTTTAATTTTAGTGGGATTTATTTTAAGTGAAAATATCCGTTCTATTGGTACATATTTCATAAATAGGATTATTGGAAAAAATTGAATTAAATAAAAGATATTTTGGTACGATCTCATTAAATAGGGTGAAATTAGTTGAAATTTGTTTCTATTATTAATAAACATATGTGGATTTTTTTTTTTTTTGTAAACTAACACTTCCGTCCATGACTTTTATAGTATCGTGCACTTTAGTCCATGAGATCTGGAAATCCCTTCATTAGTCTTTAACGTTACTCTTCATCTTTCACTTAAGTCTAAAGTGTTATATGTTGTTAACTGGGTGTTGATATTGTGGATGTTATAATGTTCTAAAATGACAACATTTTGTTCGTCTTTTTTTAAGAGCATGACACCAAGCCCTAACGATTATCTCATTATTTTGTCCCCATTCATCCTTCTCTATTTCCTAGCTCAAAGTAGCCACAACATAGTTTTAACCCAAGCTTACCTATAGATGGAGAAGGCCCATGTCAAGTCTACAAAGGCCACCTTAAACCCGGCCCATAGGAGATAAATACTCATGTAGTGTTTTTTGTTGTTTCTTATTTAATTTTATGCATTTTTACAAGTAAAACTGGAATGAATTTATAACTATAAATAGAATAAAATGCAATGATTTTGATTTGTTTTCAGGTGTTACTATTAGTGTTATGAGCATATTTTAAATGTTGATTAAGGTCAATTGCAGGTATAAACGTCTATTTAAAACCTCCATGAGTCATTTAAGTAAGTGTTTGTTACAACTAGCACAACGCTATGTGAAGCACCCAAGACAAATGAAGCAAATACATTACCTTGTAATCACCAATGACTACCTTCTTTATCACCCAATGCTCCATAATCTTCATCCCATGAAAAAATGGATGTCTACTCTTCTCTATAACACTTTCATTAGAGCCTAGCACATTCACAACCACAACAAGGTCCTTCACCTTTTCACCCACATGCTTGTCAACCAAGCCCCACCCAATAGTCACACCTTCCCTCCACTCCTTAAACCCCCCTTCCCCCTTATGGCCACACTTCTCCACTCCCAAGCCCTCAAGTGTGGCTCCCTTTCTAACCCTTTTGTTCTCACCACTCTCCTTCGCATTCATGCTTGACAATAACAAATATTGGTCGTAGTGTTATGCTTGCAATTTAAGTATCTTTTTCCTTATTTCTTCTTCAAATTCAATAACACCACGAATCCAACATGCACCAAAAAGGCCCCTCAATACAGATCATTGGATTGAAAAGGCATATTTCTTATGATGTCAATCGCTTCCTGGATATGCCCTTCTTTGCCCAAAAGATTAATCACACACCCTTTCGTTCTCACCACTCCCCTTTGCTATTGAGTTGTGTTGAGTGGCCAAGAGTTAAGTTAAGGGAGAACTTTGAGGTTAGTTCGGAATACATGGACCCAAAATTTCATCTTACTAGAAGGCAATCAGAGAGGTCTGATGTGTACTCTTTTGGTGTGGTTCTGTTAGAGGTTTTGTGTAAATAGGAAATGTATGTTTTGACCCCAGATGGAAGTGGTTATAAGTATCTTGTTAGATGGGCCTTTGATGATGAACGAAGGGGAGTTACTGAGAAGTTTGATGATCCATCTCTTGTGGGAAAAATAGCACAAGGAGTGTCGGGAAATGTGACTTTAAGAAGAACAAAGTAGACAACTACAAAAAGAAAGAACATGGAAGAAGCAGAAGTGACAATAACTAGGGAGAAGAATAAGTGAGAATGACGAAGAAGAATAATTTAAAAAAGGGAGAAAGATGGATGGACATGGACAAAATAATGAGCTGACAACACTCTTTAAAAACAGACACAAAACGACGTCATTTTAGAGCAATATAATATCCATAATGCCATTTAACATGACACATCAACACATAGTTAACAACAGTTAATGTTTTAGAATTAAGTGAAGGATGGAGAGTAACATCAGGACTAACAAAAGAGTTTCCAAATCTCAGGGACTAAAGCGCAGACACTATAAATGTTAGGGATGAAAATTCTAGTTTACTCTTATTTTTTTTTACTTATATTCGAGTTCGGGTAGGTGCAAACATATATTGGATGAAGAGGATAAGGAACTTCATAGAAGCTATAGATGTAGATCTATAGGATGTTGTAGAAAATAGTGCATGTGTGCCTACGCATGTAGTTGATGGTGAAAAGAAAGAAAAACTGAGATATGTATGAAATGAGGAAAAGAAAAAGAAGACACAATATAACCTCAAGGCTAAGAACATAATAACCTCCACCCTTAACTATATGATAGGTTTTTAGGGTATCACTATGAAAAATGACTAAACAAATGTGACACATCTTATAGTTAACACATGAAGGGGCTAGTGAAGTTAAAAGAGCTAAGATGTACACATTGACTCACTAATATGAACTATTTCGCATGGAGCTTAATGAGTTCATTTAAGACATTCAAAAACATTTTTCACATATTGTTAATCATCTTACTTCTCTCGGTAAAACTTTACTATCAAAGATTTAATTAATAAATGTTTAAGTAGGTCATCTTGCTTCTCTTTGGGAGCTACAAGAGCTTAAGTTAGAACTAAACCGGTTGCAAGAGCATAAGGCAAAAGCTTTGGAGTAGTTCCCTAATAATCCATGTCTCTGGTTTCTCTTGCAAATAATAGGATTAAATGTTGTTGACTAAATCGACTTCTAAGGAACATAGTCATAAAATTCTCACAATGACATTTTACTCTTGGTTTTAGTTTTACTTGTCAACCCACCTTGAGTTTTGTATGTGGTTGAACCTTTTGTGTTTCATTAGCATTGAAAATTTATTGAAGTTTATAAAATTGAAAGGATCAATAGATATGACAAAGGCAAGTACTTTAATTAGTGACCATGTCATGCAAACCTATAGTAAAGAAAATTAAGGATTTTAGCTTTATCTTCTTTCTTCTTGAAGACCTCTCTTTTATCCTTAGGATGAAAGGGGATGATATAACTAGGGATCTCATTTTATTTCCGTGTACAGATGAAACATTGGAAGAAGGTTTGAAAATAGTAACATGATAAATAAAACTCTTTAAGATCAATAGACCATATTAGTTAAAGTACTTGCAAGCAAGACCTTCTAATCAAGTAACATTTTGTGGAGATTATATTGAGTTGGCTGAGAATGTGTTTAGACCTAACACGTATACTAGCCATATATAGAAAAAAATAAGTTTTGAATTTGCATATGTATATGTATCTCCTAGACCATAAATCTATAAAAGGGAGAAGATAAAGGTAAACAATTATATTCATTTTTATCTCTTGGAAGACGGCTTTAATCAATTAGTGTCTGCTTTCCAAGTGACTGATGAAGAATCTATCCAAGTCTCTGATGATTCAATTGATGATGAGGGTTACTTTGAGTTTAATGCTCGTGAAAGGAAATATTGGGGTTACATATATGAAGGAAATTTTTTTACCAAGTGTGAGAATACTACTTCATTTTAATGCCTGAAGTTTTTTTTAAAGATAAGATATTTCTATCTCAGCAAGCCAATTAGAATATAACATGTCACATTACATTAGTGTCTCTATTAGTGTTAACTAATGTCCATTAGTAGAGGGACTATTGACCAATAGAAAACAATTTCAAGGACTATTTAAGTGGTTTCTTAGTATCATGGACTAAAGTGACCAATGGTGACATTTTTAAGTACTAAAGTGGATGTTTACTCCACTTTGGTTTACAGTTGAGTAGAATTGATTTTAGAAATGAATGATTGAGATGAATGATGCACACTTTACGAAGTATGTTGGACGGAAGTGATTTAAAATCAATTCTGCAGAATTGATTCTGGACTTTACAAAATTTAAACCAAACGAGCACTCAATTTTAGCATTGGCAGTCTCACATTCGAATCTGCTACAATTTTTTGAACTACGCATGGTGTACTTCCCAATTTATATAGGATAGAATTCATTAATTATCCATATTTTTCTTTAATGTTTCATGCTGAAATCTTTTTTTTTCCTTTAAGGTTCCTTATCATTTTTTGTTAAAATTATGGAGAGTATCATCCTAATAATCCCTTTTTGTCATATTATGAGTGTATTGGGCAAAACTAGCTGATAGCTAGCTTCCAGCTGATAAGCTAACTTATTGAATTGTAAGTGTTTGGTAAAACTAGCTGATAAGCTAGTTAATAAATATAAAATGACATAAAAGGGCATAACTACATAAATTTTATTATATAAATTCTATTTATGTTTTCTAGAAAAAAAATATTATTATGTAATTATAATTTTATATTTTTAAAAGATTAATTAAATTCTTATTAAACCTTTTAGTGATAAAATATTTAATTAAAAATTTAAATAAACAATGAAATTAATAAAATAAATTGTATAATATAAAAATAATTTTATAAAATAGTAAAAAGAAAATAACAATTTAATTAATTAGTAATTTTTTTAAATTACTTATTATATAAGTAATAATAGGTAAAAAGAAATTGAAATATTTTTGTCACTAAAATTGAAAATAGATAATAATAGATAAAAAATTAAGAATAATAAGTGAAATGTATTAAAATATAAGAGATAGTGATGGAAGAAAATTAAATAAATTACAAGCTACAAGTTAGCTAGAAGCTAGGTGAAGTAGCTTGTAGCTTATAAGCTAGAAGCTCCTAACATAAGCTACTTTAATGCACCTTACCAAACACTTTTGTGTTGGTCAAACTAGCTTATAAGCTAGTCAAATAAGCTAGTAGCTAGCTTATTGGTCTTGTGAAACACACTCTATGAGTGTGTTTGGCAAAACTAGCTGATAAGCTAGCTGCTAGCTGATAAACTCCTAGCTAATAAGCTCCGAGCTGACAAGCTAGCTTATTGAATTAGAAGTGTTTGGTAAAACTAGCTGATAAGCTAGTTAGTAAATGTAAAATGACATAAAAGGGCATAACTACATAAATTTTATTATATAAAATTCTATTTGTATTTTTTTAGAAAAAATATATATTATTATGCAATTATAATTTTATATTTAAAAAATAATAATAAATTCTTATTAAACATTTTAGTAATAAAATATTTAATTAAAAATTAAAATAAATAATGAAATTAATAAAATAAATAGTATAATATAAAAAAAATCATCAAATAGTGAAAAGAAAATAACAATTTAATTAATTCGTAATTTTTTAAATTACTTATTATATATGTAATAATAGGTAAAAAGAAATTGGAAGGTTTTTGTCACTAAAATTAAAAATATATAATAATAAGTAAAAAGAAATTAAGAATAATAAGGGAAATGTATTAAAATATAAGGGGTTGTGATGATAAGCTAGAAGCTAGGTGAACTAGTTTGTAGCTTATAAGCTAGAAGCTCTTAAAATAAGCTACTTTGATGTACCTTACCAAACACTTTTGTGTTGGTCAAACTGGCTTATAAGCTAGTCAAGTAGCTTATTGCCCTTGCCAAACACACTCTATTTGGCAAGTCCAATAAGCTAGCTACTAGCTTATTTGACTAGCTTATAAGCTAGTTTGACCAACACAAAAGTGTTTGGTAAGGGACTTCAAAGTAGCTTATTTTAGGAGCTTCTAGCTTATAAGCTATAAGCTACTTCACCTAGCTTATAGCTTGTAGCTTGTAGCTTATTTAATTTTCTTCCATCACTACCCTTTATATTTTAATACATTTCCCTTATTATTCTTAATTTATTTTTACCTATTATTATTTATTTTCAATATTAGTGACAAAAACCTTTCAATTTCCTTTTACCTATTATTACCTATATAATAATTAATTTAAAAAATTATGAATTAATTAAATTGTTATTTTCTTTTCCCTATTTTATGAAATTAATTTTATATTATACTATTTAATTTATCAATTTTATTATTTATTTTAATTTTTAATTAAATATTTTATCACTAAAGGTTTAATAAGATTTTGATTATTTTTTTAAAAATATAAATTTATAATTACATAATAATATATTTTTTTCTAAAAAACATAAATAGAATTTATATAATAAAATTTATGTAGTTATGTCCTCTTATGTCATTTTACATTTATTAACTAGCTTATCAGCTAGTTTTACCAAACACTTCTATTTCAATAAGCTAGCTTATCAGCTTGGAGCTTATAAGCTAGGAGCTTATCAGCTAGTAGCTAGCTTATCAGCTAGAAGCTAGCTTATCAGCTACCAGCTAGCTTATCAGCTAGTTTTGCCAAATACACGCTATGTAATTGATATGCATATCAATATTTGAATTCTAATTAATAGTAATTAACTAAAACCTTTTCTTTAATGAATTAACTATTCCTCTAATTGCACTTAATTTAATATATGCTATAAATGAAATTATTCCCAGATTTTTTGTTGTTAAAAAATAAGGTAGTAAGAATTTTTTTATTTTATGATTTTTGTGGAACATCTTTTGATCATGTGCCACATTAGTTGTTGAGGTTAGCTCCTTTTCTAGAGAATTAATAATTTTGTTATTTTATGTATTTCAAATGTAAAAATTAATTTATATCCAAATTATTAATTCTCTTAAGAAAAGCTCAACCAATTAAGCTATAGCACATTGAAAATTTCGCTACCTAAGCATTTTAAATTAATTTATATCTAAAAATTGCAAATAATTGTTGCATAAAATATATTTTTATTTTTAGGGTTATAATAGGAAGGTTTTTATATGAACTCATACACATCAAAATCTAATGGAGTTTAATTTCACCCCTTAAGGCATGATTACATTATTTTGATGTGTAATAGAAGTTTAATGTTAGAAAAACCATTTAACTAGACCATACCATTAAGGAACTTAACCAATTAAACTAGTTCATGAACTAGACTCTAAAATATAATTAAGTTATCTACTTTTTTAAAACAATTCAATTAACTAAATTATCCAGCCAAACCAATTATCAAAATTAATTCAAATTTTAACCCAAGGGGTTGGTCGAGTGAAATAAGGCATGATCTCGAACTGTCGCAAGTTCGAACTTCCACTTGTTTTCTTGGGGTGAGGTAAACGTAAGTACGCTCTTTCGAGCCCGAAGGTTTTCCTTTTTTTGGACTGGGACACCATCCCCTCAGCCTAAATTTTTATATTACCAAAAAATGTGAGAAAAAAACAACTTACCACGATTGGGTACTTTGGGCCACGATGTAAAGGAGAAGCGCTAACTGGATTAGCGCCTCTGGAAGCGCCAACCCAGTTAGCGCCTCCTTTGTATATTGATTCTAACACGAGACGCTAACCCATTTAGCGCCTTCAGAATTATTGTTTATTTATTAACAATTAATGAATTAACATTTATTAATTTAAATTAAAATTGTTTATGTAATTAAATTTTAATAATTTAATTAAAACCTTAATTTTAATTTGTTAGGCAAAGTAATAAATATAAACAAAAATAAAAATTTTGCAACAAAATGAGTACCTAATAATATATTTTGTATATAGATTGTAGTAATGAATACAAGTTAATTATTTGGGGGAAAAGGGGAGAGAATGAAGTGACGACGTCGGTTCCTGGCATCTAGAGGTGGGTTTCATGTAATACAATATTATAAGTATCTTTAAGGCATCAAAATGATCATACCTAAAATGCAGGTGGATACAAATTCAGAATCCAATTTTTGGTGATCTTGAGAGAGCATTGCATTCATGCAGGTATGTCGATCGCCCCATTTAGAGATGACCCATTTATTTGATTTCTTACCTAACATTGCTCTCATCCGACACGGACAACCTTCTGAATAATTTGGACACTTCAAGGTCAAATAAGTTGGCTTTGATTCAACTACAAAATAGGTATGGTGTATCTTCATTGAGTAGTGCTTAACAGCCATTTGGACAGACTGTTTGCTATCAAATCGTAATCCAACATACAATTCATCTCCTACTCTCCATGATCCCGGCACATCCAAGCCAGGAAATTCTATCTCCTGATCAGGGTGGTCCCAATTTATAGCCTTATAATGAGGAGTTAAATTCCAATAAGGTGCTTCTGTACCACCTATAAATATGAAACAAGTCATAAGATTACTAATGTAAAAACAAGTAGAAACATCTAACATTATTACTAACTACCTGATGACACACTGTTAGAAGCTTGGACCTGCAAGACCTACACGGGAGGAAATGCACCAACTTCAAGCCATAACTTCAAGCAAGGAAGAGTTGGAGAATTTAGTGTCCTACAAATAAAGGTCACTACCCTACAAAATAAGGGTCACTACCCTACAGAAGGACACCTTGACCCTGGATAGGACCCTTGTCCTATGGACCACCCTTTATTAGGACTCTTTTGTATTTTCTTTTTATTTTTGTAATTTTCCTTTTATTTTCCTACTACTTGGGCGCCCACATGTATGGGTTTATTGGTTAGTGGGTTGCATTGCTATAAGGCTTAGGAGGTCATGGGTTCTATTCCCACTTAAGATAGGAAATTCACTCATCTTTTATTTTCCTATGTAAGTGGGGCGCTATTTTAGGGGTTTATTGGCTTAAGGCTTAGCTTAGCCATAAGCCTTTAGGGGCATGGGTTCAAATCCCACTTAGGATGGGTTTGCACCCATCTTTTTATTTTTCTCCCCTTTATTTCCTCATGTGGCCGCCCCCTCTCCCCCTCCTCTCCTATATAAAGGAGCCTTCACTCTTGTATTTTTACACATGAAATTTGAAGTAAAGGCATTATGCCAAATTTTCTCCTCTTTGTGAGTTGAGTGAGGCTTGGTGATTGTTGCTTAAACCATGGTGAGACTTATCTAAGCGTCTGGCATTGGACTTATCTGCTGCAGGAGGATTCTTGCTTCAGTGGCGTCCCTCCCATTTCTTCCTCTCCACTTTTTCCTTTATTTTCTCTCATTTTCTTGTGCTTTTTTGCGTGAATATAGCTACTGTTCCAGCACCTATATTGCGTAATTATTTTCTTAATTGTGATTCTGATCGGTTGGTTTTGCTCAATTCTAGGTCCTGTACAATTCCTGTCATCATTTGGTATCAGAGCTTGTTGAATTTGAGCAAATTGGGAGCATTTTGGGGTTGTTCTTGCCGCGGGTACTGCACCTCATATGTGCAGAATTTTCATCAATTTAGTGTAATTCAATCCCTCTTTTCAATTGTAATTTGGACTTGGACTGTTTCCCGGGCCCGAGGTGCCTTTCTGCTGCTATCAGCACTTGTCTGTCTTGATTGAATTGGGTGAATTCTTGCTAGATTGGGGGCTGTTTTGGGTCGCTAATTCCCACCCCCTAGGTGTTTGTTTAAATGTCTCTTAATTGCTCATAATTGTTCTTGAGTGATTCTTACATATAATTGCTATAAACTGCTTGTTTATTGGTGAAGTGTGGTAAGAGGAGGCATTGTTGTCTTCATTTTTTCAAAGATCGTTCACCTACATTTTCTCCCTTTCACCATTAATTGTTCATCCCCCATATCCATCTCTTTACTTTCCGCTTTTAATTTTTCGCCATTTAATTTCCGCTTCTCCCCATCCTTTTAATTTCAGCTTCCCCTTTACATTATGCCATTTACATTTCTGCTCTCCCCATCCTTTTAATTTCCGCTTCCCCCTTTACTTTCAGTCATTTAATTTTCAGTCCTCCCCATCCTTTTACTTTCTGCCATCCCCTTTACATTCTGCCATTTACATTTCTGTCCTCCCCATCCTTTTAATTTCAGTTTCCCCCTTTAATTCTTGCCATTTATTTTGCGCAATTTCTCCTTCTTTATTTTGCCATTTTATGCGCATTTTTGGGCTCTTGTGTTGTTCAATTTCCTACTCTTGTTATGTCTGTTTGATTGGCATTCTGATTGCAAATTTGGATTGACTGCTATCTCTACCTTGGACTTTCCCTGTTTGATTGTGCAAAACGTTCACCTATAGGATCTTTTTTTTTTTGGTTCATAGTATTGGAAGAAGATCAATAAATTCTAATTGTTGATTTTCCTTCAAATTTTAATTCCAATCTTAAAATTGAACCAAGCGCGTTTTTGTGACCATACCGGTTTTGTATAATCAACAAGGAAGTGCTAAGCAATTTTTTTGGCCATTTTTTAAATCAAGTTGCCATCACGTTTTTACAGTTTTTAGAAATCAGTTTATTCATTATTTTTGCTTTTCTGGGCCACTTGGACCAGTTTACTGTCAGAAAATTCCAAAAATATTATAGTAGGTACATTGTATTTTCTTTTCATTGTGTACAAATTTCTGTAATTTTCTGTTGGGGAAAAAGACAAAAAAAGAAAGAAAAGGCAAAAAAATACAAAAAGTACGTACGTGCCAAAAATAGAAAAAGAGGTGTAAAAAGCGAAAAAAAGGGTGCAAAAGTCAACAATAAGGAGAAAAAGTCAAAAGACACCCAAAAAGAGTCAAAAATTCAAAAAAAAAAATCAGAAAAATAGAAAAACAAAAACAAAGAAGTATCCCAACAATACAGTGACATTTTTACTGTAATTTTCTGTTTCATTTCCCTGTATACCGTAATTGAGTTGTATTTGCTGTTTTTCTTAAAAAACGATAATTTTGGCAACTCTTTTTCAAAAATCACCAAAAACAATTCTCTTTGCAATTTCTTCCGTCTTGTCTTGTTTGTTGTCTGCTCTTGTGTATAAGCTTGTTTGAGTGCCAACTTTTCTTGTTTGTCAGATCAATTTCTTGTTTTGTCTTAGGAATTTCTACTCTTCTTCTAGTAGGTATTTTTCTTTGTTAGTGCGCTTCTATTTTGGGTAAGGGTTAAGACTTAGACTCACGTTGGTCTTTGCAACTTCTAATCAACCTCCAACCGAGTAGAAGAGGCAAGAGAGTCTCATTATAGAAAAAGCTAAAAAAAAGAGTGACATACACGAGTGTTCCATTCCATTGAGTGTAAACACTTAGTGAGTGGTGAGGTCCTTTAAAAGATTTCAAATTTAAGATGTCATATAGAATGTGGAGAAAGGAGCTAGATGAAGATAGGAGAGAATTTAGAAGAGAAAAAGAAGTGAGAAGACACTCTTCTCATGATAAAATTGATGAAAGGTATAGGAAAGAAAGGAGAGAAATAAATAGGTATCATTTTGAAGATAAGGAAAAGAGTTATGATAACTCTAACCATGAAAGGAGAAGATATGAAGAAGAGAGAAAACTTAGGAGAAATTATGAGAGTGAAATTAGAAGAAAAGATCATGAAAAAGAGGAAAGGAGAAGAAGAGAAAGTAGGAAAGTTACAGAAGATTCTTTTGAAGATAGAATTGGGAGAAAGTTAGAAAAATTTTCTAATGAAATTGAAGATAAATTTTCAAAAGGCTTTTCAAAATCCGTAATTAAGATAGAAGAGAGAAGAAAAATAGAAAAGAAGAAACAATTAGAAAAAGAAGAAGAAGAAACGTTTAAGAGAGAAAAAGAAAAAGAAGTAGAAAGAATGCAAATTGAAGAAAAGAAAAACAAAGAAAATTTAGGGAAGCAACCAATTCCATTAGATAAACAAGTAAAAGCGTGTGAAAACATGAATAGGTTGATGGCAAGCACTTCTAATGTTGCAAGGAGGACAACTCAAGTGATTGAAAGGGAGTTTCCTAGACTAACTTTCTTTATGCATGAAATGCCTTCTTCTATGCACGATTATATGCCTCAAAGCATTACATGTTTGCATGAAATAAAAAATGTTGATGATGCTTTGAAATCTATTGCATGTTTAGAAGAGCCAACTAAGTTTAAGAGTACCATGAAACTTACTAGAGATGCATGTTTAGTTAATTCCTTTGATCAATTTAGATTTGATGATAACAAAGTTGGATTGAATATGCATGCACCTTTGGTTTGTGTTTATAAGTTGAATACACATTTTGGGCCTCAAATAATTATTTCATATAAAGATGTGTATTATGCTCTTGAACTAGTTAGTAAAAAGGATAAAAATTTGGATGAAGCTATCACATATGAGAAAACTTGTTTACATGATGATATGCTTCATAGTGTGATTGTTCAAAGTGATTCTTTTAATGTTTCACCTTACATGAATACATATGATAATATGCAAAAGGTGTCATATTACTTGAATAAGTGCACTAGAATGGATATGCCTCGTGAACAAACTTGCATGAATACATCATGGCATGAACATATACACTACCCTTTTTACAATCATACTCAAGATGCATATGTTATGTTCAATAAAAATGTTGGGATGTTATTGAAAAATATTAAAACATTCATGCCACATAGTTTCACTTGTGCATTTATTTGGGAACATAGTGTAGAATATTTTAATGAATGTTGCACATTGAAACACATTTTGTACTTATGTGGAGTTAATTTCTGAAGCCTTCTCCATGACCACTTACTTCTCTTACTTGCAAGGGAGGGCTTCAAAAGATCAGTCTTTGATCCAGGATCTAAATCCATAGAGTACATGGACAAGATGGTTCATTCTCCATTGAGGGAGTTTTCTAACCCTTTTTTCAAATACCTCTTGTTCATATCACATGTTTTTCTTTTGCTAATCTTTATGATTCCCAAGTATTTTTGTTATGAGCCTTCACTCTTGCTGTGGAATAATACTTATGGGTCTTCTTCTTGTTATCTAGGCACAAGGGAGATGTCCAACTTGTGGATCTCTGACTCTACTCTCCAAAGACTAAGGGAAGTACATTCTTACTTCCTGAATTTTGTCATCCATCTCCTTCTTCTGCCAGTTCATTATACTTATGTCTTCTTTCCGAATTTTTCAGATTTGAGGTCAAATCCTTTTCAAGGGGGAGGGAATGATGACACACTGTTAGAAGCTTGGACCTGCAAGACCTACACTGGAGGAAATGCACCAACTTCAAGCCATAACTTCAAGCAAGGAAGAGTTGGAGAATTTAGTGTCCTACAAATAAAGGTCACTACCCTACAAAATAAGGGTCACTACCCTACAGAAGGACACCTTGACCCTGGATAGGACCCTTGTCCTATGGAACACCCTTTATTAGGACTCTTTTGTATTTTCTTTTTATTTTTGTAATTTTCCTTTTATTTTCCTACTACTTGGGCGCCCACATGTATGGGTTTATTGGTTAGTAGGTTGCATTGCTATAAGGCTTAGGAGGTCATGGGTTCTATTCCCACTTAAGATAGGAAATTCACTCATCTTTTATTTTCCTATGTAAGTGGGGCGCTATTTTAGGGGTTTATTGGCTTAAGGCTTAGCTTAGCCATAAGCCTTTAGGGGCATGGGTTCAAATCCCACTTAGGATGGGTTTGCACCCATCTTTTTATTTTTCTCCCCTTTATTTCCTCATGTGGCCGCCCCCTCTCCCCCTCCTCTCCTATATAAAGGAGCCTTCACTCTTGTATTTTTACACATGAAATTTGAAGTAAAGGCATTATGCCAAATTTTCTCCTCTTTGTGATTTGAGTGAGGCTTGGTGGTTGTTGCTTAAACCATGGTGAGACTTATCTAATTCTCCTGAATTAGTGGCGTTTGGCATTGAACTTATCTGCTGCAGGAGGATTCTTGCTTCAGTGGCGTCCCTCTCATTTCTTCCTCTCCACTTTTTCCTTTATTTTCTCTCATTTTCTTGTGCTTTCTTGCGTGAATATAGCTGCTGTTCCAGCACCTATATTGCGCAATTATTTGCTTAATTGTGATTCTAATCGGTTGGTTTTGCTCATTTCTAGGTCCTGTACAATTCCTGTCATCATTACCTTCTTGTGGTCCAAGTTGATCCTGATTTGAGACCGTATCAGGTGAATTCCCCATAAATGTCTGGGGAATTACATGATCAACAACCGCATCAAAGTCACCCTCCACCTCTGTATCAGATGAATCTCCCCTAGGGACTTGGCCTTCATCTTCAAAATCCTCACTATCGTCACATTTCCTGTTCATATCCATGTCGACATTATCATTCTCATAACCTTCACGATCCAGAATGTCAGTGTCCTCAATTGTTACACCACCTAACAAATATACATGTTGATCTTCAATCCCCATTGACAGTTGAGTATCCAATTGAACAAGCTGGATGGGTGATGATGAACTTCCAACATTGTCAATGTCTGCATATAATTCAAGCACAGTCATCAATGACTGCTGCTTGAAAACGTTGATCATGCACTCCACATTTTCATCATCACATATTTTAAGACCTGTAATGTGGTGGGGTTTTGTGATATTAAAAACATGCACGTTAAACTAGACACAATTTCATTGGATGAAAAATTTAATTTTTTATGTATCTTCCTCTTCAAAAAATTAAAACTAATTCCCTGTTTTATCCGAATAGCTTTCTTATCACCTTCAAACATTATACCCTGCACACCTTCATACTTTCTACCATTCCAATCAACAAAATAATAATTTTGACTCATTTTTTAATAATAAATTACCAACATATAAATAAACCAATACACACAAAAATAAATGCAAGTAACAAATGCAATCAAACAAATAGATATCACAAGAAGCTGTAAACACAACCAACATATAACACAAGTTATACTTGTGCCTAGCTCCGATATGCTTGTATTTTATACCATCATGTTGCTTAATTTTCAACCAAAATCCGTAACAATTTCTCTGCTTATATTCCCGAATATATTCTTTACACATTGATTCCTCGAATATGTTCGTAGAATACCAATACTAATATATTCTCTGCAAAAAGAAAAAATTTGTCTGATAATGGACGTCAGAATAAATTCAATAAGCTTTAACCCAACTAATTTCTCCCTTATAGCGTGTCAAAAAGTACTCCATCGTGGTAAATTGTTTTTTTCCTGACATTATTTTAGTAAATTTTAAAATTTTCCGTACCAAACTGGTAAAAAAGCCACACCTTTCACCCTCCTTAACATCAAGCTCTCATGGATTCCATGAACAATATTGCTACCTGCTACTCCAACTCTACAACATTCACGTGAGAGGGGATGATATCAATGTTTGTCCATGACATAAAATGATAAAATAAAATAGAGGAGAATGAGATTGGTGTCAATCACGCAAGAATTGAAACTCCTCCTTCGCCCCCACATGCCTTTCTTCAACAATCAATTTAGGGGCCGAGTACGATGATGAGTCATTGCATGGTCATGGTTGTTTTTGCACAATTTTTTTTTGACGAAGTTTTTGCACAATTTTGATGGTCTGTTAAGCGTTTAGTTCAAGCTCCTCCACTCCATGTTTATTGTTGCTACTGCTATACATGCAAGCATTATGGAGCGGAGGGTGGAACCACCGACACGACGGAGCAACGTCATCTATATGTAGTTTCGACGGTGCACCACCATTATTTAAGTTTTATTCGGATACACAATTTTACCTTTTAAGTTATAGACAAACTATAATGGATAAAATTAATGGTTTGAGAGTTTGAGTTTAAAAGTTGGCTTAAAATTAACTTGTTATATATCAAAACTGGTTCGAAACCAATTTTAAAATTTGTTCACTAAAATTAAATCAATTATGGTGAAAATAAATCAGTTCAGTTTTTATAAACTACACCATGTCCCTTTTGGTATATTTGGCAATGTTTTTAAAATCGAATCGGTGATTGAATCGGTGAAAACACGGTTCATGATTCAATGATTCAATCGTGGTCGAATCGGTAATAATTAAATATTTTTTAATGTTATATAATATTTTAAATAATAAAATAATATAAAATTATAAAGAAATAAAGATATATAAGATTATAAATAAATATAAAGGAACTTATTATATGTATTATAAGATAAAAAATTAATAATAATTGACTAAATAATAATATTTATGTGCAATCCTAAAATAATTATTCTTATTTATTAAAAAAATGTTTTAGGTTAAATAAAAAAACTAAAAAATTTTGAAAACTGATTATAACACCGATTTTTTACTGATTTTCACTGGTTCTTGGCCAGTTTGACCGGTTCCCACCGGTTTTAATATAATATGTACCGGTTCTCGGTTGGACCGATTTTGATAACTATGCTATTTGGTTTAATTTGTATTTTTTTTAAAATCTAATCTATTCTCACCCTAGTTTGGAAACCTCTTTAATTTTTTAAAGTGAGTTTATAATAAAATTTAGTATAATTTTTCAACCGGATCAATATAAAAGTCATCATTTATCACGTCAACTCAAATGTGAGTGAGTTATTAGAGATTAGAAATAAAATATATTGGCATAAAAGATAAAACACATTTATATTCACTCAATGTAATTCTAAAACTATAAACTTGTTTCCATATATACTTGCCCAATGAGGTAGGAAATTTTCTCATGCCAAAAGTTGAGATGGATGATCAATCTGCCGTTTTAGAAACGAGTTTTTATGAATAAAGGCATGTATCCCTTTTAAAAGTGATGCATGGTGGACGAACCTGAGGTCTTTCACATTATGCTTTGAGGAATACCATTTTTGTCTCTAGAGAGTGGCTGTGACTTGGTTCATTGATTTGTCTAGTCTTTATAATAGTCTCCTACGTACTCTTTCTTGCCAAATGTATAAAGGCAAACCACACTAAAGCCAACCCCTACCTTATGTCCCATTCTTCAACCAATATAAGGCAAAACATCTTTGACAATGGCAGAGACACAAACAAAACCAAAGACTGCCACAATGGCAGTTTTTACTTTCTCCAAATGCTTTGCCATTCCACATGCCCCAATTAATAACCAAACGTCACCGTTTTTAAGAAGGTTTCTCACCTCTTATATTTTCTTTTATTTATTTAGTTGTTTTAAAAACTTTAATTTTAGGTTATTCTCTTATGTGTGTGCTTGACTAGGCTTTTGTAAATTTATTTTAAATCAGTTTTAATTAAAAATAAAATTCAAAATAAAGTAATATATATTTGAATTTAAAGTTATATAACATTGCTTATGTCATAATCACTTTGAAGCACATGTTTTTCATGTAAAAGAGAAATTAAGTGTGTGTTTGGTTCCCCTGAAACCACATTTCAAATGTGAATCCGGATGATCGGGTCAATGCTACTCTTAGCATATGTGATTTAGTGTTGAAATGTGATAATTTCACGTTTCAACGTTAAAAATAGTTGCTTTACGAATCCAAACTTGATTTTTTGTCCGTTTTAATGTCAAATAAAATATACTTAACATTTGTTTGGATCCATGTCAAATAAAATATACTTAACATTTGTTTGGATCCATGTTTCAAACGTGATTTTAAAGTAAATCAAACATACACGAGTGTGTCTTTAGGGTTAGCGTTAAAACTGACCAAATTCAAATTTATATAAATTTCCTAACCCAACTATTTCAAGTTTTGGAAACGTGATTTTATCACGTTTCAACGCTAAACCAAACATGCTCTAAATGTCTTTTAGCAAGTTAAAAAATGACAAAATCATGGTTGAAGGTCACATACATGGATTATGCTGTCACAAACACAACATCGAATATGTACACTATAATTACTTTATGTGTTTGAGATGGGACTATTCATTTTAAAATAAAAGATATTGATTAAAATTTAAATAATGTTATAATTTATTTTATATTGTATATATAGTAAAATTTTAGTTGTTAATTTTTAATTAATAAACATCTTTTATTTTTTTTAATGAATCCTTCATTGCTAAAGAGTAAAATTGAAGTAGTTTGTTAATTTGTTTATGATTTATCGGTGAGTTTGAAGGGAAAAAATAGAAAATTTGGAGAGAAAAATTTGGGAAAGAATGAGAGGAAGAAATATCGTGAATACAGGGATGGATCCAGAAATTGATCGAACGGGGGGCTGAAAATTTTGATGAACAACTAACTTAAAGAATTTTATTAACTTTTTTTTATAGTATACACCATTTATAGATGATTTTTACATAATATTCTTTATATTCCCTTCTTATAAAATAAAATTGATACTTAAAATTATATATGCATGGATTTAAAATTAGAAATAATCATAAAATAAATTTCTAAATCTTGTGACAACAGTAAAATTGAAAAAAATTGTATACACACTATATATACAATATCAGTTTTTCTAACTTGTGCAATATTACACGGGATAATAAATTAAAAGTAGAAATGTTTTATTGGAAAACATTTTCCACTTTTGATATATTATCCTATGCAATACTACACAGGTTAGAAAAACCGATGTAATATTAGTATAAAATATATTTATTAAGCTAAATAAAAACAATTAATATGTATAATCCTAAAGTCATTAATGCAAAACATATTGAAGAGTGACTTTATAAAAAATATCATAATTATTTTTTAATACAATTTATTATTAATTAAAATTAAATAAAAGGGATGAAAATACATAATAATTTAGTTATGCTATTATATATGTTGAAGGATGGAGGGGGCACCCCCTCTCAATCCGTATCTGCGTGAATATATATAAATCTTTTTTTTACTTCCTTCACAACAAAGTTTAACTATGAAACAATCACGGATTAAATAAAATCTGTAGTTAATCCATAATTATTTTTAAGCTATAATTTATGGCGTATGCGTATGCTACATCGCTGCGTAGTATCCCTACACAAATTAATATCATGCAAAAAAGAAAATCGCATTTATGCAGAGAGTGTTTATGGTAATCCGTCGTACTGGAAGTGGATTGAGATTATCACCGGGATTCGAATCCTGAAAGAACCATAAGGATTTATTTGCTGTTTGTGTTTGGAGAAAAGAGAGGCTTAAAAACAAAAAGGAAACTCGAAACAGGAAAAAGAAAAAGCGAAGAGGAAAGTAAAAGACAGGGGGAAAAATAAAAGGAAAAAGAAAAAGAGAGCATGACATGACAGCGAAATGTGATAAAGGGCGGAGGGGGAAAACAGGGCAGAAGAAGGAGCCCTTTCTTTCTCTCTCTCTCTCTATCTATCCTGAAGAACCTCATTGTGATGGCGTGATTTACTTTTACTTTTTCTCTCGACAGGAATCTTTGAAAATCGAAAGCATCCCCATGAAACAAGATGAAAAGGAAAAAAATATTACGATGAAGAAAAAAAGGGGAAAAATACTTTAATTACGAGTGAGATATAAAGAGAAAGAAAAGCATGTGCAATGTGTAGAGTAGAGTAAGTATGCCCTGTTCTTGTGTTGTGTTGTTACTCGTTACTGATGGTTTGTTAATTGTTAATGACACACACACACTTGGTTAGTTTAGTACCACTATGATAGTCCTTGATGAGAATGAGAATGAGAATGAGAATTGGAAGAAGTGGGGCATAGTCCTTGTTGGAACTTGGTGAGAATTGGAGAAAAGACAGAGATATTGTCTTGATTTGGTTAGGCCTATTATTATTATTATTATCGTTAATAAGATTGCCATATATTAGCACTTTGCTGGTCCTCTCCTAAATCCTAATGTCCTATGATAGTCCTTGGTGCCTACAATGCCAATGGTGCTCTGGTCTTATACTGTTTTTATGATTATTTGTGTGCTCGTGCACTTAGCGACCAGACAAAGCTATGGTCCCAAAAAAGAAAGACAACTCAAATCTTAAAATGGATCATCTTAATTATATTCATATTATAAATTTGAAATCAATAAAAGATATTATATATATTAAGATAAATGAGATGATAGTATGAAGGGGTGCGTGCGTTTGGAGAGAAAAAATTATGGAAAAAAAAATAGATTCTTCAAATTTTATTGTTATTGAGGTGAAAAGTGATTTATGATAACTATTTATCATAAATAATATAAATTTAATTTAATATTAATATATAAAAAACTTAAATATATTTTTATATTTTATGAAAAAAAACTTTATTATTATTAAGGTAAAAAATGATTTATGATAAATCTTCATCAGAAATAATATAAATTTAATATTAATAAATTTATTAATATATATTAAAAATCTTAAATATATTTTTATATTTTATATAACAATAAACTTGAGAACCTTTAGTGTACTAATGTTAAAAGAATTCATCCTACATACTAATAGATTTTAATTAAAAATAATTAATATTTGTTGTTGATATAAAAAATAATCAATTAAAAGAGAGATTGTTTCGACTTAATCAATAATCTCAAGTTTAACCTTTAATTACCTAAGGATACACATGATCTTGCTTAAAAAAATACTCGGTAATAAATAGTTTTCATTATCATTTAATTGCGTATAGTGAAATCAACAAAATAGTTTAATTATCATAACTACAATTTAGGAAGTCACTTATTTTAATGAAGTATCCACGTATTATTAAATGATAGTTTGAAAAAAAATCTATAGTGCAATAAATTAAATTTAAAACCAAAAATAGGAAGTGCATCATAATGAAGAGTCTTTGGTTTACAATATTGGATAATTTAATATTTAATACAATTAATTAGATTTATGTTTAACCATTATATAGAAGTCTTGTTTAAAGAATGAATTTTATGTAGACAATAAACAAAATATCATTCTAATTATATTTTCAATTTTTTATAAATTTAACACAACATTTCTTTTTTTTACCCAAAATTTAAATTCTTCTACTTCATTTTTAAAACATACAAAAAGATGTATTAATACATTAGCATTTTCTAGAATAGATTCGAGCTATGCTACTAGAGGTGAAAAATTAAATAAAATTCCATGTTTGATTAATAGCTAAATATTTTTGAATTCAATATCGACAAATTGTCAAGAATAAAGAGGGAAAAATATATACAAAAGGCACAATCCCTAATCACTGATCACCTTATTTGACTCTTCTAAAATTCAAAGTTTACTTTAGAGTAAAGAATATGAAATGATAATTATTAATTAAATAACTATGAATAAAAATTTTAAATTTTATAATTCACTATATAATAATTGCAATTATCAATTTTTTAAAAATAATTATTTCTATATTACATTTTACTAACCTGTAGAGTTTAAAATATGTTAACTTAAATCCAAATAAAACAACAACCTTTCAGTGTTAATTTTCTGTAAATAGAGACAAAGCACTGACTGCGAAAGTCTTTGTGGCAAGGGAGTGTCCCACGGAACTCTACACTCCGCAAAAGTTAAAGCAACAACACAAACACAACCGAAAGTAACAAAACAGAGGGAAGAAAAAACTATTAGGCTTGCATTTCAATTTTTTTCATAATTTTTAAAATAATATTTAGTTATTTTTAATATATTATCGAATATGAAAATTTTATTAGATAAATTTAATTCAATTCTTTATTAAATTAAATTCATAAAAAATAATACAAATAAAAATACTAGCATATTGATTTTTTTAATTAATTAAAAAAGATTTCTTTCAATATTAAAGAATTGAAAACAATATTTATATATTATTATTATTATTAATTTTTTATCAATTAAACTATTCAGTGATAGTTGATCGTGTTTTGGAATTCGGATTGGCTACCGTAGTGCAGTTAACAATTCCGGACTGTCCTATGGAAATCGAATGATCTATGGAAATCGAATGGTCTAGAGGCCGAGATGATGGCTTGTACATCTCCGTCCGATCTTTATCTGTAGATTTATCGACTGCGGTGACGGCAGCAAAATCCTACTGCAGCAAATCCGGTCCTTCCTTCTTACTATAACTTACTAGTAATTAAAAAACATTGAAAATGTTGCGTCGTAATTATTTTTTCTTTTTCTCACCATACTTTGTTTTCTCGTTGTCCCTGGAAAACCAAACAGTTCCAGCAAGCTGCAAGTGCAACTCTCTCTCTCTCTCTTTTCTTTCTCTCTAACACACAGACAAAGCACACTCACTCCCTCATTCTTCATTCTTCACACCAAAGCTTTCTTCTTTCTCTCCCTTCCCCATATCATGAGCAGAGCACAAACCTCCACATCCCATTTCCGGTTATGAATCCCGCAGCACCACCGTTGCCACCGCAACCGCCATTGCAGCCACACCGACCCTCCACCTCCTGTGACCGCCACCCTGAAGAACACTTCACTGGCTTCTGTCCCTCATGCCTCTGCGAACGCCTCGCCGTGCTCGACCCCAACAACGCTCCTTCTTCTTCCTCCGCTCGCAAGTCCACCTCCTCTGCTGCTGCCGCACTTAGAGCCGTTTTCCGGCAACCCTCCTCGTCATTCTTCCCGGAGCTCCGTCGCACGAAGTCGTTTTCCGCTTCCAAAAACGAGGCCTTCTCGGGTGTATTCGAGCCTCAAAGAAAATCCTGCGACGTCAGGGTTCGAAGCACGCTCTTCAACCTCATCAACCAGGACAACGAGAGAAAGATACAAAACAAGGAAGCTCAAGCTTCAGAAGCTGATTCCAAAAATCTAGCATCCTCTTCCACCGTTCACGCACCAAAGGAAGAAGTAGAAGAAGAGAAGGTCAACGAGGAACCCAAACAAAAACGCCAAGACAAAGACGAAGAAGACGAAATTACGGTTGTGGAAGAACCAAATGTGTGCAGCGTGAGTGAGGAAATTGTTGAAGAAGAAGTTGTTGATGAAGAGTTGAAGACAATGAAGGACCATATAGATCTAGATTCTTCTCAAGCGAAGAAAGGGAAAGGTAGTTTCTGGTCTGCAGCCTCTGTTTTCAGCAAGAAGCTTCAGAAATGGAGGCAGAAACAGAAAGAGTCAAAGAAGCGTCACCAGAACGGGGAGTTACCGGTGGAGAAGCCGATCGGGCGGCAGTTCCGGGATACACAGTCGGAGGTCGCTGATTACGGGTTCGGCCGGCGATCCTGCGACACTGACCCGAGATTCTCATTGGACCACGGGAGATTCTCATTGGATGCAGGGAGAATGTCGTTTGATGATCCGAGGTACTCGCTTGATGAGCCTCGAGCTTCATGGGACGGTTACTTGATCGGAAGAACAGGTTTTCCTAGGATGCCAACGATGTTGTCTGTTGTTGAGGATGCACCGGTGAATGTGGTGAGAACTGATACACAAATCCCTGTTGAGGAGCCTCCTAATGAGGATGATTCTGTTCCTGGTGGGTCTGCACAGACCAGAGAGTATTACTCTGATTCCTCTTCAAGAAGGAGGAAGAGCCTTGATAGGTCTAATTCCATGAAGAAAAGGGAAATGGATGAGTTGAGATCAGTTTCAAATGGCAGTGTTATTGCTAATGGTAATAATTTCAATGTTGCCAATGCTAAAGTGACTCCTTCTGGTGTTGATTATATCCATGGGGTGAGAAATGGAAATGGTTTCAATGATAGAGATGATTGCTGTTCTGAGACCTATGAAATGGGTGCTTCTGTGATTGCAAATGGTGACCGGAAAGGAGGGAAGAAGTCACGGCGGTGGAGCATTTGGGGCTTTATTTACCGGCGTGGTAGGAACAAGGATGAGGATGAGGATAGGTATAGTAGAGTGAATGGGGTTGAGCGTTCTTTCTCAGAGTCATGGCAGGATATGAGGGGTGATCGGTTTGGAGATGGAAGAGGTGGTGGTTTTGGTGGTAGGATGTTAAGGAGCAATAGCAGTGTGAGTTGGAGAAATGCTCAAGGTTTTGGTGGATCATTTGGCAGTGGAAGTTTAAAGAGGAATGGTGTTCATCATGGGAAGAAGGGTAGAGATGAGTTTGTGTTGGAAAGGAACAGAAGTGCAAGGTACTCTCCTAACAATGTTGATAATGGTCTCTTGCGTTTCTACTTGACTCCCATGAGAGGTGGCCGGAGAAATGGATCTGTGAAAAGTAGTAGATCAAACCAGGCACATTCTATTGCAAGAAGTGTACTTGGATTGTATTAACATGGAAGGTTCATAAAGTTGTTATTTTGGTTTGATTTTTGTGTTAATTATGCTCCATTTGTTGTGTAAACCACACAAGCCATTGCCTTATGTATTCTTGATGGTTGGTTGGATAAAGCGCCCTGCATTTTTCTTTTACAGTGAGTAGCATGCTTCTTCAATTCACTCTCAATAACAGGTGTTTTTCAGTTGTTTCTTCTTTTACTCTAAATATGCTGCTGTTAGTGAAACTGGTTTTTTCCCCCCTTCAATTGCGAGAAAATTAAAGCTGGGGACATATGGCTAGATTCATGGCACTACTCAATATGCTTTGCCTTTGGATTCGATAAGGTTTCTTTTTTCTGTCTTTATGGTGCAAAAGCTGAGCTGATTGGTGTAAGGCTTATTATAATTTGGGAGCATTTTAACTTGAATTTTTGGCATGTTATATATTCCTGAAAAAGTGGTTACAAGGTGGGCTCATGCCACCTGCTATTGCTATTTGTCATAAGTTGTAGTTTTGAGTACAAGCTAGCTGTGGTCGATCTTTTTTCCCCTTGGCATCAATTAATCAAACTTTTTTACATGTGACTTACTTCAGGCCATGGCCCCCATTAAACATATATAAGGCTAAATCAACATATCTAGCTATGTTTGACTAGAGGGAAAATTTAGAGCTTTGAAATTTTCTTCAATAAACAAATCTACTGAGCTTTGACTTCACAAAGGTGGACTAAACTCTTTTTTGGACGCTTCTGTATTAAGGTTGCAACTTGCAAACGTCTCTTTGAAAACACCATTGTAGTCTTGTAGATAGTGACCTCAATGTTATTCTTTCTCAGTTTCTAGTGATGGAGGAAATCGATGGGCCTTGAGGCACTTGCATTTGGGTTGTTACCAAGACAATGAACAGTGCTTGGACATAAGGAGGGTGTTAACAGGAACAAGACAACAGTAAAAGAATATATAGGGATAAGAGTGCAGAAAGCTGGCCCTCTATGTTTGTAAAAGAAGAACAAATTTTGCAGATTCTGTGTGGGTGCTACTGATTGACTTGAAACTTGAGGAATATTAATGCTACTGGCGTGTTAGGTCAACGTCATCTGAAGCTTGATGGTTGATATGTTTTGCCTATATGTAAACATTTATTTGTTATAGAAAGTATAGCCGGCACTTGCCTCCTTAATTTTTTTCTTTCATTCTTAAAATTTTGTTACTTAGTTTGTATTTAGTTTATCCCAAAATTACGTTTTAAACGTGGATCCGGATAAACGTTATTATAGTGTGTTTGGTTTAATTAGAAATCACATTTCAAACATGGATCTGGATAAATGTTACTCTCTGTAGCGTTTGTCTGGATCCACATTTTAAATTGATTTTGCAATGAATCAAACACACTACGTCCGTGTTTAGTTTAGCGTTAAAATTGACCAAACTCAAGTTTGAATTCCGTAATGCAACTATTTCCAGCGGTAAAAACGTGAGTTTACCACGTTTCAACACTAAATCAAACACATCATCAACCTCTCCTTAACCATTCACTATGTTTCTGGTGCAATATTTTTCATATGTAATGAAAAATGTGTCTTAGTAGGGTTTGTTCGTGCTTTTAAGCTATGTTGCATAGATACGATATGAGTATCCGATATGTATCGGCGTATCAGATACCGTAATACGTCAATTTTTGAAAAATATAAGATACGATATGTTAAAGATATTTGTACCTCTATATATATATTTATCAAATAGTTATCAGCATACAATAGTGAGACAATGGTCTTGATAGCTTTTAGAAAGCTTTAAGTGAGAGACAAATGTCACAAGACGAACATGGTACAAGATAAAATAGAGTAAAACATTGTCGTATAGGTGTAGAAAATAGGTGTTGATACTGGTGCAGAAAATGGGTGTTGATACTGGTTAATAGCTTGATTAAATTCAATAAACTGCATTTGTTTCAAACTCACATGAGTAAGAGTTGTAAAAGGAAAAGAGTCATTTGAATTTAGTTTTCATCGAAAGTATCACAAGAGTGAAAATTAGAGTGTCGAAGAGTATCAAAGTTTTTTCTTTATTTTTTAAAAAATAAATGTGTTCGATACGTATCAATAGAGTATCAAAGAGCATTAGTATCAGATACGTATCGGATACGAATACGGGATTCATTTTTAAATATCGGTGCATCATATTATTTAGGGGAAATTGCACTCACCTCCCCTGAGGTTTGTCTAAATGACAAAGACCTCCCCTCTAGTTTTTTAAATGCAGAAACCTCCCTTCGGGTAACGGGTATTCATGAGTATCCATTAATATCTAGGAATTCATAATTTATAGAAAAAAATGACATATAAAATATTATGGTATCATATTATATCAATTTTAACATTATATAATTTTACTACAAGTTAATGTATTGAAAATATTATTATAAAATAATAAAATTAAATTTTATCTCATCATGAAATAATAAAATATCTTAATATTTTAATATAGTTAATAGAAAATATATTTTAATGAGTATGTGGGTACCCGTGGGACGAGTAGTATAATATCTGTCTCCACTCATTTAATAAATATGTGATTACTCATCGCTGGTATATCTACGAATATCCACAACTACGAGTTTTTTTATCATTCTGCTTTAGGCAAGGGAGGTGAGTGCATTTCAAAAACTAGAGGGGAGGTCTTTGTTATTTAGGCAAACCTCAGTGGAAGTGAGTGTAATTTTCCCTATTATTTATTAAAGATGGTGTAAACTATAAAACCCAATCTTAGAACTGCTATTTTTAGCATGCATATTCACATTGAGTAAAAATTACTTATAGTAGCATTGGATTGGATTCCACTGAATTTACATTGTTGCGGCACGTCTAAATCCATGTTTAATTGAAAATAACTGAGTTGTTTTTACAAAATGTGCTTCAGCACGTCACAGAAGTGGATTTCGGATGACACACACCAAATAGATACTAAATATGTTGAAATTATTAGTAATGTTGAACTAAATGATTTTATTCAAAAATGTTTTTATAGAGAGAGCTTGAACAGTTGAGATTCTTTGGGATATTTTAATCGTTTCATGTATTAGAATATTATTACTTGGGACACAGGACACGTTTTCATCTCTGGACATGCACAGATTGAAGCAAGCAGCAGATTTTGGTTTCCCCAAAACAGTTTTCTATATGAAGAGAATTGCCGACCTTCGAGAAGTACAGGGAAAAGCAAATGATGCAGAATATATGGGTCGGTCCCTAGTAAAAAATTGGATTGATGAGATGAGATTTGTCGGTTCAGCCTCATAATTCATTATCTACCTTATTTTATTTATCTCAATTTGTTAATGTTATCAATGGATTAACTATCTCAAAAAATTGATTATATAATTGCAATTTATATATCTTTTACTGCATTTTCTCTTTAAATTTTAATTAGAGTAATGAAGTTCGTAAAGCTTATATTTAGATTTAGATTGTTTTATAAATTTAGGGACCCATTTTCAAAATACTACTAAACTACTGTGGCTGTGTTTATATATAGATTCTTTTTACAGTTTCTAACTTACTCTTTTTAACACATTATATATTTATGAAAAGAATTAAAATAGAATGATCATAACTTTTGTTTGTGGTATGTGTGTGTAAAACATGATTTTATGTGTGCGTGTGTAACTCGTCTCGTATTTATATGGTATTGAATCAAAGTATTGCTTATGCAATTTAATGAACCTCGATCGTAAATTGCACCCGCACTTCTGGACAATACTTTTACTTTTTCACAAGTGGCTAGTTCTGCTAGCACAACCTTTGCGGTCTCAACTAATGAAAGTTATAACATAATTATTAAATATTATTTTATTCCCTCAAAAGCATTTTTTTACTTAAAAAGTGGTTTTATTTATCTCAATATATGCATATGTTGAATTCTAATGGTTTTCGCTACCTGTTATTGTATATTATTTCATGTGCTAATACCAAAGAGAGATTGTCTAAGGCAGCATGATATATATAAAAAATATGCTGGTGAGTACTTAGCAAGCGAGCAATTTATGTTTAGACAATATGGGAAAGCAGTGACCAAGAAGTCCAAAAAAGAAGCACTTTAAACTCTATATGAAGCACAAATCCCACTAGCTAGACAGAAATTAGAAGTTAATGATTATTGCTTAACATATAAGATCATTATATGTCCCACCGGGATATTAAAGGAATAAAACCCGTCCCTATTTCAATTAGCAAGTCTTACATTTGTGCTTTCTCCCTTTTCAATACAATTTGTAAAGCTCCATTATCACCGCATTTGCCACAGAAGTCAAAAAGGGAGAAGGAAAAATCTCTGCATGTTACTCCTTGCGCAAATGAACAAGTTAGGTGATAAAGAAAGCAAATTATGGAAACAAAAAATAAAGGATCATGCCTCAGTAGCATGTCTAACTTGACTAGGTTAAAAGACAATTCTCAGCGGTTTTACACTTATCTCTCCTGCAGGCTGCAGCATAATTTGTCCACTGGGGCAGAGGCCTGAGGGGCACAATTAATTTCTTTTCCCTGGAAGTTTTAGTTACAGACAGTTTGTTTCATTAATACCAACTTACTGGTAGACTCCGAGACGGAGAGTGTAATCCAGGAGAGGCAAAATTCTAAAATATATAATACAGAAAACTCTAGAAATATGTAGCTGGGCAATAATTCAACTCAATTAATGTGTATTTGGGTGAGCATGTTCGAAATTGAGTTTGACTAGACTCAATTTTGTAGGATTGATTTTATTTAAACGAGTTTGAAGTAATGTTATTTTTATTTAAAAACTTTTCTCTTAAAAGTGATTTGCAGTAAAATTCATTATAATTTTTTCAATTTAATGTAAAAGCTATAACTTATCATATTGGTACAAAAGTGAATTCACAGACAAGATTAATTTGAATTTAGATTGACATAGATTTCAAACCATGTTATTAATCTTATATTTTTTTCATACAATCTTATACCAAGTTAAAATGAGGAATGTTAACAAATATTTTCTTTTCAATATGAGATTTAATGTCATAATAAAAGAATGTCAAGAAGAGACTCTATGAAGTCATCCATATAAAGACTTTTATTCCTGTGAGGAGGCTTCTTTCGGTTTCCTTACTTTTCTCCTTTCTTTGATTTGGGCCTTCTTTAATTTGTTTGTTTGCTTGGCTGTCTTTTGGGCCCTTCTTCGTAATGAGAATCAATTGACCTAAAAAAAGAAAATTTGACAAAAAAAAGATTATATAATAATTATAAAAATAAATAACAGATTAGTGAAATATTTATGTTAATATATTATCTTATTCCTTTTATTAAAAAAATTAAATTAGAGTATTTATTTCAAATGAAAATTTTATCCTCAGTTCCATCTCTCTGTTTTTTTCTCCCTCTGTAATCTAATCTTCCGTTCCAAACGCACAGACTCCAACTACAGGACTATTGCATGGGCTTGGCCCCACTTAAAGAGTTATAAGAAGTTTGTAACTAACTATAAGTTTAACTGACATCAAATTCCAAGCCACGCCACAACCTCCAGCGATAGCAAATGCTGTGTCAAGGTACTTATGGACATACATACACGTGCTTTCCTTTAACCTTGAGAGCCATCAAGATCATGATAATTCGTTCTAACTCGTGGAGTATGTTATATAACAAGGGGAGCCTAAATCATTGGGGAGACTTATAACATAGGGTCAAGGAGCAAACCATACAAGTGAGCTAGAGATCACATCCAACCCAAAACCTTAAAGTGTTAGGTTGGATGTGGTGTCTAGCTGACTTGTGTGATTTGCTCCTTGACCCTATATTGAAGGTCTTCCCGATGGTTTAGGCTCCGATGGTGTGATCAAATGACTTGCTTGCTTGGACGAGAAACTGGTGGTGGATCTATGAGGTGATCTTCCGCTTGAGGGGGAGCATTTAGGTGAATGGACTCACACTTGAGGGGGAAATTATTGAGATATCAAGTGTTAGTCTCACATTGGATAAGAATCTATAAGGAAAGCAATATATAAGTGGTAAGACCTATAAACTTAACATCTTCAAGTTTTGGGTTGGATGTGGTGTCTAACTCACTTATGTGGTTTGCTCCTTGACCCTAAGTTGGAGTTCTCCAAACAGAGTACTATAGGATTCTCACATTCCTCTCAATGTGCTGCCAGCCAAAGTTGCAACTTGTAATGTTATAGCAATGTTATATGATCAATGTGCTGTGCAAAGTTGTGGCAAGTTCAATCAGAATTTGGAGTTTGCAACCAACCCGTTTTTCTGCATGCAAGCCGAATCTTCTCACTAAGTTGCTTATAAGGTTCAACCATAATTGAACTTGTATACTCTCAAAGTTGCTCCACTCCAAGCAGGGACTTGCCTTTTAAGAAACTTCTGAAATACACTGTCATACACAACAATATTACTCGGGGACTGCAAACTTGACCATGCTATTCAATTCTTTGAAGGGAAATTCCAATCAAAGGTTGCTTTCCAACTCCTGTGTGTGTCCTATAATATATCCTTATAAAATAGATTATGTTGAGCAGAAAGATATCGTGAAGTCCCAGAGCAACTGAGTTAATCTTGTAACTCACACTACCATCATGGAAGATATTCACACAGTCAGCTACTAGTGTGTATTTGATTTCCATTAAAATCACATTTCAAAACATGGATCCAGTGTAAATAAAACATATTCTTAAGTATCATATATTTGGGCTCACATCTGAAAAGATAGCTTACAACCAGATAGCACCTTCTATAATATTAATGTTAGAGGCTTTGCTCTTGTAATAGATTAATGGATGCAATTGATTTTATGGATATATACCTTGGTGCATGGAGTTCTCATGATGGCTTACATGTAATATACTAGTTACAGCAGTGACTATTTTAGGTAGGTGCTTCAACTTGATGCTCCTGGGCTCTAAATTGATTTAAGTAATTTTACAGCTCTTAATTTGCTTCCTGCTTGTTGAGTACATCAACTATGGGTATGTTTGGGAAATGAGACTTTTGGTGAGAGCCTAAGATGGGGGGATTTTGGAATTTACTTTTAAGGTGGTAGTCACTGAGTCTTCCAATTTTAACATCACCAAACTGTGTTACACTAGTAATTGGTTAGTTACTTTAGACATGGAGCTTAGTTTTGTTCCATGTGGCTCTTGTTATTCAAGATCAATGTATAGGTTATAAATGCATAAACTTTCATTGAAAGAAAAAATAAAAAACCATAACGGTTTCTATTTATCATGAAGAATGTGGGTTAATGGAGAAGAAATATGCAGAGTCTTGTCTTGATTTGTTGGATAGTTATCTGCCTGAGGAGGTACCTGAATTGGCTGTTCATGATATATAGCCTTTTGTTAAGATGTAAAGAAAGAAATTGACCTTGACTTTGTATAGTTTCCCGTTAATATGACAGAAAGATTTAGGGACACGTTATGGTTAAGTACACATTTGTAACAGGTATGATGCTGACAGAACAAGCTACATTATTTTACTGTATCAACATAAGATTTAAACAAATTCTGCATTTCTGCAGCATCACATTGTAACTTAGTTACCCAATTTCCTGAGATTGTAGTGATATCACCTGCATATCAGCTGTAGTTGATGCCCAAGAAAAGCTGCTTGATAAATCATGTCCAAGTTTTAAGCTCTCACTTGGGGCTATATATTCAATCATACAATACCCACTTACAATGCGTTTCCCCCAAAAACTTCTTATTTCATCAAAATAGAAGATAAACTTGAGTCCTTTTCCTCTTCATTGATCTTCTTTCTTGTTTTCCTTGTTCTGTTCGTAGATGAACGTGGAAAATAAAGCCACAAGAATAGCTCCAAGAACTGCAACTTTTCTCCAATCAGTACTTGAGGATGAGGCAATAGAATTAACTATTCCATAGGTCAGTAGGCCAATGAAGAAGAGGTAAACATTTTTCCTAGTTTTGCTACCATCTTTTTCTCTGCTTACATCTTTAACCTCTTCCACCTCCTCCTTGACTTTTGCTTTAACAACAGGTACCTTCTGACTGAGATTCTTAAAGAATAGCCCTTCATTTCGGTCCTCCTCCATTTGACCTTCAAACTCCATTAATTTGTCTTCACTCTCCTGAATCTCTAGTTTGTTAAGTTCAGTAGCTTCCTCAAATGCTAACATCTGACTCTCTATGTTGGCTGTTATCTATATATCACAAATAAATATAAAGGGATCATTATCAAAGTAATATTTTATATTGTATGATTACTAATACAACTAATAAAAAACTCAAGTTACTTTTTCTATTTACTACTCCTCCGGTCCCATTTACAAGAATATTTTAATCACTTCACACGGATTAAGGAGATTAGTTAATTTAGTTGATTACAATAAATTTGTGGTGAACATATATCATATTTCCTAAACTACCCTTGAATTTATCGAGACTCATTATCTTTCTCTTTCTATTTAACTACTTAATTGTGTCATAATCTCTCTACTAATTAATTACTCACCTATCTCCACTAATAGGGTATTTTTGTCAAATAATAATTAATGCATGAGACTGTCTGAAAGTTCTTATAAAAAAAATGAAATGCTAAAATTGGCTATAATTGTTACTTAAATTTATATTTTCCATCATGTGGTTCATGGCCTACATGGATAACTACACAAAAGTAGAAGCATATACATACTCTGTCACTAGCTTCATCTAACCCTTTGAGGGCATCTTCTCCAATCTTGTCAAACTCGGCCTTGGTTTCTTCACCAAATTGGGCTAAATAGGCAGACCTCTCATCCAGGTAATCTGTAAGGCGAACCTTTTGAGTTTGAAGTATGGCCATTTGGGCAAGCAGCTCTTGGTTTTGAGCATCTCCTTCAGGTTGGGGAGAGGGAGACTGGGAATCAGACTCATTAGACTTGCAGAGGCACAGAAAAGAACTTCTTGTGTGGTGGAGAGTATAAGTGGGGCTGGTAGGACGGAAGGAGGGATGAATGGCCTTCAGGGCAATCATCTTTTCATGAAAGCTGAAATTTTTATTTTAAAGGGAAAAAGGGGGTGTCGGGGAGAAAGGGAGTGCCGGCATATGTGTTAGCCCCGAAAAGGTTTTTGATCCTCTTGTTTCTGTACATTATCTATTCTTCAGTTTCACAAAGGATGGGGATATACTTACTTTTCAAAGCGAATGTAGGTGGATAAGGTCACAATCACCTACTATAGCAGTAAATAAATAAAATAAATCTAACTTATGTTATAAATTTAAATTAGCTTACACACCTTAATATTTTCCATAATTTATTTTTTTTATAAATATCTCTAAACTTATAAATTTATAAATACTTTTTATAAATTTAAATAAATATTTATATATTTTAAAATACTCTTATAAGCTAGAAGTTTCAAATTGGACTTCAATGGATATTTGGTTTCACTTTAAAAAAAATCTAAAACCACAGTTTTGGCAAAAGAAAAAAATATTGTGTCTTGTAGCTTTTGCTAAAATGTTTTCAAGAGCGAAATAATACATAACGTTTAGTAACCTTCTCTTTGCCCAAAGGGAGAGTATAACATGGATTGTTAAATGAATGATCTATTCTGGCTAGACTTTTATCATAAATGGTAACAAAAGTTTTTTATAAGATCTAAGGAGGTAATCTTATTTGAGTTGGTTAGAATCTATTTGGGCGTCAAAGCTCCATTAGAGTATTTAATACTTTATATCTAATGCTCGAACTTGAAACTATTGACTAAATATGAATAACCCCTTACCGGTTGATCTATGTCCTAGGTGGTAATGGTAGTAAAACTTTGATATTAAAAAAGTTATTAATACTCCATCTTGTTTATTATATAATGCACATATCAATATAAAAGTTGTTGAAATTAGTTAATTTTTTTGAAATTTTAAAAAATAGTAATACTTTTTAATTTTACCCTTATTTAATATCATTAGCCAACTTCATTATCATTTGATAGTTAAAAAGACATTACAATTTTAATTAAGGTCATAGAAGTAATATCTACATTACTTTTTACTTCCACATACGGTAGATACTTAAATTTGATTTAATATTCTGTCTATAATTCTATAATTTACAACATTAAATTACATCTTTACTATTTTTTAATAACTTTTTTCATCATATATATTTAAACAATACTAACATATTAAGATAAAAACATCACATACGTGTACTAGTTTACTTAATATAAAAAAAATCGTGAAACTTAATGTACTAAAAAAATTAAAAACAAAATTGCAAGCATAATTAAACCAATAAATTAGCAAACTTTTTTTTTTCACATGTCTTATATTATCCAGGTAAATATATTATATGTTCTAGTTTTAATTTCTTTGAAATTTAGTTAATTTTTTATTTATGTTCCTTATTTATTAAAAGTAAGCATTTTTTGTTGTTTCAGTTATCTTTCCCTCTCTTTAAATTGATATCGGGATTCTTGAATCTTGATGTCTGAAATGTGACTTAAATAAAGGTAGCGAATTAATAATTGCGTAATTGTAACAAAAATTTCTTTTAATGGCGGAAAAGTGAAAACTCAATGTGCTGTAGCGTTTGGTAGATGAATAGAACGAGACAAAATAGAATAAAACAGAACAAAATATAATGTAACGAGACAAAAAATGTTTTATGTGTTGTATTTGGTAACTACAGAACATAACATGATGATATGTGTCCAATTACATATATATCCCTATCCTATTTATTATTTAATTAAGTATTGAAAAATTTAATATGGGGTGTTGGACAGTGATAGTAAGGGTGTAGGGCGGCGGTGGCAGTGGTGTTGGTGGCGACGGTGGTGGTGGCGACGGTGGTGGCGGCAACGACGATGGTGGTGTAGAGTGTCAAGCGCCAATAGTGGTGTTAGGTGGTAGGTGGTAGTGGCAGCAGTGACAGAGATGGTGGTGGCGGTGATGGGCGATGGCGAAGGCAATTGCGGTGGTGGTGGCGACAACGATGGCGACAATGACGACGGTGGTGGTGTAGGGGTGCCGAGCGAAAATAGTGGTGGTAAAATGTGTTAGATGGTGGTGACAGTGACAAAGGTGGTGGTGACGGCAGCGATAGCTAGCGATGACAGTTGCGGTGGTGGTAGTGGTAGTAGCGACAGTGGTGGCGCTGTAGGGTGCCAAACGAAAATGGTAATAGTAAAATGTGTTAGGTGACAGTGGGAATTACAGTTTTGGGAAGAAGGTTAGGAGAGTCAGTGGTATTTTTGTCAATAAAAAATTAATAATGAGATGTTATGTTATGTTCTCTTTGGTTCCACCTTTTTTAAAGAACCAAAATATTCCACTCTTTCAATGATATGTCTTGTTCTATTCTACTTTTAAAATACATCAAATATAGAATAGAACTCATATGTCTCGTTCTGTTCCGTTTCAAAGTGTCTACCAAACACTAGCTACGATTAATTTGCCAAAATTATCTGTGGTTATATTAATTTTGAGATATTATTTTATATGTTTTAATTTGAAGTGTAGGTAGTTCTACTTAAATACGAAACTATTAATTAAGCAGAAGTGTTAGTTAATTTACGTGTTTGGTGGTGATTCTTTCTCCATTTTTCAAAACTTGATATATTGAAATATAAATAAATATTTGTAATTTTATTTATTAGCATCATATATAAATGTTTTTGAACATCCCTCAGTCTTTTCATTGTTAAAAATAGTCTTCCTCATAAAACATATATTAAATCAAAATTAAATTAATATTAATTAACTTTCTACATGTTAATTCAGTATTATTAAAAAACAAATCAATACTACCTCTGGTTCTATTTATAAGAAATATATGACTAAATTATCAAGACCAATGAAATGCTTTTGAACCGGTTAACTGTAATTAATAATGCTAAAATTTTATATCTTATTCCAGAAATATTCTTAATATTAAATAATTAAAATAATGCTAAAATTACTCATATTTCAATAGTTGATCATTGAAAATAGCATAGTACACCCACTATCATGGAAAATAGGTTAGTAGTGGACAATAAATTAAGGGTATATATAAAAGTAACTTCATAATTAATACTCCCCCTCCTTTATTATATGACCCTTCTAACCGTTTTTCACAGTTTAAGAAAAGTTGGTTAATGTATTGATCTTTTAAATTAAATTATAACATTCCAATTATACTCCTATTTAAAAGTCACTATATTTTAAAGACATTAATTGTCACATGATGGAAGACTCCAAAAGTCACTTATCAATGGTGTAGTTGAGCATGTGGGTAAAACTTCATTAATGATTCACACTTGGGAATTAAAAAAAGTTACACATTGATGAAGGGCAAATATGGAAAAAAATAATTAATTTATCTAAAAATCTGCAAAGTGTCTAATATTAAGGGACACTCAATTCTTCTAGAAAATGTCTTATAAATAGGGACGGGGGGAGTACAATTTAAAATTGTATTATGTTTCTTATATTTAGGACCAAACAAAAACACCTTTCTATCTCTTATAAATAGGACCGAAAGTAGTATAATAAGAGTTCAATTAATATACACTGTCAATAAAAAGGGTTTTACACTTTTATCCAATGATATGTTGCTATGTCATTTAATGAGTATGACACTTAAAATATTATTAAATTCAATAAATAATGTGATAATACATCATTAGATAACAATATAAAATTTTTGTACTTTAACCATGTATATTCATCAAATCCTATTATTAGTAATATCAATTTGATATTATTAATATGATTTTCCTAATTTTTTCATTCAATACTTAAATTTTTCAACCAATCAAATTTAAGTGAAAAAAATATTTATAAATTATCATTAAATTAAATATTTAAAATATTTTCATATTTTAATTTATGTTTTACTTTTACTTTTACATTTAAAAAATGCTCATATAATAATAGACAGAATGTAAAATGTTTGAATTTATTCACCGTCAAGTGTTAATGAGTTATGGATTTAACGAAAGGGTTTATTGATTTAGAGCCCTTTTTTTAGTACAAATTGGAAAAAGGAAAAGCCAAAAGAAAAGAAAAAAATTAGAAATAGGAAGCAAATTAGCCGCGGGTATATTTCACCCCTAAGGCATCAGCTAATAGGATAGAGCTCAACTGAGGAGGGGAGTATGAAGGACCGTCAAGTTGTGATCTTCCTGAGCCCTTTTCTTTGCAAGTAGATCTGCACAGGAGTTGCCTTCTCTGAGGATATGGTGGAGCTGGACCTCCCAATCTCTGCTCAAAATTTCTCTGACCGAAAGGATAATGGTTGCATGTTTATGGTATGTAACATCTTCTTCCTTTACTAAATGTATCACACTAGTTAAATCTGTGAAGCACACTAGCTTACGGAAATTAAATGTCCAGGCAAGATTGAGACCATGATATAATCCTTGAAGCTCTGCATGGATGCTATCCGAAATCCCTAAGCTGCATGAGAAACCCAAAATCCAAGACCCATCAGATAGGCGGAAGATGCCTCCGAAACCAGCACGACCTGGATTCCCGAATGAGCTTCCGTCTGTGTTAAGGGCAATGAAGCTTTCTGGAGGAGGGATCCACGAGACCAATCTGGGCAGAGGGGGATCAAGTGAATCTTGCGAGGAGATGACTAAAATATCCAACCCGAGTCTGCGAATTCTGTTGAAGATTTGGAGGTTAGTTGGGCGAATCCCTCACCTAAAACGTGTTGATTTCGAGCAAGCCAGATGGACCAAAGCGCAACTGGAAAATGAAGAGGATTGTTGGTGGAATTTGTGCGAATCCAGGAGCTAAAATCTTGAGGGGAAAGGTCTGGAACAAGGCGCACACCAAGTGTTTGCCATAATTCTTTAACGAATCTGCAATCTCTGAAGTAGTGGACTAGAGTCTCTGAATCCTCATTGCAGCAAGTACAAATTGGAGACTGAGACAATCCTCTTGCAGCGCGGACTACATTCACAGGGAGGGCTTGATGCCATAACTGCCACAAGAAAAACTTCAATTTCTCAGGTAATTTCAGATTCCAAATCCAAGACCAATGGGTGTCCTGATAAATGTGTCTGTTTGGGCTAGTAAGCCACTTATAACCTGTAGCTGCTGAGTATTTCCCATTAGTAGATGATTGCCAAATAAATGCATCATTGACATTGTTATGAGTTTGAGAATTAATGTGCATAATGTCATGTCTAATATTATCTGGTAAGATAATTGATATAGAGTTTAATTTCCAAACTCCCTCATGCAAAACATCCTTAATTTGAACATTAATATCCTGATTGTTAATTAAATCCAGAAATATACATAATTTTTCCCCTTTAAACCAAGGATCATAGAAAAAGGAAGTGTGACCATTACCAATCCGAAATTCATAATCAGGAAGCAATTTCTCTTTAGCTTTAGACATTGATTTCCAAACATGAGAACCTGCAGAATTAGAATTGTGCAAATAGGAAGAATGGATATTATATTTGTCATAAAGAAGCTAAACCCAAAGCTTGTGTTTATTATTATTCATATCCCAAATCAGTTTACCCAAGAGAGAGATGTTTTGATTCCTAGCAGCCCTAATAGCTAGGCCCCCCTGCTGCTTAGTACGAATAAACTTATTCCAACTGACTAGGTGTAAGCCCCGACCTTCATTATTTTGACTCCAAAGGAACTTTCTAGCTATACTGTCAATTTTGTTGCTCACATATTTCGGTAACCACTGGATTTGCATAGAATACAAAGGTATGGAAGTGAGGACGAATTTAACAAGGGCTAATTTACCTGCCTTATTAAGCATACTCTTCTTCTAAGAACTAAGCTTTTTGGTGATTTTGTCAATGATATGGTTATAATCAACATTAGCTCTCTTACTTGCTTTAACAACAAAACCTAAATAATTATTTAGAGCCCGTTTGGAATAACTTTTTAGTAATAACAATTTTTATTTGGATAAAACCGGATGCAACAATGAACGAGTTTTAAGTTGTTTCAAATGTGATTTTTTGAAATCAGGTAGCTGATCGATTTTACAAACTAAGGTTGGCCACATTTACCATATTATATGTGTGGGTGGTAGGTAACAATGACAAATTTGAGAACTGTCTCATTTTAGTAATTTTATATTCAAAAATTATTTCACTTTATCACAATCAAACAAAATCAATTTATGTCAATTCACTTTTAGAATTATATATCCAAATAAAAATCAATTCTACTAAAATTAATTCTTTCAAAATCAATTTTATTCAAATCAATTCCTTTAAATTGTAACCAAAGGGACACTTAATTATTATAGTTTGAAAATTAATTCAGAAAAAAATAAATCAAAGACATCAATTTCTGAAAAAAAAAATTTACAAACGTGATTGTACTGACTTCTCCCGATTAAAAAATTTGATGCTAGCCTAGGTGCACGCGGTGACTATGGGAACTGGGAAGCAGCATAAGTATCTACAACGTGTTCTTGAGTTTTAGAGGGGCAGACACTCGTGGATCTTTCACTTCCCATCTCTTTGCCGCTCTTCAAAATGTCGGAATTACTGTTTTCATGGACGACGATTCACTTCGGAGGGGAGATGATATTTCATCCTCACTACCGGGAGCGATCGGAGAGTCTCAAATTTCTGTTATTGTTTTCTCTAAAAATTATGCGAATTCACGGTGGTGTCTGCGGGAGTTGGAAAAAATAATGGAGTGTCACAGAACCACAGACCAGGTGGTTCTGCCGGTGTTCTACGATGTAGATCCCTCGGAAGTACGTCATGTAACAGGTGAGTTTGGAAGAGCATTTCAAAATCTTATAAATAGAACCACAATGGATGAAGACTTCTTCGACCCCGCTAATACGCAAGGGGCTTTTTTACCAGAATGGTGTTAAAAAAAAAAATTACTAAAAAAATGTGGGCAAAAAATTATTTATTAGGTTGGGGTAATTTTGGACAAGCAGATGTGCATACCCAATTTACGCTACAAGAGACGCTAATTCACTTTGCGAGCTACGGAAGAAAGAGTCTCAAAATTACTTTGCGCTTTCTGTGATACGCAAACAAACCAAGTTTGCGCTATCTATACTATCAAATTAATTGCAACATTTTAACAAAAAAATCTTGATTTGATTTGACTGGACAATTTTATATTTTGACTCTTTCTGCCGCTGTGAGCTCCCTTTTGCTCTCAAATTTCTTCTTTAATTTCGACTTTGATGGAGCTCTATATTATCTTAGAATGATGAACAAATTATTTTTTATTTTATATTATATATTTGGTGTTTTTATATTATATATTTGGTGCTTTTTGCTTTCAGATTCTCTTTTTATTTTTTATGTAATGAATAGATAAAATGGTAGGAATGAGACTGTCTCCCATGGAGAATATCCTCCGTTCATAAAAAATCTTTCATAATGAAACATATTAATAAAAACGGAAGTTTGAAAACATGACACATGTAATTATAGAGTTCATCAATGTGACTCACAAAAAGGCGTTGGTTAACCAGCTTAGATGGACAAAATAAGCGTACATGACATGCATATGTGTCATCTTATATGTCCTACATGACTTATATCACCACCTTTCATGAAAAAAATAATTATAGAGTTAATCAATGTGACTCACAAAAAGGCGTTGATTAACCCCTATGGGCTTATTTTGTCATGTAGGACACATAAGAAGACACATATGCATGTCATGTATGCTTATTTTGTCCACCTAAGCTGCCACACAAGCATTTAACGGAGATAATAAACGATGAACTAACATGGGGACCAAATGAGAATATATTATAATTTTTGGGGACAACTTGGAAAAAAAAATGGGGGACCAAATGGGAAAATCGGATATTTTGAGGGACCAAAAACATATTTTACCCAACAAAAAAAATTGACTCATTTTTACCAACACAAATTAGCTTTAACTTTAACTTTGTACACAAAAAAAAAATTAGCTTTAACTTTCGCTTGAGTGAACTTGTAAAGACTCAATGCAAGTTTTGTTAAACTTTAGAATCTGAAAGCAAAAAGCACCAAATATATAATATAAAAATAAAAAAATAATTTGTTCATCATTCTAAGACAATACATATATGAGCTCCAGCAGTGTCGAAATTAAAGAAGAAATTTGAGAGCAAAAGGGAGAGTCAAAATACAAAATTGCCCAGTCAAATCAAATCAAATTATTTTCGTTAAAATGTTGTAATTAATTTGATAATATAGATAGCGCAAACTTGGTTTGCGTATCACATAAAGCGCAAAGTAATTTTGCGACTCTTTCTTCCATAACTCGCAAAGTGAATATGCGCATCTTGTAGCGCAAATTGAATATGCGCATCTACTTTCCACGTGTCCAAATTTACCACAACCTGATAAATAGTTTTTTGCTCACTTTTTTTGGTAATTTTTTTTAACGCCATTTTGGTCAAAAAGCCCTACGCGAGGCTGGTGGCATTGCAGGGTTTGTAATCCTAAATTCCAGGTAATTTAATACAACAATTTTTTTTATTTTACTAAAATTTATATAATACAATTTTTTATCAGAATAAAACATGTTTTTCCTTATTATAATTTTGGTCAATTTTACCCTTTAATTAGAGAAATTTCTCATAATATTAAATATAAGAAAATCATTTAATATTTTTAAAATGAATTTAATAATTATGCATTGTCAGTGTAAAAAATTTTTACACAGACATTCAATGACGTGTTGCCACATCATTTAATGAATATGACACCTCATGTACTATTAAATTCATTAAATGATGTGGCAACACATCATTGGATGTCTGTGTAAAACTATTTTACACCGACGGTGCATAGTAACTCTTTTAAAATAAGAAAACTCATAAAGAATAATTATTATATATATTCATAATTTTAGTAATAATAATATATTATATATTATATATTATATATTATATTTTAATGTTATATATTTATGTGTGTATTTCTACCTTAATTTAATTTTTCTATGTGCGTCACTAATAGTGAAATATGTTAATGGTTCGTTTGGTTTACAATTGAGTAGAATTAATTTTATAAATGAATGATACACACTTTACGGAGTATGTTGGACAGAAATGATTTAAAATCATAGGAATTTAAAACAAACACGCACTAAATTGTCGAAGCGAATTGAGGTTTCACATCATCTTTTATTGAAGAGTGACATAGAGTCTTAATCATTGATCTTTTTAGAAAATTAAAATTAAAATATATAATAATTTTGGGTTAAATATGTTTTTAGTGCCCGAAATTTGACTAGAATTTGGTTTTAATCCCTCAATTTTAAAATTGTAGCGAAGTTTGACTCGAATTTGGTTTTAATCCCTAAACTTTAAAATTGTAGGTTTGAGTCGATTATGTTCTGAAATCACGTTACTTGGGTCTCCATGTTCTGGAATCACGTAATTTTAGTCCCCCACTTAACTCTAAATAATCTAACTGGATGAGCTAATGTGTATTTCAATTGCGCGCCACATCATGGTCAAATTGATTGGACAAACTGACATAGAATTTTGCTTGTGACGTCAGCATTAAAGTTAACGGTGTTAAAGGGAGAGACTAAAGTTATGTGATTTCATAACATAAGGTACACAGGACTCATTATGTCCCATATATATATATATATGGGTGGGGATCAACTTACTCCAGGAGTAAGTCTGAGTAAAGTTACTTCGCTTAATAACTTCTTATCAACATTGAATTTCATCAATCCAACCGTCATATTAACAGTTTTCATTGAGTAGATCAATCCTACAAAATTTTATAAAATTTAAAAATTTGATGTTTCATCAAATCACTTCAATTTAACGGGCAATATACTTTTTAAAATATAAGTAAATGTTCACTCTAAAATTACATACCTATGAATGTCCAATTAATCTAAAATTTGGTGTGCATAATCATCATATTAATATCAAATTAATCAACGGTTGGATTGATGAAATTCAATGTTGATAAGAAACTATTAAACGGAGTAACTTACCCAGACTTACTCCTGGAGTAAGTTGATCCCCACCCTATATATATATATAATCCTATTGTTACAGTACTATTAACATATTGTTAATATTTTTATTTAATATATTATATACATGAACAAACTCTTGAGAACAATATCAATACACGTCTAATGCTTCGTGATTTCTACTTCAACTCTTTAATTTTCGAACAAATATAAAATATAAAGCAAATTAAAATAGGTAATAAGTAACAAACGAAAATACTGTTGATAAAAGTCACTCTATTTTTATTCTAATATTAATACATAATACTAAAATAATTAAGCAAATAATTAATCTATTATCTATTATAATATATTAAAATCAAGTCACATTCGATAAAATTTCCATTTGTATGCACTACTTTTGTCACGTTAGACTTTCGTATGAGTTGTCACTCTCACAATCTTTTACCCATTCATCTTCCTATTTTTCTACCCATTTTTCTAATTCAAATGACCTATTTTCTACTAGCCGTCCAATGTTAAGAATTTATTTTACGTTTACAAACCGTTACATTCCACCACCTAATCTTTAAAACACCGTTTATGTATTAAAAACTCATTTTACGTTTTAAATCCGTTACATTCCAACTATTTAATCTTTAAAACTTCTTTTATGTATTAAAACACCAAATGCAAATGTTTGTGTTAAAACACCAAAATCACATCTACTCGAATCCACCATGTGCTACTTCCTTTGGGTCTGTTGGGCCGGTTAGTTACTCAGTGCATAAATGTCATTAAAAATCTTAATTACATTTAAATTAATAATCCAAATATAACATCAAATTTATATGATGTTAAATATATAAATGTGGTCATGCCAAAAGTCTTTTATCATTGATCCATAACTTGAACAAAACTTAATATGATATGTAAAACGAAATTCAATCACAAAAATCTAAAAATTATTTCACTTACATTTAACATAACAATATTTATTACATTATTATTATTATATATAAATAACTTAAAATACTATCGAATTAAAATTAAAAATAGCAGTAGTTACCCCAAATCATACAATACCAACATTTTGATAAAATTAATTCAATATTCCTTAATTTAAAACTATCATTTATAAAACTAAAAAAAATGTTGGTATCAAACAAATCTCATAAAGATATTTTCCACTTCAAATAATAACACCAACACAATTATCAATTTTAATCATTTAGTTACTTTTTTATTGTAAATAATTTTTAATATTTTAAAATTCCCAAGATTTTTATTGAAAAAAATTATAAAATGACAAATAATATGCACTTCATATTAAGATTTTTTATTAATAAAATTATCAAAACTGTAATTTGCACACTATAATTTTTTAAACTTGTGAAAGATGTTGATCTAGAGGTAATTTTATTTTAGTAAAACATTTCATCAAGAAATCTTTTTTTAAATGAAATTGCATTTTTGAAAAGAAAATTAAGTGGATTATATTATTATTATTATTATTATTATTATTATTATTATTATTATTATTATTATTATTATTATTATTATTCCACTCAAGACAGAGGTAATATGCTGCTAAGAACCATTTCTCTTAAGCATCATGATTTCTCTATTTTAAATTTTTAAAACCTTCAAAATATATATGTACAACAACAATTCTTTAATTTTATTTATAAATAGATTTTAGCCAATAACATGGCAAATAATGTACAGTTCTCAATATTTTAATAATGGAGCGGAGGCAATCGTCTTTAAAAAAACGTTTCGTTAGTTATAAGATTTTTTAAAGCATTGTATTATAACTTTTTATTGTTGCAGACTCTGACCTTTGGTAATAAAATCACACAATGCAATCCAATTTATACAATTTTACACAATAAAGCTACACTTGAGTGCACAATCATTTATTTAATTGATGATATTCATTATAAAGATTTATATAAGTAAATAAGAAGTTAAATATAATTTTTTCTAAAATTATTATGTTAAGCTCATTTGCATTTCTTTTTATAATAATTGCACAACTTCTCAAGAGAACACAATAATTGGTAAATATTTTTCTACTAACTTCAATATTTAAAATTCAAATTTATGCGCAATTAATTGTAATTTTTATTACATTTCATCTCACAACATTAATTTTATTATTGATATATTTATAATACTTAATTATAATTTTCTAATTATAAAATAAATAAATAAAGCTTTCGCTTTTCGTGCAAAGCGTAGGCCAAAACCTAGTTTATTATTTATTTAAAAGAGTTGTGACTCAACTCGTTGGTAGTCTCATAGAGTTGAAATCTGATGGGTGTAACTGGAACATCTTTACAAATATCACTATGAAAAGGGTCCCATTATAAAAATAAAACACCTATAATCTAACAGGTAATTGGTAATAAATCTGAATTATTGAATAAAATATAAATAAATCTAATGGTCAATTTAGAAACCCATCGTAAACACCACTATATGTAGGTCCCACCCATAAAATAGAGGAATAAGTGTCTGTTTGATTTACAGTGTAATAGAATTAATTCTAAAAATTAATAATTAAGATGAATGATATATATTTTATTAAACATGTTGGATATAAGTGATTTAAAATCAATTATATTGTGAAAACTTGAACACCAAACCAAAATAACACGGAAGTTTCACGCGGTGACATGACACTACAAAAAGTAGCTTCCTACGGGTTTCAGATTAAATAAAATAAAAACGTCAAAGCATCATGTTCAGTTTCTGGGTCAACACTTTGCTTTGATCCCATCCATATCTTCCTTCACTCCTGTAGCTCCATAATCACAAATCATCCGTGCTTTTTCCCAATTTGAGTGATTTGCTGCTGTGTGCGAAGTTAGATATCAATAGTTTTTGGAGTGAAAATTTTAACTAGGATGATTTCACGTTTGAGATTAATGATTTGCGGAGGCAAGGAGGTCAAACAGGATGATTTGACGTGCCCGCCGCCACCGCCACCGCCACCGCCGGAGTCTTCATTCATTAGGCATTCCAGTGTTGAGACCGATTTGGAGCGTCCTCCCGATTTGGAGAATCTGGATTCGGATCCGGATCCCAGCAGAAGTATCTACGACGTGTTTTTGAGTTTTAGAGGGGAAGACACTCGTGCTTCCTTCACTTCACATCTCTATGCCGCTCTTAAAAATGCCGGAATTGTTGTTTTCAGGGACGATGATTCACTTGGAAGGGGAGATGAAATTTCACCCTCACTACTGCGAGCAATCGAAGAGTCTCAAATTTCTGTTATTGTTTTCTCTAAAAATTATGCGAATTCAAGGTGGTGTCTGCAAGAGTTGGAAAAAATAATGGAGTGTCACAGAACCACAGGGCAGGTGGTTCTGCCAGTGTTCTGCGGTGTAGATCCCTCGGAAGTACGTCATCTAACAGGTGAGTTTGGAAAAGGATTTCGAGATCTTATAAACAGAACTACAATGGACGAAGACAGGATGCTGAGTCCGATGGCGCCGCTGCTGCCGCTGCTGACACGGGAGATATTGGAGAATTGGAAGAAGGCGCTTCGTGAGGCTGGTGGCATTGCAGGGTTTGTAGTCTTGAATTCCAGGTATTTTTTTTATACAAGAATTCCAGGTATTTTAACAACCTTTTTAAATAACAATTAATATAACATTTTTATTATTATTATTTTCCTCAACCACACATTATTTATCACATTCCATTTGCACACAATACACATTATTCTATAAAATTATTGTACAATCATCCCTTTAAAATAGGGAGTCCTAAATAACACATAATTTAAAACCAGAAATAGGTAAAGATGCACATGGAGGTCTATGTTCTACCCCATATGAGTGATCAGTTAGGTTAAGTAATTTACTAAATGTGTGTTTGAGTTAGTATTAAAAATGACTAAACTTAAGTTTGGATTTCTCAATGCAACTATTTTTAGTATCAAAAAAGTGAGTTTACCACATGTCAACGCTAAACCAAACATGCTCTAAGTGTATGTTCGATGTACAATTAAATAAAATTAATTTTGAAGTCAATATTATTAAATGAGTTATACATAAATTACGATACATGCTTAATTAAAGTGGTTTAATTTTAACTTTTTTTAAAAATTGATTATGGACCGTTAAGATGTGAAATCAAATTGACTATAAATATTTTAGATCAAGACTCTTTTTAAAATATTATTTAGCTAACAATTAGCTTTAGAATTTAGACCATTAAGTCTTTTAAGTAAATTAGGCTAGCTTATATACATAAATATAAAAAATACAATAATATTTTATTAATGTTATTTTTATTATCTTAGATATTTGTTATAATATCTTAAATCATAGAATTGTGACCTATTCAAATGTCTCATATTATAAAATAAACTTTTATATAAGCTTTCCTGTTAGACCAAATTGATTTTAAAAAGGGAATACCAAACCCTAAAATAATGCCTATACATAAATAAGTCATACTTAGGCCTTAAAAAGTCTAACCCAACTTAACTTATTTCCACCCTTATCTAACCCATGCAACATTGAATAAGAGAAGCAATTAAAATGGAAAAAATTTATTGAAAATTGTAGCATTTAGGTAATGTCTGACCCAACCCTTTTTAGGCTTCTATTATGTTTTATGAAGTTAAGCCAATTTTTTTTCCTAGTGTTATTTAACTCGACTTGGACCGACCGGTCGAATCGATTGGATCGGGAACCGGTCCGAGCCTCTTATCAAATCGGGTTATAAGTGAATTGGTGAAAATCGGTTTGACTCCAGCAATTTTGGCTAAAAAACTAGTGACCAGTCGGGGTTTGATGAACCAGACAAGTTATCCTTTTTTTTTTGTAATTTAGAGTAAAACAACGTCGAACAACCCTGACCCATGTGAATGAGTGAAGTCTTTCTCTTTTGGTTTGAACCCTAAACACCCCTTCTCTGCATCGTCCTTTGAAGCTTAGTCATTGGTGACGCCTCCTGCCCTTCGCTCGTTGGAGCCATGCATATATTGGTTATTGGATGAACAATGTTGGTGGAAGAGCAAAACCAAAAGACAAAGTTTTGTAGCCCTAACGTAAGTTGTTCAGAAGGATGAGATTAGTTAATCACAGTGACTTCTTAATCATGAATTATTCCCATGAGTCATCCTAAACCTTAGTGGCACTATCCTTAGCCTCTAAATCATTTTTTAATTTTTCTCCATAATTTGTAATTATTATGAACTCTTTACTACGAAAATACCTAAAAATCAATTAAAAAGCATCGATGTGGAAAAATGTGGGAAAAGAAATCATTTTAACGTACTTTGGGTTATCCCAAATAAAGGGTAGGTCTTTATATCTGGTGATCAAATCACTTGGACGACCAATTATTATAATTTTGAACAAGTAAAATGCTAGCATAAGATTAGTCGATCACGGTAGCTTCCCAATCATGAATTGTTCCATGTTTCATTCCAAACCTTAGTCGGACTATTAGACTACAAAGCAATTTTGGTGATTTTTTTTCTATAAAATGTAATTATTATGATTTTTACTACAAAAACATTGAAAAATCAATTAAAAAAGCACTATAATGAAAAAAAAACTTGGAAAAAAACATTTTAACCCACCTTAGATTGTCTCAAATGAAGGGCGGGTCTTTACTTTTGGTGATCAAATCACTTAGTTGTGATCACCATAATTTTGAACAAGTATATTGCAAGACTAAGAGCATGTGATCACAATGGCTTCCCACTCAAAAACTATTTCATAAGTCATTTTAGACCTTGATGGCACATTGGCACCATCCTTCTCCTCCAAATCTATTTTCGTTATTTTTATCTATAAAATTTAATTATTATGTATATTTTACTACAAAAAATGCTTAAAAATCACTTGGATGACCATGGTTATAAGAAGACTAAAATCAAAGGATAAGGTTTCATGATCCTAACCTAAGTCGTTGGCCAGCATAAGATCAAACAATCACATTGGCTTCCCAATCATGAATTACTCCATGAGTCATTCCAAACTTTGGTGGCTACATCCTTAACCTTCAAAATATTTTTGGTGATTTTTCTCCACAAATTATAATTATTATGAACTTTTCTTTAAAAATACTAAAAAAAAAATTTAAAAAGAATCAGTATGGAAAATTTGGAGGGAAAAATCATTTTTACCCTCCTTGGGTTTTCCCAAATGAAGGGCAAGCCTTCATCTATGGTGATCAAATCAATTGGACGACCATTTACAATAATTTTGAACAAGTAAGATGCAAGAATAAGATCAGTAGATCATAGTAACTTCCCAACCATGAAATGTTCCATGAGTCATTCTAAACCTTGGTGGAACTATCCTTAGCTTACAAATTAATTTTGGTAATTTTTCTCCATAAAATATAATTATTATGAATTTTTTACTACAAAAATACTAAAAAATCGGGAAAAAAGAGTACCACCTGAAAATTTTTGGTGAAAATAATTTTAGAATAGAGAGATGAAAATTGATACCAAATTAAAGAAATTTGTATATAAAGAACTGTGTTAAATGTTAATTAAAATACAAAATTTTATAGTACAAATCAATAATCTATTTTATAATTATAATAGTTAAAGGCGGTTGATCTGAAAAATATAAAAAATGCTCATATTGCAACAGGTACTTGTGTCCTGTTCTTATTGAGTCAAAAGTTCATTGATCTGATAATATATAGAGTGTTTGGTAAGCCATTTCAGCTAGCTGAAAGTTGAAATTATTTTAGTTGTGTTTGGTAAGGCAACTTATTTGGGTAGCTACTGAATGTGTTGGGTAAAACTAGCTGAAAAGCTAGCTGAAAGCTGAAAATCTATTGAATGTGTTTGGCAAAACTAGCTGAAAATGGTACAATGACATATAAGGACATCATTAATTATTAAATAATGATAAGTGGGAGTGATTGAGGGATGAACTTGTAATTAATTTTCAGCTAGTAGCTAACAATTGAAGCTTTTTTAAATAAACTACATCAAGTACCTTTTCAAGAAAAACTAGTAGCTACCCAAAAAAGGTACCTTACCGAACACAGCTGAAATGATTTCATCTACTAATTTCAGCTTTCAGCCAGCTAAAATGGCTTACCAAATACACTAACTTTTCTTGAAAAGCTACTTGAGATAGTTTTTTTAAAAAAGTTCTCATTTTCAGTTACTAGCTGAAAATTAATTACAAGTTTATCCCTCAACCACCCTCACTTATCATTATTTAATAATTAATTATGTGCTTGTATGTCATTTTACCATTTTCAGCTAGTTTTACCAAACACTTTCAATCAAATCAGTTAGTTTTTCAGATTTCAGCTAATTTTTCAACTTTCATCTAGCTTTTCAACTTTCAGCTAGTTTTACCGAACACATTAATAATCTCATCTATTACAGACTTACTTGACATTCATATCCCCTTTTGTTTAACTTAAGTTCCTAAGTTCGTGGTGGTTGTAAGTTTTCAGTTATTGGTTTTTAAAAATTTTAAATTAAGTTTTACAACTCATAATCAAAAAGTGAAAACCACTTTTTGTGGTTTTCAAAATGTTTGTTTTGAAAACCACAAAAACAAGTTTTCAATTGTTGGTTTTGAGTTGTAAAAACTTGATTTATAATTTTTTAAAACCAAAAATTGAAAACTCGCAACCACCCGAAATGCGCTGAACTGCCCATTATTTATTCCTTTTGTTTTCTGAGGTGTCCTCATTCTGCAAGATTATTGTCATGCATGTGAATAAATAAGTATGTATTTACCTTTTCTTTGGTTCGTTTTTTATAGGACTGACAGTGAGGCTATCCAGAATGTTGTTGAGAACGTTAAAAGTTTGCTTTACAAGCAGGACTTGTTCATTACTGATAATCCAGTGGGAGTTGAATCTCGAGTGGAAGATATGATTCAACTGCTAGACAACCAGCAATCAAAATATGTTGTGCTACTAGGGATATGGGGCATGGGAGGAATTGGAAAAACAACCATTGCAAAAGCCTTTTACAATAAAATTGGCCGCAATTTTGAGGGTAGGAGCTTCCTTGCAAATATTAGGGAAGTTTGGGAACAAGATGCTGGACAAGTGCGTTTACAAGGGCAACTTCTATTTGATGTCTTCAAGGAAACGACAACCAAGATACATAACATTGATTCAGGAAAAAATATATTGAAGGAGAGACTCTGCCATAAAAGAGTACTTGTTGTACTTGACGATGTGAATAAATTGGATCAACTGAATGCTTTGTGTGGAAGTCATAAATGGTTTGGTTCAGGGAGTATAATAATCATCACAACTAGAGATAAGCATATACTGACAGGGAATAGAGTTGACCGAGTATACACAATGAAAGAAATGGATGAAAGTGAATCCATTGAGCTTTTTAGTTGGCATGCATTCAAGCAAGCGAGCCCTAAAGAAGATTTTGCTGGAATTTCCAGAAATGTAGTTAAATATTCTGGGGGATTGCCACTAGCTCTTGAAGTCCTCGGGTCCTATTTGTTTGATAGGGGGATAACAGAGTGGGAGTGTGTATTGGAGAAACTCAAAAGAATTCCCAATGATCAAGTACAAAAGAAGTTAAAAATAAGCTATGATGGTTTAACTGATTATACAGAGAAAGAAATATTCCTTGACATAGCTTGTTTCTTTATTGGGATGGACCGAAATGATGTTATACATATATTAAATGGCTGTGGACTTTTTGCAGACAATGGAGTAAGAGTCCTTATAGAAAGAAGCCTTGTAACTGTTGATGGTAAGAACAGGCTTGGAATGCATGATTTGCTTCGTGACATGGGAAGAGAAATCATTCGTGAAGAATCACCAAAGGAGCCTGGGGAGCGTAGCAGGTTATGGTTTCATGAGGATGTGGTTGATGTTTTATCAGATCAAAGTGTAAGAACTTCATGTTTTTTGGATTTAAAATATTTAAAGCTAAAGGAAGCAAAGCAAATATTTATGAGTCAGGTTTTAACATTCGTTTATTTTCTTCAACATCAAAAGAAGTTTAAAAATTAGTTTGGTTGTGAATCATTATGTGCTTCCTAGCTCCTAGTAACAAATGATTGGTTTCATCACAAGTTTTTTTATCTTTCTTTTATCTTTAAGCTATACGTTTGTTTCTCTTTTTTTATACACTAGGGAACAAAAGCTGTTGAGGGACTGACTTTGAAGTTGCCAAGAACTAATACAAAATGTTTAAGTACTAAAGCATTTATGAAGATGAAGAGACTCAGATTGCTTCAACTTTCTAGTGTACAGCTTGATGGAGATTTTGAATATCTTTCACGCAATCTGAGATGGCTGTGTTGGCAAGGGTTTCCTTTAACATGCATACCTTCAAACTTTGATCAACGAAATTTAGTTTCCATTGAGTTAGAAAACAGCAATGTCAAACTTGTATGGAAAGAGGCCCAGGTAATACTATTATAGTTGACATTTTCGTGAGTTAGCTTTTTGCATTTCATAAGTTGTTCTCACTTTTCGTTTTTATGGATGCAGTTTAAACTAAGCGTCTCAAATAGTAATACTATTATATTATCTGGTACTTTTAGACACTGTTTTCATCTCTGTTTCTTTTAGTCTTTCTGATTTTGCAAGCATCTTCAGTTAAAGTTTGTTAAATATTCAAGTTGTGAAGCATATTATTTTTTTGTTATGAATTACAATTTTATTTTTCTAAAAATTTAAAGGAGTTAGTTAAGATATGAGTTTAAAGTTGATTCAAAGTTGTGTAAAATATTTGAACATTAATATCTAATGATGTGTTAGTGCAACATTAGAGAACTCAGATTTTCTATAAAGTGATAGTAATTTCTTCCATAGCCAAAGTTCTTTCTATAACAATATTTCTCCCCTTGCAGAGGATGGAGATGCTGAAAATTCTCAATCTCAGTCATTCTCGTTATTTGACACAGACCCCAGACTTCTCAAACATGCCTAATCTTGAAAAGCTAGTACTCACCAATTGTCCAAGCTTGTCTAAGGTTTCCCATAGCATTGGACATCTCAATAAAGTGCTTCTAATAAATTTGAAAGACTGTATTAACCTTAGAAACCTTCCAAGAAGCTTCTATAAGTTGAAATCTCTGAAAACTCTCATTCTTTCTGGATGTTTAAAGATTGATAAATTGGAAGAGGACTTAGAGCAGATGGAATCTTTGACAACCTTGATTGCAGACAATACTGCAATAACAAGAGTTCCAGATGCAGTAATAAGGTCAAAAAGCATTGGATATATTTCTTTGTGTGGTTACAAAGGATTCTCACGTGATGTGTTTCCTTCTATCATTTCGTCCAGGATGTCACCAACAATTAATCCGTTATCCCTAGTTCAAACATCTGCTGCAGGCATGTCATATGTTGTATCTTTAGATGTATCAAATAGTAGTTCCCAAGAACTATCATCTATTTCCAAGGACCTTCCAAAGCTTCGAAGTCTTTGGGTGGAGTGCGGCTCTAAACTTCAGCTTTCTCGAGATGTAGCTACAATTTTGGATGCCTTATATGCCACAAATTCTAAAGAAATGGAATCAAGTGCAACCACATCATCACAAGTATCAAATCCTGCATTAATTAAATGGAGCAGTCTAGCACACATTTCAGAATCAAAAGGTTCCTGGAAATCTCTTCTAATTCAAATGGGACTGAATTGCCAAGTTACCAATATTCTGAAAGAGAGAATTTTACAGGTTTGACTCTCCTTCCCCTTCTCTAACCTGTGAGAACATAGAGGTTGCATCGACATATCTAGTATATTAATTTCATGCTAGTTATACATAGGATCTGACAAAACTTTGCCATAAAATGTTCAAATAGTGATGAAATAAACCAATTCAAAACCCTTGTAAATGGTATATTAACTCATTAAGAAATTAGTATCGGTTCATCAATCTGTCCCGTAATAAAAAAGAAATCCATAAATATTATGGCCAGTTTGAATTCCATTTATATTTCTTCTATTCAATTTTAATTACAAAAATGCTATCTTATATTTATTTTGTTTCCTTTTGTAAAGTTTTCAATTTTAATATATTGATCAATAAAATTTTGAGCATAATTTCATTTTTACAGAATACAGCTGTCAGTGAGTGTGGCCATTGTTTGCTCCCCGGTGATAATTACCCGGATTGGTTAACCTTTGATTGTGAAGATTCTTCTGTAATGTTTGAAGTTCCTCAAGTGAATGGACGTAACTTGAAGACAATGATGTGCATTATCCATTATTCTGCACCAGATGACATAACAACAGATGGCCTTAAAACTGTGCTGGTGATAAATCACACAAAGAGCATCATTCAGCTTTATAAGAGAGACACATTAGCCTCCTTTGAAAATGAGGAGTGGCAGAGAGTAGTATCAAATATAGAAGCTGGTAACAAAGTGCAGGTGGTGGTTGTTTATGAGAATGGGTTCATTGTGAAGAAGACTTCAGTTTATCTCATTTATGATGAAACAAATGATGAGAAAATGGAACACTGCTATGCAGCAAACAAGAATGAAATTGTTTCTAGTGATGATGAAAATGAATGTGCTATCAGGAGAATCTCTCCTCAAGTAGAGTCCACAGATGACTTCAAACAAAAACAGGAAAGAAGATTATTGGAGTAGAGATGACAGAATGGCTGGGTAAAAATGAATTCTTATGGTGCCTGCAAACCTTGTATAGATTGGTACTGTTGGATTTATCACAGAACTTTGGACTGTGGGTTACAGGTTTTACACGTAGATTGGTGATGCTCTGGTTGCTAAAGCGTGTGGGGTACTTGGGATGGTCAAGTTGACACGGGAACTTGATTCTAAAACTGTGAACCCCGGTCTTGATGCTTTAGAGGGAAGATGGTATAGGCAACCTGGATACATGACAATTGATCAAGCAACCTGGATATGAAGGTTGAGTGGATTGGTGGACACCGGGTGATTGACATGTTTAAGGTAGAGTGGTTTCGTCAATAGTAGGGTTAGAAACCCTAACCCTAACATTGACTATCTTGGGGAATAATGTGAGCACCCAATATCCATTTTTTAATTCGATTCCTCGGTGTCTTGTGATTTAGGGATGGTGTTTGATGCCCAAAATTTAAATTTGGTTAATTTTGGACAAAAAATGAAATTTGTGATTTTTTTAATGAAAATGTTGTTAATTCAATTAAAAATCACCTTAAAATGGGACATTTTTGCAAAAATCATTTGTGTCATCTGGTGTGTGCCTTACATTGTATATAAATGCTGAGTGGATTGGTGAACATTGGATAATTAACATGTTTAAGGTGGGGTGATTTCGTCAATAGTAAGGTTAGAAATCCTAACTAGAACATATTGACTACTTTGAGGAATAATGTGAGCACTCAATATCCATTTTTTAATTTGATTGTGGAGTGAGAGATGGTGTGGGATGCCCAAAATTTAAATTTAGTGATTTTTTTTGACAAAAAATGTAATTTTAGTGATTTTTTAAAGAAATAATGTTGTTAATTTCAATTAAAAATCACCGTTACACCGGGAAATATTGTAAATTTTTTTTTTGTATATTCTGGTATGCGCCTTGCATTGGATATGAAGGTTGAGTGGATTGGTGAACATTGGATGATTGATATGTTTAAGGTAGGGTGGTTTCCGTCAATAGTAAAGTTAGAAACACTCACCATAACATTGGCTATCTTGAGGAACAATGTGAGCACTCAACATCCATTTTTTAGTTTGATTCATGGGTATCTTGTGGTGTGAGGGATGGTGTGGGATGCCTAAAATTTAAATTTGGTAAATTTTGGACAAAAAAAATAATTTTAGTGATTTTTTAATGAAATAATGTTATTAATTCAATTAAAAATCACATTTACACTGGAAAAGTTTGAAAAGAATTATTTTGGGTCCTCTGGTGTGTGTCTCACATTGGATATGAAGATTGAGGGGATTGATGTGTATTGGATGATTGACATATTTAAAGTAGGGTGGTTTTGTTAATAGTAAGGCTAGAAACCATAACCCTAACATTGACTGCCTTGAAGAATAATGTAAGCACTCAATATCCATTTTTTAATTTGATTCATGGGTGCTTGTGGTGTGAAAGATGATTTGGTATTCCCAAAATTTAAATTTGTTGAATTATGGATAAAAAGTATTTTTAATTACTTTTTTAATGTAAAATGTTTTAAGTTCACTTAAAAATCATGTATATACCAAAAAAAATTCTAAAAAATATTTTTGGGTTTTATAACTCGTGGGAAATTATTTGGAATGCCCAAAATTTAAATTTTGGACAAAAAAATATTTTTAACTTAATTTTTAATGAAAATATTCTTTTAATTCAATTAAAATTTACTTTTATATCAAAAAAAAATAGTAAAAATTATTTTTGGATCCTATAATTCGTGACGGATGATGTGAGATGCCCGGAATTAAAAAAATTGTTAAATTTATACAAAAATGAATATTTAATGTATTGTTTATTAAAAAAGATTGTTAATTCAATTAAAAATTAATTTTATACTAGAAAAATTTGCAAAAATTAAGTGTGGGTTTGTAAATGTTTAGCAAACCTTATGAAGAGAAAGCCTCTAATAATCCAACTTTCTGAAGTTGAACATGCTGATAAGAGGAACTCTCTAAAGAGCTAAGACCTACTGAAGTTCTTCTATCCTTCTGAAGTACTGTTGCATTAAAGAAATATTTTCTGCTGAAGACCTACATCATAGCATTTGACTGAAGACAGGAGGCTGTCTGCTCAAGACTTCAATGCATCATTTTCTTGTGAAGCAAGTTTGACTCATTTAAGGAATGTTGCAGAGATCCCTTTACGTAGTATTTCAAGTCTTTCACCAAAAAGGGAATCTGCTGTAACCTGGTACCTGTACATGTCAGACTCTGGTACCTTTACTTGTTACTCAATGTCAGAAGCTTTAAGGAGATTGTTTCACAACGTCTTAAATAAGCATTAAATGCTATCTCTCAACGGTGGTTAAACAATCCTCAACGGATTAATTTTTGAACTCTATATATTGTTTCATGGAAGAATTTGAGGAGAACGACCAAGCTTAGAGAAGAAAATATATATAAGCCATAAAAAAAAGCTGCACAAGTTCAAGCTACTACTCTCTGATAATTCTTGTACTTAGAATATTTTCCATTGCATCATCAGTTTATACTCAGTTATCATTTGTATAAGATTATTCTCAGTTTAAGTTACTCAAGAACTTAAACATCCATTTTCTGTAAAAACTTTCAAGTGTCTGAGAGCCTGGAGAGGCTTGGTGGAACAAAGAATATTTGGGTTTGAGCCTGAAGAGGCTTGTCTGTAAAATAATACTTGGGTTTTTAGCCTGAAGAGGCCGTGGATAAAATAATACTTGTAACTGGGATCAATTAGTGAAAAACCTTTGCTGGTTTAACATTGGGACTGAACGTATCTCACCATGTTAGTGGGTGAACCAAGATAAATTTCTTGGCTAAGTTTTCTCAACCCTTATCTCTTTTTATTTATTATTTGATCTAACAGAAGGGTTCTGAATAATTAGTTTTATAAGCTTGAACTTATATCAATTTCAAATACGTTATAAAACAAACTTTCAACATCATCTTTTGGACCTGCTGAAGCACTTTAGCAAGTCTCTGAAAACTCCAGTTTCAGCAAGTTGCTCAAAAGTTTTGTTAAAATCTGTTTGTGAAAAGGTTTCCAAGAAAATCTGTTTGAAATTATAAAACACTATTCAACCCCCTTCTAGTGTTTCCTGTGGTTTCTACAATTGGTATCGGAGCTCAACCTCGGGTTGAGTATCTAACAAGTGCTGAGGGAAGAAGATCCAGATGGAAACCTCAACAAGCTACAGTGCCTACATCTCTGAAGGAGCATTTGTAACCAAACCTCCAATCTTCAACAAAAAAGATTATCTTTTCTAGAAAGATCATATGAAGTTGTTCATGGAAAGCTATAATCTAGATCTCTGGGATATAGTTGCTGATGGTGACTATGTTCCCATGAGAAATGGTGTACCCATTTCCAAAGCTATAACCACATCAGAGGGTTGCATAATTTTAGAGGGTTGTTGAAACACAGAAAATACCTTTAGCAGAAGTTGTTCCTTCTTTTAGGAAACTTATCCAAATTTGTTAAGCATTAACCCCCTGTTTGGTGTTGTAGAAATAGGGGGAGAGAAATGAGATGGGTGGAAGTGGAGGGAAATAGACCTACTTCCCCTGTTTGGTGGCATAGTGGAAATGTGGAGAAATGCACTTTAATGGTGGGTCCCACCAGAGTTTTATTTCTCTCCCAAATTGCCAAGAAAATGAGAGAAATGGAGTGTTGTGCTGCAATAATCGATTATTGTGTATCAATAATCGATTGTTTTGTGCAGTTTGATACAATAATCGATTATTTTGTATATAAAATCGATTATTTTGGTCCCAGGAACAAGGAATAATCGATTATTGCCCTAAAAAATCGATTTTTTTGGTTCTGGAATACAAAACAAAATTCACATTTCTCTTCTATTTCTCACCCATTTCACTCACACCAAACAACACTTATTTCTCCTCTATTTCACATCTATTTCTCTTTCCTCCCACTTCTCTTCTACCCATTTCTCTTATCTCCATTTCTACAATATCACCAAACAAAACATTAAAACTCAGGGTTATGAGACTTAAAACATTATTAACCACTTTAATAATATTTTGAGACTCATCATTCCTAACTCTCTAGGCTCAATTTATTACTTAATATTGAAGAGTTGTGGCTCATTTGGCAATGCAAGCTTGAAATTATGGGAAGAGCTCTCTGGTCTGATCCCTAATAAATACACTTCAATTTTAGGGAGAAGTCAAGAATCATAACTTTGATTAAGCCCCAATAGAATTATCCTTGGTGATTGGGATACATGTGGTTAACACAAGATAAAAAGAAAAATATTACTTGGTTGAGTGGAGTTTGAGTTTCGTTTTAAATTAAACCTTCTATTTATTTCCATTAATTATCTTCTTGTTTTATTTTAAAACTTTTTCACATAGCATAGAACTAAATCCCTCGTATTCTCTTAAATAGTCACTCCATTAAAATACATTTGACAACATCTAAGTTAATAAATATTTATAGAATTTAATAACTATACACTATTAGTGTAAAATAATTTTACACCGTCATTCAATGATGTGTTGACACATTATTTAATGAGTTAAAAATGCATGATGTGTCATATTCATTAAATGATGTGACAACAAATCATTGGATGTCTATGTAAAATTATTTTACACTGACAATGCATATTAATTAAACTCATACTTATATATATATAGTCGGGATCCGTTGACACCAGGTGTCAAACTTGTAGAGTTACACCTCTTAATAACGTTTTGTAAGATGTGAATTTGACCAATCCAACCGTTGAATCATATTATATTACCTTCATGATCATGTATATCAAGTTTCAGGTAATTTGGACATTCATAGGTATGTCATCTGATAGTGAACTTTTACTTATATTTTAAAAATATATTATACATAAACAATGATAGTAGTTAGATATGAGAATATTTAATTTAATGGTGTAGATTGATTTTGTTAAATGGTTGCTAAGGATGGTTTATCTTATCTTGTAAATTGCATAGTATGGCGTCGTGTGTGTTTCAGAATTTTGTAATGAAATATTACTATTAGTAATAAAACAATATTGGCTAGATTTAAGCCCAGATTTAAGCTTTGACTGTTTTGGTAAAAATAACACAAATGAAAATAAACATTTGTATATCATCATTGTCTTTATCTTGACTTTACCGCCTCTGAAATATTTACTCAAGTAACTTCGTCTTCAACTTTACATGGACCAAGCACATCAATGGCAAAGAGTTGTTGTACCTCGTTTTTAAGATTAAAACACTAATAAATCTGTATACATTACCCATAATCAACACACAAGATTTCATTCTTAAACCATGATGGAAATCTTTTGACCCAATGAACGCCGCTTCTAAATCGACGCTCAAATAATCATTTTTTTATAACAAAATCAAGTAAAGAGCAAATTATAGGGAAAATGTATATGGATTTTATAAAATCCCACCATTTTCACGATTTCAAAAAGAAACAAAATCTTCAACCCCTCCATTTCACGACTCCAAAAGAGAGGAATTAAAGTAGCTTCCACTGACACGCCACCGCTGTACCTTCCTCCACCGCCACCTTCACCTTGGTAGCAGTCCCTAGCCATGTGACGTGTCTCACCAGTTTTAACATGCTCTGCCGCCATCAACACCACCACCTCTCCCACCGCCGTAGCCCTTGCTGCCTCCATCACCGAAGCCATCACTATCACCGCGTCGGCTTCCCTGAACATCATACGCATCAGCGCCGGTGACATCAACAACTTTAGAGCGAACCGTCTTCATCGTCATCTTCTTCTCACCAAACTCTGCCCTCTACCCCCTTTCTGCCTCCTTCACCACTCTTTCCCAATTTTTCAAAAAAAAAAACCCCAAAAATCTAATTAAAATTGAAACTTTATACTTAGACAATTATGTAATTTCCTCAAGTATATTGACCAAATGCAAAAAAACAAAATTGTGAAATAAAAAAAAGGAAAAACCTACTTAACCTCTTATTGTAGGTCATTTGTACACCTTATAAGCCACCTTAAAATAAAACACTAGTTGTTGTCGTTCAGATTTCGTTCTTTTGTAGGCACGGGGTTTCTCACTCTCAGTCAACAGTATCCTTTGATCTCATCCATGTCTTCCTCCACTTCGTTGCCCCAAAATCGCAAATAATCCATGTCTTCTTCTATTGATATAGATAGAGCTTTGTCTTTTTTAGAGAGCTATATCGATGATGATAATGAGAACTTCAATGGCGATGATTTGGCGAGCCAACTCGGGAAGTATCCCAGTCAAGAGATCGATTGGGAGAGCATGGATCTCATCAGAAGGACCTACGACGTGTTCTTGAGTTTTAGAGGGGAGGACACTCGTGCATCCTTCACTTCACATCTCTTTGCCTCTCTTCAGAATGACGGAATTACTGTTTCCAGGGACGATGATTCGCTTCCAAGGGGAGACCATATTTCAACCTCTCTACTGCGAGCAATCGAAGAGTCTCAGATTTCCGTTATTGTTTTCTCAAGAAATTATGCGAATTCACATTGGTGTCTGCGAGAGTTGGAGAAGATAATGGAGTGTCACAGAACCATAGGTCAGGTGGTTCTGCCGGTGTTCTATGATGTAGATCCCTCAGAAGTACGTCATCAAACAGGTGAGTTTGGAAAAGCATTTCAAGATCTTATAAACAGAACTCTAAGGGAGGAGGATGAAGGCAATTGGCTGAGTTTGAAGACACCAAGTGAGTCTTGGACAGTGGAGAGCTGGAGGATGGCGCTTAGCGAGGCTGGTGGCATTGCAGGGTTTGTAGTCCTAAATTCCAGGTAATTTACCTATTACTACTACTTTGAAATTTCTAGGTAGTAATGTTTATAACGAGTTATTATATATACAAATTTGTCTAGTAGCAAACTGTGTATTGAGATACTAATTTCCATGACATGAGGATATTTTGTTTTGGGATAATCTCCGGGATTAAGAAAAAAGAAACAACAGAAGTAGAACAAAATGCAAAGATTCAAAACTCAAGATTTATTTGGTCCTCTATATCAAATTCAAATCACTGCAAAAAACAAAAGAGAATAGAAAAGGAACAAATGAATGTTCTATCAAACTACCGACAGATCCCCAAGTTTTTAGAATGCTTTAGCATTCTACTTGAGCATCCAAATCAAAACACCTCATTTGTTAAAGGATAAGTAGAAATTCAAATTTCTATAATAATAAGAAACTTTTAAATTTATTAATTGATGGCTTCATTATATTATAATTTGAAATAAAAAAAATCTACGTGGATACATGAGATGGTGCTAAAAGATCTTATATTTTATTTTTTTAAAAAAAGATAAAAAGACCGGAATATGAAAATGATCATTGTGTTTTTCAATGAACTAGTATATTAATTTGGGTAATTCGTGGATAAAGGTATATTTTTATATAATTAAAATTAAATTTATAATAAATTAATATTTTTAAAATTAAAAAATAAAAACAATAATGATTTTGGACAAATATTCAATTTTAAATTATAATAATAGATTATATTTTACAATTAAAATCTAATTTACATTATTATTTGATAATTAAATATAATTAAATTAATTAAAATCGTAATAATAAGAATAAAAATATATATTCAAAATAAGGAAATGATATGACAAGATTTTGAATCTTAATAAATTTCAAACTTTAATATTAGAACTTATTAGTATTTAAAAATTCAAATAGGAAGCGAGAGAATATTAGCATTAAGGTTTGAGAAATGGAATCTTACTCTCACAAGTAGTGTGTGAAATTCACCCTCCTTTGAAAGAAGAGAGAAAATGCTAAAAATCCAAAAGTTGATATATTTTTATTTTTTTTAAATAAATCCAAAAGCTAAGGAGAAATTCAAACTTATGTAAAGATAAAATAATTTCAATTTATTTATTAATTGATTGCTTTATTATAATTTAAAATAATATAGAATTGTCATGTGAATTAATGTGAGAGCTTTATTGGTATGAGAGTATCTCACATTTAAGAATAAAGAAATATTACATGGATTAACATGGAAGCTTTGTTGATCTGAGAGAGTCTCATGTTAAGAATGAGGACGTGGATGTAGGAGTTCTGTTAATCTGAGAGTGTCTCATGTTTAAAATTGAGGACTTAGATTGAATATAAGTGATTGATTAAGCTACAAGATCTATTATTCCGTTTTATATTCAAATGAACAAAATTGTTACTCTAAAAATTAAATTGATTTATAGAAGTGGATAAGAAGGGAAAAGAAGAAAGAATGGAACATGACGAAACTCATGAGTGACATTAGCATGTCATGTTAACTTAAATACCATTGTTATTGAGTTGAACCCATAACAATTTGAACTTTTGTATAATATCAAGACAAATATTGTCTGAAAACTTAACAATTCATCTATGCATACAATTGACATTAAAACTGTTCAATTCAAGAGTTTTACTAGCTAAATGAACTAACACTTTTAGTTTTTTTTCCCATGACAACATTGATTTATAGTGTGTTTGTTTTTCATCAAAATCACATCTCAAACGTGGATTCAAGCCAACGCCACTGATAGGAGCGTTGGTCCGGATCCATGTTTGAAACGTGATTTTGTGTGAAACCAAACATAGTATAAATGATGAGTTGAAGGTTCATATATTTTATAAATAATTATATTAATTAATCTCATCTTTTATGCATTTACATGACATTCATATCCTTTTTGCCTTTTGTTTAATTAAATTATGCTCTTTCCCTCTGTTTATCTAGTGTCCTCATTCTGCATAAATACTGTCATGCACATGGGTTCCCTGCTTGTTTAAATATGTGACATAATAGTTGTTGGCACTGGAAGTTTTGATTGAAATCTGCTCTTTTTTGCCATGTTTTTAATGTACCAAATGATGATTTCATATGTACATTTTGCTTCTGAGTAAGCTATTGGATAAGAGTAACACTTTCAGCCTCATTGCAACTCTTTGTAAACAGTTAAGCTTATACATGCGAGTGCACACACATGTTGAACTATAATTTTCTTGCTCAAATTTCCCCTCTACTTCTGATATATATTGCACCTTGTCTTTGGTTCATAGGAACGAAAGTGAGGCTATCAAGGATATCGTTGAAAATATTACACGTTTGCTTGACAAGACAGATTTGTTCATTGCTGACAACCCAGTGGGAGTTGAATCTCGAGTGGAAGATATGATTCAACTGCTAGATAACAAACAATCAAATGATGTTGTACTACTAGGGATGTGGGGCATGGGGGGAATTGGTAAAACAACCATTGCAAAGGCCATTTACAAACAAAATGGGCCGCAATTTTGAGGGTAGGAGCTTCCTTGCAAATATTAGGGAAGTGTGGGAACAAGATGCTGGACAAGTGTATTTACAAGAACAACTTCTGTTTGATATCTTCAAGAAAACAACAACCAAGATACATAGCATTGAATCAGGAAAAAACATATTAAAGGAAAGACTCTGCCATAAAAGAGTACTGATTGTACTTGACGATGTGAATAAATTGGACCAACTGAATGCCTTGTGTGGAAGTCGTGAATGGTTTGGTTCAGGTAGTAGAATAATCATCACAACAAGGGATGTGCATATGCTTAGAGGGAATAGAGTTGACCAAATATACATGATGAAAGAAATGGATGAAAGTGAATCTATTGAGCTTTTTAGTTGGCATGCATTCAAGCAAGCGAGTCCAAGTGGAGATTTTGTTGGAATTTCTAGAAATGTAGTTGAGTATTCTGGGGGACTGCCGCTAGCTCTTGAAGTCCTTGGATCCTATTTGTTTGATAGGGGGATAACAGAGTGGGAGAGTGTATTGGAGAAACTCAAAAGAATTCCCAATGATCAAGTACATAAGAAGTTAAAAATAAGCTATGATGGTTTAGATGATGATACAGAGAAAGAAATATTCCTTGACATAGCCTGTTTCTTTATTGGGATGGACCGAAATGATGTTATACATATATTAAATGGATGTGGACTTTTTGCAGAAATTGGAATAAGTGTCCTTATTGAGCGAAGCCTTGTAACTGTTGATGATAAGAACAAGCTTGGAATGCATGACTTGCTGCGAGACATGGGAAGAGAAATCATTCGTGAAAAGTCCCCAAAGAAGCTCCAAAAGCGTAGTAGGTTATGGTTTCATGAGGATGTGCTTGATGTACTATCAGAACAAACAGTGAGAACTTCATTTATTGTTTTTGGATTTAAAATATTTAAGCTAAAGGAAGCAAAATGAGCTTTTATTAGCGAGTTGTTAGCATCCATTTGTTTTCTTGGTTATCACAAGAACTTGTTGAGTCATTTTGTGCTTCAGCTCCTAGTAACAAATTATTGGTTTCATCACATGATTTTTATCTGCTTTACATCTTTAGGTCATGCACATTTTTCATTTTTGTTCATTTTATTTCCCAGGGAACAGATGCTGTTGAGGGACTGGCTTTGAAGTTGCCAAGAACCGATAAACAACATTTGATTACTAAAGCATTTAAGAACATGAAGACACTCAGATTGCTTCAACTTGCTGGTGTACAACTTGATGGAGATTTTAAATATCTTTCAAGAAATCTCAGATGGCTGTGTTGGAATGGATTTCCTTTAACATGCATACCTGCAAACTTTTGTCAAGGAAGTTTAGTCTCCATTGAGTTAGAAAACAGCAATGTCAAACTTGTGTGGGAAAAGTCACAGGTATTAATTCTGATTTTAATTTTTCGCAATTCATGATTTGTATTCACTTTTCATATTTATGGATACAAGTGAAATTAAGCATCTCAAATAGTATATTAGACCCCCAATTAGGAAGGTGTAGCTAAGAAGAGAGAGAGGAGAGAGTAATGGATCACTTGGGCCCAATCAGATGCTCACTTCTGACAATTAGAAGCAGTTAAATATAGGATGATATAGTGGACCAAAAAAAACATATGATGCTATAGGTTGGACCGCTTATAAGGAAGGTGGGGGAGAGGTGTAAGTGATAATTTTGGGAATAATCTGGAAGTTTTGGGGAGGGCAAGGTCTCTTGAAATTCCTGGGCAGAGGGATTAACACTGTAATATTTTAGTTCACTTTCTTCTATATTTGAATCTTGTGATTTTGTGTGAGGAAAGAAACCTCTATCCATAAAAGCCTCTGTTTCTGTTCTGTTCTTTCCTATTTCTCTGAACCAGTCCTATTACAGTAATACCATTTTATCATATCGTACTTTTAGACACATATTCATCTATGTTTCTTTCCTTCTTTCTTACTTTGCAAGCATCATCAGTAAAAGTTTTCCAAATATTCAAGCTGTGAAACATATTGGTTTTTGTTATCTAGCATTAGTTCTTCTAACTTTTAAAATTAAAATGTAAGAACATTTTTGTAAAAAATTAAGGAATTACTAAGAGCTGAATATAAATTTGATTCACCGAGAAGTCTAAATTTTTTTACACTATTTTCTAATAATGTGCCATTGCATCTCAGATGTTCTATAGAGTGATTGCAATGGTGAAACTTCCATGATAGTTTAACAATATATGATTGGATGATGGTGTAAAAAAGTTTTACACTAAGTCACTAACCATGAACCAAAATTAAATTTTGAGGAGATTGTCTAATCAAATGAGTTTTATATAGTGAATATGTACCTCACATGAAAGCTTTTTCAATCAAACCAGACAAAACATATTACCACCTAAAATATAATGCTACACACAAAAAGGCAACCTAGTATTATAAAACTCTTGGGTTCAAGGAAGAGTAGGATTCTTTGTGAGTCTAGTATAGGTAGCTTTTATCTTGCATTTGCATGAGGCTGATTCTGAAAAGCCAAGGCTCTCTTTCTAGAAATGACGCTACACCAATGTAGTAAATGATTTACTTTCCACTCTCAAAGTTAGTGACACATTGTAATTGCTTCCATTTATGTTTTTTAAGCATTCTTGCTAGTCGCTATGTTCTCTGTATAACATTTATTTTCTTGCAGAGGTTGGAGAAGTTAAAAATTCTCAATCTTAGCCATTCTCATCACTTGACACAGACCCCAGACTTTTCAAACTTGCCTAATCTTGAAAAGCTAGTACTCACAGATTGTAGAAGCCTATCTGAAATTTCCCATACCATTGGACATCTCAATAAAGTTCTTTTAATAAATTTGAAAGGCTGTGTTAGCCTTCGTAGCCTTCCAAGAAGCATCTATAAGTTGAAGTCTCTGAAAACTCTCATTCTTTCTGGATGTTTAATGATTGACAAGTTGGAAGAGGACTTGGAGCAGATGGAATCTTTGACAACCCTGATTGCAGATAACACTGCAATAACAAGAGTGCCCTTTTCATTAGTAAGGTCAAAAAGCATTGGTTATATTTCTTTGTGCGGCTATGAAGGATTCTCACGTGATGTGTTTCCTTCTATCATTTGGTCCTGGATGTCACCAACAAATAATCCGTTATCCCTAGTTCAAAACACTGCAGGCATGTCATCTGTTGTATCTTTAGATGTATCAAATAGTAGTTCCCAAGAACTATCATCTATTTCCAAGGACCTTCCAAAGCTTCGAAGTCTTTGGGTGGAGTGTGGCTCTGAACTTCAGCTTTCTCGAGATGCAGCTACAATTTTGGATGCCTTATATGCCACAAATTCAAAGGAACTGGAATCAACTGCAACTGCATCACAAGCATCAAATATTGAAACTTCTGATTTAATTGAATGCAGCAGTCAAGTGAACATTTCAGGACCAAAAAATTCCTTGAAATCTCTTTTGATTCAAATGGGAATGAATTGCCAAGTCACCAATATTCTGAAGGAAAGCATTACACAGGTTTCTCGCTCTCTCTCTCTTGCACTTATCTAATTGTTACAATTTTATATAGACAATATGTGTGTAAATATTTCTTATAGAAATAGATAAAATTTTATATTGCATGCTAGTTATATATAGGATATATTATATATACAATTTTTTCATAAAAAATGTACAGATAATGATAATATAGACTAATTGAACACCTTTGTATCAGTCCATCATTCTGTCCCGAAAGAACAAGAAATCCATAATTATGAATTTTGCTTGAGTTAGTAGAGTTGTGACATTATTTAGGGCCCGTTTGGTGGACAGGATATGATAAGATAGACGAGTTGAATAGCAACAGGATAGGATAAGAGCATGATAAACTCTCATCATATCCTATGTTTGATGCACACTAGGATAAGAGGCGGATTATCTTATCATACGTTTAATTTATCAAAAACTGTTACAAACTTTAAAGTGCACATTTTAGTGAGTGGTTGGTTCAATTTTTTCTTATCACATTATAAATATCAAAAGGAAATAGGAAACTGTCACTTTTTTACTATTATTTTTGGTATCGTATTTCTAAGTTGGACTCATCGTCTCTTTCAAGAATCCAAGCAAATATTTCTATGCCTGACTTTAAAAATTGTTAGCAATCTATTTTTTTTTCTATAAATTATCATAGCTGCAGAACTCTTTCTTGTAATCAAAACGTCATAATTTTTATTGATAAGAAAATCATTAATCATCTTATGAGGAAAATTATATATTTAATTGTTGAATAAATGATAAGGTGGTATTATAAATTGTTAAATAAAATTTTAAGCATATTATCATATTTACAGAGCATGACTATTAGTGGGTGTGAAGCTGGTTTGCTCCCGGGTGACAATTATCCAGATTGGTTAACCTTCAATTGTGACGATTCTTCTGTAATTTTCGAAGCCCCTCGAGTGAATGGGCGTGACTTGAAGACAATGATGTGCATTGTCCATTATTCTACCGCAGATGACATAGCATCAGATGGCCTTAAAAATGTGTTGGTGATAAATTACACAAAGACCACCATTCAGCTCTATAAGAGAGACACATTAGCCTCCTTTGAAAATGAGGAGTGGCAGAGAGTAGTTTCAAATATAGAACCTGGTAACAAAGTGCAGGTGGTGGTTGTTTTTGAGAATGGATTCATTGTGAAGAAAACAACAGTTTATCTCATTTATGATGAACCAATTGATGGGAAAATGGAACAATGCTATGCAGCAGATAAGAATGAAATTGTTTCTAGTGGTGATGACATTGAATGTGCTATCAGGTGGATCTCTCCTCAAGTGGAGTCCATGGATGACTTCAAACAAAAACAGAAAAGAAGAAAAATTGAGTAGAGATGAAAGACGTGGAAAGAATGGCTGGGTAAAAATGAATTCTTATGGTGTCTGCAAACCTTATTGGTACTGTTGGTTCTGTTGGGTTTATCACAGATAGCTTTGGACAGTGGGTTACATGTTTTACACGTAGATTGGTGATGCTGTGGTTGCTGAAGCGTGGGGTGCTTGGGATGGGAACTTGATTCTAAACTTTGAAGCCCTGGTCTTAACTCTTAATGCTTTAAAGGGAAGATGGTATAGTATGGGCAACCTCGATACAAGAGACAATTGATCAAGCAAATGAATTGTATGTTTAAACAGAATTTTCTGGTGGGAATCAGCCATGACAAACTTTGCGATCTTAATATGCTTCAAATACAGTTGATCATGCCTTCTATATATGATCCTACCTATGTTGATTGTATTGTTACGAGAACTCTTATTCAGCATGTGCCTTTTGTTCAGTTTTCTTCTTTTGAGCTGAGTCCTGTTTATCTCACAATAAATGTTTAGTTTCTATGTGGAGGAATGATTGTCAATGACTGGAAGAAATGTTGCCACCATATAGGGAATGGATCGGGGTGCTTCTACGGCACATGACCTATCGGTACATAATGAAGTTAACCTGTTGTAGTAAGTAGCTTCACCTATTATAACAAAAAAAAAAAATTTTACACATTAGTCCTTGCTAATATGAATTTTTTTTCCGTCAATCAGTTCCTGCAACATAGATCTTTCGATCTTCACATGCTCGGAACCTCTTATTTTTATTTTTCTGAACTTTGTAATTTACACCTTTTCTTTGGGTGGCAATGGCATCATGCCATCAAATCGTAGCCTTTAAGTCTCCCTTAATGGTGTTGTTAGGACTTACAATTTAGATATATTTAATTGTTTCATGGGGATTGCATTTCTTTATTGATCTTGCTTCTTCCAATCTTCACATAGGCAACAGTGAACTTAGGACTTAACGAGCGTTGTTTATGGTTGGGAGGTGGCGGGAGGTGCTGAAAGTAAGATGTGTTTCTGTATCAGTGAAAGTTTGCCGTGAAGACTTTTAGTTTCCTTACTTCCCCTTCTCATCTCTTCTGTGTTTGCAGTGATGGATTGGTTCTTCCATGGATATAATGTCGATCTCTTCAATTTGGGACATACCTGTAATATGAACTCAATATTGCAATGCCTCCATTCTGTGCCAGAGTTCAATTCAGCTTTGTTTAAATGAGCCCTTTCTATGGGACGTGATTTTACATTTTTATTTGCTGCATTTGAGGCTGATATACGATGAACAATATGTGAACCTTCTTAGGATCAGATACTCACGTTCAGGCTGGAAAATATCTTGCAATTCTTTGTCCCCTTTATTTCTATCTCGTTAATGGCCCAGTTGGACCAAAAATCATATAGAAGAAAACAAGAAAAGGAAACAGAGGAAGGGAACGAAGACGAAGCAGACGGTGGCCCCCAACCTTGCACCATGAGCGACAGAAAGGGATAAAGATGAGACAATTACTGTGACCGTGATTGAGAGAGAGCACACAACAAGAGATCGTTCGCGCTCACTTGAGCAAGGGGGCTCACCACGCATTTTCACTCTCGATCTTCCTCTCCCGACCCTCTGCACAAGTCGTCACCGGCGAGACTCTGTACACTGTCGGACTTCATCGACGGCATCACCGAGGAACAGTAGCAGTAGCATAAACATAAAGAAGCTGAAAATGGAGGACACCTAGGTCTAGGAGACGTACGAAGCAGGTCAATAACAAAGAGTCAAAGACTGAGAATAAAAGGAGGAAGGATACTCTTCTCTTAGCGAAACTTAGCTACTGATTAGTTAGCTATGGATATTGATTTTCTACTTATTTCGTAACTATTCAATAGCTAAACATAGCTTAGAGGCCATAGAGGATCCAGACTCAAAGCTCACTTAGAGCATCTCCACCGCCGTGGCTTATACTCACTTTTCTGACATTTTGAACAGTAAAATTGTTTGTTTTAGCGATGAAGTGTTCAGAGCAAGGGGTGCTTGTAGAAAGCAAATGCTTCTACAAGCCCGGACAAAAAGCTGCGCACACAGGCTGCCTTTTTTTTTTTTATTTTTTTCCACTACCTGTAGCGACGGTTTTGAACCGTCACTACAGGGTCCAATAATAAAAAAACAAATGAAGACTTGTGAATAGTCAAGGTAGCCGTTTTAAAACGGTAAAAAACAACGGTCCGGATTTAAACGTTAAAAAGAAAAAAATAATTTATTTTTACTATAAATAACCGAATTGGTAATTTTTTATCTCTTAATTCTTTCACATAATTCACATATTCTCCCAAACTTTCCTTCTTTTCCTCTCCTATAGTCTCATAAATTTTCCACTCGTCCAATTGTTTACTCACATAATACATTTCTCATCCAAATGGATCCAAACCAATTCAATACCAACCCATTTTTACATTATATTCAAAATCCACAAAATTATCCATTTCCTCCAAAGTTAGCTTGGATAATATCAATCTCCATGAAGAAGAACAACCAACTCAAAGGAGACAAAGAGCAAGGTTCACCATGGAGGAAGATATACTCCTAATCCAATCATGGCTTAATGTTTCAAAAGATGCGGTTGTAGGGGTTAACCAAAAAGCAGATTCTTTTTGGTCAAGAATTAAAGAAAATTACAATGAGTATCGTGGTACTTTGCAAGCAAGGGATTTATCACAACTGAAATGTCGTTGGCAGAAGTTGAATTCCACCATTCAAAAATTTGCAGGATGTTATAAACAAGTCGTTCAACGAAAGAAAAGCGGTAGCTCCGAGACTAACATACTAGGAGATGCATGCATGATTTACAAGCAAGATGTTGGAGAACAATTCAGGTTAGAGTATGCATGGAGATTGTTGAAAAATGAACCTAAATGGTCAAATGCGTCAGTTGAAGGAGGTAGCAAAAGAACAAAGATTTCTACAGGTGGGAATTACTCATCCTCTTCTAATCCCGAGTCGCCAATGACCAACGAGTACAACCCAACTTCACCCACTTTGGTTCGTCCAATGGGAACAAAGGCAGCAAAAAGAAAGGGAAAATCTGTAGCACAAGAACCATTTGCTATCAACGAGGAACTATCTACAGTGATAGCGTTAGAGAAGAAGAAGAAAGTAGACAGTATTCTTGAAATGTCACGTGTCAAGGACGAACAAAACAAGTTGAAGAAACGGGAGTTAGACATGAAGGAGAGACAACTTGACAGAGAGTTCCTATTCCAGGATACATCTGCAATGACAGAGAGACAACTACAAGATCATGCGATGATATGTAGAATGATAAGGGAAAAACATGGATGGTTGTAGCTTAATTAGACGTACCTTTATTAAAGGAAGACATTGTAGTCTGATGACATTCAGGTTTATTAGAGAAACACATTGAAACTAGCTTATTCAAACTAGCCGTTATTCAAACTAGCATTTATTCAAACTAGCCGTTACAAGTAGCCGTTATTCAAACTAGCCGTTACAAGTAGCCGTTATTCAAACTAGTCGTCATTCACTCTCTATATATATATTTCAACAAATGGGAGGATTGTTACACCTCTCAATTGTGCAAATTTCTCATAATCTTATTATACTCTCTCTATACTTTAACAAGATTGTTATTCTTGAAATGGATCCCAATGATTCAGACTTTGAAGAAATGGTTGAGTGGGAAATCATTGAAGATTTTATACATGATGACTTTGGAGAACGATGTAGGAGGTTGATAATGGAGAAGCATGGGCATCGAGAAGGCAACAACTCCGCTTCACATAGGCGTCAAAGATCTGTCATAGAACGAAATCGTGAAGAAGGACATGATCGATTGTATAATGACTACTTCTCTAACAATCCGGTGTATACAGCCGAGCAATTTCGACGAAGATTTCGAATGCAGAGACATGTCTTCCTTCGCATTATAGAAGCCCTGACAATTCATGATGAGTATTTTCAAATGAGAGTTGATGCAATTGGCAGAATGGGTCTTTCTCCCCTGCAAAAATGCACTGCTGCTATTCGGATATTGGCATATGGATCATCTGCTGACAGTGTGGATGATTATGTGCGAATAGGTGAAAGCACTGCAGTGAAATGCTTAAACAAGTTTGTAAGGGGCATAAATGAGGTATTTGGGAGTGAATACTTACGAAGGCCAAACAATAATGACATTGAACGCCTACTGCAAATTGGGGAGGCACGCAGTTTTCCAGGTATGTTAGGTAGCATTGATTGTATGCATTGGGAATGGAAAAATTGCCCAGTAGCTTGGAAAGGTCAATTTTGTCGTGGTGACCATGGGAAACCCACAATAATGCTCGAAGCTGTGGCATCTCAAGACTTATGGATTTGGCATGCATTTTTTGGGGTAGCAGGTTCAAATAATGACATAAATGTGCTAAATCAATCTGATGTGTTTAATGACGTTTTGGAGGGAGAGGCCCCTGCGGTGCAATACATGGTAAATAGAACCCAATATGACAAGGGGTATTATTTAGCAGATGGTATTTATCCCGAATGGGCTACAATTGTCAAAAGTATCCCAATGCCTCAAGGAGATAAAAGAAAATTGTTTGCTCAACATCAAGAAGCTGCAAGAAAGGATGTGGAGCGTGCGTTTGGAGTCCTGCAATCTCGGTTCGCAATTGTATGTGGCCCAGCACGTGCTTGGCACATGGATACAATCAAGCATATACTATACGCATGCATTATATTACATAATATGATAGTTGAAGACGAACGACACACATATGATGGTCATGTTGATTATTCTTATGATCATCCTAACGATGATGTCTCGACTACTGATGTACGTAATGGTCCTCATCCGAATCTTACAACATACCTTCAAAGAAGAGCCGCAGTTCGGGATAGGCAAATTCATCTTCAACTTCAAGCGGACCTTGTGGAACATATTTGGGAACGTTTTGGGCGTGATAATAACCAAAATTGATTTTCTTATTATGTAATTGTTGGTTTTTATTTCATATTCAGATAAATTAATGTTACCCATGGTTCGTTATTTATTTAATTTTCAAATATTTTATTGCTTAAAAAATAGCATTTATTATTTTATTTACATACTTTTTATTGTAATAGATTGTTTGTAATTTTGTTATTTAATTAATTTTTTATTATTTTTTAAATTAATTTAGGATTGAAATTCATGGTTTTCATAATTTAAAATTATTTTATTATTCACTAATAAAAATATTTTTAAATTAGATTATTTAAATAATATAAATATTGAGTAATGTGTAAGGGTGAGACCCATTTAAGATATGTGAATAGTAAAAAATAGAGTTGCTGGGGGTGGAGATGAGAGGTGCTTAATAATAATTTAATGATATATAATGGTGGGACCCATTTAAGATATATAAATAGTAAAAAAGGGAGATGCTGGAGTGTAGATGCTCTTATTTTCCGTTAGTTATAACAGACTAAAGTGCAAATTTTTATTTTTCAGTCCAACAGCAATAAGTTATCAATCACATCCATTTAATATTTTATTAATAACTCTGATGGCTCTAAAGAGTCTGTTACCGGTATATGACCCATAGCGTAATATACCTTAGACGCGGCCTCACTTCACTTAAGAGTTAAAACACACTGAATGTAATAGAGCATTACTTAGTTCAAAATTTATTTACTTTTTAAAATATTCTAGCAACACGTTGTTTTAGCATTTTATTATTAGTAAAGTTAAATATGTTTTTAGTCCCTGAAATTTGACCTGAATTTGGTTTTAGTTCCTAAACTTTAAAATTGTTGGTTTGAGTTCCTCATGTTATGAAATCACGTAACTTAAGTCATTCCCCTTAACACCGTTAACTTTGACGTTGACGTGGTAAACTGATTTCTGAGTCAACTTGTCATGTAAATTTTAATGAACATGATTTGTCAATTGAATAACACCTCAACTCATAATATATTCAAAGACTATAATAACCTTAGAAACTTTCCAAGAAACTTCTACAAGTTGAAATCTCTGAAAACTCTCATTCTTTCGGGATGTTTAAAGATTGACAAATTGGAAGAGGACTTAGAGCAGATGGAATCTTTGACAACCCTAATTGCACACAATACTGCAATAACAAGAGTGCCATTTTCAGTAGTAAGGTCAAAACGCATTGGATATATTTCTTTGTGTGGTTACAAAGTATTCTCACATGATGTGTTTCCTTCTATCATTTCGTCCTAGATGTCACCAACAATTAATATGTTATCCCTAGTTCAAACATCTGCTGCAGGCATGTCATCTACTATGAAGCACAAACACCTCTCTTTAGTGGCGTGTCCGGGTGTCCGACACGCGTCAGACACCTGTATGTAGGTGTCAGAATGGAAAAAAAAACATTTTTTTTGTGGCTCGGACACGTGCCGGACACGACTTGGATAAAGCTCCAACATTGCTCGGACACCTTAACGACACTATTGTATTATATTTTTGTAAAATAGAACTAAACTGGTTAAAAAATTAAAAAAATATTTGAGTTCCAAAACTTCTACCTTTCCTCCCTCTGCATGTCGAAAAAGTCTAACAACTTTGTCTTGGGAAGATGAATGGACAAATCTTAATTTTTAATATATATATATATATAAGCGGTATCCTATATTTTGGACATCACCCGTGTCCTAGTGTCTGTGTCGTGTCCGGTGTCCGTGTGAGAGTCGGTGCTTCATACTTGTTTCTTTAGATGTATCAAATAGTAGTTCCCACGAACTATCATATATTTCTAAGGACCTTCCAAATCTTCGAAGTCTTTGGGTGGAGTGTGGCTCTGAACTTCAACTTTCTTAAAATGCAGCTACAATTTTGGGTGCCTTATATGCCACAAATTCTAAAGAATTGGAATCAAGTGCAACCACATCGTCACATGTATAAAATATGGAGACTCCTGCATTAATTAAATGGAGCAGTCTAGCACACATTTCAGAATCAAAAGGTTCCTGGAAATCTCTTCTAATTCAAATGGGACTGAATTGCCAAGTTACCAATATTCTGAAAGAGAGAATTTTATAGGATTGACTCTCTCATCCCTCCTCTAACCTGTGAGAACATAGAGGTTGCATCGACATATCTAGTATATTAATTTCATGCTTGTTATACATAGGATCTGACAAAATTTTGCCATAAAATGTTCAAATAGTGATGAAATAAACCAATTCAAAACCCTAGTAAATGGTATATTAACTCGTTAAGAAATTAGTATCGGTCCATCAATCTGTCCCGTAAGAAAAAAGAAATCCATAAATCTTATGGCCAGTTTGAATTCCATTTATATTTCTTCTATTCAATTTTAATTCCAAAAATACTATCTTATTTTTATTTTTTTCCTTTTGTAAAGTTATCAATTTTAATATATTGTTCAATAAAATTTTGAGCATAATTTCATTTTTACATAATAAAGCTGTTAGTGAGTGTGGCCATTGTTTGCTCCCCGGTTGATTATGAAGATTCTTCTGTAATTTTTGAAGTTCCTCAAGTGAATGGACGTAACTTGAAGACAATGATGTGCATTGTCCATTATTCTGCACCAGATGACATAACAACAGATGGCCTTAAAAATGTGTTGGTGATAAATCACACAAAGAGCATCATTCAGCTTTATAAGAGAGACACATTAGCCTCTTTTGAAAATGAGGAGTGGCAGAGAGTAGTATCAAATATAGAAGCAGGTAACAAAGTGCAGGTGGTGGTTGTTTTTGAGAATGGATTCATTGTGAAGAAGACATCAGTTTATCTCATTTATGATGAAACAAATGATGAGAAAATGAAACACTGCTATGCAGCAGACAAGAATGAAATCGTTTCTAGTGATGATGAAAATTAACGTGCTGTCAGGAGAATCTCTCCTCAAGTGGAGTCCACGGATGACTTTAAACAAAAACAGAAAAGAAGGTTAGTGGGTAAAAATGAATTCTTATGGTGCCTGCAAACCTTGTATCGATTGGTACTGTTGGATTTATCACAGAACTTTGGACTGTGGGTTACAGGTTTTACACGTAGATTGGTGATGCTCTGGTTGCTAAAGCGTGAAGGGTACTTGGGATGGTCATGTTGACACGGGAAATTGATTATGAACTTTGAAGCCCTGGTCTTGATGCTTTAGAGGGAAGATGGTATAGGCAACTTGGATACATGACAATTGATCAAGCAAATGAATTGTATGTTTAAATAGAATTTGCAGGTGGAAATCAGCCATGTATTCTGATAAGTCATTGGAATATGCTGGCAAACTTGGCAATCTCAATATGCTTAAAATACACAGTTGAACATGCCTTCTATATATTAACCAACGATGTTGGCTGTTTTGTTATGGGAACTCTTACTCAGCATCTGCCTTTTGTTCAGTTTTTCTTCCTTTGAGCTTTAGTCCTGTTTATGTCACAATAAATGTTGTTCGTTTCTATGTTGAGGAAGGAATGATTGTCAGGAATGGATCCCTCACTTAAAACCACACAGAATGCATTAGAACATTGATTAATTCAAAAAAAATGTAGCAACACATTTTTTTTGCATTCCATCATAGTATTAATACAGTCTTTAAAAATTTTAGTTTAATTATTTCTTAAATATAGTACTTTTCAAGAAGTGTGATAGTAATTTTTTTAGATAGTGCCATGGCAACATCCTAAGTATTTCTAACTCTCTAGGCTCAATTTATTACTTACTATCGAAGAGTTGTGACTCAGTTGTCGACGCAAGCTTGAAATTGTGAGAAGAGCTCTTCGATTCGATCCCCAATAAACACGCTCTTAGGGAGGGATGAAGAGTCATAACTTTGATTAAGTCCCAACAAAATTATTGTTGGCTCTGTAGAAATGAATAATCTAAAGGAAAAGGTACCCGTGTAGCCATCACTCTTACTTCAAGACGAGAGATTCACTCTAATCCCATTCCGTTTCTAGGTCACATGGTTGAAAGTAATGTGATTAACACAAAAAAAATTATTTAGTTGAGTGAACTTTGAGTTTCGTTTTACTCCTTCCATCCCAATTTACTTGTCTTTTTAGGGAGAAAATTGAGTAAATTAGTAAATTCATCCCCAACTTTTTTAAGTTCATGTGGTTTAGTCCCTAAAGAATAGAAAAACTCAATATAATCCCCGACTTCTTGCTTTGTCTGTCAATATAGTCCAACTATGTGCTTCCCGTTAACTTTGTTATATCATGACACATTTAGTGACACTGTATCACACTATTTGTCATCGAGGCACAAAAACAACATAATTAGGGTTGAGACCTTCCAATAGGGGTGAGCGTGGGACGGGTTTTGTCTGTCCCGTACCCGACCCGATTTTTTCATCATGTCAAACGTTCAGACCCGAACCCGTTCACAAGCTCGAAAAATGTATAAGACTAATTAAAACCCAAACACGTCCATAACCCGAAAAAACCCGTCCACAAACCCTAAATCCTAGTTTTTTGCTTTGTTATTAACTTTAAAATATTGTTAAGATTAAAATATCACTATATCATTATACAACTTTATGTATGAAATGTGTTTCCAAAGTAGATAAAGCCTCTATTATATAGGAAAGTTGAATTAAAAAATCCTCAGAAAGTTAAAATGATGTTAACCCTTAGAGTAATATAAAATTATAAATATTAAATATTATATATATACATACAGGGTGGAGATCAACTTACTCCAGGAGTAACTTAGGAAAAGTTACTCCGCTTAATAACTACTTATAGAATGTGAATTTAAAAAATCTAACCGTTGAATAATGTGATATTAATATGATGATTATACACACCAAATTTTAGATCAATTATGCATTCATAGGTATGTAATCTTATAGTAGACATCTACCTATATTTTAAAAAGTATATTATACATTAAACTGAAGTGATTTGATGAAACATCAAATAATTTTAAAATTTTACGAAATCTTGTAGCCTTGATCTAGCTAATGAAAACTTTTAATATGACAGTTGGATTGATGAAATTCAATGTTTATAACAAGTTATTAAGCGGAGTAAGTTGATCCTCACCCATACATATATGGGACGAGTTGGGTAACCCGAAGATTAACCCGAACTCGTCCTCAACCCGATACCGAGTTATTGAATTAGACCCGATTTGGCAAAATCTTTCATGCGGGACATTGTCTAACCCAACCCGAGTAGTTTGGATTGGGACGAGTCCGTGAGACGGGCCGAGTTTTGCTCAGCCCTACCTTCCAATGAAAGAAGGGGAGGAGAGAGAAAAAGAAAGAACATGGAAACATATGACTGTTGGAGTTGAGACATTCCAAGTTATAAATTTGACAAAACCACATCGTTTTGTGCCACAATGGACGCTATAGTCACAAATAGTGTGACATAATGCCACTAAATGTGACACATAATAAAAATATAACATGAAACACGCAGTTGAACTAAAGTAACAGATAAAGCAAGAAGTCGGGGGCTATATTATATTTTTCTATTTCTTAGGGACTAAACTGCATGATCCTAAAAAAGTCAGGGACGGATTTACTAGTTTACTCGAGAAAAAATTGTCTAATTTTACTTGTCATTCTACAATTTCAAAGAATATTTAATTTTTCTTTACCAAATATATCCTCTATAATTATTGTTTGAGTGACTTGGAATAAGGTGCCGATCATTTAAAATATATTGTAATTGAATTGAATAAATTAATTAATGAATGATAAGAGGTATAATAGGAATTCAATTAAAAAAATTTATGAAAATAAGACAATTAATTGCATTTCTCATTCCTGTATAAAAACCTTAAAAGAAAAATAAAGTGGGATGAAAGGAGTAAATTAAACCTTTTAGTTATTTCCTTTAATTACCTTTTTGTTTGAAATCCCTCACATTCTCTTAAATAGTCTCTCCATTAAAATACATCTTAAAACATTGAAGTTAATAAATACTTTTATATACACACGTGTGTATTATGGTGGTGTTTATAAGAACTTATTTTAGCTTATTTTATGATATAAGTATTTATGTAACTATTTGAGTAAGCGTATGAAAAGAGCTTATGACATGTCCATAAACTGTTTTCAACTTATTTCAATAAGCTAATGAGAATAACTTATCGTGGCCTTTTCATTTTTCATCCATTTTTTTAAGAGCTTATTTATTAAGGCCCTGTTTGGAAATACAACTTATTTAAGTGCTTATAACATAAGTTCTTTCTTAATAAGCACTTAATAAATAAGCTATTAAAAATATTGATGAAAATTGAAGAGGGTGTAATATACTTAAATTCTCTATAAGCTATTCTATAAGATATTCTTAGGAGCTTATTGAAATAAGCTGAAAACAACTTATGAGTATGTCATAAGCTCTTTTCATAAGTTTATCCAAACAGTTGCATAAATGTTTATGCCATAAGATAAGTTCAAATAAGCTCTTTCAAACAGTACCTAAGTGCTTATCAAATAAGAGCTTATGTTATAAGTATTTAATTAAACAGGGCCTATATGTAATAATCTATATAAAAGTTGAGCATTCAAACCTTATCTATCTAATCAATTCAAATATTACATCAACAATTTGTCCAAGTATTGTATTCCCTCTAGTCTTTTTATAAGCTATTTTTTACAAGTTTTTTTTGGTTTTTTTAATGCATTTTATAATTTTAAGATAACATTTATTATTATTATTATTTATTTTATTAATTAATTTTAATGTATTTTTAATTATCAAATGATAGTGAAATTAATTAATTTAAGAGTGAAATTATTTTTTAAAATTTCAATAAAATTAATTAATTTTAATTTATTGATATGTATAATTTGATTAAGTGTGACTCATAAAAAAAATCGGGAGCAGTATTTTGGTTGAATCCCACGTTATGATATTCTATGTTACTCCTCATATATTCGAGTAAATTAGTACTTTGGTTCCTAACTTTGTTAGTGTCTTTCACTTTGGTCCCTAGGATTATAAAAACCTTTCGTTAGTCCCTCACTTTGACCTCCGTCTTTCACTTAGGTCCCTCACTTCTTCTCCTCCTCCTCTAAGATTGAAGCAAAGGAAAACCATAATGGAGAACTTCAAGACTTTTGTTTCAAACTCTCTAATTTGCATAAAGAAGCAAAAGAGCGAAGAAGAAGAGAAGAATGAAGAAGAGAAGAGCGAAGAAGCAAAAGAATGGGAATTATGCAGAGAAGAGGGAAGAAGAAGAAGAAGATAAGGGACCACCATGCAGTTTGGTCCCTGACATTGTCAAAAAATTTGCACTTTAGTCCCTATTGAGTCACACCTCAGCAAGAATTTAACAGACGTTAGTGGTTTGGACCTAAGTGAAAGACATGGGTCAAAGTGAGGGACTAACGAAGGGTTTTTATAATTTCAGGGACCAAAGTGAAAGACGCTGACAAAGTCAAGGACCAAATTGCTAATTTACTCTTATATATTCGGTATCAAGTTAACAATTTGTTCATTGACTCAGTGCCCGTTTGGTTTAAATTTTGAACCATCCAGAATCAATTTTGCAGAATTAATTTTAAATCACTTCCGTCCAACTTGCTTCGTAAAGTGTGCACACTCATTTTCAATCATTGATTTCTAGAATTCAATTCTACTCAACTGTAAACCAAACGGACCGTCATTCATTTCCTTGTCATATATATTTCTTTTTTCTTTTTTTTGTTACGAATCATTTAGGTCATGTTTCGTTTACATTTTTATTTCATGTTTTTATTCTGTTTTCTGTTTTTTGAAATTTTACAAAGGACAAACTAAAAATGCTGGAAATAACAAATTTTTGTTCTCAACATTTCCAGCATTTTCTTTGTAAAATTTAAAAAAAAACACATGAAACATAAAATAAAAACAGTAAATGAAAATTCAAACGAATCGGTGCTTAGCACGTCTCATTCTCAGTCAACGGTATCCTTTGATCTCATCCACGTCTTCCTCCACTTCGTTGCCCCAAAATCACAAATAATCCATGTCTTCTTCTAGTTGGGGTGATCGTGATTTGCATTCTACTAATTCGCTGCCGGGTCCGGAGTCAGATTCTAATGATTTTTGGACTATGAGTTTTGATACTAATGGTGTTTGGAATTTGGACCAACTCGAGAAGAAGATTCCCAGTATGGAGATCGATTGGGCGAGTCCCATCGGAAGTGATTTAACTTTTGACAGAAGGACCTACGACGTGTTCTTGAGTTTTAGAGGGGAAGACACTCGTGCTTCCTTCACTTCACATCTCTATGCCGCTCTTCAAAATGCTGGAATCACTGTTTTCAGGGACGATGATTCACTTGGAAGGGGAGATGATATTTCATCCTCACTACCGGGAGCGATCGGAGAGTCTCAAATTTCTGTTATTGTTTTCTCCAAAAATTATGCGAATTCACGTTGGTGTCTGCGAGAGTTGGAGAAAATAATGAGCTGTCACAGAACCACAGGCCAGGTGGTTCTGCCGGTGTTCTATGATGTAGATCCCTCGGAAGTACGTCATCAAACAGGAGAGTTTGGAAAAGCATTTCAAGATCTTATAAACAGAACTACAATGGACGAAGACAGGATGCTGAGTTCGATGACGCCGCTGACACGGGAGAGAGTGGAGAATTGGAAGATGGCGCTTCGCGAAGCTGGTGGCATTGCAGGGTTTGTAGTCCTAAATTCCAGGTAATTTAGCTATTACTTTACTACTACTTTGAAATTTCTCTAGTCCTTAATAACGGATATTTTAACTAATATTTTTAAGAGTCTCATGTTAAACAATGTGGATGTGTGCTAACATAGGAGTTCTGTTAATCTGAGAGTGTCTCATATTTTAAAATTGAAGACTTAGATTATTAAGCTACAAGACCTATTATTCCGTTTTACATTTAAACGAACAAAATTGTTACTCTAAAGATTAAATTAATTTATAGAAGTGGATAAGAAGGGAAAGGAGAAAGAAAATGGAACAAAATCAAACTCATGAGTGACATTAGCATGTCATGTTGAAGTACCATTGTTATTAAGTTGAATCAATAACAATTTGAACTTTTGTACCATATTAAGACAAATTTTGTCTTTTTTTTGGTACATAAGACAAATTTTGTCTGAAAACTAACAAGTCATTTATGCATACAATTGACATTAAAACTGTTCTATTCAAGAGTTTTACTAGGTAAATGAACCAACACTTTTAGTTTTATCCCTTGGCAACATTGACTCAATGATGAGTCAAAGGTTCATATATTCTATAAATAATTATATTAATTAATCTCATCTTTTATGCACATACTTGGCATTCATATCCTTTTTGCCTTTTGTTTAAATTATGTTCCTTAGTATTTTTTCTCCTCTAGTTATCTAGTGTCCTCATTCTGCACAAATACTGTCGTGTGCGAGGGTTCCCTGTTTGCTTAAATACGTGACATGCTTAAATTCGTAACATATTAGTTTTGGCACTGGAAGTTTGGATTGAAAGCTTCTCTTTTCTACCATGTTTTTAGTGTACCAAATGATAATTGCATATATACATTTTGCTTTTGAGCAAGCTATTGGATAACAGTAACACTTTCAGCCATTTGTTGGAGAGTCGTACATTGACTAGTGATAAGGCCAAATAGAAGTATATAAGCCTCGGGCAATTCTCATGTTACAAGCTAGCTTTTGGGTTGAGTTAAGCTATGTCCAAAATTTAAGATGGTATTAGAGTCTACCCTACATCCATTATTAGGCCCCTACCCGTAGAAGTCCATGCTCCATATGTCCATTAATATTTTTTATCTCATGATAAAATATCTTAATATTTTAACGAGTATGCGGCTACCGCTGGGCGGGTAGTATAATATGCGGGTACCCATTATGGGTATATCCACTAGTATCCATAGTACAAGTCTTTTTGTCTTCCCTGCTTATACATGTGAGTGCACACACATGTTGTACTATAAATTTCTTGCTCAAATTTCCTCTCCTGATATATATTGCGCCTTTTCGTTGGTTTATAGGAATGAAAATGAGGCTATCAAGAATATTGTTGAAAATATTACACGTTTGCTTGACAAGACAGACTTGTTTATTGCTGATAACCCGGTGGGAGTTGAATCTCGAGTGGGAGACATGATTCAACTGCTAGACAACAAACAAGCAAACAATGTTCTACTACTAGGGATGTGGGGCATGGGAGGAATCGGTAAAACAACTATTGCAAAGGCCATTTACAACAAAATTGGCCGCAATTTTGAGGGTAGGAGCTTCCTTGCAAATATTAGGGAAGTGTGGGAGCAAGATGCTGGACAAGTGTATTTACAAGAACAACTTCTGTTTGATATCCTCAAGAAAATGACAACCAAGATACATAGCATTGAATCTGGAAAAAATATATTAAAGGAAAGACTCTGCCATAAAAGAGTACTTATTGTACTTGATGATGTGAATAAATTGGACCAACTGAATGCCTTGTGTGGAAGTCGTGAATGGTTTGGTTCAGGGAGTAGAATAATCATCACAACCAGAGATAAGCATATGCTCAGAGGGAATAGAGTTGACCAATTATACATAATGAAAGAAATGGATGAAAGTGAATCTATTGAGCTTTTTAGTTGGCATGCATTCAAGCAAGCGAGTCCAAGAGGAGATTTTTTTGGAATTTCTAGAAATGTAGTTGAGTATTCTGGGGGACTGCCGCTAGCTCTTGAAGTCCTTGGATCCTATTTGTTTGATAGGGGAATAACAGAGTGGGAGTGTGTATTGGAGAAACTGAAAAGAATTCCCAATGATCAAGTACAGAAGAAGTTAAAAATAAGCTATGATGGTTTAGATGATGATACAGAGAAAGAAATATTCCTTGACATAGCTTGTTTCTTTATTGGGATGGACCGAAATGATGTTATACATATATTAAATGGCTGTGGACTTTTTGCAGAAATTGGAATAAGTGTCCTTGTTGAGCGAAGCCTTGTAACTGTTGATGATAAGAACAAGCTTGGAATGCATGACTTGCTGCGAGACATGGGAAGAGAAATCATTCGTGAGAAATCGCCAAAGAAGCTCCAAAAGCGTAGTAGGTTATGGTTTCAGGAGGATGTGCTTGACGTACTATCAGAGAAAACAGTAAGAACTTCATTTATTGTTTTTGGATTTAAAATATTTAAGCTAAAGGAAGCAAAATGGGCTTTTATCAGCGAGTTGTTAGCATCCATTTTTTTTCTTGGTTATCAGTTATCACAAGAACTTGTCAAGTCATTTTGTGCTTCAGCTCCTAGTAACAAAGGATTGGTTTCATCACAAGATTTTTATCTGCCTTACATCTTTAGGCCATGCACTTTTTATATTTTTGTTCATTTTATTTCCCAGGGAACAGATGCTATTGAGGGACTGGCTTTGAAGTTGCCAAGAACTGATAAACAACCTTTGAGTACTAAAGCATTTAAGAACATGAAGACACTCAGATTGCTTCAACTTGCTGGTGTACAACTTGATGGAGATTTTAAATATCTTTCAAGAAATCTCAGATGGCTGTGTTGGAATGGATTTCCTTTAACATGCATACCTACAGACTTTTGTCAAGGAAGTTTAGTTTCCATTGAGTTAGAAAACAGCAATATCAAACTTGTGTGGGAAAAGTCACAGGTATTAATTCTGATTTTAATTTTTTGCAATTCATGATTTGTATTCACTTTTCATACTAATGGATACAAGTGAAATTAAGCGTCTCATAGTATATTAGACCCCCAATTAGGAAGGTGTATCTAAGAAGAGGGGGAGGAGAGAGTAATGGATCACTTAGGCCCAATCAGACGGCCAGTTCTGACAATTAGAAGCAGTTAAATATAGATGCTATAGTGGACCAAAAAAAAACCATAGGATGCTATAGGTTTGATTGTCCAACCTATAGCATCCTATACTTGGACTGCTTATAAGGAAGCTGAGGGAGAGGTGTAAGTGATAATTTTGGTGAAGTCTAAATTTTTTTACACTATTTTCTAATAATGTGCCATCGCAAGTCAGATGTTCTATAGAGTGATTGCAATGGTGAAACTTCCATGATAATTTAGCAATATATGATTGGATGATGGTGTAAAAAGTTTTACAAGTCACTAACATGAACCAAAATTAAATTTTGAGGAGATTGTCTAATCAAATGAGTTTTATATAGTGAATATGTACCTCACATGAAAGATTTTTCTATCAAACCAGACAAAACATAATACCACCTAAAATATAATGCTAGACACAAAAAGGCAACCTAGTATTATAAAACTCTTGGCTTCAAGGAAGGGTCGGTCTAGCATAGGCAACTTTTATCTTGCATTTGCAAGAGGCTGATTCTGAAAAGCCAAGGCTCTCTTTCTAGAAATGACGCTACACCGATGTAAATGATTTATTTTCCACTCTCAAAGTTAGTGACACATTGTAATTGCTTCCATTTATGGTTTTTAAGCATTCTTGCTAGTCACTATGTTCTCTGTATAACATTTCTTTTCTTGCAGAGGTTGAAGAAGTTAAAAATTCTCAATCTTAGCCATTCTCATCACTTGACACAGACCCCAGACTTTTCAAACTTGCCTAATCTTGAAAAGCTAGTACTCACAGATTGTCGAAGCCTATCTGAAGTTTCCCATACTATTGGACATCTAAAAAAAGTTCTTCTAATAAATTTGAAAGGCTGTGTTAGCCTTCGTAGCCTTCCAAGAAGCATCTATAAGTTGAAGTCTCTGAAAACTCTCATTCTTTCTGGATGTTTAATGATTGACAAGTTGGAAGAGGACTTGGAGCAGATGGAATCTTTGACAACCCTGATTGCAGATAACACTGCAATAACAAGAGTGCCCTTTTCATTAGTAAGGTCAAAAAGCATTGGTTATATTTCTTTGTGCGGCTATGAAGGATTCTCACGTGATGTGTTTCCTTCTATCATTTGGTCCTGGATGTCACCAACAAATAATCCATTATCCCTAGTTCAAAACACTGCAGGCATGTCATCTGTTGTTTCTTTAGATGTATCAAATAGTAGTTCTCAAGAACTACCATCTATTTCCAAGGACCTTCCAAAGCTTCTAAGTCTTTGGGTGGAGTGCGGCTCTGAACTTCAGCTTTCTCGTGATGCAGTTATAATTTTGGATGCCTTATATGCCACAAATTCTAACGAACTGGAATCAACTGCAACTACATCACAAGCATCAAATATTGAAACTTCTGGTTTAATTGAATGCAGCAGTCGAGTGCACATTTCAGGACCAAAAAATTCCTTGAAATCTCTTTTAATTCAAATGGGAATGAATTGCCAAGTCTCCAACATTCTGAAAGAGAGCATTTTACAGGTTACTGTCATCTCTCTCTCTTGCATGTATCTAATTGTTACTACAATTTTATATAGGCAATGTGTGTTTGTGGGTAAAATATTTATTATATAAATAGGTAAGCATTTTAATTTAATTATTATCTTATTGTTTTGGTAGTTAAATTATATATCATCTCATATATATTATATTGCATGCTAGTTATATATAGGATAAATACAATTTTTTCATAGAAAATGTACAAATAATGATAGTATAGACTAATTGAACACCTTAGACCCTTTTGTTCTTATCACAGTATACATATCAAAAGGAAATAGGAAACTGTCATTTTTTTATTATTATTGTTGGTATTGTATTTCTAAGTTGGACTCATCGGCTGTTTCAAGAATCCAAACAAATATTTCTATGCCTGACTTTAAAAATTGTTAGCAATTTTAGTTTTTTTCTATAAATTATCATGGCTTCAGAATTTTTTCTTGTAATCAAAACGTCATAATTTTTATTGATAAGAAAATCATTAATCATCTTATGAGGAAAATTATATGTTTAATTGTTGAATAAATTATAAGGTGGTATTAATAAATTGTTAAATAAAAGTTTAAGCATATTATCATTTTTACAGAGCATGACTATCAGTGGGTGTGAAGTTAGTTTGCTCCCAGGTGACAATTATCCAGATTGGTTAACCTTCAATTGTGAAGATTCTTCTGTAATTTTTGAAGTCCCTCAAGTAAATGGGCGTAACTTGAAGACATTGATGTGCATTGTCCATTATTCTACCCCAGATGACATAGCATCAGATGGCCTTAAAAATGTGTTGGTGATAAATCACACAAAGAGCATCATTCAGCTTTATAAGAGAGACACATTAGCCTCCTTTGAAAATGAGGAGTGGCAGAGAGTAGTATCAAATATAGAAGCTGGTAACAAAGTGCAGGTGGTGGTTGTTTTTGAGAATGGATTCATTGTGAAGAAGACAACAATTTATCTCATTTATGATGAACCAAGTGATGGGAAAATGGAACACTGCTATGCAGCAGATAAGAATGAAATTGTTTCTAGTGGTGATGAAATTGAATGTGCTGTCAGGAGGATCTCTCCTCAAGTGGAGTCCACTGATGACTTCAAACAAAAACAAAAAAGAAGAAAAATTGAGTAGGGATGAAAGGCGTTCAAAGAATGGCTGGGTAGAAATTAATTCTTATGGTGCCTGCAAACCTTGTATTGGTATTGTTGGTTATATATGTTGGGTTTATCACAGATAATATCTTTCAATCCAACGATGGATTGAAAAATAATTATTTGCAAATGGGTTATTCAATAGTATAATATTGATTAGTGTAAGTGTAAGTTGGACTAAGCTTTTATATATATATATATATATGAGTCGGGACTTACACCAATTAGTAACTTCTTGTAGAATGTGAAATTGACCAATCCAACCGTTGAATTGAGTGACGTGTTGGGGGCGGACAAGCCCAGTTGGAGTCTTACCTCGGATAGTTGGAGTCTTACCTCGGATGGCACGTTTTCGACAAAAACAGCTTACTCATATTGGTCATGGGTTGAGAACGGGAATTGAACTCTATGAGATCGTCCCTTCTCACCAATGGGGTAGCTGTCCATCGAGAACAATTGTGGGACAAGGTATGGGGTTGGGAGGGGCCACAAAGAATAAGATGCTTCTTGTGGACTACTCTCCATGGGGGTTTGAAAACGAATTTAAGGAGAGCAAGGTGTATGGGAGGTGCTGACCCCAAGTGCCACCTCTGTGGTGCCCATGATGAAACCGAGCTGCACCTCTTTAGAGATTGTGCGGTGGTAAAGCATGTCTGGGACGGCCTAGCGCAGGTTACCAAAGATGTGCCGAGAAGAGCTTGGAATGATACTTTTGAGGCTTGGATGCGGGGGAACATTACTCCAGGGAGAGCGGGCAAACATAGTACATACTTTGGGGTTGTTCTTTGGTCTATATGGGAAGCTCGTAATTCCTCCTGGGCGTCTAATATTCCTTGTAGCCCGGAAGGCATTGTCAGGAGATCTGTTGAAAAAGTAAAAGAAATTGATATGCTGGAAGAAGATTGATTTTTCATTTATCAGAACATGATTTTAAATACAACTTGACTAACAAACTAACCTGCAAATACTCCACCAGATTTACAATTTAAAATGCAAAACAAAAACAAAACAACTTAACAAACTCCCAGCTAAAACTTATTCAAACTCAAAATAACAACTTAAGTAACAACTAACAGCAACTAAGTAAATTCAAATTTGAAAGACAGCTACTGAGGCACAAACATAACACTCCTCCTTGAATCAGTAGCTGCAAACTCCTAATTTCTTCCTCAAAAACTCAAACTTTTCTTTAGGAAGAGCTTTAGTAAATATGTCTGCCACTTGTTCTTCAGTTCTGCAGTATTCCAGAGTAGCTTCTCCTTCCTTCTGAACTTCTCTAAGAAAATAAAGTTTGATATTAAAATGCTTGGTTTTTCCATGAAAAACTGGATTATTAGAAATTGATATTGCAGCTTGATTATCGACAAAAATCTTTGTGCTCTCCTTTTGCTCCATGTGTAAATCAATCAACAGCTTCCTAATCCATGAAGCTTGATTAACAGCAGCTGTTGCAGCAATAAATTCTGCTTCTGCTGTAGATTGAGCTACTATTTCCTGCTTCTTTGAACTCCAAGAAAACATACCTGATCCAAGAGTAAAACAGTAACCGAAAAACCATGAAAATCAAATTTTTTATTATGTTCAAACATAACTCCATAACCAATAGTCCCTTTGACATATCTCAACACCCTTTTTGCTGCTCTGAAATGCTCCTTACTAGCACAATGCAAAAATCTGGAAAGAACACCAACGACTTGCAGAATATCGGGCCTAGTTGCCGTGAGATACATTAAACATCCAATTAAGCTTCTATAAACAGATTCCTCAATCTTCCCGGATCCATCTTCCTTTCTGAATTTTTCCTTTTGATTCATAGGAGTGTTCACAGGCTTGCATTCTTCCATGTGAAATTTTTTTAGAATCTCATTAGCATATTTTCTTTGACAAATAAAAGTCCCTTGTTCATGCTGCTTGATTTCCATTCCCAGGAAGTACGACATCTGCCCAAGATCAGTCATCTCAAAATTTTTCATCATATCAGTTTTGAACTGATTAATAAGATTAACATCATTTCATGTCACCAAAAGATCATCCACATACAGAGATAAAATCAGAATATCAGCTTTTGTTTTCTTAACATAAAGTGTTGACTCACTAAGACTTTTTGTGAAGCCAAGATTCAACAGATGCTGATCTATTCTGCTGTACCAGGCCCTGGGAGCCTGTTTTAGTCCATACAAGGCTTTTTTCAGCAAGTAAACCTTGTCCTCCTGTCCTTCTACATAGAATCCTTCAGGCTGTTCAATATAAATCTCCTCCTGCAGTACACCATTCAGAAACGCAGATTTTACATCTAGTTGGAACACCTTCCATCCTTTATGTGTTGTTTGGCCATGAGTAGTCTAATAGTGTCAAGTCGAGCCACCGGAGCAAATGTTTCTGAGAAGTCAACTCCATACACCTGAGCATACCCTTTTACCACCAATCTGGCCTTGTGCTTATTGATAGAACCATCAGCATTGAGTTTGGTTCTAAACACCCACTTCACTCCAATGGCATTCTTGTGATGAGGTTTAGGAACAAGCTGCCAAGTCTGATTCTTTTCGATCATTCGAAGCTCCTCCTTCATTGCATTCACCCATCTTGGATCTTCTTGAGCTTCTTTGAATCCAACGGGTTCCAGTACAACTATGCTACATCTGTCATAAATTTCAGAAAGTTTTCTAGTACCCCTGACAGGTTGATCATCAATGTCATCAGTGCCTATAGAGCTTTCTCCTTTCTCTTCCCAAATCTCAATGGATTTACTCTTTTGCTTGAATTCTGCATCTGCTTCTTCCCACTTCCATTTCTGCTCCTCCTCAAAATGAACATCTCTACTTACAAGAATTTTTCCTGTTTGTGGTTGAAAAATTCTGTAAGCCATGGAGACATTGCTGTAGCCAATGAATATTCCAGGATCTGCCTTTTTGTCTAGCTTGTCTCTTTTCACCTGTGGTATATGAGAAAAACATATACAACCAAAAACCTTCAATTCAAACAAAGAAGGCTTAAAACCATACCATGATTCAAATGGAGTCATCTCTTTTACAGATTTTGTTGGTAATCTGTTGAGCAAATAGACTGCAGTATTTGCAGCTTCCGCCCAAAATTTCTTGGGAAGATCTTTCTCATGAAGCAGACATCTAGTCATTTCCATCACAGTCCTATTCTTCCTTTCACTTACGCCATTTTGCTGAGGAGAGTAGGGAGCAGTAAGTTGATGGGTGATTCCAGACTCTTCACAAAACACATTAAATCTTTCTGAGGTGTATTCACTTCCATTGTCTGACCTCAACACTTGAATTCTGCAATTACTTTGATTTTCAACCCAATTTTTGAACTTCCAGAAGATGTTAGCAACTTCGGACTTAAATTTCAAAAAATAAATCCAGCTCATTCTTGTAAAATCATCGATAAAGAGTATGTAATACCTGCTCCCATTCAAAGATGATTCCGGCAAAGGTCCTCCAAGATCTGTATGGATCAGCTGTAGCTTACTGGATGCTCTCCAAGCTGTTTGAGGAAAGGGTTGCCTTGTTTGCTTACCAAAATGACAAGCCTTGCAACTTATTGTTTGATCCTCTAGAGCTGGAAATCCTTCTACCATATTTTTTCTTTTCAGAAGAAGCAATGCATCCTGATTGAAGTGGCCTAGTCTTTTATGCCAAAGCTCAATAGAAGAAACTGAGCAGGCAACCATTGCTTGATGATCTTGCAACAAGTCCAATGAGAAACTCTTTCCTTTCATCATTGTTCTGAATAATTCCTCTCCATCTGCGGTTTTGATCACGCACACCCTATCTTCAAACAAGACCTTGTAACCTTTTTCAAGCAACTGACCCACACTTAACAAGTTTTGATTAATTTTAGGTACATAAAGAACATCATTTATTACCTTAGTACCTAAGGTGGTAGAGATTTCAATTGATCCTCTTCCTTTGACAGCAATATGTTCACCATTACCAATCTTGACTTGTGAGGTTGCATCTCTGTTGAGCTCCTTAAAAAGCTCCACATTGGGGGTCATATGATTTGTACAACCACTGTCAATCAACCACTTCTTGTTGGTTGTAGAACATGTGGCCACAAACAAATGTTCTTCTTCCTGATCTGCAAGTTGAGCCTCATCTCTTTTCTCCTTCAGTTTGCAGATTTTTGCTATATGACCCAGCTGATCACACTTGTTGCATCTAACATCAGGCCTTCTCCAGCATCTGAAGGGAGCATGACCTTCCTTTCCACAATGTTTGCATGGTGGATAGTTTGTTTTGCTGCCATAATTTATTGTACTGTTTTCCTGATCTGCATTATTCTTCTTCCAATTGCTACTCTTACTGATCTGCAACTTTGCCTGCAAAGCTCCTTCAACCGTGCCTTCTTGTCTCATTAGCCTTCTTGTTCCTGAGCTTGTAAGGCACTCAACAGCTCTGCCAAGGTAATGGTTGACAGATTTCTAGAGTTTTCTAATGCAGAAATTGTGGATTCATACCTTTCTGGAAGAGTGACCAGAATTTTTTGAACAATTCTGGAATCTGTGAATTGTTGGCCCAACAGTCTGATGCGATTTACGATGCCAAGGAGTTTATCAGCATACTCCTTAACTGTTTCTGTCTCCTTCATCCTCTGCATCTCAAATTCTCTGACTAAATTCAGCACCTGCATTCCTTTGATATTCTCACTTCCTTCGTACTCTTGTTTGAGAAAATCCCAAATCTCTTTAGGTGTCTTCAAAGTCATAATTCTGGAAAAAATTGCTGGTGAGACTGCATTGAACAACCATGCTTTGGCCTTTGACTTCCTCTGCTTCCTTTCCTTATGATTCTTGATCTGAGCCATTGTTGGATTTTCTGATAAAGGTGGAATCTCGTAATCCTCCTCAACAGCTTCCCAAACATCTCCTGCCTCAAGATAGGACTCCATTCTAATAGCCCAAACATGATAATTTTCACCTTCAAATATTGGAGGTGGTAAAGCTGAAAAAGAAGTTTCTGATTGCATTTTTGTGTATAGGCCCTCAATTCTCACACGGTCCCTCAAGAATATGAGCTTTGATACCAATTGTTGAAAAAGTAAAAGAAATTGATATGCTGGAAGAAGATTGATTTTTCATTTATCAGAACATGATTTTAAATACAACTTGACTAACAAACTAACCTACAAATACTCCACCAGATTTACAATTTAAAATGCAAAACAAAAACAAAACAACTTAACAAACTCCCAGCTAAAACTTATTCAAACTCAAAATAACAACTTAAGTAACAACTAACAGCAACTAAGTAAATTCAAATTTGAAAGACAGCTACTGAGGCACAAACATAACAAGATCTCACAACCTTGTCTTGGAGTTTGTTCGGGGGTTCAATAATATGCCCCACTTGCAGCGCTCCTCCAGTTGGATAGATGTGGGGTGGACTTTTCCTCCACCAGGGTGGACCAAATGTAATGTAGATGGGTCCCTTAGAAGAGGGGGGAGTCAGGTAGCTTGTGGGGAAATATTCAGAGATGCAAGTGGAAGGTGGATTCAGGGATTCAGTAAGAACTTAGGTGTTGGAACTGTTCTCTCAGCGGAACTTCAAGCAATTCTTACAGCTTTGTCATAGCTAAGGACTTGCATGTGGACCGTCTTTTGGTTGAAAGTGATTCAAGTGTTGATGTCCAGCTGATCAACAAGGGCTATCCCCCATCTCATATGTATGCGCCCTTATTAAATATGATAACTCAGCTTTGCAGGGTTTCAGGACTGAAGATTTCCCATGGTCTAAGGGAAAGTAACAAAGTAGCGATTGGCTAGCCAACTTTGCCCATAATCATTCCTTTGGTGTTCATGTATTTAGTAGTCCTCCTCAAGGATGTATTTCTTTATTATGGCATGATTTTATGGGGGTGTGTTTTCCCCGTAGAGTAGTTAGTTAGTTGTTTCCTGGCCTTTTGGCCTCCACATTACCAAAAAAAAATATTATAAAGTAGATCAAGCTTATAAAATTTTATAAAGTAGATCAACGGTTGAATTGGTCAATTTTATATTCTACAAGAAGTTACTAATTGGTGTAAGTCTTGAAGTTTGACATCTGGTGTCAACGGTTCCTGACTCTATCTCTCGATATATATATTCCTCTCTTCTAACGCAAGATTTTGAACAATGACTGATTTTAAATAAAAATTGGATGTTTTCTCAATAAAAGTTTGTATTTTTATTTTACAAACGGATAAGAACTTGTATTTTAAATAACGGTTTTTCTAACCTGTGCAATATTGCACAGGATAATAAAACAAAAGTGGAAAACTTTTATTGAGAATTACAATCATTAAATACTCAATGCATACTGGTTGTAATTTTCAATAAAAGCTTTCCATTTTTATTTTATTATCCTGTGCAAAAACTGTAAAAATAAAAAATGCGGAATTAATAATTATTATTTAATACTATGAGAAGAATTTAGGTAGGAGAGAATCGCGAATCAAAAAAGAAAATATATATACGGGAGTGGCACTGCAACCTGAACAATCCAATGGTTTTAGTTTTACACTTTTACAACATGTTTTGTAGAAGTGGTATGCAGTCATATACAGTAAAATTTCGACAGTTTTAAAACATAAAATAGATGAATCCATATCTATCTATGAATTTAAATAATTCAATCCATCCATACCATTTATTATTATTATTTTAATATTTTTACACAGAATAAATTAGATTGGATCTGTATATGGGATGGATCATATTTTTTCAGATCTAATTTGATTTTTGGTTGATCTTTAATTTAGAGGGGAAATATAATGAACCGCATCCACATTGATTGAAGCTCTTGATGGTTGCGCGGAGCATTGACAAAGTGAATTGAATAAGCACGTCAACAGCACCGCCTTGGGCACAAAATATATATTGGCACCTGGCACTTTGATTATTACGAGATATGTAAAGAGTAAAATATTGGCAACAATTAATGTGCTCAATGATAATTTAACAAAAAAAAAATCCTCGCAGGAGATAATGCCAGCCTGTGTTAGCATTTTCAGATTTTCCATTTGAAACAGCAAGTTAACACGTCTCCAAATTAAATACTTTTTTCAAGACAAACAACTTTGACTTATAGTGTTTTGCAGGATTTGCAAATAAAAAGGTTAATTTGACCTCATCCCAGTTTCCTCTGCATCAACAGAGTCACTGATTTCCTTTCACGTAATCCATGTCTTCCATCAGTTCCTCTCCCAGAAACAAGGATCATGAGTCTGAATCCACATCTAGTAATGATCCCAATCCAAAGTCGATGATCTACGATGTGTTTTTGACTAATTTCTGTGTCAAAGAAGATACTTGTAAATCTTTTGCTTCCCATCTCTACTCTGCTCTCACTGAGGCTGGAGTTCATGCTTTCTGGGACAATGGCAAGCTTAGAAGTGATGAAGATCAGATAACACCCTCAGTGCTGCATGCAGTCAGAGGGTCTCGAATGTCCATCATCGTTTTCTCAAGGAATTATGGTGATGAGTCAAGATGGTGTCTGCAAGTGTTGGAGAAAATAATGGAGTGTCGCAGAACCATAGATCAGATGGTTGTGCTTGTGTTCTATGAAGTAGATCCCTCCGATGTATACAAGCAGATATGTGGAGAAGAAGCTTTCAATTTTAAAGAAAGAATCTTGTTGGGGGAGGAAGACGAGTTGACGAGTTGGAAGGCAGAGCTCCTTGAAGATAGCAACATTTCAGAATTTGTCCTCACGGATTCCAGGTAATTTTTAAAGTTAGATTACTCAATTAATCTTCTTGGCCTTTAAAAAACACAAGATTTGTTGCCTATGTACTCTCTTATGATGAAATCCATGAAGAGTTCAGAGTTTCTTTTACATTAATTATCATTTTTTTTTTCATTTTGTTAGACTTAACAAGTACAATGAATGTAAATTAAAATTTTCCAAAAAGAAGGTAAATGATGATCGTGATATTAGAAATACTTAAATATGTTTTTGGTCCATCTAAAATATATGTATTTTTATTTTCGTCCCTCTAATTTTTTTTTATCTTTTAATCCCCTTAAAAATTTTCTTTTCAAAATAGTTCTCGTTGTTAATATAGTTAATAGAATGCTGATGTGGCCGTTAACTGACGAACTAAAATGAAATAGAGGGAATTTTAGAGGGACTAAATTGAAAACAAGTTAGCATAGATGCTAACGGTCACATCAGCACTCTGTTAACTATTCTAACGACGATGATTATTTTAAGCCTTTAATAAATTAGATCCCTTACCATAATGGCACTAAGATAGAAAAACATCAATATTTAACGTGAAAAATCGTCTAATAACGAGAGAAAATCGAGGGATGAGATTAACTTTGAAAAATATTTCACTACATCATGAGATAATTATAATATTCTTTTCGTAGTCTCCCAAACAAGAGATACAAAATATAGTGTTTACTGAGACTCACTTCTATTCACATATTACAATTTAATAGTACCATAAATAATAACAATAATACCCAACCTCTATTTTTCTCAAACTCTAAGTAGGAGTGATCATGGATTGTGTTAGACTGAGTTTAAGGCACCGACAGACCCAACCCGATGAAAAGATATTGGGTTGAGTTAGATTTTTTTTCATTTTTAGGGACCTACTCAACCTGATTATGGTTGGGTTGGGTTGAGTGGGTCATCTGAGTATACCATTTTAAAATATTTGTATTTGTAAAAAAAATAAAAAAAATTATAAGTTATCATTATAAGTATGATAAAAGTAAAAACCTAGAATTTGATAATAAGAAAATTAATTTATACAATATTAAATATTAAAATGTGTAACTTATTAGTACAAAATTTTTTAATTTTTTTATTAGTGGTTGGGTTGGATTGATCGGGTTGAAAGTATAAAAACCTGATACGTACTTAACTCAATCCGACCCGACTACCAATTCAACCTGTATTTTTTAATTGAGTTGGGTTGATCGGGTTCATTAAGTCGATGAAACCCATTATCACCACTAACTTTAGGGATTTACTCACATCTATTTTTCTCTCCCTCTAAGAAGCTCACAACAACTCTCCCTCTCACTAAGAAGATATGCTTTGTTTAATTTCACCTTGTGTACGTCTTCTTCCACAAGCTAGTGCCTCTATTAATAGAGGCAAATGGATAATGTGAACATATTTTTCAATGATTAAGGTGTTATTTTTTATATTTAAAATTAAAACTAGAAAATGATAATAGAAAATGAAACCAAAATATCAAACGACCCTTAACGTTTTTTTTGTAACTTTCTTTCTTTTGAATGTGTTCCTAATTTTTGCCTAAACCATTGCATGTGTGCACATGATAGTTGAGATTTAATTTCATGCACTAACAGTCTAACACACATACAAGATACTAGTTATGATTTCACTAAAACTTCCTCCTCCTCTTTTGATTTATACATGCATATATATATTGGAGAATGTTTATAATTGCTAATGCATTTTATCTCGGGTTTATATTTTATAGGAACCAAAATAAAGATATGAAGGATATAGTTAAGCATGTTACACATTTTCTAGGCAAGATAGACTTGTTTATTGCTGAACATCCAGTGGGATTAGAATATCGGGTTCAAGGTGTGACTCAACTGTTGGACATCCACAAACAATCGAAACGTCCTCTAATACTTGGGATTTGGGGGACAGGAGGGGTTGGTAAAACAACCATTGCCAAAGCCATTTATAATCAAATTGGTCGCAATTTTGAGGCTAAAAGCATCCTATTAAATGTTCGCAACATTTGGGAACAAAATAATGGCCCGATTTCTTTACAAGAACGACTTATTTCAGATATCTGCAAAACAACAAAAATAAAGATTGAGACAATTGAAGTAGGAAAAAGTATATTGATGAAAAGACTTCGCAAAAAAAGGATATTTCTTGTGCTTGATGGTGTCTATAACTTGGACCAATTCAATGCTTTGTGTGTAAGCCGTGAATGGATTGGTGAAGGGAGTATAATAATCACAACAACAAGAGATAAAAAATTGCTTATGGATTGTAGAGTTGATTGTGTGTATGAGATGAAAATATTTAATTTTGATGAATCTGTTGAGCTTCTTTGTTGGCATGCATTCAAGCAAGCAAGTCCTAGAGAGGATTTTGTTAAACGTTCTGAGGAAATAGTTTCTTATGTTGTGGGATTGCCACTAGTTCTTGAAGTCCTTGGGTCCCATTTGTTTGGAAGGGTAGAGTGGAGGAGTATGTTGCACAAACTCAAAAGAAATCCCCATAGGGATTTAATACAAATTCTAAAAGTATGTTTGGATGAGTTAAATGATGAAGAGAAAATATTATTCCTTGATTTAGCACAATTCTTCATTGGGATGGATCGAGACCATGCAATACATGTATTAAATAGCTCATCAGCACAATTAAGCGTCTTGGTAAGAAAACACCTTGTAACCATTGATGAAAACAACAAGGTTGGAATGCATGATGAACTGCGACACGTGGGAAGAGAAATCATGATGGAGGATCCAGGAACTAAGCCTGAGGTAAGTATGCCCAATTTGGATAAACTTCCCTTATAAGAGAATAAAATAAAATAAATTAAAAAGATAAAATTAATACAACTTTTTTTATAAATTAAAATTAGTTCATGTAACTTAATATTTTAAGAGCTCTTCTATTTAACTACTTCATAAACACTTAATTTTAATTTATGAAAAAATTGAATTTAGTTTATCTTTTTGATTAATTTTATTTTATAAATGCTTATAGAAAAGTTTATTCAAACTGACTTGGCTTACAGTATAATACTACTCTGGTGTTGAATATAAGCATAAGTTAAATCAATTTACACTAATTAAGAATATTAGTTGGACTCATTAAATTTCATGGATCTCACATAAAAAGTGAGCTGCATTTACTAAACTATCCTTCCTATTATTTATTGTAAAGTGGACCATTGAGAAGGAAATGCAAATTAAATAAGAGTATTGTAGGGATACTAGTATGTAATAACATGAAAATAATTAGATTTCATTTATATTTGAGATTAACCAAATTGGATTTTGAGTTGCTTATATTTAATAATGGAGTGATATTATGATACAGAGTTGGGCTCTAGCAAGCCCAAAAGGGAGACCCAAAAACCTTTTTGGATGAAAGATTATTTTTAGGGGATTTTATTTATTTTAATGTGGGCTTTATTTTTCATGCTTTTGTCTCATGTTTTGTATCTGGACTGGGATCTTGAGGCCTTAGGGTTATTATATTGAAAACCCTTATTTTCCTTGAAGGAAAAGATGAGAATCATTAAGTCAATTATTTTCTCTTGTTTCTTCTTTACGTTCTGTTCTTTCATAGTAACCCTACTATCATTTTAACACTTGAAAGCAGCTGCCTAACATTATTTGGTGCTTTCATTGACTTATTCAATGCCTCCTAAACCCCAAAACAGAGAGATGGATGACCTCCTTCATTCTATTGCTGAGAAACTAGGTGCTCTCCAAACCCAAATGGAGAACCAACAGGAGCTGCAGACTGCTAGACATCTGCGCCTCCAAGAGGCCATGGACACTCGTCATGACAACCTACAAACTATCATGGATGGTTTACTACAACAGGTAGCTCATATTACCCTTCCTCCTCACTCTTCTATTTCTCCAGCTACTACTCTTGCTGTTCAGAATCCCATTATAAACCCTAACCCTAACCTTATTTCCTTTCCCACCGTTCCACCTGGTTTTTCCTCTATCCCACCACCCAACTCTACCCCCATCTCCATTCCCCAAACACAACCTGGTTTTATGACCATGCCCCTTACTACCCCCCATCGCATTACTCCCACCCAATCCTCAACCACCACTACACTTCCCCCACTTGGTCACACTTTTATCCCTCCTTTTATTCCCCCATTAATGTTTCCCACTCCACCACATAATCCAAATCCAGCTATACGCCTCCCTAAGCTTGAGCTTTCACCTTTTGATGGTACTGAACCCCTAGACTGGTTGTTTCAAGCTGACCAGTTTTTTCATTTCTACCAAATCCCATTGGAAAACAGACTTCCCATGGTGGACTTTTATATGAAGGGAGATGCCCTAGCCTGGTTTAAGTGGATGTTTCAAAATAACCAGGTGACAGACTGGTTTTCTTTTACTCAAGCTCTTGAATTAAGGTTTGGTCCTTCTTCATATCAGAACCACCAAGCAGAACTCTTCAAGCTGCGTCAATATGGCTCTGTTTCTGATTATCAAGCCTCTTTTGAAAAATTGAGCAATAGGGTACTTGGCCTCTCCCCTGATTCCATTCTTAACTGTTTTATTTCTGGACTTATACCTGAAATACGACGTGAGTTAGCTATTCTGCAACCCTATTCCATTTCCCAAGCCATTGGCCTAGCCAAGCTCATTGAAGCCAAAATCAAAGACTCCAAACCACGCTTCCCTAAACCCTCCCCACCTTCCTTCAACCCTAACCCCAGTCCTTCCTCTTTTCCCCTCCCCAAACCTACTACTCCTACCCCAAATTCCACCCTGCCTATCAAACGGCTCACCCCTGCTCAAATGCAAGAAAGAAGGGCTCAAGGACTTTGCTACAATTGTGATGAGAAGTTCATACCTGGTCACAAGTGCTCTAAAAGTCGTTTTCTTCTCCTTATGGTAGACGAGGACAATGATTTCAATGAGGAGGCACAACCTGATCCTATGGAGGTGGAAGCCCTATATTTTCACTTGTCTCCTCAAGCAATATCGGGTGAACCTTCACCCCAAATCCTAAAGTTTAAGGGGCTTATTTCTGGAATACCAGTTACAGTTTTGGTTGACACAGGGAGCACTCACAATATTATGCAACCAAGAATTGCTACCCATCTGCAATTACACACCACATCAGCTCCCAAGTTTTCTGTTATGGTGGGCAACGGCCAACGAATTCACTGTTTAGGACTATGCCCAGATGTCCCCCTCATCATTCAGGAGCATCATTTCACCATCCCCTTTTACCTTCTTCCCATTGAGGGTGCAGATGTTGTCCTCGGTATGGACTGGCTAGTAACAATTGGTCCATTCTTTGCTGATTTATCCATCCCATGTATTTCTTTCATACACCAAAATAACCTTACAGCTCTTACGGGTGAGACCACCTCCCTACCCACTCCCTCAACCTACAACCAATTTTGCCACCTCCTTCACACAGACTCTATTTCCTCACTTCATTTACTTTCTTTCCAACCCGCAGACACTTGCCTTTCCCCTCCCAATCCTTTTCCCCCACCTTCCCTACCCCTAGACATCCAGACTCTCCTCTTATCCTACCCAACTATTTTTGAGCAACCCCACGGCCTACCCCCTTCTAGACCACATGACCACCACATTCCTACACTTCCAAATGCCCCACCTGTCAATGTTAAACCTTACCGTTACCCTCACTCTCAAAAAGATGTCATGACCACCATCATTCAAGATATGCTTCAGGAAGGTATTATTGTTCCTAGCAACAGCCCTTATTCATCTCCTGTTCTATTGGTTAGAAAGAAAGATGGTACTTGGAGGTTTTGTGTGGATTACCGCGCTTTGAATGCGGTAACAGTGAAGGATAGATTTCCCATACCCACAATTGATGAGCTCCTAGACGAGTTGGGTTCTGCCACTATTTTTACAAAGATTGATTTACGTTCTGGATATCATCAGATTCGAGTTGTACCTGAAGACACCCACAAAACAGCTTTCCGGACTTTTGACGGACACTATGAGTTCCTAGTGATGCCATTTGGGCTAACAAATGCCCCATCAACATTCCAATCAGCTATGAACGATCTCCTACGGCCCTACTTACGCCGGTTTGTTTTAGTGTTCTTTGATGATATTCTCATTTATAGTAATTCTTTTGCTGACCACTTGGTTCATTTACGACAAATTTTAGATTTGCTCTTATCCAATAAATTTGTTGCTAAATTAGCTAAGTGTGTGTTTGTTGTTACCACTGTGAATTACTTGGGCCATATCATCTCAGCCCAAGGGGTTACCCCAGATCCGGATAAGGTTAAAGCCATATTAGATTGGCCTTTACCTCGTTCTCTCACGGCACTCAGAGGATTTTTGGGCCTCACCGGATTTTACAGGCGGTTTGTCCGCCATTACGCCACTCTCGCCGCTCCTCTCACCGATTTATTAAGATCCACTAAATTCTCATGGAGTACAGAGGCTACAGAGGCATTTAAAGAACTAAAAACTAAAATGACATCCATGCCGGTTTTGGTCTTGCCCAATTTTTCCAAGACGTTTGTGGTTGAAACGGATGCCTCCTCCATTGCTGTCGGAGCTGTGCTTTCCCAGGATGGTCATCCCTTGGCTTTTTATAGCAAAAAAATGTCCCCTAAGATGCAGTCTGCCTCTGTGTATGTGCGAGAGATGTATGCAGTGACCGAAGCTGTAAAAAAGTGGCGTCAGTACCTTATTGGAAGACATTTCCACATTTTTACTGACCAGAAAAGCTTAAAAAATTTGCTATCTCAAGTTTTCCAGACACCAGAACAACAAAAATGGGCAACCAAATTACAAGGGTTCAGTTTTGAGATATTTTACAGACCTGGGAAAACAAACAGAGTAGCTGATGCTCTATCCAGAAAATTTTCTGATGAAGGTTGTCTCCTCATGGCAGTGTCTTCTCCCATTCCTTCCTTGATTCACGAACTCCAGCTATACTACAAGAATGAAGAAGAGGGACAAAGTTTAGTTGAAAAGTGCATAACTGATACCAGCATGGCTGAAAAATTTTCTTACTCTAAAGGGGTTATCTATTTCCAGCATCGATTATTCATACCTGATATCCTTGGCCTTCGCCAGGCTCTATTGCACGAGTATCATGCAACCCCTGTTGCTGGTCATTCAGGGCTTAAGCCAACCGTTGCTCGGATTGCAGCTTCTTTCTACTGGCCCGGGCTCTACAAGGACGCCAAACTATTTGTGGAGAGGTGTTTGACTTGCCAACAGAACAAATACATGCCAAAAAAAAAGAATGGTTTGCTTCAGCCTTTACCCACACCGAATCAAGTTTGGGAGGAATTAACTATGGATTTTATTACTCACCTTCCAAATTCATTTGGACACACTGTCATATGGGTGATCTGTGACCGGCTCACTAAATACGTCCATTTCCTTGCCTTGCCAACCAAGTTCACGGCCATGGACCTTGCTGCTCGCTTCTCTGCTGAAGTATGTCGACTCCATGGCGTCCCAAAATCCATCGTCTCAGACAGAGATCCCTTATTTCTCAGTTCGTTCTGGAAAGAACTTTTTCGTCTTCAAGGTACAACTCTGAAATACAGTACCTCCTACCACCCTGAGACAGATGGACAAACTGAGGTTGTGAACCGAAGCCTGGAAGCCTATCTGCGTTGCTTCACCAGTGACCATCCCCGGCATTGGTTTAAGTTTCTCCATTTAGCTGAATACTGGCACAACTCTGCTGTGCATTCAGCTATTGGTATGTCTCCCTTCCAAGCGCTCTATGGCCGCACACCTCCAGCAATTCCGGATTATGTTCCCGGGTCCGCTTCTGAGGGATCATTGGAAGTTACCCTGCAACAGAGACAGCAAATACTCAACACTTTGAAGGAAAACCTCAAGAGGAGTCGTCAACGTATGATTGACCAAGCCAATAAGAAAAGAACGGACTGTACCTTTAAACAAGGCGACTGGGTCCTCCTCAAGTTACAGCAATACCGACAACATTCCGTTCATCGGAGAGTTTCACAGAAGCTATCCAAAAGATATTTCGGTCCCTTTGAAGTGCGTCGTTGTATTGGAAAGGTTGCCTATGAACTTGCTCTCCCTGAAGGGAGCCGTATTCACCCAGTTGTTCATGTTTCACTGTTAAGGCCATTTGTGGGAAACGACCCTTTGAGCTCGCACACTCCTCTCCCCTCAGATCTCTCTCAGTTTGTCTCCACACCAGGGGAAAATATCGAGCCTCTCTCTCCTCAAACTCAAGAAGAAACAAAGGAAAAGGAGTTAAGTGAACAACTGGAGTTGCGTACTTGTGATTTAGAAAACCATTTGATAGACTCTACACGGGGTACTAATCAAAATTCTAAAAGGCTAGAAACCATGGAGGGTTCTCGACCGTTGATCTCCTGCACGGTCAAACCTGCAATACCAGCGCAGCATTCCATGCGCGCTGCATCGTTGGATTCCCAACGGACAGATTTTGCTCAGTCTCACAAAGAAGCAATCCGTGTGCCACACCCTCTCGCGCATCCTGAGCCGTTAGATCTCCCGCTTGGCGCATCCAAGCCGTCCGCTAGAAGCACAATCCGTGTGCAGGGCGCGGCTTCCCAAGGCCAGGTTGTCTCCCACTCACGCGCACCTTCCAAAGCCTCATCCCCACCGTCCATCTCCTGCGAAAAAGCTGCAGCGCGTCCAAGCCAGCACTCTTCACACGCTAAGCTTCCTTCTCCGTTGGATAGCCGTCACCTTTCCACGCGCTCATCTGGGCCGCCCATTCAAATTTTAAAATATCCTCACACAGCAACACGACCTGGACCGTCCAAGGAGCAATCTCAGCCCTTCCCTGGCAGCATCATCAGAGACACAACTAGCACCCCAAACCTTGAGGACAAGGTTTCTTCCAAAGGGGGCGGTAATGATACAGAGTTGGGCTCTAGCAAGCCCAAAAGGGAGACCCAAAAACCTTTTTGGATGAAAGATTATTTTTAGGGGATTTTATTTATTTTAATGTGGGCTTTATTTTTCATGCTTTTGTCTCATGTTTTGTATCTGGACTGGGATCTTGAGGCCTTAGGGTTATTATATTGAAAACCCTTATTTTCCTTGAAGGAAAAGATGAGAATCATTAAGTCAATTATTTTCTCTTGTTTCTTCTTTACGTTCTGTTCTTTCATAGTAACCCTACTATCATTTTAACACTTGAAAGCAGCTGCCTAACATATTACCTTATTTTTAAGCTATAAAAATTTATTTTTATGTTTCAGTCAAGGATATTCGATGTGTTCTTGAGTTTCAGAGGAGAAGACAGTCGTGCATCATTCATTTCGCATCTCTATAGCTCGCTTCAAAATGCTGGGATTTATGTTTTTAAAGACGATGATGAAATTCAAAGGGGAGATCAAATCTCAGTCTCATTATTGCGAGCAATCAGAAGGTCTAGAATTTCTATCATTGTATTGTCAAAAAATTATGGTAATTCAAGATGGTGCTTGCAAGAATTGGAGAACATAATGGAAAGTCGCAGAACCATGGGTCTAATGGTTGTGCCAGTGTTCTATGGTGTAGATCCCTCAGATGTACGACAACAGACAGGTGAGTTTGGAGAAGGTTTTAAAAATCTTATTAAAGGAATCTCAGTGGAAACAACAGTGAAGAATTGGAGGATAGCACTCCTTGAAGTTGGTGGCATAGCAGGGGTTGTCGTCTTAAATTCCAGGTAATTTATTTATTCTTTTAATTTGTTTTTTTCCCATAATTTAATTTACACACATCCCATGTTAAATGTTATATTTACTATATTAAATAATAAAACACTATGAGGAATATACGTTACAATTTAATCATTATATATAATTAATTACTAATATTAAGTGTTATATATATCTATTAATTATAATATATTAAATGTCATCATAAATAATTACTATATACTTCATGAAATTTTAAGGATATGAAAGGATTTTTAATTTGTAGTTTCTACACCAACAGCTATTAGATAATCATTAGTTCATGCACTTACCCCTTGGATTCAATTCAAATTTTATAGGAATGAAAGTGATGATATCAAGAAAGTTGTTGAACAAGTTACTGGATTGCTAGACAGGACAGACTTGTTTGTTGCTGAGCATCCAGTAGGGGTAGAAGATCGTATGGAACGTGTTGTTCAATTAATGGGTAAAAATCAATTACTAGGGGTATCAGGGATGGGAGGACTTGGTAAATCAACCATTGCCAAAGCTGTTTACAATCGAGTTCGTCACAACTTTGAGGCTAAGTGCTTCCTCCTAAATATCAGGGAAGCTTGTGAACAAAACAATGGCAATATTGTTTCTTTACAACAAAAGCTTCTTTCTGATATCTACAAAACAACAAAGATAAATATAGATACAGTTGAATCAGGAAAAACAGAATTGAGGAAAAGACTTAGCCAAAAGAAGATATTTCTTGTGCTTGATGATGTGAATGAAGAAGAACAATTGGATGCTTTGTGTGGAAGTCGCACATGGTTTAGCCATGAAAGTAGGATAATCATCACAACAAGAGATGATGATTTACTTAGCAAGCTTAAAGTTGACTATATATATAAAATGAAGGAAATGAAGAAAAATGAATCTCTTGAGCTTTTTAGTTGGCATGCATTCAAGCAACCAAGTCCAAGAGAAGGTTTTGCTGACCTTTCTAGAGATGTGGTTGAATATTGTGAAGGGTTGCCACTAGCTCTTCAAGTCATTGGGTCTTTTTTGAGAACAAGGGGAGAAAAAGTGTGGAAGAGTGTATTGGAAAAACTCAAAATTATTCCCCATAAAAAAGTGCAGAAGAAGCTCAGAATAAATTTTGATGGTTTAGGTGATGATAAAGTGCAAGAAATATTCCTTGACATAGCTTTTTTCTTTATTGGGATGGACAGAGATGAGGTAATTGAGATATTAAATGAGTGTGGACATTTTGCAGAAATTGGAATAGATATTCTTGTACAACAAAGCCTTGTAACTGTTGACAATAAGAACAAGCTTGGTATGCATAGTTTGCTACGAGACATGGGAAGAGAAATCGTTCGTGAGAAATCACCAGAGGAGGTCGAGAAGCGCAACAGATTATGGTTTTATGAGGATACACTTAAAGTGTTATCAAAAAACACTGTAAGAACTTGTAACCATTCATTTGTTGTCTTATTTATCTCAGTAATTGTGGAAATTATCTTTACTCTAAATCATTTTGTGCTACTCAGTTCCTAGCACATATTATAGGCTCCAAACCTTATAAATTTAGTCACCCTACTAAATTTTTTATTACCATTTGCCTAAGTTATGTGTTTTATTTTTAATTTATATTCATATTGTTTCACAGAGAATGACAGATGTTCATGGACTGAGTTTGAAGTCACAAAGTGTGAATACAACAACTTATTATTTGGAAACCAAAGCATTTGAGAAAATGGATAAACTTAGATTGCTTCAACTTGCTGGTGTACAACTTGATGGAAATTATAAATATCTTTCAACAGAACTTAGATGGCTCTGCTGGCATGGATTTCCTTTAAAATATACACCTGCAAACTTTTATCAAGAAAGTTTAGTTGCCATTGATTTAAAATACTCCAATTTGGAACGGGTTTGGAAGAGGTCCCAGGTAACTGATTTATTTTTTATTTTTTTTATTTATATTAAAATGAGTTGTATGTTATAAAATGTAGCACTGAATGTCACACTTTTCACCTTGTTAACTAGTGATCAGATAATCTCTAATATCTCTTTATAATCTAATTATGAAGAGATATGAGGATTGGTCTGTTAACTAGTGATCAGATAATCCAATATCAGTTAGAAAACCAATCATTTAAAAAGTTTAAGTATAAGGAGAAGGCTCATATAAATGTCTTTTAATATTTTCTCTGACACTACTTTCTACACCATTTTTCCATCTATTTTTTTCTATGCTGGTTTTCTAATATATCTTCATTTTTTTTCCCTTACAGTTGCTGAAGAAGTTGAAATTTCTCAATCTTAGTCATTCTCCTAAATTGACACAAACCCCAAACTTCTCGAACTTACCAAATCTTAAAAAGTTAATACTCAAAGATTGTACTAGTTTGTCTTCGATTTCTCATACTATTGGAAACCTCAATGAACTGCTTCTAATAAATTTGAAGAACTGTACAAGTCTTCGTGAACTTCCAAGAAGCATCTATAAGTTGAAGTCATTAAAAACTCTGATTTTGTCCGGATGTTCAAAAATTGACAAGTTGGAAGAAGACATAGAACAAATGGAATCTTTAACCACTCTGGTTGCTGATAACACTGCTATAACAAGAGTTCCCTTTGCTATAGTAAGATCAAAAAGTGTTGGCTATATTTCTTTGTGTGGCTATGAAGGATTCTCACGTAATGTGTTTCCTTCAATTATACGGTCTTGGGTGTCTCCAACTAATAATATCTTATCTCGAGTTCAAACATCTTCTGTGGGCATGTCATCTCTTGATCTCTTAGATGAACAAAATAGCACTTTCTATGGTGTATCACTGAAAGATCTTCAGAAGCTTCAACGCCTTTGGGTGAAGTGTGAATCAGAAGTTCAGCTAAATCAAAATGTAGAGAGAATTTTGGATTCCTTAGATACCACGAATTCTGAGGATTTGAAAGTAGTGCCAAGCACACCACAGGTCTCAAATTCCTTGACATCTCTTTTACTACAAATGGGAATGAACTGTCATGTCACTAAGATTCTTAGAGAAAACATTTTACAGGTTCTCTCTCCGTCTCTCTCTGCATCTATAGTACATATGTGTGAATCCAAATATACAATATATTAGTTATAAGGTCAGAAAGATAAAATAAGTTACGGGTCAGAATGATTTAAAGAGGCTAAATGCATTTAACTTCTCCAGAAATTAGTCTTTGTAACTTACTTACTCTAAAAGCTCTTTCATTTAACTTTTTCATAAGTAACTAATTTCAAGAGAAGTTAAATTCATTTGACATCTTTGAAGTTCTTCTGAAGTGTATCCAAACAGAACGGTAATATATTGTTAGATAATTTAATTTATTTTATATGTGTGCATATGTTTGTAATTTGTACAGAAAATGCCTCCCCTGGGATCTGGTTTACTCCCCTGTGACAAGTATCCTGATTGGTTAACCTTCAATAGTGAAGGTTCTTGTGTAACTTTCAAAGTCCCTCAAGTTGATGGGCGTAACTTGAAGACAATTATGTGCGTTGTCTATTTTTCTTCCCCTGACAATATCACATCAGAAGGCCTTCAAAATGTGTTGATGATAAATTGCACAAAGAACACCATTCAGCTCTATAAGAGAGATGCATTAGCCTCTTTTGACGAAGAGGAATGGCAGAGAGTTGTTTCAAATATAGAACCCGGTAACGAAGTGAAGGTTGTTGTTGTTTCTGGGAACGGATTCATTGTAAAGAAGACAACAATTTATCTTATATATGATGAAGATAAACCAATTGATGAAATGAATGAGCAACACTGCCATGAGTCAGATAAGAATGTGATCGTTTCTGGTGGAGATGAAAATGTAAGTAAAATAGTCTATAATATATTCACTTTCTGTATTATTTTTTTCATATTGTTATGCAAGCAGGATTCAGATGTTGCATCTTTGACTTTGAGCTTTATATCTTCTAATTTATTATTTCATTAATAAGGTCCTCTTTCTCTATGTTTATGAGTTCAGAGATTTGGTAGATTCTTCTTTGTACTTCCTCCCCTTGTTCGAGCCGTTCTGATCTCACGGCCTTTCTGGTTCGGTCTGGTTGGCGTTCTATTTTGGTTTTGTTGCCGTTCTGACAAGAGAAGAAGCTGTAACCTCATTTTAAGGTAAGAAGCCTTATATATTTTCTGAATTCAAATATGTCCCTCTTTTTAACACTAAAGAAGAGCCTTGTAGTTGTTGGAATCATGGCTAATTGTTGTAGTTGCAGTTGCATTGATAAATAACTAAGTATCGTTATAAACTGCAGACATGCAATAAGGTGGAAATGGCTAGTGGATTGCATTAACAAACTTATTGCTTACAAGAAGAACAATAAAAGTGCATGGTGCAATTGAGAGCAGTAGCAAAGTTAAGTTGTTGGATTGATGGAACCAATGGAAACAAACCAAATTGAGAACCTGAAACAGTGAGCAATGACAAGTATTTTCTTGGAAAGAATCATATAGGTCCTCATCTCTCTGCCATTCATTTGATGCTTTAGAACCATAGTTTTAACATTTTTACTCTGGTTATCTAATTCTATGCTTGGATAGATCTTGACGTATTGCATTGAATATGAGAGGATAGTGCACCGTTTCATATAGCTTGAAGGGGCTATGCTGGTGAGAGGTGGTACTCAATGTTCAATGATACTTCTCTTCCTGAAATAAAGACATCTTCACCTGTCATATAATTTTAGATATTTGCAGGACAGAGGGAAACATCTTAATCTATAAATATATATCAGTGAGGTTGGATTTTACTTAGAAAACACTGTAGTTTTAAGTTGTGATTTCAATCAGCAGTTATAGTTATGTCATGGTTCTTGCTTGATATTGTGCAAAGTAAAAACAAATGTGATTGTAAATTATAATTGTGCTTGCATAAATAAACTACAAAAGCTTTAATGTTGCAGCTGTAGTTTTGGCTATGACTAATTGTGTCCTCAGATAGAAAGGATTGAGGAAATTGAATTTTGTAAAAGGAAAATTTATGTGTATCGCATCATGTTGCTTTTAAAACAGCATAAGTAACAATGATTCAATTTTTAAACTTTTCTTTTGAAAAAATAGTTCATATATGAGAATGCTAAGGGGTTGTCTTTTGTGAAATTCCAGTGGTTGGTTTAACAATTTATCAAAGTTGCAATTAATCAAGGAATCTGCAGTATTGAAAAAGAAAATACATTTTAATCATAAAAAAGTGTAGCTAATTACTAACTACTGAGTAATTGCAGCCATTGACAGGACATGGTGTGGCTAGAGTCATAGAATCTGGACACCCAGGTTATAAGAAAGGTGAATTTAATATGGGGTATTACTAAATGGGAAGGGAAGAGTATAGCTTGGTTGACTCCTGATCTGGAAGATTTTTCAAAATTGAGCTCACTGAATTATTGGTATGTGTCCAACATTTTCAATTTATATCGATTCTTACTGAAGGATGTGATGTTAGTATGACATGCAAGCCTCTGGTTATGAGGTTTTCGTGTGATAAATGGTTCCTTTCTTTTTCTAGTATCATTAAGATAATGGCTCAACCATCACAGAAGAGCTCTTTTGTGTAAAAGGTGGTTATCTATAAAATTGGCTTTCTGTGTTCTTGTTTGCCATATGTAAGATTAAGCTCCTATCTTGTGAAGCTCAGTGTATTCTGTGAAGCTCAGTGTAATTCGCTTTTAGCCTTTACTCTTCATACTACAGAAACACCCACGTTTCCATTTCAACAAGTTTCAATGATTTTGGTTTCATTTTAAAATTTCAATTTTCTTTTGTGGGGATTTTTCTCTGCTTTTGAGTCACAATAGTAAGGTAATACTGAGATTACAATCATAGATTCAGGTGATATGCACATTTAACTTTGACTCTTTAAATAGATATTCTTATATTTAGTTGAAATTAAGGTTTTACTGATTATATATAGAGGATCCCATGCTTGATATTGGAGTGCCTGCATCTTTGATGTTGTAGTAGCTTAGTGGTGCCATAATAAACTGAATATCTATGATCTATCACCATAATCAATGGTATTGGTGTACTTGCATCTCTGTTGTTAATTTGTTGGATGATGGTCTAAGTCTAATCTCATGGGTTATCTATAATTGGCCAGGCAGGCCATGCGTACACGCCAAATGAATGAAAGTGGAAATCCGAGGTTGTTTGCTTATTTAGGACCTATTTGTCGTTTACATTGTTTTTCTTTGCACCAAAATTAGAATCAATGGTCTTGCTAACTGGAATAGTACCAATAGTGGAGTAGGAAAGGTTTTTTAATTTTCTAAATCATGCTTAATTACCATTTATGAGTGTAATCAAACTTAGTGCAGATCATGACATATATTGTTAGCAATAACTTGATAAGGTTTACTACGTTGCTTTTGGTGCAGGTTTCATAATAGCAACAAGTTTGCCTTTTGTGCTTTCAAGTTGACTCCTGGATGACGACCCTGTTAAATTATTTCAAATAGATACAAGAATATAACATGTTCATGAAATTCAATTCACAGTAGAATTAGAGTTGTGTACCTGGAATGAGCGAATCAACCATTACGATAACAAGTCAGAGAAACTGTTCTCTTCCCGGTAGAAGGTCAAAAGACAGAATATAGGATGGTCTGTCATATGAACTGACTAATGGGGTATCAGTTCTGTTCCTTACCCGTATAGATCAGGGACCTCTACCAAACTGAACAACCCATCCCATCACGGGCTATTCACAAAAAAAAGCCCAATATATCACTCATCTTTATATTATGTGCTATAATTAAATAATTAATCTATAATTGATATTAATAATTCAAATAAATATAATTTTAAATAATTGATTAATGTTAATCCATAAAATACAAATAGGGAATAATCTATCATTCTCTCACTTGGATAACATTAGTCAATTATCAGAACTACTAGGAATTATTAAAACTAAAATATCAATTATAGCTAATGCACATAACATTCAATAATTCCAAGAAATAAGAACATTAACAATATAGAAGTTAACATCTGATAGGGATACATATCATATGCTTATATTTCATAAAATGATGGACAAGAGAAAGCATAATTCAGTAAAACAATATGCTATCCAATAATGGTCCCAACATCTTAAATGATATAAGAGATATGATCAGAAAAATAAACTTAAAACATATATCAGAAAATGAGCAAATACAAATCAGATTTCCACTAACCCAAAACACCAAAAGACTTATACAAACACATATGAGTTATGAGAACTCTAATAATCAAGTCTTTGGTTAGTGGATCTGTGTTGCAGGCTTGGCAAGCGTACCAATATCGCAGCAGTATAATAGTTTATAAGTAAGAGTGTCGAACCCACGAGGAACGGTTTCAATTAAAATTAAAAGTTAAGCTTACTAAGTATATGTACACAAAGAAGAATATTTGGTTCATATTTGGTTTCTGTAAAACTAACTTCAATTTGCATAAAAGTAAAATAGAGCAAAGTAAAATTTTGGAAAGTTCAAATGATAAAAAGATGGGATTGAATTTCATCTATCGCACTTTTCAGTATTTTGGATATCAAAAACCCATAGTATTCGAACTAGACAATATTGAAGCACCAGCTAAAATCATTCACACCGATTCCTCCAATGTGAAATCCTTAGAACAACTCCCTAAACACCGATTCCTCCAATGTTTAACAAGTTGTCTAGCATTAAGAAAAGATGTTTTAATGCTATCGATCTATCAAAAGTCATTCCTCCAATGTAAAAGAATTAAAGCTTGAGCAAGAAAAGAAAAGAAGGACTTGCCTCTTCCATATTCTCGCTTGAGCGAGAATTCTCGCTCAAGTGAGATTTGTCCAGAGAGAGTGGATTTTGGGTATCATTCTCGCTCAAGCGAGATGATTTCGCTTGAGCGAGAGTATCTTTCTTCACCATGAAGTATTCTACTCGTTTGAGCTAAAATTTTAGCTCAAGCGAGAATCCACTTATTCAGGGACAAATCAGAGTTCAAAAAGGAGTTTTGGTAGTTCGTAACTTACTTTCCTTTTAGAGAAACTCTTGACGAACGAGAAGAACGGAAGCTGCGGAAGCACAATTCCTTCATCTCCTTTCAAAATCTTGGTTGTAAAAGCTACCATGTGCAGCTAATCCTTTCTCTTGGGATTAAATGTAATCGATTCGAACTCGGATGTATTCCGGTAATATTTATATATATAGTAATTTTGTTTCTATTCAATGTTGGTATTATCGTTATGTTCTTTATTCCTGATTCTATCTAATTAATAGATTCTTGATTTCGATTTTTAGATCTAACTGGAAAGTATTTCTGAAAATCCGATCTGAACGAAAATACTCAATGTATTGTAATACTAGGAATAGATTTCAATATATCGATTGCTTATAACACTTGAATGTAATGCTGGATAATCTGTTGAATATTTGAGGAATCAATATTCAGTAGATTAATCTTATGAATTTTATACTTGAGGAATCAATATAAATGATTTTTGTGTGTTGCATCAATATTGATAGTCTCAAATGCTATGTATTTATATTTATTCAGAATACAGATGAGTGAGATAGATGAAATTCATTCCCAGCTTCTCTTACTGAAATTTCTCTTAACTTTCTTGTTACTCTTGTATTACTTTTATGCAAGTTTGGTTTATTTTGTTAGATTTTTCCTAATTATATTTTGTGGATTAACATTAGTCAATTATTTGGAATTTTATTTATTTGAATTATTAATATCAATTATATATTAATTATTTAATTATAACACATAATATAAAGATGGATGATATATTGGGCTTTTATTGTGAATAGCCTGTGATGGGTTGGGTTGTTCAGTTCAGTAGCCTGTTGAGAGGTCCCTGATAAGTGAAAAATAAATGATAAATTAGAGCACTTTTTAGTTCACTTATCAAGGGTAAAATGGTATTTTATGCAACAAATTAATCCATTTTTATTAATAATTAGATAAATTATATTTATTAGTCTTGAATTTGAATTTGATGCTATTTTAATATAAACTGTGCTGATTTTTGCAGATTATGACAAAGATTTAATATAGAGAGAAGATAACATTAAATGAGGGAGATATTTGCAAGATTTGAAGTTTAATTGAAGACAATTAATGAAGATTTGAAGTTTATTTGAGACCAATTAATGAAGATATCAGCTGCCAATTAAACAAGGATTCTGCAGACAACCTTCCCATTTAAATTCAAGATGCTCAATAAATGCAAGATTTCATCAAGGAAAAGGGAAACAAGGAAAGACAATCAACCAAAACCAGTCTCGGGGAGAAATCAAGTTAAAAAGAGAAATATTGAAGTTGTGCAACTCGTGTTGCTCGCTTCACCTGCGCTACAGCGCAGGTGAAGCGCAGCAATTCTGACATCTACGCTTCACCCACGCTGTAGCGCAGGTGAAGCGCAGAACTCATACTTCTTGCCTTATTGTCGTTTTTAGATAGATTTCTTCCCATACCCGCTTTGCGGGTTTTTACCCTGCCCATTGCGGGTAATTTTTGCGGGTACCCATAGAGCCTGGGCTCAATTGCCATCCCTAATCCCCATCTCTCTATTTTGCTTTTCTTACCACTTCATTTATCACATTTCTCCCTCTCTCTCCTTTTTTTTGGGCTAAAGAGATATCGGTAGTCTTTGCCTCCCTCCCCTCTCTATTACACTATATATTATATATCAAGAAAAAAATATTATTAATATATATGATAAAAGAAAAAAAGCTAACTAAAATGAGTGTGAAATAAATTTATTATTAAAATTTATAGTAATTCTTACATGGGCACAAACTTAACACCTCACATTTAAACACAACCAATTAATAATTGACAACTCAGCAAAATCAAATATATATAAATAATAAAATATAAAAAGAATTTTAATCCATAATTTCCGCTCAATTTTTTACCTTTTTTCTCTCCCATCTACACAAGAACCCATGTTACCATTACCACATTCTTCCATGACAATGAAAATGTCTCTGGGAACCGGCCGCTCATAGGTTACAATCTTCCATAGTTGGAAGAGTTAAAAGAAAAAAAAATCCTGCATCTTTGAAAAACATGCAATCTAAGTTAAGACTAAAAAATTAAAACAAAAAAAAGACAAAAAAATAATAAAAACAATAATAAGTATAACGACGCTCATTAGTAGGAAAATTGTCCCACACTTGCACTCATTTGTTTTTCCTTCTTTCTCGGCTAATGGCTATAGGAACAATGTTGTTGTGGGAAAGAGGATAGAGATCAGAGAAGAGAAGAGGGAAGAAAGGGATGTTGGTTACCCAGCACTTGTAAATTCCGAATTTTTTTGGCTATTTTTATTTTATTTTGATGAATTGTCAATTATTAATTAGTTGCGTCTAAAAGTGAAGTGTTAAGTTTGTGCTCATAAGAATTACTCTAAAATTTATCCCTATTAAGTGATTTCTATTAAAAAAATTATTTGATATAGATATTATTATTAATAAATTTTATAAAATAAATTAATGACATGTATAACTTAAATCAGGGCCGGCCCAATCCTAAAGCGGGTAAAGCCCCCGCTCTAGGCCCCTAAAAAATATCCTTATTTTTGTTGAGTGTAGAGATTTGTCCTTTAGTAAATATATAAATAAGCATGTCACTTTACTTGAGTATACTTTATTGTGTCAATGTGAGTATATTAATTTATTTAAATAGATAATTATTTTTTTAAAAAACTTTAACAAACATATATTAATATACTGAATTGGAGAGGATAAAAAAGGCATCATCATAAAAATTGCTTTAGATCCCAGTAAACATTGGGCCGCCCTGATAATTGCTCATGCACTTAATTACTCTCAAGTTGATAATTTATAGGAACGAAAGCGATGATATTGAGAAAGTAGTTGGACGTGTTACTCATTTTCTAGACAAGACAGAATTGGACGTTGCTGAGCATCCAGTGGGGATAAAATGTCATGTGCAAGATGTGACTGAGCTATTGAACAACCAACAATCAAGGGATCCTCTCCTACTAGGGATATGGGGCATGGGAGGGATTGATAAAACAACCATTGCCAAAGCTGTTTATAATCAAATTTGTCATGATTTTGAGGCTAAGAGCTTCCTCTGGCATGTGAGGGAAGTTTGCAAAGAACACAATGGTAGAGTCATTTTACAACAAAAGCTTCTTTCTGATATCTATAAAACAACCAAGATAAAGATAGATACAGTTGATTCAGGAATAAAGATTTTAAAGGAAAAACTTAAACCAAAAAGGTTATTTTTGGTGCTTGATGATGTCAATAAATTGGAGCAGATGAAAGCTTTATGTGGAAGTCGTGAATGGTTTGGCCAAGGAAGCAGAATAATCATCACAACAAGAAATGAAGATATACTTTGTAAGCTTCGAGTTGATTATGTATATAGAATAAAAGAAATGGACGACGGTGAATCTCTTCAACTTTTTAGTTGGCATGCATTCAAGCAACCAAGTCCTAGTGAAGGTTTTGATGAACTTTCTAGAGAGGTAGTCAAGTACCCTGGGGGATTGCCACTTGCTCTTCAAGTCATTGGGTCCTTTTTGTTGGCCACGAGGAGTAAAAGAGAGTGGAATAGTGTATTGGAGAAACTCAAAATAATTCCCAATGATGAAGTAATGGAGAAGCTCAAAATAAGTTTTGATGGTTTAAGTGATGATGATGTCAAAGAAATATTTCTCCACATAGCTTTTTTCTTTATTGGGATGTACCGAGATGAGGTGATTGAGATATTAAATGACTGTAAGCATTTTGCAGAAATTGGAATAAGTGTCCTCGTGCAACAACCGTTGATAGGAAAAACAAGATTGGAATGCATGATTTGCTAAGAGACATGGCAAGAGCAATTGTCCGTAAAATATCAATTGAGGAGCGCAAGGAGCCCAGTAGGATATGGCGACGTGAGGATGTGGGCGATGTACTATCAAAAGCTACGGTAAGATCGATCTTCATATACGGTTATGGTTTAATTTTTTGTTTTTAATCTAAATGAAAATTGATGCATGAATCGATATTACCATTCATTTGTTATTTGTTATTTTATTTATCACATCATAAACTAGCTTGATTATGAATCATTTGTGTTATCCTAAAAAATTGTATTTAGTTTACACATGCATGTGTTATATTTTTTTGACAGAGAAATGTAGATGTTGTGGGACTGACTTTGAAGTTCCCAACAATGAACGGAACAACTTATTTGGAAACCGAAGCATTTGAGAAGATGGATAAACTTAGATTGCTTCAACTTGCTGGTGTACAACTTGATCGATGGAGATTTTAAATATCTTTCGAAAGACCTAAGATGGCTTTACTGGCATGGGTTTCCTGCAAAATATACAGATATAAACTTTCATCAAGGAAGTTTAATTGCCATTGACTTAAAATATTCCAATTTAAATAGAGTGTGGCACAAGTCCCAGGTATAAGTTCAATTCTTTTGGTCTATGGCACGTGCAGTTCGGCTGGTTGCCAATTATTAATTTTTAAATAAGTAACTTAAAATAAAAAACTGAATTTTTTTTATGATTTTTATAAAAAGAAGTTTTCATTTTTTAATTTTAAAGTATAAAATTTAATTTAAAAAATTTTAAAAATAAAAAAAATGAAAATTCACAACCGCTGCTTTTAGGTTTGGATGCAATGCTAATAAACTTGAATTGGTGTCTCCTAGATGGATGGAGTACCTTTAATGAGAAATGTTGTTTGTACAACATAGAGAGAGAAAGAGGAAAAATAGGTAAAGAGAAAAAATGTGTTGTATGAATTGTTATATATTTTCTGTTATATGAAAAAGTTATCTCTTACTTTATTATAGTGTGCTTTTAGAGAGAGGGTTATGCCATGATTGGTATATTTGATATTATGTTAATTTTTTTCCTTTTTAAGATAATTCTAAAAGGATTAAAAAAAACTTACTAAATAACCTTATTTATAAGAAAATATAACTATATATGACTAAATTACCTTTTATTGAAATACAAAAATATTATTCATATGTCAATGTTTTTTAATTATAATTACATTTCGGATAAAATATTAAAAGAGAAAGATAAAGTTAAGAAAAAAAAATCAAAATCTAATAATTTTAAATAACATATATAGAAGATGACATAAAATACATTAATTAAACGACAGAGATTTCCAAGATAAACAACTGAATTTAAATATTTATAGGATAAATTCTATATATAATATAAGTCGAAGCACTCAATTTCACTTTTTATTTAGGTTTCTTTTAGTCTTTTGGACAATGTGCTTTTAGTAAAATTAAATTTGCCTTAAGTTTTAGAAGCATTTTATTTGATACATTTACTTGGAGTTAAGATTTACTAATTTTCTTATGAACATATAAGTTTTATAACTATAACATCATTACTTTACTCAAGTTAAAGCATCTGACCTTCTAAAGGTTAATGATGCTAAACTTCAATAAGATGAAGAGAAGTGAAAACTTGAATATGCTAAACCTTGTCATCTAAAAATTTTAAATTGTCGCCGGGTTGAGGGATTCTATTTACTTCTTTTTATTATTTTCTAGGTTTAATTAATTCTTCCCTAATATATGTCTTCAATTTATTTATTATTTTCCTTACAGTTGATGGAGAAGCTGAAAATTCTGAATCTTAGTCATTCTCGTAAGTTGAGACAAACACCTGACTTTTCAAACTTACCAAATCTTGAAAAGTTAATACTCAAAGATTGTCCAAGTTTATCTCAAGTTTCTCCTACCATAGGACAACTCAAGAAAATTCTTCTGATAAATTTGAAAGATTGTACAGGCCTTCATGATCTTCCTAGAAGCATCTATAAGTTAGAGTCATTAAAAACTCTCATATTGTCTGGATGTACAAAAATTGACAAGTTGGAAGAGGACATAGAACAGATGAAATCTTTGACCACTCTGATTGCGGATAAGACTGCTATAACAAGAGTGCCCTTTGGAGTAGTAAGATCAAAAAGCATTGGATACATATCTTTGTGTGGCTTTGAAGGATTCTCACTTAATGTGATTCCTTCTATTATATGGTCTTGGATGTCTCCAAAAAGTAATATCTTATCCCTAGTTCAGACATATGCTATGGGTGTGTCATCTCTTGATTTCTTAGATGAACAAAATAGCACTTTTTATGGTCTATCATCTATTCTCAAAGAGCTTCAGAATGTCCAACGTCTTTGGCTCAAGTGCAACTCATCAGAAGCTCAACTTCATATTGTAAAAAGTATTTTGCAAGCAATGCCAGGCACATCACAAGTCTCAAATGTCAACACTTTAGCCTCCATTGATTGTCGCAGTCAAGTTAGCATTTCAGGCTCAAAAAATTCATGGACATCGCTTTTAATACAACTGGGAATGAACTGCCATGTCACCGATATTCTTAGAGCAAACATTTTACAGGTTATATCTCTCTCTCTCTCTCACATATATTTCCCAAATACAAGTGCGCACATTTTTTTTTGGGTGAAGAACACTTGCGCACTTACATTCACACGCACAAAAAAAAATTATATGTATATATGTGTCTACTGTCTATATACATTAGCAAATGAACCTAATGCTGGGTAAATTTATAAAAATATAAAAAGTAAATCTGAGAATTGCTGATTTTATTTGTTTTTATTTTTTTATTTGTCCTATCCTAAATATTCAAATTCAAATCAATATAAATTTTTTAGATTTTGTCTTTTGTCTTTTGTCTTTTAATTTTTATTATCTAATTCTAAAACTTCAAAAATTCATCATATCAAAATAAAGAAGCGTTTTTTCTTGTATTTTTAATGTAAATTGTAAAATTTAAATCAAAATATTTTTTAAATTTTCAGATTTTATATTTTAGAAGTTTTATCATCTAATCCTAAATAAACTAACTTCAAATAAAGCTAAACTATTTTTTTAATTTTTCAGATTTTTTCTGTATTTGTATTTGTTTTCACCCAGTCTTATCCTAAAAACTAAATTTAAGATAAAGAATTTTTTTTTAATTTTTAGATTTATTTATTATTATTTTTATTTAACAACCACATAATTATATATGAATGCTGATTAAGATATGGAAAGTTTTTTAAAATATTCTCGTCTATATATATATATATATATATATATATATATATATATATTTCAGAAATATCAAATTCAAATTAAGGCGAAATTCCAATTATATCGAGTAGAATTGTCATAATGAGCTAACCAAGCTTATTTAGGTAGGTAGGATAGTTTATGATGATTATGTAAGTTGAGTCAATTTGACCCAAGTTCACTCACCAGATTATATTTAATTCATTTTCACGAATTAACTCACCGAGAAATAGAGAAATTATAAAAAAGAATAGAAAAAATTCAATATTTTGAACAATTGTAAGAGAAATTATAATATTATAGTTTTTATATCTTTATTTTATTTCAGGACAAGTATCACTCCTATATCCTCTTATTTTGTTTTATTTTTTAACTAGTATATTAGCCCGTGTATTACATGAATAAATATATATTTTTGTTTAATTAAAATTAAATTTATTATAAATTAATATTTTTTAAAATTAAAATAAATAAATAAAATTTTAAACAATTTTTTAATTTTAAATTCTAATAATATATTATATTTTACTATTAAAATCTAATTTACATTATTATTTGATAATAAGTTATGATAAAAAAAAATTAAATTCATAAAGAGAAGAATAAAGATTTATATATTAAAAAATATTAAAATAAAAAAATAGAATAAAATTTTGAATCTTAATAAATTTTAAAATTTAAGATTAACATTTATTAGAATTTAAAAATTCAAATAGGGAGAGAAAAAATTAGTATTAATAATTGAGAAGGAGAATCTCACTCTCACAAGTGTGAGTAAAATTCACCATCCAATAAAAGAAAGAAAGAGAATATCAAAAAACATTGAGAGGGAGAGTAGAGTGAGTGAATGTCTCACTCCAAGATGAGGTTTCAAAATTATAATATAGAGAGTTGATTTATTATTTGAAATTCTTCAATAAAATCTATCTTTTAGGTATTATACAAATATAATTAATCCTCTAAACCTACAACCGTGATTTTTCTTCACTCACATCCTATACACTCTCTTCTACACTTACTTTTTCTTTGTCTCTCCTCATAATTTCTCATCATATATCTTTCATTTTCTCTCTCTTCTTTTCTTTTTTTATTTCCCTCTTCAATACATTCCCACACTAAAAAGTTTGAGTGTGGAAGAAATGATTTTCCTTTTTCCTAATAATATTGCATGTATAGGAACGTTCGACCATAAGTGGACCTAGTTTACTCCCCGGTGGCAAGAGTGCATATTGGCTAACCTTCATGGGTGATGGCTCTTCTGTAACTTTCAAAGTCCCTCAAGTGGATGGACATAACTTGAAGACAATCATGTGTGTCGTCTATTCTTCTTCCCTGGACAATGTAACATCAGAAGACCTTAAAATTGTGTTAGTGATAAATTGCACAAAGAACACCATTCAACTCTATAAAAAGGCCGCATTAGCCTCATTAAAAGACAAGGAGTGGCAGAGAGTAGTATCACACATAGAACCTGATAATGAAGTTGAGATTGTTGTTGTTTTTGGGAACAAATTCGTTGTGAAGAAGACAACAATATATCTTATATATGATGAAGTAATTCAAGAAAATACGGAGCACTCCCATGAGCTAGACAAGGGCGTTTGTCCCTCTGATGGCGATGAAAATGTAAGTAACAATAGTCTAAAAATATGTGCACTTTATATATGATTTTTTTTCATTTTGTTATTCAAGCAGTATTAAAGAATTTAGAGTAACTATCAATCAATTATACCTCTTAATTGAAACTAGTGGCGTATGTTGGACTCGTCACTCTGTTTCAACCACTATATATATGAACAAATTAAAATGTTGCACCTTTTAACAACAACAAGAGAATAATGACCCTTCTATTGAATTTGTGCAGAAAGGAGATCCCAAGAAGAAGGGGAAAGGTACGCATATATATTTGAGAAAAAAAAACAAGTTTAATATTACTCTTCAATTTTATCAGTCATGATAAATCTATTTTTGAGAGATTTTGCCCAAAAATTTACTCCTTTTATAAAATACATCATATTTAATAAAGCACTGCAACAGGGATACTTCATCAATCATCTAATCAAGACCCACCAAATGCAGATGAAGAAAATGAGCTTGAAATTCAATACCTTTACACAGGGAGCCATGTAGGTATTGATAATGACAGCTCAGATGATGACATACAAGAAGTAGAACACGCTATGCATAGCGGGAGAGAAACTTGTAGATCAAATGAAATGACAGAGAAACTTGTAGAATGGGAGGAAGCGTTTGAGGCAAAGGCTGCGAGATATATGGGTACAAGCATGGAGGCCACTTCTTCAGTTGCAATGTCAGATCATTCCATTACTAAATGTGTTACTGTTCTTGAAGAGATTGGAGACATTTCAGATGACATTTATATGAAGGCCTTGGAAAAGTTTAGGAAACCTGATTGGAGGGAAATGTTTCTCGCCATGTCTAATGATAAGAGAAGGGCTTGGTTATTTAGGCTTTAAGGAAAATACTATGGTTACATGTTCTATTTTGATTTTTGTCTTTATATGGTCATGTTCTTATAACTTTATGTTGAACATTTGTGTGTTTTTTTATCTTTGTTGAACTTTACCATCTTGTTATTGAACTTTCCTTATTTAACTTTCAATGTTTTGTTATGGAATTGTTTAACAGGTTTTGATCATAAGGGATGATTCTTCTTCTGATTCAGAAGATGACTTGACAAAGTTTCTCATAATTAATATGCTTTTTTATTATGACCATAAATTTTTAATAAAATAAAGGTTCGAACATCTGCATTGACTAATCGAGATTTTGTTGTTAATGTGTTAATTAATGGTTCTGGAACAGTCTGCTTTGAGTCATTTCAAATGCCTAAGACATGTTTTGTAATGAATTGAGGGGGAATAACTACTTAAATGACTCAAGAGATGTTCTTGTTGAAGAAAAAGTTTCTATGTTCTTGTTCATAATTGGTCATAATGTTCGCCATAGACTTGTTTCAAACCTCTTTCAGCATTCTGCAAAGATATTTTCTCATTATTTCAAGGAAGTACTAAGGGTAGTATGTCCTATAAGCTAGCTGTGTGTTTTATTTTTCTGCATGTTCATTTTGTTTATCAGAAAAGTATAGATGTTAAGGGACTGACTTTGAAGATGAACACAACAACTTCTTTGGAAACCAAAGCATTTGAGAAGATGGATAAACTTGAATTGCTTCAACTTGCTGGCGTACAACTTAAAGGATATTTCAAGAATCTTAGATGGCTTTGCAGGCATGGATTTCCTTTAAAATATACACCTGAAGATTTCCATCAAGGAAGTTTGGTTGCGGTTGATTTAAAATATTCCAATCTGGAACTACTAATGTGGAAGAAATCTCAGGTACGTACAAGTTCAATATTTTTATGTTTTTATTGATATTTTATAGTTGAATAATAAACTTAAATCTAGTGTCTCTAGCTACTTTTGATAAGCTTTTAGGAAGAGGTAAGGTATGCATGCATGATTGGAGAGTTTTACATGCTTGTGAAAATATTGGGGCCTAATCTCATGCTTACTTCATTGTAAAATGTTTTACATTTAAGGTAATTGTGAAAGGTTAAAAAGATCACTATAATAAAATATAAGTATACTTGACTAAATTATTTTTTATTGAAATATTTAAAATATTATTTATATACCACTGTTCTTTTTCATTATAAATATTAAGAGACAACAATACTATCAAGTATTAAGAGACAATGATTAATTTAAAAAAATCATTAATGCCTCATTAGTTTTTTGGATGTAGAATTTTAGAATTCTCAAATTTGTTATAGAGAATATTAAGTGTATTGTAAGTATGAGAGGAATTATAAATGATAATTTAAAAAGTTAAACATAACAAAGAAATGTTAAAATTTTCTCTCAATATAAGTTATTTGAAATTCTCTCTATTTCTCATAAAAATTCCTTCCATTTGTTATTTAAAATTCTCTTTTTTACTAACACATGAAATTTAATAGTTTTAAATTACTCTATCCAATTAAATACAATATAAAATAAGGTAAAAGATGCAAGAAAGTACCCATTCTTTACCATAACATATATTTTTTCAATACATAAAGCATTAAACTAACTTGCAAAATTATGGTACTGTACGTGGAGGTGTTACCTTAGCCTGTATATTTCCTGTTGGATTATGATGGGTAAACACTGTATATATTGGGTGTGTACACCTAGGGTGAAAAAGGTAAAAAAGAGATAGAAGTGTAGGTAAGTGATGGGTGTATGATATGATTAAAAGAGAAAGATTAAAAAAAAATAAAAAATGTTAAATGAATATTTTAAAAAAAATAGTGCCTATATATATCATTGATGTTTCCTCTTTCCCCAAAATTATAGGATAAATTAGACGTATGGAACAAAGTAAAATTAGCATGACGCACTCAAAGTTATAGGCATCAAACTCGGCCTCTTTAACTAAACAGACCTTTTAAAAAGCCTTATCCTTACATTTTTTTTAATAAACCAAATAGACCAAACACTATGCCAAAAAAGGCCTTAGAGGGCGCTCCCGTGCAGCCTTAAAGGGCGCTCCCGTGCGCACTAATAGAATCTGCTCTTGTTTGGTCAATAAAATGAGCACGCTTATTGGAGCGCCCTGACAGAAGCAAAAAGAGGGCGCTCCCGTGCAGCCTTAAAGGGCGCACACTGGAGCGCCCTCCATAAGCACAAGACGTACTTATGGAGGGCGCTCCAAGGAAGCGCCCTGGTTCTTTAAAACAAGGGCGCTCCAAGGAGCGCCCTCCTTTCTTTTTTTTTTAATTTTTTGTTTTTTTAATCTACTTTAACCTGCATATTTATTTCAGTCTGATCCCAATGGCTTAATCCAAAATCATGCATATTAATTCCTTAAAATTCAAACACTTAGTCATACTATGAACAACACTTAGTAAACAACACACATATCTACTTGAAATAAGAATTCAAACTTGTCATAATATGAATAGTTTCCTATGCAAGATATAAGTGGTGAAAGTATGAAGTACCTATACAACTATATAGAAATAACCAAAACACATGACATCTCACAAGAATCAACTCAGTTGGTAAATAAACATGCATCTCATATATATGCTTAACAATTATAAGTCTTCTAAACTAAAATTTTTTTGGCATAGTTTACTCTATTTATTCAACATTTCCCAATTTATCAAACAGCTGCACAAAACCATACCAGCAGCCAAAATTCATAAGTCAAATAGTGATAAACCAGTCAGGAATGTAATATGAAAAGGTGCACAAATTACAAACAGGCCTCTTCTTCAAGTTGCAAAAAGAAAAGTGATCATATCTACTCTGCTGAACCCGTTAGTTAAGTCATTGATATACAACTTTGTTTAGCATTTTCACATTATGTACATGTTTACTTACCCTCATAATGTACAAATCAATTACAAATAACTGGTAACTACATGGTTTGCCCATTCTTCCCAAACCTCATCAAGCTGCTCCGTTGTGTAGGTTGAGCATCGGAACTGAGCAAAGTACTTTAAAAGGCAAAAATTTATTTCAGTATATAAACTAGTGAATGAGGGTCCAAAAAAGTACTTTGCTATCACAAGTCATAATTACCTCTCTAGGTATTATGAGTTGGTTTTGATCAATGATCTCCTTCATATAACGCATTACGAAGAGCCCACAATCGTCATTGTTTGTTTGGGTAGGACACTACAAGTGTAATTAATTTAAAAATAAGTGATGCTTACACGCTTAGTAATGAAGAAACAAAATGTCCAGAAGAGATCAATATTACCTTAATGCAGATAGCAAAACAGAACATGTTCAGCAAAAAAAACGGTGCACAAGCAACAAATAAGGTGCAGAAAGCAAAAAAAAAGTGTAGGGTAGGGTTTCCCTTACCCTTAGTGGCCACAAATGAAGAGTATGGGGGAGGGAGCCACCGCGCCGGAAGGGAAGGAGGAAATGAGGGACAACCCGCGCCGGAATGGTGGGTTGAGGATGGTGAGAGAGCTTTCTACGCACTTGCTCACGGAGGGAAACAGAGACGGAGGGAATAGGACTTGCGGCGGACCAAGCTTGAGGAAGACGGAGGGAGACGAACGATGGAGGGAACGGAGGCCGTGGAGCTCGATGGAGAAGGTTGAAGATAAAGGGCAATGGAAGGGTTTAGAGAGACAGTGTGAAAACGCGGGAGAGAATGGAGCAAAGGGTTTATTAATTTTTCCTGCAAAAAAACACTTTTGATAAATTTAATCAGAAAAGAGGGCGCTCCAATGGAGCGCCCTGGAAAAATAAACAGAAAAACCTACGCCCTCCTTTCATCAGAATTTAAAAAAAAAAATTCACGCTGGTAACAAGGGCGCTCTCTGGGAGTGCCCTGGAAAATAGACAAAGAGGGCGCTCAAGTTGAACGCCCTGGAAACATAAACAGAAAAACCAAAGAGGGCGCTCCTTGGAGCGCCCTCCTTTCATCTGAATTGAAAAAAAAAATTCACGCTGGGAACAAGGGCTCTCCTTGGGAGCGCCCTCTATTCCAAATAATAAAAAATAATTTACACTTGAAAAAAATTAAGGAGGGCGCTCAAGGGAGCGCCCTCTATTCCAGTTAATTAACAAAAACTACACGTGGTACAAGAGCGCTCCTTTGAGCGCCCTGTAAAATTTAAAAAAAAAGGAGGGCGCTCCCGCCCAAATTTTGGAGCGCCCTCATTTTAAAACGTTCATTTCAGACGTAAGCTAACACGGGAGCGCCCTAAAGGCAGTGCTCTAATATACTAAAATTGGCGTAGTGAAATCATATTAGACCGCAGACCTAACAGACCGACTGACCTATTCCCACCTCCGAAATATTAGTCATATCACAAAGCCAGTCATCTAAAAGTTTTAAACTATTGGGGAAAGACTAACAAATTTCTTTTAATATAATTTCTCTAACATTAATTAATTCTATTGTTTCCATGTATTTTTTTCTCACTTTTTTTTATAATACATCAAATTTTCTTTTTCTTCATTACAGTTGTTGAAGAAGCTGAAAATTCTCAATCTTAGTCATTCTCATAACTTGAGACAAACCCCAAACTTTTCCAACTTGCCAAATCTTGAAAAGTTAGTTCTCAAAGATTGTCGAAATTTATCACTGGTTTCTCCTACCATAGAACAACTTAAGAATATTCTTTTGATAAATTTGAAAGATTGTACGGGCCTTCGTGAACTTCCAAGGAACATCTATAAGTTAGAGTCATTGAAAACTCTGATCTTGTCTGGATGCACAAAAATTGACAAGTTGGAAGAGGACATAGGGCAGATGAAATCTTTGACCACTCTGGTTGCAGATAAGACGGCTATAACAGCAGTGCCCTTTGCAGTAGTAAGATAAAAAAACATTGCATATATTTCTCTGTGTGGCTATGAAGGATTCTCACGTAATGTGTTTCCTTCAATTATACGGTCTTGGATGTCTCCAACTAATAATATCTTATCCCTAGTTCAAACATATGTTGCGGATATGTCATCTCTTGATATCTTAGATGAGCAAAATAAAAGATTCTATGGCCTATTATCTATTTTCAAAGATCTTGAAAATCTTCATCGTCTTTGGCTCAAGTGCGACTCAGAAGCTCAACTAAATAATATTGTAGAGAGTATTTTGGAAGCAATGCCAAGCACATCCCAAATCTCAAATATCAACACTTCAGCATCAGATGTCAGTCGCAGTCAAGTTTGGATTTCAGACTCAAATATTCGCTGGACATCGCTTTTAATTCAAATGGGAATGAACTGCCATGTCACCGATATTCTCAGAGAAAACATTCTACAGGTTCTTTTTCTTTCTCTCTAGTAGGGGTGATCTTGGGTCAGGTCGGGTCGGGTTCATGGGGTTTGAGGACCCGAACCGAGAAAGGAACATGGGTTGGGTTGGGTCGGGTGAAAGTAAAAACATGGGTCAAAACCGACCCGAGGAACCATGGGTCGGGTTGGGCCTCCTTTTGGGCCAGAAAAAAATTTTTTTAAGCAGTTTTGGGTCGATTTTAACACTTAAAAATAATTTTTATTTTTAACCTGCTCATGTTTCTTGTTGGACCATTGTATTGGACCGAAAAAGAACCACATTCCAATCTATGGACACGGTTAAATGAGAATCAAGAATCATCTTACATGACAAACCAAATAAGCTAAAACCAGCAAAGATCTCTACTCAGACTAAGATAAATGAAGAAGGAGAGGGAGATTGTCGAAGACAACTTACCCCAAAACTCCAAAACCGGCGCGCGCGACTGAGGGAGACCGAGAACGGCTGAACGTTACCGGCGCGCGATTTGGGTCTTTGACGGCGTCACAACTCACAACGTCTCTGAATGTTACCGGCGCGGCGAGGTGGGATTTTGGGTCTATGACGGAACGGCCGAACGGAGGAGGGAATGGATATCAACTGAATCGGATGGCTGAAGATCAAAGGATCAACGGAAGGGAGGTGGGATTTCACCTCGTCGACGGCTTCACGGCGACGGCGCGGCGATAGGGATGAGCTCGATGAAGATGAAGGAGGGTGGGTGAGGGGGCTGTTGTGCTAGGGCTCGGGTAGAAGGAAAAAAGAATTTGGGGGAAAATGGGAAATGTGATGTGTATTGTTGTGTAAGTCAGTAAGTGACTAAGTGTAAACTAAAAAAAATCCTGGTCATTATCTCTCTCGGTTCGGGTCGGGTTGTGTGGGTAAGCAAACTCCAAACCCGTCACCCGACCTACCCACCTTCGGTTCGTGTTCACTCGGGTTGGGTCAACCCGAGAACCCAATGGATCCGGGTTGGATGGGTCGGGTTGGGTAGAACCCACCGGGTTGGTCGGGTTACCCATACCCATGAACACCCCTACTCTCTAGCTTCCAACGTACATGTGCGTGTATATCTACATATGTATGTAAATACGTATAAAAAACAGGTGAGATATGTGTGTAGAAATGTAGGTTTTAGCTCTTATTTTAGAAGCTCGAATAATTTCCAACGTACATGTGCGTGTATATCTACATATGTATGTAAATACATATAAAAAAAAGGTGAGATATGTGTGTAGAAAAATAAGTTTGAGCTTTTATTTTAGAAGCTCGAATAATTTCCAGCTTTTTTAGTTCAGCCCAATAAAATCCGATATCTGCATCATATTGGGTTGGGCCGGATAGTCCAAATGGTTAGTTGTGTGTGTGCATTTACATATAAGGATTAATTATTTGATCTGAATTCTTTAAATATTGCCTAGCTATTTCTTTTATTTCCTTTTAGAAAAATGTTTGGAGTGTAACCAGGGTGGGGTACAAGGAGGAGAGAAATCAAAAGGAATAGAGAGAAAGTAAAAAATGTATATGATGGGTAAAAAATGAGAACAAAAGAAAAATGACATATAAAGAGATATGTAAGAGAATGGAGTTTGAAAAATATCAAAATTGTTCATTTTACTAGTTTTATGTGGTTTATATTTTCATTTCTTATTTCCATTTTCTGTTTTCTGAAATTTTACAAAGGAAAAATTGGAAATGCTGGAAACAACAAATTTTTGTTTCTAACATTTCTAGTTTTTCCTTTGTAAAATTCTAGAAAACAATAAACAGAAAATGGAAACAGTAAATGAAAATGCAAATCAAACAGACCCTTAGTAATTTTGTTTTTGTGCATTGTACAGAAAAGCCCTCCCATCATCAGACCTGGTTTTCTCCCCGGTGACAATTATCCAAATTGGGTAACCGTCAATGGTGAAGGTTCTTGTGTAACTCTCAAAGTCCCTCATGTAGATGGGCATAACCTGAAGACAATTGTTAAAATATCATATTGATACATTAGCAAAGTTTTCACATGACAACGGTAGAATTGAGCTTTCACATGAATCACTAAATAAGCCAACTCAACAGGTCGAATCAACCAAATCTCCTCCTCCTCATTCAGCAGAATCTTCACCTCCTCACTCCAATTCTAACAACCTCAACGGATAGGCAATTACAACACAGTGGAGCATGACCCATTTTAATTTTTCTGCACTCTTTTCTTTGTTATAAATAGTGAGAGGATAGTCATTGTTTTCTCAAGTTTTCTAAAATTAATGAATTCCTTTTTTTCTTATCAATTTCTGGTATCTTTATAATTCTTAAGATGGTATCTCAGAGCCTTTAAAGCTCTCTGTTTGTGCTACTCTGATGGCCAAAGGTGGTGGTTCTGGTTCTAATACTGGTGGTGGTCCAATAGATCCATCACAAGATCCTTCCAGTCCATATTACATTCATCCAGGAGATGGTCCTTCCTCTGTAGTTGTCACTCCCATGCTGAATGGTTCAAATTACCATGCGTGGGCTCGATCCATGAGACGTGCCTTGGGTGCCAAAAATAAGTTTGAGTTTGTTGATGGGAGTATACCAATTCCCAGTACCTTTGATCCAAGTTTTAGAAGTTGGAGTCGCTGCAACATGATTATTCATTCATGGATTGTGAACTCTGTGGTTGAATCCATTGGTCAGAGTATTATTTTTCTTGAAAATGCTGTTGATGTGTGGAACGACTTAAGGGAAAGATTCTCTCAGGGAGACCTCATCAGAATATCAGAATTGCAACAAGAAATTTATGGCCTAAAACAAGGTTCTCTTTCTGTCACATAATTTTATTCTGAATTAAAAATACTTTGGGAAGAACTTGAAACTTATATGCCTATTCCCTGCTGTGCTTGTCCGGTCAAATGTACTTGTGCTGCCATGAGAAATGCTAGACACTTTCATTCCCTAAATCATGTTATTCGTTTCCTGACTCGTTTGAATGAGAATTTTTCAGTAGTAAAGTCACATTCTATTGATGGACCCACTTCCCAGCATGAACAGAATATTTTCTATGGTGATTCAACATGAGAGGCAAGGAAATTTCATTATCAATGATGATTCAAAAGTTTTTATAAATGTTGTTGATTACAGAAAGTCACAAGGAAGAGACAGAGGTTTTGTGCAAAATTATGGACCAAAGAAGATATGTACTTACTGTGGAAAGGCAGGGCACACAGTGGAGACTTGTTATAGGAAACATGGTTTTCCTCCTCACCTTCAGAAAGGGAATTCCTCAATGGTAAATAATGCTTACAGTGACACTACAGATTCAAAGGAAGAATTGTCAATGCATGGAGATATGTCTATTACACCTCCTGCATTCACTCATGAGCAATATGAGAAGTTACTCAACTTAATTCAAGCTTCTGGCATCAATCAACAATCTACTTCCCTAGCTAACCAGGTTAGCACACTTTAGCATGGTTATTCACCAACTGAAACTCAAAGTTCAGGCATAATCCATTTTTCTTCTTTCCTAAACAGTTTCTCTCTTAGTTCTTGGATCATTGACTCAGGAGCCAGTGATCATATCTGTGCATCTTTAAACACCTTTCAGACCTTCAAAGAAATTAAACCAATAAGCATAAGGTTACCTAATGGCCAATTTTCAATTGCTAAGCATGCTGGTACTGTTGTTTTTTCACCAGATTTCTTCATCATGGATGTTTTGTATGTACCGAATTTTTCTTTCAACTTGATCTCAGTATCAAAGTTAATTTCCACCTTGAAATGTGTTGTTTCTTTCAATGATTCTCTCTGTGTTATTCAGGACCAGCAATCCCAGAGGATGATTGGTTCTGCTGAAAGGTTTGAAGGGCTATACCACTTAGTTGTTGATGATAAACAAGTCTCTTGTTCAAATATCCAAGCAGCTGATACTCAAACTTTACCAGAAGATGCCTTATGGCATTTTAGATTAGGACATCTGTCAATTTCAAAATGCTTTCTATGAATTCAGAATTTCCCTTTATTGTTGTTGATCCAAAGGCAATTTGTGATGTATGCCATTATGCAAGACACAAGAAATCACCATATAAAACTAGTTTTAACAAAGCTGTGTCACCTTATGAATTGCTTCATTTTGACATTTGGGGACCTATATCCACACATTCTATACATGGTCATTCGTACTTCTTAACTGCAGTTGATGGTTTTAGCCGTTTTACATGGATCATATTGTTAAAATCCAAAGGAGAAGTAAGAGATCATGTACAGAATTTCATTACATTGATTGAGAAACAGTATAATGCAAAAAATAAAAATTGTAAGGACTGATAATGGACCTGAATTTACTATACCTCAGTTTTATGCTTCAAAGGGAATAATACATCAAACTACTTGTGTGGAATCCCCACAGCAAAATGGTAGGGTTGAAAAGAAGCATCAACATGTTCTTAATGTAGGAAGAGCTCTCCTTTTTCAATCAAAATTGCCAAAACAGTTTTGGTCCTACGCTGTTCTTCATGCAACTTACATAATAAATAGAGTTCCTAGTACTCTTCTTTAAAACAAGTCACCCTACTTCTTATTGCATAAGCACACACCCAACCTGCATGATTTGAAAGTTTTTGGCTCATTATGCTATGCATCCACACTACAAGCACAGAGAACAAAAGTTGCACCTAGAGGTAGGAAATGCATCTTTCTTGGTTATAAACATGGTGTGAATGGGGCTGTCCTATTGGATCTCAACAATAAGGAAATTTTCATTTCTAGAAATGTCACACATCATGAAAACATCCTGCCATATAAGACTCTCTCACCTTTATCCACTTGGTCTTATCATTCTTCACCAACCTATCACCAACAAATTGATGCTCCTCAGTTCATGCCTCAGTCTGAACCTAGTGACATTCCCATTACAGATTCTGCAACACTTGTTGAGCCACACACGAAACCTGCATATCATGTCACAGCTCAAAATTCTCCCACCAGATCAGAAATTGCTGCTGAAATTCCAAGAACATCATGTAGGCAGAGACATCCACCAAAACATCTCAGTGACTATGTGTGTAGCCTTTCAAGCAGTTCAAAGGAATCAATTACCTCAGGTATTTCGTATCCTATTTCTTCTTCTCATTCCTTCATAAACTTGTCACCTTCACACCATGCTTATTCTCTCTCAATCACACATTCTCATGAGCCTCACACATACCTGGAGGCCAGTAAGTATGATTGTTGGAATGATGCTATGAAGTCAGAATTGGATGCTCTTGAGAGGAATGGCACATGGGAAATAGTTGATCTACCAGAAAATGTAAATCCAATTGGCAGTAAATGGGTCTACAAAGTGAAATACAAGTCAGATGAGTCTATAGAGAGATACAAGGCTAGGTTGGTGGCTAAGGGTTACAATCAAGTGGAAGGTATTGATTTTTTTGACACATTCTGACCAGTAGCTAAGCTCACCACAGTGAGAACTTTGCTGGCTCTAGCTTCTACTTACAATTGGCATCTACATCAATTAGATGTTAATAATGCCTTTTTACATGGGGATTTGGATGAAGATGTTCACATGGCCATTCCACAGGGTGTTAAGTGTTCAAAACCAAACCAAGTTTGCAAGCTGCTCAAGTCCTTATACGGTCTCAAGCAAGCAAGCAGAAAATGGTATGAGAAGCTCACTTCATTGCTGCTCAGTCAAGGATACAAGCAATCAAATGCAGATCACTCATTGTTCACTTTTAAAAATGGGAAAACTTTCACAGCTCTTCTCATTTATGTAGATGATGTGGTCCTTGCAGGGAACTGTCTCCCTGAATTTAGCAGAATAAAATCCATCCTTGATTCCAACTTCAAAATTAAAGACCTGGGCACTTTGAAATACTTCCTTGGTTTAGAAGTGGCACATTCCAAGGGGGGGATATCAATCTGTCAGAGGAAATATTGCTTAGATCTTCTACATGAATCTGGTCTGCTTGGATCAAAACCTGCCAAAACTCCTCTTGATCATTCAATCAAGTTGCATCAAGATGGAGGGAAGCCATATGAAGATGTAGCAGCTTATAGAAGACTGATTGGGAAGCTTCTCTACCTAAACACCACAAGACCCGACATCACATTTGCCACTCAGAAGCTTAGTCAATTTTTAAACAGGCCAACTTTGACACATTACCAAGCTGCTTGCAGAATAATAAGGTATCTTAAGAATAGTCCAGGTAGAGGTCTATTCTTTCCAAGAAAGTCAGAAATTCAATTGTTGGGATTCTCTGATGCAGATTGGGTTGGTTGTCTCGATTCTAGAAAATCCATTTCTGGATATTGGTTCTTTTTGGGTTCATCATTGATTTCTTGGAAAGCAAAGAAGCAGCAAACAGTCTCAAGATCTTCCTCTGAAGCTGAGTACAGGGCACTTTCCACTGCTGCTTGTGAATTACAATGGCTGCTATTTCTTTTACATGACCTACACATCACTTGTACTAGAGCACCGGTCCTCTATTGTGATAATCAAAGTGCCCTACACATAGCTGCCAACCCAATTTTCCATGAGAGAACAAAGCACTTAGAGATTGATTGCCATTTTGTTAGAACCAAGCTTCAAGAAGGAGTTCTACGTTTACTGCCAATTTCATCCAAAGAGCAGCTAGCTGATTTTTTTACAAAAGCATTGCCTCCTCCAGTTTTTATTCCATTCATTTCCAAACTGGGCATGATTGACATTTACCATGCTCCAGCTTGTGGGGGGATGTTAAAATATCATATTGATACATCAACAAAGTTTTCACATGACAAGGGTAGAATTGAGCTTTCACATGAATCACTAAATAAGCCAACTCAGCAGGTCGAATCAACCAAATCTTCTCCTCCTCATTTAGCAGAATCTTCACCTCCTCACTCCAATTCTAACAACCTCAACGGATAGGCAATTACAACACAGAGCATGACCCATTTTAATTTTTCTGCACTCTTTTCTTTGTTATAAATAGTGAGAGCATAGTCATTGTATTCTCAAGTTTTCTAAAATTAATGAATTCCTTTTTTTCTTATCAATTTCTGGTATCTTTATAATTCTTAAGAACAATCATGTGCATCGTCTTTTCTTCTTCGCTAGATAAGATAATAACATCAGAGTACCTTAAAATTGTGTTGGTTATAAATTGCACAAAGAACACTGTTCAGCTCTATAAGAGAGATGCATTAGCCTCCTTTGACGAAAAGGAGTGGCAGAGAGTTGTATCACACATAGAACCTGGTAACCAAATGAAGATTGTTGTTGTTTTTGGGAACAGATTCGTTGTAGAGAAGACAACGGTTTATCTAATATATGTTTTGGGATTTGATTTTCAATTATTTCGAATCCCTCAAATGATGACAAACAATGCCATTTCGAATTTTCAGAAGAAGAACAATATGATCTTATTTCGAATTCTGATTGAAAATCTTATTAACTTAGAAAATACTGGAAGCAGAGTTAATATAGAAACTTTGGAAATTCGGAAGAAAAGATATTTTATGAATTCGAAAATGTAAAGAGATGTAGATGAGAGGTATTCCAAATCAGGTAAAGGACAATTCTTTTATTCAAGTCCAAAATTCGAATTACATGTTGTTCGAATACATTGGGAATACACTTAGATAGGAAACTGTCCTAAACCTCTAAAATATCAGAAAAGAAACTATCCTAAGGTATACTAAATACTTCATTCTAGTCTTCCATGTCTTTTCTTCTTCTTTCATCCAGCACAGGTCTGATAAAACCTAGAAGCTCCTTGAACCTGAGGAGGAAGATCGAAGTCAGCATGGAAAATTAAAAATGAATAATTTTGGCTATTACGTTCAATCCAATATAAAACTTTCAAGGAGAAAGATAAAAAAAGCCAATAACTTTGGCTATTACGTCAATCTTATCGAAAATGAAGTCATTCCAAATTAGATTGAACGTAACAGCCAAAGAAATTAACTTCTTCATATTCTTTGAAGAAATTCTATAAAGAGATTTCAAAAAGATGAAGAAGAAGAGAAAAAGAGAAGAATGAAGAAATTTGAATGAATGAAGTATGAAATGAACTCCCATTTATAGGAGTTACAAGAGCTAAGAGCCGTTAATGTGCCACTGTAACGTCCAATAAGAAAAAGCACATGTAAAATGAGAGGACGGTGGCCGGTGGTCTTCACAACCTTTGGAATGACTAATGGAAATATGCCACATAGCATAAAAGAAAGAGAAATTCAAAATTCGAATCAACATCTTTGAATTCGAAAAGCTTGAAAGGTACAGAGTCAAGATAAAGAAGATTTCGAGAAATCAGAAGGCAGAATTTGAGAAAGTAGAAAAGAGATTTCGAGAAATCAGAGAGCAAGATTTCGAGAAATCAGAGAGCAAGATTTCGAGAAAACAGAAGACACTAGAAGAGCAGTTAATGGAAGTTACAAAGACAAAGACAGGTGTCAATCAGTTAGTGGTTTATTTTGAAAATTGTAATCAGTTTTCTGGTGAGCAGAAAACGTGGCAAGCATACATATTGCCAACACATAGGACTAGATGACGTGTCACATAGACATTAGTTAGCCGTTAGAATTAGGAATCTATAAATAGGTAAACTCTTGATGTAATAAGGGTTGGAAAAATCACTCACTCAAATTCTCTGAAACACCTTAACGTCCGAACTCACAGCGACAAACAGGTTACAAAGAGAAGAACAGTACGTGATAAACCCATCCAAATTTATCTTAATGCAATTGTTCTTACAATTCAATTTTTCTTTTCTTTTGTTTACATTATGCAATTTACATTCTGCAATTCATTTCTTGTACAATTTCTTACTTAAAACTTTTACTGAAGTTTCTCAAAAATCAGTTTTTGAAAACTCATGTTTTAAACTTGATAGAATTCTGAATCAAGCAATTTTATGGAAATTAAGTTCTTTGATGAAATTCTGAATCAAATCTTTTTAGAACTTATTGTTTCTGGATTTCTAACGTTTAGAAAATTAATTGGTGAAATTCTGAACCATTTAATCTAAGTTTCCAGAAAATTCATTCTTTTGATCATTTGAAACACATAAACCTACTTTTTTAAAAAGAGTCCCGTAAGAGGATTTGATTCTAATCCCCAGATTGCTCGTAGAATCAAAGTGATAAATTCTATTCTTCGAATTTGTATTTTATCACCACAAACAAATTGGCACGCCCGGTGGGACTAATTGCCAAAAAGTAGTGTGTTACGTTTTTCTAAGTAGATTTGTTCTTGTTCTTTTATGCGTTTGAGAAGTGGAAGGACAATTTCTGTTCAAATGGCTAATAGTGGTAGACAAAATGCAAATGGAAATAACAATAGGGATAATGCTAATATCACAAATTCTGAGAATTCTTCTCCTCCAAGGAATGAGTCTGTGAATAATAATGATAATGGGGTCGATGGGAATAATAGTGTTCATAGAAACCCATCAACAAATGTGACTACAATCACAAATGTTGTGACAGATCCAGTGGTTAGTCAAATTGGTTCTACTATCCCTATGCCCAGTTTTATGTCTATGCCTCAAAATGGACAACCACAATATGGTTTACCATTTGGGTTTGTTCCAAATTCTGGAACAGCCCCACAAGTTATATCAACAACGGGTCCTTCAGTTGTTCGAGGACCCATGTTTAATCCTTTTTTAGGAAATTCTTCTACATCTATTACAAATTCAACGTTGCAAACTCTAAGGCAACAAATGGATGAAAGTAACCATGAAATGGTGAACATGTTGACAACTCAAATGGCCACAGTGTTTGATCCCCTAGTACAAACAACAAATGCAAATTATAACTTGTTGGCTAGGCAAATGGAAAGGATTGCGGATGTGTTTGGAGCACCCACAGATCCTATAGTAAGACAAGTGGCTAATATGAATCCTCCTGTAAATATGGGAGACCAGAATAATCAAATACCAAATCCTGTGAATCCTGTTGAAAATAGAGAAAACAATGCTCCTAGAGTTATTCTGAATAGAAATCAGAATGCTGATGAAATTCTCGAAAGGATAAGAGCAAAAAACTTAGGGGGGCAACAAAATGTTGTTGGAATAGTTGAACAAGTCCTGAATAGACATGGATTCAATGTAGGATTTGCAAATCATCCTTATGTAGTTTCTCCTTTTACCCAAATGGTTTTGCAAACTGAATTACCAAGGGGATGGAAAGTTCCCAAATTTACTAAGTTTGCTGGAGAAGTAGGTGAATCCACTGTCGAACACATTGCTCGATATCAAATTGAAGCAGGTGATTTGGCAAATAATGAAGAACTTAAAATGAAGTATTTTCCTAGTTCTTTAACCAAGAATGCTTTCACTTGGTTTACAACACTTCCTCCAAATTCGATTCATTCATGGAATCAATTGGAAGAAGTTTTCATGAACAATTCTTTCGTGGGGAAACCAAAGTTACTTTAATGGACTTAGTGAATATTAAAAGGTATTCGAATGAATCTATTGATGACTATTTGAATAGATTCAGGCAAATGAAAGCTAGATGCTTTACTCAATTCCTGAATATGAGTTAGTCCAAATGGCTGCAGGAGGACTAGATTATTCAATTCGAAAGAAATTGATTAATCAACAACTTAGAGATATGGCCCAATTGGCTGATAAAGTTAGGCAAATTGAACACCTGAAAAAAGAAAAAGAGAGATTTCGAAAACCTGATAAACTTTTTCGAAAAGACAAAGTAGCATATTTGGAAGTATCTGATGATAGTGATTTCGAATATGATATGGAGGATAATGATGTTCATGTAGCAGAACTTAAGCCTGGACCTCCTTATGTTTGTCAATCTTTGAAACCTAGTGGAAACACTAGTAATGATAACAAAGATAGATTTCCTAAGAAAAACTATGGTTTCGATATTTCGAAAGCAGATCAAATCTTTGATATTTTAGTAAAAGACAAACAATAACTCTAAGTGATGATCATAAAATCCCTTCTCAAGAACAGAGAAGAGGTAGGAAATACTGTAAATATCATCATACTTATGGTCATTGGACTAATAGTTGTGTTCGTTTCAGGGATATTATCCAAGAAGCGATTAAACAAGGGAGATTGAAATTTGAGGAAAAAGCACCAATGGCGATGAAGATTGATTCAGATCCTCTTCAGGTGAATGCTAATTATGCTGAGCCAGTTAGTATTAACATGGTTGAAGTTGAAGACTCGAATTCTGTGGGTCAGGCTGTGGAAATGGCCTTAGACGGAGACCAAGAAATACATGATGTTTATCCAAAAGGAGGAGAGTCTCTTTTGGAATTTCTGAACAGAAAGAAGGCAGAAGATGCCTCAATAGATCTTTGCCCAAGATGTCATGCTGTGTTTGACAAGTCTGTAGCAAAGGTTTTTCGAAATTCAGACATGAAAGTACATTATCAACATGTTACTACTTCCCATCAGAAGCAGGCGGAGAAAAGGCAGAAGAAGCCCCATCCTTCATATGGAGGGTGGATTTCGAGATCCGAATCCATCTCTGGGGAAATACTCCTGTGAGTAGGAGTAGGTTTGATAAGGGAAAGCAACCTATGATTCAAAGGTTCCAAGAAAATTCGAAGCCAAGAACTTTTGTTCCTCCATCATCTGTACCTCCGAATCAATGGATTCGACCAGGTTTTGTAAAGCAGCACAATCATTTCCAAAGTCAGTATCAGAAACCTTACTTTGGGAATAGGCAACAAATGACTAAGACTCAATGGAGAAGGACACAGAGGATGAGGAAGACAGCTTTCGAAAATAAAGCAAAAAGGAACATTGATACTGAAGGAAATAAGCAGCAATCCAAACCCATTCAAGCAAAGAATGCCCAAGTCATTCAGGTGCAGGCAAATACAAGTTACCCATCTTACGCTCAGATGGTTAAGAAGAAGCCTTCGTTCCAAGTAATTGGAGGTTTTAATGAGAGTAAAGATGACTTGTTAACAGAAAATTTCGAAACTGGATTTGCAGATGGTCTGGACGACAATCTGTGCAGTTGTTTCTGTTTTGCCTGCAGAATATGCTGAAGAGCTTGAAAGAGGTTTAGAAGATGAAGATTTCGAGGATGATGAAATTGGAGAAGACCCAGTTTGCTACACCTATATAGGCAAACAAATCTGTCAGAACACATCAACAGTATTCGAAAGGCCAGTGGAAGAAATGCAACTCCACATGAAACCTCTGTTTATCAGAGCTATGGTTGAAGATGTGAATATTGGTAAAGTTCTGGTGGATTCAGGAGCGGCAGTGAACTTAATACCGAAGTTTATGATGAAGAAGTTGATGAAAACTAAGTTTGACTTATTGCCACACACCAAATGGTGATTACCGATTTCAGTGGTAGAACTTCCAAGTCTGAAGGTGTTCTATGTTTAGAATTAACCGTTGGAACAATTATGAGACCTACCATGTTTGTGGTGGTGGATTCGAAAGCAAATTATAATTTGCTACTTGGAAGAGAATGGATTCATGGTGTGGGTGTTGTTCCTTCATCAATGCATCAGAAACTCTGCATGTGGACCAAAGAAGGAATTCCCATTTATGTGGATGGTGATAAAAATTATTTCAAGGTGGAGGAAGATGCAGTGGATGTTAGGAGCACTGAGAAAAAAGTGATGAAAACTAGACCTTATGAAGTGGTTGATAAATATTCATTGATGCCTACCAAGGTACCATATTCCTTGAGGATAAATCCAAACTATGGATTTATGATTACAATGTGATGTTGGCCCCTGTGAGGCCGCAGAAATAGCTGAATGGTCGGATCCATAGTAGATTCGAGCTTCTGGGCTCGAATTTCGGCCTATATGGCCGAAAAAAGGGTTGAAGCGGCTTTCGAAGCCGAATTCAATGAAAATAAACAAAATGAAGAAGAAACGGCCCCTAAGGCCGAGTGGCAAGAAGGAAGGATAATCATAGAGGAAATAATAGAAGAGGAAAATTCACTCGAAATAAAAAATGATTCTTCTCAAAAGGTTAAAACTTCTGTTGAGAAAAAACAAAGATTCTGAAAAGAAGTGCTTTGAGCAAATGATGAAAAGAGTTGAGACTTATGTTCAAGAAACTCAGAGTCTGAGTTCGAAAAATTAGATTGCATATATGATGACTCTCCCTTGGGTTTCGAAGGATTTTTGTCTCAAGGTATCAAGAAGATGGAAGCTCAAGACCCTTTAGAAGAAATAAACTTGGGTGATGCAAATGAAAGGAGACCCACGTTTATTAGTCAGAATCTCGAAGGTGAGTTTAAAGAGAAAATCATTGACTTGTTAAAAGAGTATAAAGATTGTTTTGCTTGGGATTACCATGAAATGCCTGGTTTGAGTCGAGAACTGGTAGAGCATAAGCTTCCAACGTTTCCAGAGAAAAGACCAGTGAAACAGGCTCCAAGAAGATTCGCTCCAGAAATTGTTTCGAAAATCAAAGAAGAAATTGAGCGTCTTCTAAAGGCTAAGTTCATTCGAACTGCCAGGTATGTTGATTGGATTTCTAACATAGTACCTGTTATAAGAAAAATGGATCTTTAAGAGTATGTATTGATTTTCGGGATCTTAATAATGCAACTCCTAAAGATGAATACCCAATGCTAGTTGCTGATATGTTAATTGATTCGGCAGCAGGAAATGAATTATTAAGTATGTTAGATGGGTATTCAGGATATAATCAAATTTTTATTGCTGAAGAAGATATTTTGAAAACAGCTTTTCGATGTCCTGGTGCAATAGGTACTTATGAATGAGTAATGATGCCCTTTGGCTTAAAAATGCTGGTGCAAACTTATCAAAGAGCCATGAATTCGATTTTCCATGATTTAATAGGAAAAATTTATGCAAGTGTATATTGATGATGTTGTAGTTAAGTCTGAATCAAAAGACTTTCATTGAATCATTTAAGACAAGTTTTCGAAAAAATGAGAAAGCATGGTTTGAAAATGAATCCTATTAAATGTGCTTTTGGTGTATCTGCAGGAAATTTCTTCGGATATTCTTGTCCATAAGAAAGGTGTTGAGATTGACAAGAATAAGGCTAAAGCTATTCTAGAAGCATCTCCACCAACAACCAAGAAACAATTACAGTCTTTTCTGGGAAAAGTTAATTTTCTTCGAAGATTCATTTCGAATTTATCAGGAAAGTCAAGAGTGTTTTATCCTTTGCTGAAATTGAAGAAGAAGAAAATTTCAAATGGGAAGATGAACACCAACAAGTCTTTGAGGAAATCAAGAAGTATTTAACAACTCCTCCGATTATGACTCCTCCCTTGCCAGGAAAACCCTTAAAATTGTATATTTCTGCTTCAGAAGCCACAATAGGAAGTATGTTGGCTCAAGAGGATGAAAATGGTGTCGAAAGAGCTATTTACTATTTGAGTAGAGTCCTTAATGATGCAGAAACTAGATATTATGCTATTGAAAAGTTGTGTTTGTGTTTGTATTTTTCTTGTACTAAACTTAAGTACTATGTGAAACCACATGATGTATTTGTAATCTCACACTTTGATGTAATAAAGCACATGTTGTTAAAACCTATATTGCATAGTAGAGTTGGAAAATGGGCTTTGCCTTTAACTGAGTTTTCCTTAAAATTTGTTCCTTTAAAAGCTATGAAAGGACAAGTAGTTGCTGATTTCTTAGTTGAACACCCACCAATTCCAATTGAAGAAGCAGTTTATGTTGGTGTAGAACCTTGGAAATTATATTTTGATGGGTCCAAACATAAGAATTGATCAGGAATTGGAATTTTATTAATCTCACCCAAGGGATTTCCAACTCGAATGATGTTTGAAATAAAACATCATTGTTCGAATATGCAGTAGAGTATGAAGCTCTTATTGCTGGTCTCGAAATATTGGTTTCTCTGAATTCGAGAAATGTTCATATTCGAGGAGACTCTCAATTAGTTATCAAACAGGTAACTAAAGAGTATAAATGTTTAGATCCAAATTGGCTAATTATTTAGTTCGAGCCAATAAGCTTTTGGAAATGTTTGACGAGGTAAAGATTGAACATATTCCAAGAGGTCAAAATTTCGAAGCCAATGAGTTAGCTCAAATAGCTTCTGGATATAGAATTTCCATTGGAACTCTTAGGAAGATTAGTGATATTCGAAGAAGATTTCCAATGGAAGGTTTCGATATTCAATAATGTAAATCTCTTAGATCAGAATGATTGGAGAAGCGAAATTGTGACTCTTATCCAAAATCCTTCCCTGATAAATAGAAAGCATTGAAATACAAAATTCTAAATTATTGTATTTAGGTGAAGAACTTTATAAGAAATCCGTTGATGGAAACTTACTTCGATGTTTGGGAGAAACTGAAGCTTATTAGCTTTAGTAGAAGTTCATGAAGGAGCTTGTGGTGCTTACCAGGCAGGAAGAAAAATGGAATGGATTTTGAAAAGAAAATTATTCTTTTGGCCTCAATGTCTAAAGATTGTCATAATTTTGCAAATCTTGTGAGGAATGTCAAAAGCATGGAAATGTACAACAAGTTCCCTGCAAGTGAATTACATTCAATCATAAAGCCTTGGCCTTTCAGAGGATGGCTTTAGATTTAATTGGAATGATACATCCAGCTTCTTCAAAAACCATCAGTTTATTTTGGTGGGAGTTGATTATTTTACCAAATGGTAGAAGCGATTCCTTTAAGAGAAGTTACTCAGGAAGATATCATTCATTTTATTGAAGAAAACATTATATTTCGATTTGGCTTACCGGAAACTATTACTACAGATCAAGGAACAATGTTCACAGGGAGGAAGATGGTTAGGTTTGCTGAATCGAAAGGAATAAAATTACTTTCTTCTACACCTTATTATGCACAAGCAAATGGTCAAGTTGAAGCAGTTAATAAAACCATTATTGCTTTGATTAAAAGACATATTGGACAACGTCCTCGAAATTGGCATGAGACTTGAATCAATTCTTTGGGCTTATAGAAATTCTCCAAGAGAAGCAACTCGAACTACTCCTTATAGATTGGTATATGGTCATGATTTGTGTTACCAGTTGAGGTGAATTTACAATCATTAAGAGTTCAAAACAATATGAGTTTACCTTCTCAAGATTATTGGAATTTGATGTTCGATGAATTAAATCAACTTGATGAAAGAAAGATTGACTGCTCTGAAAATGTAATTAGACAAAAGAGCAATACTAACTCGTTGTTATAATAGAAAAGTTAAGAAAAAAGAATTCCAAGTTGGTGATTATGTTGGAAGTTGATTTTGCCAATTGATAAAAAGTCAAAGAAGTTTGGTAAATGGTCACCCAATTGGGAAGGACCTTTTGAAATTGAAAAAGTGTTTTCCAGTAATGCATGCTCAATTCGAGAATTAGTTGGGGATATGTGCATACTATCAATAAATGGAAAATACTTAAAAGAATATAAACCAAACTTGCAGGAAATAAGAATTGTGCATAAAAGAAAATAAAGTTTGAATAACAACCAGAGTTCGAGCCCTATGCTCGAAATATAAAAAAAAAGGAAGTCAGAACAAAAAGAAACCAGAGGAAGCTAAAAGGGAGCTTCATTCTTCAATTTTGCGAAGTCGTGTTGAAGGTCTTCATAATAAGTCTTAAGACTTATGTCTTCTTTCTCCAGGTTTTCAATATCTTTTAAAAACTCGAACGGCATCTCTTGAAATACCTTTAACAGAATTGATGACCTCCATTCGAGTAGACCTTTGCTTCGAAAGAGTAAATTCGACTTCACTTTTAGCCTTCTCAGTTTCCTCGAGTCTTTCTTGATATTCTTTTACTAAATTGGTGAACCTCAATCTTTCCTTTTCTAATTCTTCAATTCTTGAAGAATTTTGCTTAATAGACTGCTCATGTTTGTTCACTATAAGTTTGCTGTGTCGCATCTTGTCAACCAGTTCAGCTTCTTCACTTTTCTGAATAACCAACTTTGACTTGGTTTGCTCAATTTGGTTAACAGTCTTGATGCTATTCTGATAAAGCTCAGCAAAATTCTTCACCCAGGGTCTTTTGAGGCTCGGAAAGTTGAGATTCTTTTTTGTCAAAGTAATGAGAAAACTCTACATTTCTTCTCTTCGTAAAGACGATCCCTTGGAATCTCTTTTATCATCTGCTTCTCGAAGACCAGTTTCTTAAAATTCTGAAGGACTTGATCCACTGAATCTTCTTCGCTTAAAGGATTTTGAATGGTAGCTTCAGAATGGGCAGATGACAAAGAGACTTCCCCTGAAATTACATCCAGAATCAGAAAAGGATTCTCATCCAAGTCATTGAGGCAATCATCCAAGCTTTTCGCATTATATATTGGTGTAGATCTGGATGAATCCCTCGAAAACCCAGGGGCCTTTTCAGGAGTCTCTGATGCAGTTTGGGTGATTTGTATCTCCTTCGAGGCAGAATCCTTTGTCTTTTCAGGAATTTAGACTTTGAGAAATAGTGGGATCATCTTTCTTGTTTTCTTCTTCTTGAAGATCTTCATTCATAGGACCAGGAGGAGATTGAACTTCTTCTTCCTCTCCTTTTATTTCTTCTTCTTCTTGTTCTTCATTACTTTCTTCGATATTCTCTAATTGATTATTTTTTGTTTGAGATTTTTTCGAAGAAGTAACTTGAAGTGGGGTTTTCAATAGTTTGATCTTCAATACCGCCACTTTCAGCTTGAGAACTCGAAGAGAGGATTATCTGAAATTAGAAAATATTCTAAGTTAGATAAGCATAAGAAAGAAAATAACCATGCAAAGATTTTTTTCTTTCAAAAAGAGAGTTGAAAGGTTTACTTGCTCAACAATCCCACTTGGGATTTGTTCCTTATATGCCTTAGTCTTAAACCTTTGGCCAACTCTCTGACATTTTGTATAAAGAAAATAATTTTCAAAATCAAAAGAAAAGAAGAAAAGAAAGTTTTTAAAATTAGATTCGAAAGATAAAAAGAATGAAGAACTTACTGCTCCAATGGTTTTTCCTGGTGGAATCACTGTTAAGACTTTGATTTTGGGGTTTTCTTCTTTTCTTCTTCGAAGCTTCCTCTCTCAAGGAGTAATTTGTTTTTCTTGGGTACTTTCCTGTTAAAAGAAAAATGGATTATTAGTTTTTCATGAAGAGAATAAGAATTTGAAATGGATAAAGTAAATTCGAAAGATTACCTTCTGAGAGCAGATTCTTCTTCAGAAGTTTCAACTTTTCTCTTCTTCTTCTTTTCACCTTGTGCTACCGGTTTCTTCGAAGTAAGTTTGGAGTATCTGTTTTTCTTTCTTTCCTATTGAAGCAGATTGACTCTTCTCAGAGGCTCGTCATTCTTTCGGCCTACCAGAAGTAGTCTTTTTTCTAGACTTCGAAGCAGTAGCCTAGCATAAAATAAAAGAAAAGAATAATCTGTAATGTGAAATCTCGAAATGAGATAAATTTAGATTTCGAGAAAAAGAACTTACGGGAGGTTTTTGAGAAGAAGATGGAGTTTTCCTTTTCTTGGATTTTTCTCGAGGACTTCTTCCTCATCACTTTCCCAGTCTCCTCAGTTTCTTTTGAGAGTCATACTCTTGAGCTTGAATAAAAAGGAAGAAAGTTAGAAATATAAAATGGAAATAAGAGAGAAAATCAATGAATAAGTCATAGTTACCTTGAGCTATAAAATCCTTAGAAAGTATTCTCACATGTTCTATACTCACATGGGGTATAAAAGGATAATTGTCCCAAGTATACTAGTTGAAGTAACTCTTTTTGAAAGAGGTTTTAGGCTATTAAAAAGAAATCAAGATTCGCAGGCTTAGTCCATTCTGGACCATATAAACTCTTTGCTAAACCAAATTTTGCTGTTGGTAAAGAGGGAAACTTTGGACAATATTTTTCGAAATCAGTGAGACCTTTAGGATTTGCAAAGTTTAAAAATTTGTTTGTTCGAAGAAATCTTTTCTTTTAAAGAAGAGGCTGCTTCAGAAATAGTTCTATTTATTTTATTGGGAACATAGAACACATGAAAATATTTCTCGAAAGCTTCAATTTCTTTGATGTGCGTACCTTTTGTCTTCTCGATGAGTTTCTGCGCAGGATCTTTGGTTAGTCTTGAAAAACAAGTAGCTTCATCTACTTGAATACTAGAAAAGTATCGAGACCACCATTCTTTAAAACCAAGAGTGCAGTAATAAGAAAGTTCGAAGGAGACTGGCACAAGGGAAGAGGCTTCTTAGCCTTTTTGATTTGCAACTTCTCGAAACCCTCTTCACCATCCACTAAATCTTCAATTAAAATTTGGTCTTGGTGGTGTAGAAGGGTGTAGGACAAATTGGCTCAACCCAAATTGACGAGCCACCAGTTGTGGTTGGTAATGAAAGACTTTAAAATCTTTTGGTTGGAAGCCACAATATAAAAGGTCTGGAGACAAAAATTGTTTCCAAAGTTCTAAACTCTCTGTTTCTTCTTCTGGATTTTCACATGGGAACTTTCGAGTAAACCAACTTGGTCCTAGAATTTGAGATGCAAAAGGTGCAAGGTTTGGAGAGTGTTGTTTGATTTCGAGGAAGGAAGAAATATAGGATTTGAAGTTTTCAACACGTTCTTCTTTCGAAGAAGGAGTAAAATAAGACAACCTAAATCCTTCAATGGAGGAAGAAAGATCAGATGAGGAGGCTCAGAACTCTCAAGTTTATTTTGAAAAATGGCATTCAGCCAAAGTTGGAGAAACCAATAAGGGCCACAAAGGTTTCGAACTGGACTTTTTAGTTTAAGTGCATGTATAGCTTCAGAAAGCATACAATACACATGAGCCAAAGACATCTATTAAGGTCAATTCGAATACCTTTAGCCAACATCTGAGCCATAGGAAGATAAGACTTTGGAATTTGGTTCGACCTTGAACAAAAAACAAAGGCAGATAACCAATATAAAAGAAAAGCAACATGTTCTTCCTCATGAACTTTGCCAGATTTTGCATTATATTGGATAAAATTCAAGTAAGTTAATTTTTCGAAATTTGGACTGACATGAGTTTAGGAACTTTCATGAATGGAAAAATTATTTGGCCTTCAGGTCGAAGGCCAGTGATTGCAGCAATATCGAAAAGAGTAGGTGTAATCATGCCATAAGGCAGATGAAAAGAATTGGTAGATCTTTCCCAGAAAAGCAAAGAGGAAAGAATGAGAGAAGGATCATGACTAAGATCAAACATACTCAACTGAATAAGATCGAAAATACCAAGTTGCTTCCAAACATTCCCCATGGTATTTTCAACCCTATTCAGCCACATGATATAAGAGTCCTTTCGAGCAGGAGGAGATGCTCGAAAGACATCATTCAGATTTTCAACATGATTGTATCGAATGCAAGATCTAAAAATTCGAATTTTTTCTTCAGGAAAACTTGGAAAAAATTCCTCATACTGACTCAATGAAGAAGAAGGTGTATATGGTCCTAAGAAAGCATAGTTTTTCTTTCTAATGGAATAAGGAATGAGTACCTGAGATTTCCAGATAGCAAGTTTTTCTTCAGGTTTTCAGGATCAGGGACGTAAACTTGATCGTCCCTAGCAAGGAGGTCACCTTTGCAGATTGCAAGAGGAACAGTAGTTTGACCTTCAGCAGCCATTAATGAAATTTTTCTTTTCTTAAGTTCTTGAGAGTAAGAAAAGAATCACAATGTAACAGTGTGAAAGAAGCTGAAATGCGTTAAAAAGATAAAGTTAGAAACTTTAAGACATTTAAAAACGGTGAAATTCAAGCTTAAACTTAAGAAAAATGGATTAAAGTGAGTAAAGATCTTACCTTGGAGAAGAAAGAAAAACACCGTGAAGAGAGAGAACAGAGGTTTTTCTATTTCAAGGTTGAAGATGATGAAAAGTGAAGATGAAGTGTTTCACTTGGTATTTATATGAGAGAGAAAAGATATGATTGCAAAAGGTAATCATGATTACACAGTTTTGGGACGTGAGCCAGTAACCCCAAAAAAGTGGAAAGTCAGTTAACTTTGAAAAGCAACTGCAAGTTTAATTTAATTGGAAAATAAAAAGTTTATCTGAAACTGATATTTAAATTTCCATTTAAATTTTAAATAACTGTTATGAGGAATACCAAGGTTTGTTCCAAAAATATCTCTTTCTACAAAAAAATAAATTATTATTTGAAAGAGACTATTTTTGGGGGGCATCTGTTGGGATTTGATTTTCAATTATTTCGAATCCCTCAAATGATGACAAACAATGTCATTTCGAATTTTCAGAAGAAGAACAATATGAATCTTATTTCGAATTCTGATTGAAAATCTTATTAACTTAGAAAATACTGGAAGCAGAGTTAATATAGAAACTTTGGAAATTCGGAAGAAAAGATATATTATGAATTCGAAAATGTAAAGAGATGTAGATGAGAGGTATTCCAAATCAGGTAAAGGACAATTCTTTTATTCAAGTCCAAAATTTGAATTACATGTTGTTCGAATACATTGGGAATACACTTAGATAGGAAACTGTCCTAAACACCTAAAATATCAGAAAAGAAACTATCCTAAGGTATATTAAATACTTCATTCTAGTCTTCCATGTCTTTTCTTCTTCTTTCATCCAGCACAGGTCTGATAAAACCTAGAAGCTCCTTGAACCTGAGGAGGAAGATCGAAGTCAGCATGGAAAATAAAAAATGAATAATTTTGGCTATTACGTTCAATCCAATATAAAACTTTCAAGAAGAAAGATAAAAAAAAGCCAATAACTTTGGCTATTACGTCAATCTTATCGAAAATGAAGTCATTCCAGATTAGATTGAACGTAACAGCCAAAGAAATTAACTTCTTCATATTCTTTGAAGAAATTCTATAAAGAGATTTCGAAAAGATGAAGAAGAAGAGAAAAAGAGAAGAATGAAGAAATTTGAATGAATGAAGTATGAAATGAACTCCCCATTTATAGGAGTTACAAGAGCTAAGAGCCGTTAATTGTGCCACTGTAACGTCCAATAAGAAAAAGCACATGTAAAATGAGAGGACAGTGGCCGGTGGTCTTCACAACCTTTGGAATGACTAATGGAAATATGCCACATAGCATAAAAGAAAGAGAAATTCAAATTCGAATCAACATCTTTGAATTCGAAAAGCTTGAAAGGTACAGAGTCAAGATAAAGAAGATTTCGAGAAATCAGAAGGCAGAATTCGAGAAAGCAGAAAAGAGATTTCGAGAAATCAGAGAGCAAGATTTCGAGAAATCAGAGAGCAAGATTTCGAGAAAACAGAAGACACTAAAAGAGCAGTTAATGGAAGTTACAAAGACAAAGACAGGTGTCAATCAGTTAGTGGTTTATTTTGAAAATTGTAATCAGTTTTCTAGTGAGCAAAAACGTGGCAAGCATACATGTTGCCAACACATAGGACTAGATGACGTGTCACATAGACATTAGTTAGCCGTTAGAATTAGGAATCTATAAATAGGTAAACTCTTGATGTAATAAGGGTTGGAAAAATCACTCACTCAAATTCTCTGAAACACCTTAACGTCCGAACTCACAGCGACAAACATGTTACAAAGAGAAGAACAGTACATGATAAACCCATCAAATTTATCTTAATGCAATTGTTCTTACAATTCAATTTTTCTTTTCTTTTGTTTACATTATGCAATTCATTTCTTGTACAATTTCTTACTTAAAACTTTTACTGAAGTTTCTCAAAAATCAGTTTTTGAAAACTCATGTTTTAAACTTGATAGAATTCTGAATCAAGCAATTTTATGGAAATTAAATTCTTTGATGAAATTCTGAATCAAATCTTTTTAGAACTTATTGTTTCTGGATTTCTAACGTTTAGAAAATTAATTGGTGAAATTCTGAACCATTTAATCTAAGTTTCCAGAAAATTCATTCTTTTGATCATTTGAAACACAATAAACCTACTTTTTAAAAAGAGTCCCGTAAGAGGATTTGATTCTAATCCCCAGATTGCTCGTAGAATCAAAGTGATAAATTCTATTCTTCGAATTTGTATTTTATCACCACAAACAATATGATGAACCAATTGACGAAAAGACGGAGCACTCTGGTGAGCCAGATAAGAATATTTCTGGTGTGATGAAAATGTAAGTACATAGTCTAAAAATATATGAACTTTCTATATGAACAAAGCCTTTTTTTGTGTGTGTCATTTAATTTTAATTTGTTATGCCAGCAGGTTTAAGAATTAAATTGGACTAACTATGAATCGGTTGTGTCAGTTACCTCCTAAAACATAGTGATATATGTTGTGGACAGATTAAACTGTTCGAACCATGCTCTATAAATAAATTAAAATGCTGCACTTTTGAACTTTAATTTCATTTCTATTTCTTCTAATGTATTATTTCATATTGATGAGGTCCTCTTTCTCTTTATTTATGGGTTTAGAGATTTGGTAGACTCTTCTATACACTTCCTTCCTTTGTTCGAGCCGTTCTGACTTCACAGGCTTTCTGGTTCGGTCTGGCTGGTATTCTAGTTGGGTCTCGCTGCTTTTCTGACAAACGAAGGAGTAGTAAACCCATTTTAAGGTATGAAGTACGAATCCCTTATCCTTTGCTTCTCCACCAAACACTCAGTAAAAGATTGTGTTTGGTTTATTCCAAAATCACTGGATCTGGGCCAATCTTATTATCTGTGTTTGGTTTGACATTGAAACTGGTCAAACCCAAGTTTAGATTCTCCTACACAATTATTTTTAGCGTTAAAAAACATGAGTTTATCATGTTTCAAACGCTAAACCAAACGTGGTTTTGTAGTACACCAAACAATATATGTTGAACTTTTTTTGTTTTTTGGGTTTGTATTAATTCCTCTGAATTTAGATTGTGACTAATTCATTTCACTTTGGAATTATGATTGCATCCTATTTTGTAGAGTGAAGCCTTGAATTAATGATGATTTGATTACAAATATTTGGAATACTTCCTGCTATTGTACCGTTTTGTGTAAAACAGGGATATGGCATCGGGGAACTCTCAAAGATCCAATAATCCAGTATCACAGGATGCAACTCCTTGGGGTGATGAAAGGGAACCAACCTTTTCCTGAAGGATGGATTGATGCCAATCAGCATGGCATTTATTCTGACTATGTCAAATTTCTTAAGTCATTGCACGAGTTTGCAAAGCATGAGGACCAGAAACTGATTGAAGACGCGGCCAACAATAATGGAAGTATGGAACTGTTTTTCTTTGATCTTCATGTCAATTTCTTTGCAAAGCATATATGTTCTATTATTAAAAAACACCAAACATAAAATAAAATCTATATATCTCATTCTGTCACGTTTAAACCTGTACACCAAATGTTACTGTAGAGAAAATTACAAGAAAGCACAAATAATGCAAACTTTAGTTGAAAATGAAAACACTCCAAATAGAGTCTATGCAATTAAATGTCTATGAGGAAGACTGAAATGCCAATGTACAAATGGACTGAATTTTTAGAGTAAAGAAAGGAGTTATAATTATTGATTGATAAATCAATAATTGAGATTGTCATTGCACTTGTGTAAATAATAAATTATAAGGTTATTTAAATCTCAACCATTAGATTTTCAATCAATGGCTATAACTCTTAAATTTTTCTCTCTTAAATGAGTCCCTCACTTTAGAAGAGTTACACATGTGCCACTGCCAACATCTAACGAGCATTTACTGTCACCTTTTTGTATGTATACCTTTTTGCAATCCAGAGATACACAAGGAAGTTTAGCAAGCTAAGAATGGTTAAAAGCCAGTAGAAGTAGTCAAGATGGCCCCTATTCAGATTGTCTGGAATCCAACCAAGCCCTCCATGGCTTGTGGTGACTTTTGTGACAATAAAACAAGCAAAGTGCTCACATAATTTCCCAATGCATTAGTAGTGAGTGATAGAGCAGCACACAAACTTCTCATAGCATCAGGTGCCTGACCATAAAAGAACTCCATCTGACCAACATTAGTGAAAACTTCAGCAGCACCTATAAGAAAATACTGAGGGACTTGCCAGAAGATTGATATGGGGATGGTTTCAAGATCATAGTAGTTATTTTTTCTTACTATGTGAAGCCGAACAACCTCTAAAATCCCAGCAACAATCATGGAGAAAATGGAGATGACAAGGCCAATGCCTATTCTTTGAAGTTGTGTGAATCCTTGATCAAGGCCTGTGAACTTTCTTGCATAAGGGACAATGATGCGGTCATACACTGCAGCCCAGAAGAGGACACTGAGAGTGTCAAAGAGGGAGAGGGATGCTGATGGAATTTTGAAGTCAGGGCCAATGCGTTGGTCCATTGTGTTGCCTTGTAACACAAACATGGTGCTCATTTGACTGTATACAGTTGCAAAGGCAATCAGTGATGCCCAAACTGGGAGCAAATGAACAACAGACTTAAGCTCCTCAATTTGTGTTACTGTGCAGAGCTTCCATGGACTTGGAACATCCTTAATGCGGTCTGATTCTGTCACTACTGCTGCCTTATCTAAAGCCCTGCAATCATCAATGTTTTTTAGTTAAAATATAAGATGAGATGAGCAGAAAATAAACCAAATTTAGAATGAAAGGATAAACAGCACATGTTATATGATGAAGTCTAGAATATAAAAAGGAGATGCATGCAACCACTTTTAATTTCCCAAAGGTCTACATCCTTTATAGTGAATATTAATTAGTAGTCAAATATTATAAAGAACTAAGGACTAAAACTTATTGTTCTCTTGACTATGAATATCTGTGTTGAAATTATATGGGTTTAGGTAGAGAAAGAGGGAAGAGAGATAAAAGAAAATATGAATAATATGGAAATCACTCCTAAGGCATTGTTTCATTGTTTTTGGATTAATGGAAAGAGTTAGAATGGAACAAGACTAGGTTCCTTTGTATGGATTATTTTTTTTTATGTTAACCACAGATATCCCCTTAATTTCACTTTTCATATTACCAGGTACAATCTTTTCAGGGCTTAGTCACAATTAAGGCTCCTGGCCTCTTCCTAAAAGTGTGTTTAACGAGGATCGAACCTGAGAGTTTTTACCACAATCTTAATTTGCGTTGTTAACTGAGCCACAACTTTTTGGTATTGTTTGGATTATTTAAAATAAGATGAAATGGAGTGGAACTGGATGGAATGCATTTCATTTCGTTCTATCTAATTAATAGCTATGAGATATGTTTTTTAATAGTCTAACAATCTGTAAATCTTAATAGCATATGGAGATTTCATTTTCACCACTGATATTTATAAATATAAATACAAACATAGTTTTGATAACTCACTTTAACTTATCTGTGTGTTCAAGTTTGCGGCACCCTTTGATGTTGGATTCTACATCTGCAGTCTCATAAAGAAGAGACTGATCCTCTGGCACTTGTAGCCCAACCTTCCTAGTTGATGCAACTATAACTTGACAAATCCTTGTAAGGGGACTGCCTCCAGGTAATTGAAGTCTGTACCATCGACTACCAATGAAGAAAAATAAGATTGCAATGATCATTGCAACTGCAGGTACTCCAAAACCCCATCCCCAGCCCACATTCATTTGTATCCAAACTAACACTGAGGAAGCAACAAGTGCACCAATGTTAATTGTGAAGTAAAACCAATTGAAGAAAGAGCTCTTCCTTTTCCTCTCAATTTCATCATTGTCATCAAATTGGTCAGCACCAAAAGATGACACACATGGTTTGATACCACCAGTTCCAAGAGCAATCAAGTAGAGTGCTATAAAGCATACTGAAGTTTGTCCTGGTGTTGGATGGCAACTACCAGCATCACAAGAAGGTTTTAGTCCAGGCAAAATAGCAGAAAATGTTAGAAGTGACATTCCCTGCAAAGTAAACAAACAACCACCATTAACAGGGCTTACCCTCTTGTTAATTATCCTTTTATTCCTTATAATAATGTTCCAAAACACAGTTTGAGTTGAAAATTTCAATTGAAATAAATAATAAATTGATAAAGTGAAGATTATGAGTTGAAACTAGTGCTAAGATTAAATCCATACTGTTCTTAAAATAGAATAAAACTAGCCAAATTGTTCTGTAGTTAAAAAAATTAAGAAAGGACTTCAATTGGCTAGACAACTTTTATTTTAAAAAAAATACACTGAAGTTTTAGATTGCTTGAGAGTAATGTAAAAAGTGAAGTCAGACAAAATTAACCACAAAAGATTTTTTTTTATAAAAAAAAAGCTTTATTGTCTAAGTGATCCTTCTTGATTCCTTTATCATAACATGGACTGCAACAAACAATAAAATTTAACTTACAATGACATAGATGATTGAGAAACTGGCAATTGTCCAATATTTTCCCAAGTATGAATCAGCTAAAAAGGCTCCAAGCAATGGTGTGATGTAACATGTCCCTGCCCAGGTTGTGACAGTATTTGCAGCAGCTGTATTTCCTTGGTTGTAACGGTCTTGGAGATAATTCACTAGGTTTGTACTCATGCCATAGTAAGCCAATCTTTCACAACATTCATTTCCTGCCACAATTTTTTTCAGCATCTTAGGGTGATTAAAATGTGTACTAGAGATGTTATGGAAGTTTAGTAGTTTACTGTGAAAGATGGAAAAAAGAATCCAATACCAAGAATAAAGGGACATGCTTGCCAATTTCCTGTCTTTTTCTTGTTGGCAGGTTTTTTGTGAATGTCAACTGTCCCATCTTCTGTATATAAGCCATCTTCTTCCCCATCATGTGTTTTAATGACATCCTCCATAGTATCACAGCAGATTTCCTATTTCCTTGTAGTTTTTGTTCTCTGTTACCTACAAAGGTCTGTTTGTATGTTTTGAAAATAAGTAAATAGATAATCAATGAAACAACTTAAATCAGAGGAAGCAAAACATAAAGGATAATTATGCAAATTGCTATATATCATGGATCTAATATTACACTATAAATGCTTAATTTGAGTTTGCTTATAAAGTAGGAATTGGAGAGGGAGGTGGAGCAAAACAAATAATATGAGAGCTTATGAAGCACAAATCAAAATCCTTAATTAAAACATGTAGGGTGCCAACATTGTGATTCTTGGTGTTACTTATCCTGTGAATTATGTAACAGTCAAAATCATAATGAATTAGTGTAGACCTACATGAATAGAGCAGAGCCTTTCAAACCCAATCAATTTGATATCACTTTGATTGGCAAGAAAACAGGAGATGCAAAACTATTCAGAGATAAGAAAACCAGTAGAGGAATTAAACAATTTTAAACAGCATGTTACGCCATAATTCACAATCACATGAACATATAAAATGCTATGACTAAGGTCCCCTTAATTTCAAACTTTCATTAGTATTATTGGTATGTAGTAAACATTTGAGATATATGCAGAATCCAAAAGCCACTTTCTGAATATAACAAAAACAATATACAGAAGAGAGAAAAAGCTCGGAAAGCATATAAAAATTTAACTAAAAACAAGGTGATCATCCCAGAAAAAGAAACGATTATTCAAATAAATATCAACAACAAATAGTTGTGGTTATCGTTCAATCAACATTAAGAGAAACATGATTATTCAAATTAATATCAACAACAACAACAAATTGATAAATTGGACGAAGTTTTAAGCAAAGAAGATCTTAGAATAACACCATTTTGTCATTTCTGGACCATGCTGAGAAATAGGGAAGAAAACATATACACACATGCTAAGAATAAACCCATATACATATACATATAAACTGAGTAAAACTCAGGTTACATGAATGCCTAGAATTCATTATTATAATTCAAGGAAACCAACCAAACCAAACTCAAAACACACACAAATAAAAAAAAAAAAAAAGAAAAAGCCAAAATACAAAGAGAAACACAAATAATTAAGAAGAAGAACCTATGAACAATGCATGCAAATGAAGATAACACAAAAGCAGAGCCATTAACATAAACCATGAAAGTTGATGCTTACCTATGATTATGAAGATAGAATGCGTAATGGGTTATGCAGTGATGAGGGGATATAGTTGAAAGCTTAATTAATTTTTTAAGCAGTTCTGGAATTCCTAACGTAAAGTAAACTAGGAAACACAAGAACTTGATATTATATGGGTATTAACGTCACACAGGAAGAGAAAGCACAGAGGAATTAATATGAACCAGAATATGGTTAAATTTTTTATGTCCTCTGGCTCTCTCTTCCTGTGATCCTACGTTCGTCCTACATTGTATGGTTTTCTAAGGTTATATATATACGCAACAAAAAACTAAAGAACACATGATTTTGCAACTGATCCTATAAATTCAAAGTAATTAATAAATGGGTATTGAAAAATTGCCTTATTCTTCTTGTGCCACATTTCTTTATTTGGCTCTTGTTGCAGGGATGTATTGTGTTAAAGTTTTTTTTTTCTTTCAAGGTTAAAAATACTATATATATACGTGTCATATTTTCATTTATTTTTTTAATTTATCATAGAAAATATTTAAATATTTTATCTTTTATTTTTACTGTACTTAACAAAGCATAATTTTCAAATTTTTCCAGGATGAGAGCAGAAAATAACTAGATTGTCGTCTACGGAAATTATTATCCAAAAAAGACATTCATATTAGAGATGGTGTAATATAGTGAGGGTCTAAGTTCTTTATTGCATACTACTACTATATAGCATTCTTTTTAAGCGCGAAGACAATTTAACTTTATTCTATTAATGAATAAGACTATCGTTCACAGATTGTAATGCAAAAAGGACCAAAACCAAAACAGATTATATTCGAGATCACGTGTCATGTGTAGCATAATTCCTTTGAGAGAAGAAGACAATTTAATTTATTCTATGAATAAGAAAATTTAGTTAGCATTCTTTATTGAGTAAGAAGACAAATGATTTTATTTCTATGAATAAGACATTTTAAATGGCTATATTATAGTGTGACTGTGAATTAAGTCCCATTGTTAAAAATATATATTTGGGTCCAGAAAAATCTGTTAAAAAAATAAGAGGGGAAATGTTGGGATATTTACAGTGTATGTGTGTGTTTTCAAGTATCTTTTTAGTCAATAGAACAAACAATGCAAGTTTGTGTATCTTCTAATAAAAGGAAAAATTTGTATCAAACATTGTATCTTCACAATTCTGTTGGCACTACTGTATAGAGACAGATTAATGGGCAAGGTACGAATAAATGAAGTTCCTAAAGAGTAGGGTTTACAGTCCAGTAGACAATTAGACAATTTACTAATTAAAACGGAAGTATTTATAGAATTTTTATTGGAAAGAAAATAATTTAAAAAAATATATATATATAATGACCAGTAAAATGAATCAACGCTAAGTTGTATTAATGGGCAGGAGTCAACCGTGGAAAGCGACACAAGTCTTTGGGCATCGAGCAAAATTAGTTGAATTCGGATATTGAATTTTCATTGAATCCGTTTGAGTTAAAAGTGTAAATTGGCGAGGCAATACCAACACAACAGCCTAATTTTACCTTTTTCATTGGAACAAGAATATAGCTCAGTTAGAAAAACATGTAAAAGCGTTTTTTTTAGTATTTGTTTTGTTTACCTGAAGTCCAGAATGTTTGCCTTTGACTAGGTCAAGATTCTGTGTAAATTATCAACACACAGCTTGCAACATGTAAGAAAAATTGTATCTCTACTATATATACCACATGCTACAATGTACTTATTTTCATTATTTTTATAAAAATTATTTTTAAACTTCCTATTATACCTACCTATTATAAATTATTTCTCTTCATTCATTATCGATTGTATACCTTTATTTATGAGATAAGTTTTTCATATAACAAAACACATACAACAACTCATACAACACACTTTTTCTCTCTATCTCTCCATCATATCTCACATTTCTCTCTCTTTCCCCTCTTTCCTCTCTTTCTCTTTCTATGTTGTACATGTACAACATGTACAAACATCATTTCTCTTTATTTATTGATCTCATTTTATCTAATGAAGTTTTCAATAGTAAGTGATGATTTATTATTATCTCAAGACTAATATACTAGTTTTCCAAGTTCGATCTCCACTATATAAACACAATCTTACCCCCTGTTTGGTAGGGGTGAATTGGAGGAGGGAGGAGAGAAGTGTGGAGAAATGGAGAATGGATGTGTGTTTGGTGAGGAGGGAAATGAGTGGAAATGAGGGGAGATGATTACACTGTTTATTTCTCTGCAATTTTGTAGTGAAAATGGAGAGAAATGAGAAGTGGACAGGTGATAATCGATTTTTATGTATACATAATCGGTTATCATGTTACCAAATGTCATAAAGAATCAATTTTCATGTACACATAATCGATTTTCATGTTACTCACTGTCATAAAAAAATCGTTTTTAATGTCCTATAATCGATTGTTGAGCAAAAAAAATCGATTATTTTTTAATAATCGATTTTTCATGTTTTTTCTTTTATTTCACACACATTTCTCAAACAACCTATTTCTCTTCATTTCACACCTATTTCTCTCACACCAAACAACCTATTTCTCTTTATTTCACACCTATTTCTCTCCTTCCCACTTCTCTTCTCTCCATTTCCCTAATTTTTCCTATTTCTCTTCTTACCACTGATCTCTTCTCATCACTTCTCTACTCTCTATTTCCCTAATTTCACCAAACAAAGCATTAGCCTTTGTTTGGTAGCAAAGAGGTAGGGGAGAAATAGGAAGCGAGAAGTATGGGAGAAATGCCAAAAAACTGTGGGTCCCACCTATTTCACCTATTTCTCTTCTATTTCACACTCATTTCTCCCACACCAAACAACTTAAAAGTATATTTCTCTTTCATTTCACACATATTTCTTTCACACCAAACAACCTAAAAATCTCCTTTATCTCTTCCCTAAAAATCTCACCTATATCTCTTCTATTTCACACTCATTTCTCTCACATCAAACAACTTAAAAATATATTTCTCTCACACCAAACAACCTAAAAATCTCCTCTATTTCTCTCTTTCTTATTTTTCTCTTCCCTATTTCTCTCTTCTGTGACCAAATCCCAAATAGAATATATGACCTCTGGTAATAGGGGATACATATAGTTAACGCAAAAAAATACTAAAATAAGGATATAATGAAAAAAATAATTAATATTACACTATATTTATAAGTGGTCAAATAAAAATGAATACTTTTTATCCTCCAAAGTGAACAGATAAACAGGGACAATAATAATAATTTTTATACACTAAAGAGAGAGAAATAGAAATAGAAATAAAAGAGATGAGTGTGAGAATAAAATGGATTGATGTGATAAAAAAAGATAAAAAAATATTGTAAAGAAAGTGTTAAAGGAATGAATAACATGACTTATAATTTTAGTAATGAGAAATTTAATATAATTTTGATCAAGCATTATCTCATAATTATTTAGAGGAATAATAGTAATATATTTTTTTTAAAATTCTTTGTTAGGGGATTAATTATATGGATGCACTAAATTATACAATGTTTTAAAAACTATACAGATATCACGCTAGGAATGATTGTGCATACAATAATATAACGCCCAGTGGGTTGCGCACCGTTAATCACGCTGTATTGCTTGTCAAAGATGCCTCCAATTCAAAAATTCCAGTGACCAGGAGGTGTATCAATCGCGTGCTTGTTCCTGTGGGTTGGTGCCCGCCTCCTGAGGGGTGGGTGAAGGCTAACTCCGATGGCTCAGTTAGGAGTGATGGGAGGCAATCAGCTTGTGGGGGTGTTGTTAGAGACCACTTAGGTAGGTGGTTAACCGGATTTCACCATAATTTAGGTGTTGTTCCTGTCCTGTTGGCGGAGCTACGTGGTATTTTAAATGTGTTGCAGCTGTGTTGGGATTTCGGTGCTAGAAAAGTTTTGCTAGAGTGTGATTTGGAGGTTGCTGTGAAGCTTATCAAGGAAGGGGTATCTAACTCTCATCCTTATGGTGCTGTTCTTCAAAGAATTGGCCTGCTTCTTAATATAGATTGGGTGGTTCAACTGACTCACATTTGGAGAGAGGCAAATACTGTAGCTGACCATGTGGCAGGCATTGGGCATGGGGGCCCTTATGATGTTGTTATCCTTAGTCGTCCCCCTCCTTCTTCCCTTACTTGTCTTTTTTATGATTTGGCTGGACATACCAGTGCTAGACTAGTCTCTTTGTAATTCTTTGGCGTGTTGCCTCCTTTTATAAAAAAAAAATTATACAGATAATTACATCGGAGAAGGCAATGATATATGGTTTTATTAGTCTAACCTTAATTGAACTGTTAAATTAATATTTTATAATTTATATCATATATTAAATAATAATTTGAAATACTAATAAAATAATATACATTCATAATAAAGTAAAAGGACAAAATATTTAAGGTCAATAAATACATAATTATATAAATTAGTTAAAGTATAATTTTTTATAAAATACTTACATAAATATGATCCTTTTATTATTTCAAATCAATATACATATATATAAAATGAGCATTTGTATTTGTATAGCAAAGGGTGTGCTTGGAGTTGGAATAACGGTGAGGTGCTGACCACTGGATTTGGCTTATCTAAAATAAGGGAGTCACGGGTAAAATAAATAATTATGAAAAACAATAATTAAGATTGTAATTACATACATGTATATTTATAATAAATTATGAATTTTTAATATCTGAATCATTGTTAAATTATGAAATTCATTTTAGAGAAGCTAAATCCATCTTCATACTTTATTCTTTAAACTCTAAAGTACACTACTGCATTTTAAAAAAAAAAAGTCAAATACAAAAACAAAAAGAAGGTGAAAAAAAAAACAGCAGTTAGATTAGACCCTTAATTCCAAAAATTATTCCAAGAAAATTTTAACCAATGAGCACCAACCATAGGCTTTATTAAGGTGCATTATTAAACACAAGACTTTTCCATGAATATTATCATTGGCCTGGTACCACTGCTTTCTTGTATGAGTACCACCTAGCCACCAATAGAAAAACTCCCAAATTAACCGTACTTAACACAGCCAACAGCCAGAAAAAATAGTGAAGATGACCATGATTCAAGTTATCCGGTATCCAACCACTTCTACCATGCCTAGTGCTTACATCTGTCACAATGTTCACAAGCATGGTACTCAAATAATTTCCAAAAGCAGCTGTTGTAAGAGACAGAGCAGAACAAAGGCTCCTCATTGCATCAGGGGCTTGCTCATAAAAGAACTCCAATTGCCCAATAAATGTGAACACCTCTGCACACCCTATAATAAAGTATTGAGGCACTTGCCAAAAGATTGACATTGGTATGTGCTTGAGATTGTAGTAATTGTGCTTCCTAACTTCCCTTAGCCTCATAAGTTCCAATGTCCCAGCAACCAACATGGCAAAGATGGAGATTACAAGGCCTATTGCTATTCTTTGCAATTGTGTGAAACCATTGTTATGGCCTGTGATCTTTCTTGCAAAAGGAACAATCAGACGGTCATAAACTGGAACCCAGATTAAGACACTGACAGTGTCAAATAGAGAAAGCGAGGCAGATGGGATTTCAAAGGACGTTCCCATGTGAAGGTCCATTGTGTTGCCTTGAAGCACAAACAAAGTCCCCATTTGGCTGTATACAGCTGAGAAGATTATGCCTGTGGCCCATATAGGAAGCAATCTTAGAATAGATTTGAGTTCTTCAACCTGAGTCACAGTGCAGAGCCTCCAACCATTCATTGTGCCTTTTATTCTATCTGATGGGGTCACTACAGTAGCCTTGTCCAAGAAACTGAATTGAGGGAGAGAAAAAATACAAAGGAATTAGTTAATGGAAATAATATGTTTGCCTTTTGTCTTTTGCTAAGAATTAAGTGATATTTCATTGCATCACTTATTTTAAAGTAGAATATGTTATTCAAAATGTAACTAAATACTTGCTAGATTTCATATTTATTAATGTATAAGTTATCTAAAATTATATGATCATAGAGAAATAATATGAAATAATTCAATGGCTAGATTGATCAGTTATATTTTACAGGTTAATTAATCTAATTATATAGTGTTCGTTTAATTTACAGCTTAATAAAATTAATTTTAGAATCAATAATAAAAAATAAGTGATACACATTTTATAAAATATATTGAATGAAACTTATTTAAAATTAATTTTATGAAATTGATTCTTCATTGTGCGCAACTGTAACCAAACGAGCTCGTATACGTGGTTAAGTTTGTGTACAACTCATCTCAGCTGTTTTGTATGGTCAAGTTTACGGCTACCTCTGACAGAAGATTCCTCATCTCTAGTCTCATACAAAAGAGACTTGTCACTTGGTACTTGAACATGGAACTTTCTGAAGGATGCAACAATCACTTGGCTAATACGAGTTAGGGGACTCCCTCCAGGCTTTTGGTTTCTATACATCCTTGTACCTGAGAAGAAACTCACAACTGCAATGGACATGGCTACTGCTGGAATGCCAAATCCCCAACCCCAACCCACATTTGTTTGGATCCAAACAAGAACTGAAGAAGCAACAAGTGCTCCAATGTTGATTGAAAAATAAAACCAATTGAAGAAAGAGCTTTTCTTTTTCTTTTCAACCTCATCTGAGTCATCAAATTGATCAGCACCAAAGGATGACACACAAGGCTTTATCCCTCCAGTCCCTAATGCTATTAAATAAAGTCCTACAAAGAAAACTGCAGTTTGCAGCCCTGTAGGATGGCAAGCATTTTTTGCATCACACTCTGGTTTTAGACCACTAATAGAAGCAGACAATGTCAAAAGTGTCATACCCTGCACAATGATGACACATATCTGATAAATTCATGAGGAATTCAAAGCAAAACTCTGCATTTGGAAAGAAAGAAACCATGCTTACAAAGACATATATGATTGAGAAGCAAGCAATTGTCCAATATCTTCCTAAGTATGCATCAGCTAGAAAAGCTCCAAGCAATGGTGTGACATAGCATGTGCCTGACCAATTTGTGACATTATTAACAGCCACAACATTGCGCTGGTTCAGCTGGAACTTTAGATAATTAACAAGATTGGTGTTGATGCCATAATAAGCCAATCTCTCACAACACTCATTTCCTATTCAAAAGAAACAAGTTTGTGTTAGCCATTTCAACAAAATTATAGGCATCATATCATGTTACAAAGTGGGAGATGGGTACCAAGAATGAAGGGGCAAGCTTTCCATGTTCCTGTTTTCTTCTTAACTGCAGGATTTTTTCTAAAATCTGTGGTTCCATCCCTGGTATAGATATCATCTTGTGCCATAATCTGCATCATGAAGAAGCTAGAGGGCACTAAAAAAAGGTTGATACCCCTATTTCACTCTCTTCTGAGGATGACACCCTCCTTGACAAGAATGGAATCCATAAATACTAGAGTGAGGTAAAGTAGTGGTATTGTTTGAAATCAAGATTATGTAAAGAGTTATATTCATGGCACGCCTTTCCATCCAAAACGTAAATGCATATTGGTCCAATCTGTGTCTCGGGTGTGAGTTAATGAAGAAAGGAATGGATATTCAATCAAGATGTCATAAAATAAATGACAGTATGTACCAATGTAGAACTATCGAAGGCAGGACCTAAAGGGTTGACTTTGGAACCCATATTTCTCTTTTAGGTATTTATACTTTAATAAAATCACATTTAGTGGTTGCTACTTATATTTGGCAGTCTAAACAACGAGGAAGGGTCCGTTTGGTTTACAGTTGAGTAGAATTGATTCTAGAAATGAATGGTTGAAATGGAGGATGCACGCTTCACGAAGTATGTTGGACGGAAGTGATTTAAAATCAATTCTGCAGAATTGATTCCGGATGGTTTAAAATCTAAACCAAACCGCCACTAAATTTTCAAGTACTCCTATTCCCTTGTCTAATGTGTGGTTAGAATTTTTAAATAAATTTTAAATTAGGTAAAATTTACCTGCATGCTAAGTATCAAAATTTAAAATTTAGATGGAGGTAGTACTTCCTACACCACACTCAATTTTTTTTGTGAGTCCTATCACATTCATGGACATTGTTAAGTACAAATCGGTATAGTATATTTTTTATTACTTAGGGGCTAAGGCTAGAAGGAACAGACAACTTGCTAGCAAAGTGCAGTCTTATTTTCACAAAGTCAGCGTCTCCTCCCCTCCCCCTTAATTAGGGTATGCGTTCTTTCTCCTTGTGAAGGTTTTCTTCTATTTTAGATGGATTGTCTTACATTTAAGATGAGTTTTCTCTTTTCTATGGTAAGAGTTTTTTCTTTTTTTCTTCCATCTCTACCAGCTCCTCCTCCCCTCCCTCTATGTTTTCTTCCACTTTTAAGTTTCATCATTTCTAATTTCTTCACATTTCCTTTATTTTCGTCTCCTCTTCTACCACCCTCTATGTTTTGACTTTTTTTTTTCGTTTTATTTTCCCTTATTCTCCATATAGTTGCGTTAAGTTGATATTTTTTTATGTTAGTTTGCATACGAGATATCAAGAGGTTTTTTTTTGTTAGTTATGGCAAAGCCATATATTTGTTTTGAACAGAGTACAAAAAAAACAAAAGAAAAATGATTCACTCAGCAAGCAACTCCAATGATACTGAAGACTAACTTAGAGTGATTTGTTGCTTTCTTTTATTGTCTTGATTTAACTGATCTATGAGCAAGCATACTTTGTCTGTAAAGTTTATCTATTTAATATTATAATATCGCTCTATTTGTTGCAGTTGTAGAAGTCGTATGGTTGGCATTGAGGTTTAATGAATTATAATCCTTTTGACTGGGGTTGGCACGCTTACTTAGAGATAGAATTAAATGACATATCTGATGCTCTTTTGAATGTTTTCATTTGGTTAAACATATTTCACGAATTGATTTTTAATATTTTCATATTTGTCATCCATGATATCGTGCTTGTTGGCAGGAGCGTAGCCAGAAATTTTTCTTTGGGAGGCCGGAATAAAATATCAAAAAGGGTTAAATATGTTTTTGGTCCCTCAAGATATGATGAAATTTGGTTTTGGTCCCTCATTTATTTTTTTCATTGGTTTTGGTCCTCCATTTTTTAAAATCACATGCTTTTAGTCCTCCTTATTAACTATACTCTGTTAGGTCACTTTCACAGTTTCACTACGATTTTTCTTGAGTAAAAATTTACAGGAAATTTTTGCGATTTTTTCTCTAGAAAATTAATGTGTAATAATTTTTTAAAAAAACTACAATTTTTTTACATAAAAATGTTGTTATAAAATTTCTTTGTTTTCTTATAAAAAAATATATAGTAAATTCCCCACAAATTTTAGAATCTAAATGAAATTTCTTATAAATTTTGAAATCTGCAGAAAACTTTGAAAGAAAATACATAGAAAAATCTACAAGAAATATTAATACGTCATCATTTAGCAAAATATAACTAACGACGAGGACTAAAATCATGTGATTTTGAAAAATGGAGGACCAAAACCAAATTTCGCTATATTTCAAGGGACTAAAAACATATTTAACCCTATTAAATATTATGATAAAAATATTAAATAATTCAGTTAAGAATAATAAATTTTATTTAAATGAAACTCTTCGTTCCTTCATCTGCATGAAATTTCTCAACAAGTTGATAAATTTGTTCAATATCAAATGATTTTAAAAAGTCTTTGGGATCTAAAGTTGAACCGGATATAAGAAGTTCAACTTCCTTTTGATTAAATCTTTTATTTAATTCAGATAATTGCAAATCAATTTTTTAGTTTTTTTCTCATGTAATTCTAAAAAAATATTCAAATAAAACAAAATCTTTTTTAATGTTATATAATGTTACCTAATGATATTTTCTCCCTTCTTTCCTATTCTTTGAAATGTTCGTATGTTTCCCCTTTTAATCTTTTTACTTTTTATAGACTAATATTTCTAATAAAATCTTATGTATAATTTTAAATATTATCTTATCTTCTCTAAATAAGAAAAAAAAACAATATAAAAAATGAAATAATAAAAAGTTCAAACTTTTTTTTGACAAAATAAAGATAAATAGCAAGAGTAGTAAAGAAGTACTTAATATTACAGAATCTACGAAATTTTTAGGGGGGACCGTAGTGATAGTTCATGAAATATATTATACGGAACCTATATAGTTAATAAAAAAGTTGAAAATTTTTGGGGGGTCGTGGCCCCTGCCAGCTCACAGCAGTGAACGTCCTTTTGCGTCAGAAAATCAATTTTCACAATAACTAATTTTATAATTGAACCCGGAAGCTCTTCCCACAATCTCAGCCTGCATTGCCAACTGAGCCACAACTCTTTGGTAGAAAGTTGATTTTGAGAACACTATAAACTTTTTTCAGTCAATATATTGCAAGAGGACCCAACAACAAAAGGCCAAAGAAAGAGGACAAGATTTAAATAGATAGTGCGGCCCAAGACCCATCATTTTCAGGACCAGTCCCACGTTCAGCACTCAGGACTCAGGAGACATCTCTACACTGTTGGATTGGACCAAAAAAAAAAAAACAGAGAGAGACGAGACGACTACCTGCTTAAAATTATGGGAAATGTTCTTAGGTATGGTTTCTATTTTATATTTTTATTTTATTATATTAAGGTTGAATAATGTTTTGTCCAAAAAAGATGAATAATTTTATATCATTTTATTTTATAAATTTTCCTAACCTCTGCAAAGCATAAATAACATATGGCAAATTAAAAATAATTTTATTTTGAAATAATTTAAAATTATCAAAATGATTGGTTATTTCATTAAGATATTATAGAATTATCCTAATTTCTTCCTGTATAATGTATTGACTTTTGGAGTGGTGGACGACGGACACTCCAACTCCTCCCACTTCCTCTATGAAACAACTCAGAAGCTGACATTCGACCTACTCCTACAATTCAGGGGGCTTTGGCCAAGCAATTTATATCCCGTTTGTTTTGTAGTTTAAAAATGCAAAACCATGATTTTGTTGAATTGATTTTAAATCACTTTCGTTTAAGGTGCTTTATAAAACATGTATTACTCCTCTCAACCATTGATTTCTAGAATTAATTCTACTTAACTGTAAATCAAACAGATACTTAATTTGATATAAATCTGATTCTAGTCATATAGTTTATCTAGCTGGCAAGGAATCAGATTTTATTCAACTCACATAAATTAGAATTGGATCATATCTTGGAATTACTTGTAAAGATTGGCTTATGGTTGTGGTTAAAGACCAAAATTTCTGATTTCACATACTCCTTTTATAACTGCTATTCTGATCCCACTGGGTGTTTAATCTACAGTTAATCTTTTACCGATATATGCTTCTTCAGAGGATCATGGATTTTAACTAGAGTATTTTTCTGATGCCTTACTGAAAGCTCATGAAACCTTTCAGCTGTAATAATAGTATGTAATACTATTCTAGAGTTTGCAATAGTCTGTGTTGATTGGTTTTACAGGGGAACTTTGTTTTGCTTTGTGTTATAAGGAATTTGTATTGGCCTACATATGTACTTTTATGATGATGTACCTTTTTTTAAGAAAAGTATATAGAGTGATAAGTGTGTCATTTCCCAAATAAGAAACATATTGAGTATATATGCGGTAATTATTAAAGATCTCAACATAATTTTTGTTAGAAGTTTACAAACAGGAGAGAATAAAGGATAGAAGAGAAATAAAATGTTGAAGCTTGTCAAGTTGCAATTTGCCTCTATTTCCCTCTAATTCATCCAGAAACAAAACTACAATTAGGTGTCATGTAACATACAATTCCACTATCATTCATTGAACTCTGTTCATTCTAGAAAGTATGATTGTTCTAGTTGCAACCTAATTGCACTATTAATTTAGAAATGCATTGCTATATATGAACTAAATGGAACATCGATCTAAATTTAATACATCTTTTAATTTAAGCTTTGGTTTTAGTCATCACTTATATTTGAACACATTAGAAGCGAGGGGAAAAACCAAGAAGGACTATTATTTTTATTATTTATTAAAAGATGTCTTTCTCCATTGTTGGTTTATAGTAAACTTTATCTATAATCCATCTCAGTTTGTAAAGATTTAAAAAAAAGGTAGCACCTTCGCGCCATCAATCAACGTCAACAAACTGCACGATGTAGGCAAAATTTCTAAGTTGACCTAAACCACTAAACCAAAATATTATAATTATGTAGCTTCATCAACATATGTTAAGCATTTTGCGGTTAAACTAGTCATTTATGTGTTAGTCCGTTACCTAACCAAAGAGAGAGATACAAAGAGATATATAGGGAAAATGAAATCAGAGATGGAACAGAGAAGAGACAGGGAGGTGACAGAGTTGTTACTTACCCAATATTGGTTTAATCTTGGCTTTCAAACCAAACATGATGTGCACCCTCTATGTGTTGCTACCTGATAAATGACCTCAAACTCTGAAAGACATTTCTCAACCATACTTTATTTTGTGAGCTAAGCAATAAGTATCCTCACAAGAGGCTTCTAGTTCCTTAGCCTCTACCATTTATGCCACATATTTGACTCAAAATGCACTTTTTTTTATATATCTAATTAGGACAAAGATCAATATAATTAGAAAAATGCTAGGAACACACTCTTTTGAACACTCTTCCTAACACACTTCATGTGATTGGTTAAAATTCACATGGGTCCCACCACTTGAGAGTGGGACCCACGAATTTAGTGGGACCCACGTGAATTTTAACCAATCACATGGAGTGTGTTTGGGAGAGTGTTCAAAAGAGTGTGTTGCTAGCACTCCTCATATAATTATGAACACCTCAATCATTATACTTACCTTTAATTATCAAAAGGGTGAGATTATGTCATATTTAATGAATTTGGCACGTTAATCACTGATTGCTTTTCATACATCTTTCAAAGATGTATGAGATCTCAGTTAAACTGAAACAGAAAGATTTTATTTAAGAAGCATTTATCGTATGCTAAAAATGAGACACGCCATTGAACTTCTGTTGAATCCTATTTCTAAGTGCATTTCACACTTTTAGATTCTAAATAGCCAAATAGGCTATGTAGGATTAAAAAAAGATGACGTTTAAAAAAGTAGACATAATAATAATAGGATGATGTTTGTTGATGCTAAAAGAAAATTGTAGCTTTTATAAAATGTTTATAGTGTGCTTGGGGTAATGTTCTAAACTTTCAAATATATATCCATGCACGTAAATGTTTTGTTTAGCGTTGAACACTGTCAAACTCAAGTTTAAATTTCTCAACGCAATTATACCTAACGTTGAAAACGTGAGTTTACCACGTTCCAACGTTAAACCAAACATGTTACACATCGTTTGTTGTTTTTGAATGAACCTGCTGCGGAATGTGTTTTTTGCGTTTCTTACATTAATACAAACACGCTAATAATTGTAAAGAATTTTTTTTTCTTTTTTCTTTCATAATTTCTATTTTTTTTCAACTTTTTTGTATAATGGATTAAATATATTTTTAGTCCCTGAAATTTGACTCAAATTTGATTTTAGTTCATAAACTTTAAAACCGTTGGTTTAGGTCCCTCATGTTCTGAAATCCGGTAACTTTAGTCGCTTCCCTTAGCACCGTTAATTTTGACGCTGGCGTGACAAATGAATTTTTGTGTTAGTTGGTCCATTCACTTTCAATCACCATGATGTGTCAATTGAATTACAACTTAGCTCATCCAATCGGTTTTGTGGTTTTCCCCGTTCATGAAAAATGTGAAGTATAAATTTAATAAAACCCTAAATAAAATTTGACTGGATGAACCGGGGTGTAATTCAATTGTCACAACATGATCATTGTAACTAGATGGACAAACTGACATATAAATTCGTTTGTCACGTCAGCGTTAAAGTTAACAGTGTTAAGGAGAGAGACTAAAGTTACGTGATTTCAAAACATGAGGTACTAAAATCAACGATTTTAAAATTTAGGGACTAAAACCAAATTCGAGTCAAATTTTAAGGATTATAAACATATTTAACCCTTGTATAATTTATTCATACTAATAATAATAATAATATTAATAATAATACTAATAATAATAATAATAATAATAATAATGCTAAAAATTCTTAATGAAAAAAAAAATCGTGAGTGACATCAAATCTATTGATCCAATAATAAATCATCTTTCTTGTACTTAAACCAATTATTCTCGGTATTCTCCTTACACCAAGCCATATATCTCCTTTAGAAAATACGAATGCTAGGAATAAAAAGTACACCAACTTACCAAATTTTATACTTTGTGCTAAGGCATTGTTCCAAACTTAACCTTTGTCTTTAAGTTGGGGCCTCGCAATTGTGTTAAATATTTGAGGGGAAATTTTTTTTTACAAAAAAAAAAATATGCGTATTCAATGTAGTTTTTAATTATTAAATATTTTTTATTTTTATTTCTTTAACTTCTTATTAGCGGACTGTAAGATCATTAATTTCTGCTAATTGCTTGGAGCTGCGGGTAAAAGGCTGTTTCATGCCCATAATGATGAATGAGGTTTTGTAACCGTAACTAGATTACTGTACTTTAATTGGTTAACTTTTTTTATTAAAGCTTACTTAGTGGGGAACGGGTAATTATATTTAGAATCATGATAACACAACCAATTAATCAATCGGCTTATCTGAAAAATGTAGTGATTAATTATGAGAACAAAAATGTGTCTAATTAAGGAGGTTAATAGCTAGCTTCAATTCCAAAATACACCGATTCCCATTATATACACCAATAACTTTATGTGACATGCAAGATATCATGAGATAATTAAGCATGTAATTTGATTTGTCTTATTCCATCACCCATCGATGGATCATGGATCATCCCTGTTAAGTCTTAATTTCCAAGAATGCCTCCATCACTCACCTAACCAAGCTAAAACGACGTGGTAGCAATGGCTAGCTATTAATTTCATCCTATATAAGTGTGCGTTGGCCAGTCATTTGTGAATATGCAACACAAGGACAGGACTTGTACGACAAATTAAGACAGGAGTTAGCTATCTTCTCTAGCTAGCAAAGAGAGAAAGAGAAGAGACTTCAGTGCCTGAATGAAAATGGGTTCTTGTTGGGTTCGAGTGCTACTTCTCATTGCTTGCATTCTTCCAGCTTTGGTTGAATGCAGAATCAGGCACTACAAATTTCATGTAAGTAAGGGTCTGTGAATTGAATTGCATGTGTCATGAATTTTAGACGTGGCACATTACAGTGTTACACTATCTTTTTGTTTAATTATATTTTTTCAATATTATAGCTAGATAGATAAATCTCTTGTCTTGAAAGCACCTAAGAATCTCTTTCTTCGTAGACAGTGGAAGTTTGAAGTATAGTGCTATATATACATAAAATGCATGCAGTTTATATGCTTTATTCATGCATCCTTTTCATCAAGTAATTTTCTATCAAGTTCTGATATGCGTTATGGTATTGTTAAAGAGGTTAATTAAGTTCATTTTCATTTCTATTCAATTTAGAATAATTAATGATGTCATGATATAAGGTATTTTTATTTGAATCCTGATTTTCACACACCTATCTTCTCTTTTAACTTATTTTCTAGATCTTTTTTTCTTTTCATTTTTCATCATATCACCTACAAGAAAACAATTAATATAAGTTCTTTATTCTCCTTGAGCAATTCACAAGAACATAATATGATAAATCTAATTAAGGTTAACGGCAATCACAATATTATTATTTCTGAAAACATTATTATTATAGGAGTTAGGAACATATAGTTCTCATCTTAATTTATCTTGGTGTGTCTACACGTGGTGTGCACGCATCTCATCAGAAGAAGATAATGTTGTTTTCAAAGCAGAACATAATGACAATATTTAGAAAACTAGTTACATGTGGAAGGTAGACTTCCTAATCAGCACCTAAAGATGGTTAATCCATCAATTCCTTCCAACCACATACATGTTTTATAGTAGTTAGTTTCCTCATAGAATGAGCTAATTTTGATGATGGTTGCAGGTGGTGACCAAGAATGTCACTAGATTATGTTCAACCAAATCCGTTGTCACAGTTAATGGGAAGTTCCCAGGACCCACTCTTTACGCCAGGGAAGATGACACAGTGCTGGTCAAAGTCGTCAACCAAGTCAATCACAATGTTACCATCCACTGGTGAGATAAGACATCAAATACTTCATTTTATTTGCTTCAAGTTACAGAATATATTGTACAAAAAATTAAGCAATGGACCTTATTGTAAAAAATTCAATGATTTCCTCTAACCAACAATCTTCAAGCTCAATGCTAATTAATTGGAGTGGTTACCATCTTTGTAGGCATGGTATTAGGCAATTGACAACAGGTTGGGCTGATGGACCTGCATATATCACACAGTGCCCAATTAGACCAGGGCATACCTATGTGTACAACTTCACCATTACAGGGCAAAGAGGAACACTTCTTTGGCATGCACATGTTAACTGGCTAAGGTCAACTGTTCATGGTGCCATAGTTATCTTGCCAAAGAGAGGTGTGCCTTATCCTTTCCCAAAGCCAGATGATGAATTGGTTTTGGTATTAGGTGAGCCAAAAAAAAAATACCCTTCAGATTTTCTTAATTAAGCTAATTGGTCTTTCAATAGCATTAATTGGAATTCAAATTCAAATTGTAGGAGAATGGTGGAAATCAGATACTGAAGCTGTTATCAATGAAGCTATAAAATCAGGATTGGCACCAAATGTGTCAGATGCTCATACCATTAATGGCCTTCCAGGGACAGTGGCCAATTGTTCTACACAGGGTATTTTTCTGCTTTTCAACTATTCTTTCTTTGACCTCTAATATGAAATATTTTCATTTATTAAATTAAATTTGTTGGTTTTCTTTTTGGGGGAATATATGCAGATCTTTACAACCTGCCTGTGGAGAGTGGCAAGACCTACCTGTTGAGAATTATCAATGCTGCACTCAATGAAGAGCTCTTCTTCAAAATTGCTGGCCATAAGCTTACTGTGGTAGAAGTTGATGCCACATATGTAAAGCCTTTCAAGATTGAAACAATTGTGATAGCCCCTGGTCAAACCACCAATGTCCTTTTAACTGCTGACCAAAAATCTGGCAAGTACTTGGTAGCAGCTTCTCCTTTCATGGATGCTCCAGTAGCTGTGGACAATTTGACTGCTACAGCCACATTGCACTACACTGGAACTCTTGCAACTACCCCTACAATTCTCACTACCCCACCTCCTCAAAATGCTACCCAAGTTGCTAACAACTTTGTCAACTCTCTTAGAGGCCTTAACTCAAAAAAATACCCTGTCAAAGTCCCATTAACAGTTGATCATTCACTTTTCTTCACTGTAGGGTTAGGGATTAACCCATGTCCATCTTGCAAAGCTGGAAATGGGAGCAGGGTTGTGGCTGCTATTAATAATGTGACATTTACTATGCCAACCACTGCCTTACTTCAGGCACATTATTTCAACATTGGTGGGGTGTTCACCACAGATTTCCCAGCCAACCCACCTCATGTGTTCAACTACACAGGGGCTGGACCAGCAAATTTGAACACCTCAAGTGGTACAAAGCTTTACAGGCTACCATTCAATGCCACAGTTCAACTTGTTATGCAAGATACTGGGATCATTGCACCTGAGAACCATCCAGTTCATCTTCATGGGTTCAATTTCTTTGTTGTTGGCAGAGGAATAGGAAATTACAATAGCAAAACTGATCCAAAGAACTTTAACCTTGTTGATCCTGTTGAAAGGAACACAGTTGGAGTACCAGCTGGAGGGTGGACTGCAATTAGATTCAGAGCAGATAATCCAGGTAAAAATTCTTAATCTCATATACAATGCAAGAGTCAAATTAGTATACTCTTAAAAATAGGCAAGAATGAGTTTTTGATAATTTTTTCACAATCAGTTTTTTAAGGGTGAACCAAAATCATGCTAGTACTTAATTAAATCATTCTTGGGTCCATACTCCATAGGGTGAGTCATTAATCTCTTCATAATTTTCTTTTACTTTGTTGTATTTAACAGGAGTTTGGTTCATGCACTGCCATTTGGAGGTGCATACAACATGGGGTCTAAAGATGGCATTTTTGGTGGACAATGGAAAAGGTCCCAAGCAATCATTGATTCCTCCACCAAAGGATCTTCCAAAATGTTGATATTCTAGCCAATAATTAATCATGCAATACACAAAAGGATAGGCCTTCCAATTCGCAAAGCTTTGGAGGGATACAGAGAAGCCAGGCAAATAAGAGAGTGAATGAAAGGAAAGGGTTATTTAATAAGCGAGTACCCCAATTGTTTTTTCTTTGAGCAAATGGGAGAATTTGTTCAAGCACGTTTAATAAAATGAAAGCGTGCATTTTGGTTTTCCTCACACACACACACAATTTTTTAAGAGACATCACGTATGTATTGGAGCCAACAAGTGTACGCTTTTTGTTGTTTCATGAATATAAAATGTTATTTACTTGATGAAATCGTTGATCAGTTTGGCTGATTTTAGCATTCCAAAAATGTTTCCGTGGAGAATATATGTCATTTTTTAGAAAAGAGAAGGAGAAAGGTGTCACGGATTAAATCAAAGGGAGTGACCGGCGCACAAGCTAATATTCTTAGCCTGGCAAGCTTAAAACAACAGTACAATACTTGACAAATAATTTTCTAAGATAAACATATTTTCAGGATTTACAGAAATTTTGACAGAGTCTCCCCCTATATTTTGGACATCCCAAAATTTACAGAAAATTCTGTTATCAACAATTACCATCAACCGGAGTTTCCAACACATAATATTTATCCAATCAACATCAAATATATACATCTCAACATAAACAAAGAACTAAACTCCCTATAGCTGCAGAATATACATAATTCCAAAATAACATCAAATGGCCACCAACACAAAGGAGGCCTACCCAAAATGGAATATCAAGAGAGCTGGAACAAATGAATCTTTGCCCGCAGTCTGCTACTCAGCTGCCTGGGAATCTGGATGAAAAATAGAAAGGGGTAAGTCACAAAGACTGAGGGCCTAACAACCACCATGAACTAGAAGGGAAACATATCAACGCACGAGTTGTTCGATAGAAACAATTGGCAGTATAAAATTCATTTCTCAACATAAAACTTGCTAAACACATGAGTTTGATAAATCCCACAATCTAAAATAACTTGTTTCCAATATCCAAGGGATAAGTTTTTCATTTCCAAAGCAATATAAATTTATCATGTATAAATTTAATAAGTAAATCTGAAATGAAATTAATTGAGTAAAACACAAATCATATGAAATGTAAATACATTAGGGATCACTCACGATAAAACCGAGAGGCGGCTCCATCTCGCTGATAGCCCTTTCCTCCGAAGGGTGGCCTTTCCCATGGGGCGGCTCCATCTAGCGGATAGCCCTCTCCTCTCCAGAACCATGTCCATATCTCAATATCATCGGGGGAAGCTACATCTCGTTGATAGCCCTTTCCTCCAAGAGTGACCTCTCTCTTGGGGCGGCTCCATCTAACGGATAGTCCTCTCCTCCCGGAATCATATCATGTCATCGGGGGCAGCTCCATCTCGTTGATAGCCCTCTCCACAGAGTGGCGGCTCCATCTAACGGATAGCTCTCTCCTCCCGGAATCATATCATGTCTCAATGTCATATCATAGCATACCATATCCATCATATCATATCATCGGGGGCGGCTCCATCTCGTTGATAGCCCTCTCCACAGAGTGGCGGCTCCATCTAACGGATAGCCCTCTCCTTCCGGAATCATACAACTAGGTGCACCTAGGTCGTTATCATCCGTTAACGACATGCGGGGTTCTAACATGGATCCCAATAATATAAATATCAAATTTATTCCATTTTCTCAAAGTCTTCCAAAATTAACTATCAAATTTCATCAAACATAATCAATTTAAATGTATAAAACTTTTAACCTTTGAAATAAATTTCATAGAGAATAAAATTAATAAAAGCATATGTTTCCCAAATTTATTAAATAAACAACATTAAAATAGAACAAGATCAATTAAAATAGTAATTATAAAAATATTAAAATAGGTCACGATGACCGTTAAACCACTCACAACTACGGAGAATCAACCAAACTGCTTCCCAACAACTTCAGGAGTATTATGCGAGGTAGAAATCAACAGATCTGAGCACCAACAAATAGTTCCAACATTTAGTAATTTATTTGAAGCTCTACCTATTTATGGGTAACCATAAAATCCCTAAAACTAGTGCCCACAGCTCTAAAAATAATTCTACCTAAAGTTAACACATGCCGATAGCCTATTTACGAGTTGTGGGTCTTAGAGAGCCGAAACGAACAACCTTTACGGTGTGGGTACTCTCCTCTTTCCTCAGAGCACTATCCCTAACCCCAAAAATTACCAAACTTAGTTTCGGAAAGAAAAAGGGAATGAGTAGAAATTATGGGTTTCATTACCTTTCACTAGGTGTAAGGGATTGAGAGGAAATGACATACAAAGAGATGGGAGAATATGGAAATGAGAGAAGGAAAAAAGAAAGAAAAATGGGACAGAGGGGGAGAGGAAGTTGCACGGGAAAAAGGAAATGCTTCTCGCATACGCGAGAAGCTATTACTTAATCAATCCTTTTTCTTTTTCTTTTTTTTTAAACTTAATGACACGGTGCGTTTCAAAAGGATTATATAGTCGTAAAGATTCTAAATATCAGTGTGTGTTACAAGGAGAAAATTAAAGATGAGAAATATAATGTCAGGGGGTGTGGGAGGTGTAAAAAAAAGAGAAAAATAAAAACAATTCTTATCTTTTCACACTCATATATCATACATCTCTTTCCACACCATCTTTTTACAAGATGAGAAGGAAAAGAAATATCGTAATAGGAAAGTCAAGCGAGTAAAAAAGAAAAGAGCGAAAGAGTTATAATTCCTTCTATTAGGATGATTATTAAAAAAAAATAGACTTCCTTTCTTCGTTTATATAGTTTCATAAACACTAGTCACAATTTCTTCTATGCTTTTGACCCCTAAATATTCATATTTTTCACTAAAGTAATCCAATAAGTGATTGGCATCCATTTTATCATGACAACTAAGCGTCTGTTTGTTTTAAATTTTTAATAGTGCAGAATCAATTCTACATAATTAATTTTAAATCACTTTCAATTCGTTCAATTTGTTTCATAAAATGTACATCATTCATATACAATCCTAGAATCAATTTTACTCAATTGGAAACCAAACAAACACTAAGATTATTAATCATTCTCTCAAGATCATGAATGCTTTCTTTAAAGTAGCTTCATTTAAGTTATTTGAGGATGATTCATCCCCCAAATGAATTTTGCAGTGGTGGAAACAATTTTCTATTGTCTTTTATTGAACATTTATCGTCCAAGCTGAGATATTGTGTGGTTAATGACATCTAAAACATTAATTTTTTCCATATTAGATTGTCCTAACTCATAGACCTTCAACATCTTACTATAAAATCTCTTGCAGTAGTGCATTTTAAAATTAAAATTCTTATTATCCTAGTGTCACATGGTTGAATTTTTTATGTAATATTAGGTAGAAAAAAAGAACTCAACATTTCATCACCCTTTAATATTTTTTGGATGGGATTAATAATTATCGACTACCACAAAATTCTTCAACCATGCATTTTCTAGTCTAACTAATGAACATATTTGTATATATTAAAAGAAGGTACTATGAGATTATCCATTTTCCCGCTCATTTTAATGACACTTTTGTAAATATTTTGAAAACACATCTTTGGTATTGTGTTTTTCACAGCTAGTTGTGAGTGGTCAGCATCTTTGAACAACTCGTTACCCTCCCAAATTATTAGAAGATTTTTTTATTTTTTTGATAATGTGCCTTCATAACCATGTTTTTTCAAACTCTTCAATTAATGATCATTTTAATGGGGCAAGTGTTTATGAATCGGGAGAAGAGACATTTGATAAGTGCCAATTTTTAGTGAATTTGCATATAGAATCTTGGCACTCATGGTTTTAATTGCATTTATTAGATATTAATTTTTTCCTAATTTAAGAATTATTGAATCCAATTATATCTTTCTGAGTCTTGATCTAAATAAAGTCATTTGATCCCATTTTTATACAAATTTCAAGTCATTAAGGATGGAAGAAGGAAAGGATTGGAAGAGTTATGAAGAAACCAAGAAAAAAAGAGCAAAGATGAGCTTATGCCATTTTCTCGCTTGAGCGAGATTTGTCCAGAGAGGGGCGCTTTTGAATGACATTCTCGCTCAAGCGAGAATAGTTTCGCTTGAGCAAGAAGACCTTTCTTCATGCTGAAGTACTCTTCTCGCTTGAGCAAGAATCAACTAGCTCAAACGAGAGTTCACTTAACCAATGATAATAGAGATTCAGAAATGAACTCTCGTCATTCAGAACTTCATCTTTCCATTTTTAGAAAGCTACGAACGTCGACGAAATCGAACGAAGAGCTGCGGAAGCCGTTTTCTTCAATTCTTCTCCAAATCCTTCTTGTATAATGGCTACCATGAGTAGCTAATTTCCTTCTTGGGATTGAATGTAATCGGTTCTAACTCGGATGTATTTTGGAGATATTTATATATGGTAATTTCGTTTCTATTTGATATTGATATTTTCGTTCTGTTCTTTATGCTTGATTCTATCTAATCAATAGATTCTTGATTTCGATTTTTAGATTTAACTGGAAAGTATTTCTGGAAATCCAATCTGAACGAAAATACTCGATATGTTGTAATGCTATGAATAGATTTCAATGTAACGATTGCTTTATAAGATCTGATCATAATGCTGGACAATCTGTTAAATATCCGAGGAATTGGTATTTAGGAGATTTTTCTTATGAATTTTATACTTGAAGAATTAGTATAAATGATTTTAGTATGTTGCATCAATATCGATAGTTTCGAATGCTATGTATGTTTATTGATCCAAAATACAGACGAGTGAGATAGATGAAATTCAATCTCAGTTTCTCCAACTGAATTCTTTCTAAACATTTATACTGTTTTTTATTACTCTATATGCAAATTAGTTTAGTTTGTTACCAATCCATTATGAACAATTTCAATTTCTATGTATATATACTTTGTGAGCACTATAACTTTGAATTTTAATTGAAACTGTTTCTCGTGGGATCGACACTCTTACTTTGAAACTATTATACTGCAATTGAGTTTGGTACACTTGTCAAAGTTCCAACAAGAGACATTTGAGTCCTTGTCAAAATGTTGTATATATAAATAATTTTTAAAAATAGATAAAATAAATTATTTAAAATTGGAGAAAAGATCATGTGTGGAGGAGCTCTTGTAAGTCTCTCTTCTCCCTTTCGTGCGCATAATTAATTGAAACAAAGGGAGAACATGTTACTTATCCATAATGGCTTGGGGAGACACTTTGAAGGTGAGAGAGAAAAATGAAATAAATTTTTGTTGTGACCTCTTATAATGTGTTTGATTTACCATTTGAAAAGGCCAAACATATGTTTAATCCAATCCAATTCATTAAGACACATGTTTTTTTTTTGTGAATGTATGTTTTTAAGTTGGTGCAAACAAAAATCCAAACATGTTATTAGTTTATTGAGCTTAGTAACAACGGTTTTCCCATGAATTTCCTTGCCATCCATTTGGTTGTGTCATTGATGTCAAAGAACTCTATAATCTTTGGTTTTTTTTCACGAGGTATCTCAATTTCTTTATAAGACATATAAGTTAAATAACCAAAGGAACTAGAGTGAAAGGGAAAAGAACTCGATATTAACTCGAGCTTGATTTTTAAAAATGAAACCCTACAATTTAACAGGCGGGTTCAGGCTGGCTCGATAGACTTATTTTACCACCTCTAATGTGAATATTTGACTCAAAAAAACCTTTTTCCCTACTTCATTTATATTATGTAGCAATAGCATACATAATTTTTATTTAGGAAAAATATGTTTTTCGTCCCTATAGTTTCGGTCAACTTTAGTCTCCGTTCTTGTACTTTAAATCCTGTGTTTTTTGTCCCTAAACTTTCTAAACCCCCAAACTGTGGTCCCTGCCCGTCAATAAGATCTGTTAACCTGATGAATTAGCTAACAAAAGTTATATGTCGGCCTCAATAGTGAGTCCCAAATAATTGACTGATCATCTAATTAACTTTTTTTTTATTAATTTCTAATTATTAAAATAATTCTAATTACTAAATTAGGGTTTTCACCTGAACAATTTTACCCGATAAAAAACCTAATTTCATAATTAAGGTTATTCTAATAATTAAAAAATTAGTAAAAAAAGATTAATTAGATGAGTCAGCTATTTGGGGACCATTATTGAGGCTAACATGTAACTTTTGTTACCCAGCTCATCAGGTTAACTGATCTCACTAACGGTCAGGGACCATAGTTTGGGGGTTTAGAAAGTTCAGCGACAAAAAACAAAGGATTTAAAGTATAGGGACGAAAACTAAAGTTGACCGAAACTAAGGGACGAAAAACATATTTTCCCTTTTTATTTTATTAATTTTATTCTTAATACTTTAATTGGTGTCTTGCATACATGTTGATGTTGTTTAACCTACTTCCACCTACATTTTGTTTACAGACATTGTTCATTTACTACTCATTACTACAAACTGTCACTTGTTAAAACTAAACCTCACTTACCATGCAAGTGTAACTTAGTTCCAAATAAATCCCAACACTCTTGGAAAGTACTAATGATAATTGTGAAGAATTCCTTATATTAAAAGAACTAGATCTCCCTCAATTGTATTTGTGCTAAAAAAACTACTCCCAATTCTGCAGATTGGCTTCCCCTGTTTCTAGTTCAAATCAAACTCTTATTTTGCAGTAATTTAATTGTGCAACACCACTTCTGTATCTGTCAAATGTCAATGTTTCATGGCCTCCATGTAGATTACCAATTCACCCAAAAGAGTCCACTCCTTTCCCACCCTCACCCAATACCCAATCAAAGTCCAAAGATTGTCCTTTTCAACTCTCTCTCCCTCTTCCTTCTTTGTTTTCTTTGGTCTCAGCGCCCACAAACATCCTATCCACCAATCACAACTCAGTGCCTTTGACCTCTCTCCTCTCTCCTTTCTCCACTCGTCCCTGTTTCATAGATCCTTGTCTCACAAACAGTACAAAGAGCTGACACATTTCTGTTCCCTTCTTTGTACTCCTCTGCACTTCACTGCACTGCAAACTTCTTCCAATCCTACTCTTCTTCTTCACCGTACTCTTCAATTCCAATTCCACTTCCATTTTAAAAAAGTTGATATTTTTATCTTCGCTCTTCTCAATTCTCTCTTCACTGTCTCTTGGGAACTATACCAATTATTTAGTTTCAACTCCATAAGCTTCTGGGGTTGGAATTCTCTGCACATTTTTTTGGTTTATCTTCCCATTTTTCTATCTGGGTTTTACTCTTTTTGTGCTTGTGTGTTTGTATGCTGATGATGGTTGCTTCTTCACTTAGATCTGTATAGTTTTAGGGTTTATATGCTTTGCCCATAAGCTTTAGAATTTGGAATTTTCCTTGGGTTTTGGAAAGAAAGCTTTTTTTTTTCTCTCTAGATTCCTCAGGTTGTGGCTACGTGAAAAGAGTAGCAGATTCCTTGCAAATGCTTCTTTGTCCACAAGAAGCTCCACAACTCTTCATATCTTTTCTGGGTTATCTCTCTCTTTGAACTTTCTTCAAAGAGAGGGTGTGTGTGTTTGTTTTTTTGTGTTCCTATAATATTACATAAGACAATGAACAGGGGAATTGAAGTTCTTTCTCCAGCTTCTTATCTTCAGAATTCCAATTGGTTGTTCCAGGAAAGTAAAGGAACCAAATGGACACCAGAAGAGAACAAAAGGTTTGAGAGTGCCTTAGCTTTATTTGATAAGGACACTCCAGATCGTTGGGTGAAGGTGGCAGCTATGGTTCCAGGTAAGACTGTTGGTGATGTGATCAAACAGTACAGAGAACTGGAAGAAGATGTGAGTGTCATTGAGTCTGGGTTGATCCCAATTCCTGGGTACACTACTGGTTCTTTCACGTTGGAATGGGTCAACGATCAAGACTTTGATGAGTTCAACCAATTCTATAGTGTTTGTGGCAAAAGAGGTACTTCCACTCGGCCATGTGAGCAGGAAAGGAAGAAAGGGGTGCCATGGACTAAAGAGGAGCACAGGTTATTTGCACTTTCACATCATAAGCCTTTTTGTTTTTTGTCTTTTGTATATCATTGCTTCAGAAGTGCCAATGTTTAAATTTACATGTGTCTCAAATAGTGGAGGAAGAATCCATGCCTAGCTATGAAGTTAGATAAGCTTTTTGTTTATTACTTGAGTTTTGGGAAAATGGTCTATGTTTGTTGGTATTGGTTGAATGTTTACAAGTCAGTTTTGGTTACTATATGCAATTGGTATGAAAAGGCCTAACTTGATGGTGTTTTGTTGTTGTGTGTATATATTTGCCTGAAGTTTAGGGCTTTTGCTTTACTAATTTTTCTAATGTTGGATTATTTGCTAACTGAATCATCACAGGCAATTTCTGTTGGGTCTGAAGAAGTATGGTAAAGGGGATTGGAGAAGCATATCTCGCAATTTTGTGACCACAAGGACACCAACCCAGGTTGCAAGTCATGCTCAGAAGTATTTCATTAGGCAGCTTACAGGAGGGAAGGATAAGAGGAGATCAAGTATCCATGACATCACAGTGGTCAATCTTCCAGAAACAAAATCAGGACCAGACAGTAACTTACCTCCTTCTCAAGATCACTCAGTGAAGGCTCTGAATCCACATCAGAATCAAAAATTGTCTAGCATGGTTAAACAGGAATGTGACTGGAAACTGTCATGTGAGGGCATGCCTATGGTTTTCAATTCCACAAATGGAAACATGTTCATGACACCACTGCATGGGATTTCTTCATATGGATCTAAACCACAGGAGCAGTATTTGCTCAGAAGTACTCTCCATGGATGTCAATTTGGACCTTATGATACTATTATGCAAATGCAATCAATGCAACATCAGTGAACTATGGATTAGAAGCAGGGTTAAGAGTTCTGATGGAACTAAAATGCCAAACATTAGCTAGTCACTGCTGTTGGATTGCTTTGTAGGTGGTTGGTTAATGGCTATGTGAATATGTTGAGGACTTATCTGAAGAAATTAGTTCATATTGTATTCTGATATTAAAATTCTGGGACTAGTTAGTAAAAAGATGATAATTTATGAATCTCAGGCATGTGTGACATGGTTTTCTGATTATTGCTTGTTTGGTAATTTGTTTGTTGTTAGATGGCAGCATCTGATGTGCATTTGATCTTTTTTTATTTATTTATTTATGCTGAAAAAAGATTTAATTTAGATGACCAAGAATGCAAGTTCAAAGATTGGCAATTTGATTGATGTGCATCTTTGTAGGCAGGATCTATCTGCAAGATGAACAGGGCTAGAGGAGTTATCTTTAGTTTGTGACCCTTCACTTTTTATGACATGTTTGATACTGCAAATAAATATGTCGTTTCAAGTTCACATAATGAATGAGAAACAGCCACAGCCTTCAATCATACTGGTGTACTAGTAATCTATAACAAGGAGATAAATTAGGGGGTGTTATTAAAGCAAGCTTTTTGCATTTATGATTTGTGGTGATCATCGATGTAGCTAAGCTTTTATTGCTCAAATAGTGCGAGTTGTCAGATAGAAGATTTAGGTTCAATATTTCATCATGTGCTAAAAGAAATGTAGTAGTATCAATTATCATGAAACATTTGAAACATGAGTTTTATCTTTGAGAAATGTCAACCACACACTCTTCATAAATATTACTATTTGGTTTAGCCATGATTTGATTATTTTTCAGCAACAATTTTAATCTATTGAATTAAACTATTATATGGAATTTTCTTGGGTTTAGTACCCGTTTGGTTTACAGTAGGATTAATTCTGGAATCAATAATTGAAAATAAATTATGTACCCTTTATAAAATACATTAGATAAGAGTGATTTAAAATCAATGATCATTTGCATTATGCCAACTACAAACAAATAAACATTTAATATTTGAATTGGTTTTTACAAACATTAATAATATGTGAGAAAAGTACACGATTCTACAATAAATCATTGTTTTATGTGCTCCTGGGATTAGGTCCATGGGTTACTTTTAATTTAACATGTTAAGTCAAAGTGCACCCCTCATTAATTGTAAAGGGGGCAAGTCCTAAGTTAGTCTCCAATGGGTTTATTGATAAAGAAGCAGAATCTTTATGCTTTGAATGGTCGAAAGTAAAGAATCATTCACGTGTTTTTTGTTGGCAAGTGGAAGCAGTTAACTTGGACACTAGGCCATGTCATCATTATGCTTGGTTTGAAATTGCTGAGTCACGCAGCATTTCACATAAATTAAATGTACCTTATTACCTTAATTCTACTACACTAAAATAGGTAACATAGTAATGGGTACTAGTTGAGTTGACTGAGTTTGATGCCGAATCTTGACCATAGATGTACTAAGGGCCGCGCCACTGCTTTGAGCATCTCATTCTCAATTCTCATGCTCCACTCTTTCCTCTTCACTTTGTTCTTTCCATAAGCATGAAAGTATTTCTATTTCTTTTTCCTCACAATTTTTTGTCTCTTTATTTATTTGGCGTGTGTGCTCCTTTACTTTACAATTATTCTATAGTGCATGCATGTTCCTGTTTTTATATTAATATTTTCCAAATACTTTTGTATGTACACTAAAGTGTATAGGAATTCCATAACTAATAAATTAGTTATGGTTTATTTAGCTAAATTTCATAGCTAATGCCATAATGTTAAAATCACCCTTCCTTGGGGATAGCAGTTAATTAACTCATTATACTCAGGAAAACCATAATATCATAATGTTCCTCAATATCCAAATCCTACTTTTAACCATAGAACCTTATGCCTTTCAACGGGGCAATCTGTTGATTCTGTAAATCATCCAGTGAGAATTTTTACTAGCTAGTGTATTAATTTGGTTTTGCATCTGAAATCTCCAAATCATAGTTTAGATAAAAAATATATACAAAGGACACATGTATTCAAATCATGGTTTTATATTTCCATTAGTCAAAGCCAAACATACACTATATATATTAATATTTGTAACGGTTTAATTTGCATTTCAATTTTTGGCATATGATTGATATGGTGAGAGTTCATAAACCTTATATTTTAATAAAGTAATTCAAAATTACTAAATTTAATTTAATGTATTAAAATAGTAAAAGAAAGCATTTTAAATAATAAATAAGAGAGATTTTCATAAAAAATGGGAGAAATATTAAATGACACATATTGAAGGATAATTTTAATATTTAATTTTTTTGTTACATTTAACTTTTTTAATTATCATTTACCATCCTCTCATACTTAAAATTTACTTTATAATTTAAAAAAAATCTAAAATTCTTCATTCAAACACACATTCAAACAAAAGAAAATAAATGTCAACGGGATTCATGCATTGTAATTGAGATTCTTGAAGTTCCTAATTAACTTCTTTTCCCACTTTTCCAAATGAGGTGTTACCTTCTTATTATGTGCTTAGGGTGTTAGACCTTTCTAAGAAGAAATATTCATCAATTAATCAAAATAAAAATCTGTCCCCATCATTTGTAAGATATAATTAGGAAAGAGCATCTTCTTAGCAAATGATGGAGGCTTTCCGAAGAGGCGACACTTGCCCAATCTCTTTAGAGATAGCAAATAATTAAATAGAATTTACCTAAACAGACTTTGAGCTAGCCTTTTTGTTGACAATTATTGTCATATATAGACCACTTAAGAGAACACAACAGTCATTAATTAGTACACTCAGTATTTTATCTCTTGTCCATTTGACTCATAAAAAGTTGCCATGTACAACTTATAGCTTGGAAATGCTCAGCAAAATTATAGCTAGGGTTTGACCATGAGTTCCTAATTAAAATTAGAAAAATAAACATTTTCTATAGCATATTTATATGATTTCCAATTATTATTAATTAACTAATGATTATTAAAAGTTAATGAAGTCTAAAGGATTGTTTAAAACCATCATAGCCTTTTTTTACCGTCATAGACATCTTAAAAAAGCTTTACCTTGTGTTTGGATAGAGAAATTTGAAATTACTAAAATTCATGTGGTAAAATAGTAGAAGAAAAAATTTCAAATGATAAATAAGAGATTTTTTTATGACAAATAGGGGAATTTCAAATGACAAATATTGAAAGAGAATTTCAACATTTCTCTTTTATGTTCAAACCTTTTATATTGTCATTGTCAAATCCTCTTATTTTAACAATTCACTCAACATTGTCTATTACAATTTTGAGAATTCTAAAATTCTCAATCCAAACACAAGGTTAAGGCAATTTAAAATACTACTCGTCATACATTGGACCCTTTTGATAAGAAATATGTGTCAGTCTTTTTTATGTAACCAAATAGGTCGTTAAGTTAGGTTTTCTAAGGCTTGAGTCTAGCTTGTATCTTACATCTTTGGCCTAAGTCTGATATGTTTACTTGATATAGATTTTTATTTTAATATCTGGTCTGGTCTATTTAAAAGCTTGACATGACCTGAGACGTGCTTTAAAACATGTTTTATAATAAGGTACATACTTAAATATGCATGTTATAAGCATGTATTTGAATAGATTTATAGATACAAGTCTTTTATGTACGTAAGATGACAACATACTTATATATTTGTATAAGTTAATGAGTATACCATTATAAGATAAGTTTTGGGCTAATCTATTTAATAAATTGGCACGGCATGGCATGACCTGACCCTGATGTTGGCTAGCTAGGTCGTATGCCCCTGACGAGGGGCTTGACCTGATTTCCATCCCTAATCGTGCTCATTATTAATTTTTTTACAAAAATACTTTTAATTACTCAACATATTAATCTTTTTGTTAATAACCATGGAGATATGTGAATTAAATAGGTGGAGAGATTATAATGAATCTTAATAATTATAAGCGTAATTTAATGCAAGTTATTGATAAATATATTACTATTAATTAATTTAATGAAATTCCTTCATTCTTGTAGTACATTTGTTAAAATTGGTCCTATAAAAAGATGGGGTATCACGGATGAGGAGTGTTACTTTTTAATTAACCTTTCGGTATGTAAAAAAGGAATAAAATACTTTAAAAAGAGTTGTGTCAAATATCATGTTGGACATTTTCATATTTGGTTTATGATATGATATTCAGCAATAAGCATAGTATCTATTTCATGAAAATCTTACAGAACATGGAAGTCATAAAACAAATAGTAGTTCCTCAGATCTCCTCCACTCCATCTCTTCTTTCTTTTGTTGTTGCTGTAGCTAATTGCCGGCACTAAATTTGTTGTTGCTTTTCCAACCTCTGTGAAAGGCATATATATATGGTACCCATCATACTGCTTGCACCTACAGTTTTGGTCCCACCCACTAAATCAAAAGGTTTGCAAGGCAAAAGTGGCACCTAAAAAGTTTCACTATATGATAAATGACAAAATCCCCACTTTCCTTCAGTAAAGAAGCAACTTGCCTGCAACTTGCCTAGCAAAGCACTTATTCTACTTTATTCTACATTTGATAAACAAACCCTATAATTTAATTTATGACCACATTCCTAGTCTCACTACCTATAGTGTGTGGTCTTATTGCCCCCATGCTCCTTACCAAAAATATAAATTGCAATTTGTTAACTAGATTCTGATTCTGATTCTTATGCTCAACTCCCTAGCTAGTGGATGCACAATTGGAAATAAGGAGATTCTTTATGTGAAATTTTTACATGATAATTAAGCACATTTAAAAAAATTGTATTTATTTTTCTCTTCCTAAATATTAACTAGGTAGGACTTAATTTATCAATATTTAATTAAAAATATTTATAAAATAGAATGGATTATAAAATTTCACATGATTGTACTATGTAAAAATCTCACATGAAAAGATTCATTCTCAAATTCATGACTCAGCCCAGTAATGAGAAAAAGAGATAAGGTGTCAGGGGAAAAGATGAACAAAAAAAGAAGAAAACAAATAAATCTATATTATAAAGTAAAATCTGTGTGTGGTGGTCAATGGTAATGTCTAGGGAGTGCATTTATCAGAACAGAATCAGAGGAAGCCAAAAAATGGAAAATGAATTATATGTCATTGTTGAGATTTTTGTTTAAACTTTAATTTAATCTTAGGCAATTAGCGTGGAAGAGAAAAAGGTATGCTTTGGGAGACATAAACTAGAACCACGACAAAAGAAAGAAAAGAGAAAAAGGAATTATTTAATAATGCACTTGGCTGCTTTCTAACAGAGAGGTGGTTGGGGAACACCATGACATGCTAAAAGCTCAATGTATGAGCTGTGATCTGTTTTATTTGCGTTGGCAATATGCCTGCAATTCCTTCTTCTTTGTTTTTTCTTTGCTGGTGCATGTCTCTTTTAATACAGAGTACTAGTAGTAGTAGTTTTAATTTAAATTAAACATAGCCATAGAAAGTTAGTAACTTGGATATGTCTAAGAGCTAAAAAAATGTTATTAATTTAAATCTAATGTTTGGTCATTTAATTTGATTAAATTAAATCAGTGCTTCAATATCAATACTTCTCTGTTTTCTCAACCAAAAAAAATCTCCTCTGTTTTGGGGTAGAGGTTTGGGTATTTCCCTGTACACGCGGTGTCTATTCTGTTTAAGAAGCTCAGAAGAAATTGTCAATGATAATATGGGGTAAGCTGCTAAATCAGAAGAATTAAATTAAGATTGCTCCAAATTCACTACAACACAATGGATACAGATAGGAAAGCTTCAACTGTTTCTTTATAAGTACCTATATCTAATCATTGTGACAACCAAAGCTGCACAACCTAATAAATAAAATTTTCAAAACAATATAATAATGACCTAACATCCTGCACATAATAATGAGAATGGTTTTGGCTTCAAAATCAACGAGTTTGTCTTAACTAGTATGATCCAACAACATAATAAAAAAAGTTTTAGTTTAATTCTTGCCGGTAATCCTTTATTGGAAAGCAAGTTATCTGTAAGGCATGCCTAGTCTAGGAACGTGATAATCACTCTTTTCTCTAGTTTTTTATTACCAAAAAATAAATAAAATTAATAAAATCACTCTGAAGACATGATATTGAGGCTTCTTACTCTGAATTCCTTACATGAACAGAGCATAACGATACTTGTATTTATTAAGTCACCAAACGAATGTGCCCCCAAACGGGTTGTAACTCTCTTGCAGTTTGGTCATGTTGAAATTGGGAGGGCAAAAAATTAACAAAATAAAAAAGTTATAGGATACAATTGTATGTGTGTGTATATATCTTTAAGAAATGAATTTGAACTAAAATCTTTAGAATTCTCCGTTTATTGTTTATACGCACTACGAACTTATGCTAAAATATGTTGAATTTGGCACTATTATGGTGACATATTTAATTAGTCACACTATATAGTGGAGTCATTCCATCAAACTTAATTACATATTATTTTGCTCCTTCCACCATCAATAACTAGGACACCACCAAAGTCATTCATAGGATGGAAAGCGGACCCAGAAAAGAATACAAAAGAAATCTAAAACTTTTTTGTTCGCTTTCCTATTTTTCATATATTCTTTGACAAATTGTATCATGATAATTGATAAGTAGTAAACCCTATCAAACTCAGATGTGAGTATACCTAACAAAGTCACCATTCCACAAAAGCTGAAAGGCCATGATTTTTACCCATGCCGTTTCCACTTGATCGAATTGAACTAATCTTTAACATAAGATGGAGAAAAATCACGTACGTGATAATCCCTGAGTTGATCCTTGCCTCTTCATCCAATTTTCTGCCATGGATCAGTGTTATGAGTGTGTCAACGTGTGTTATATATGGGGAAAGGGAAAGGGAAATGGTTCTTTAATTAAGAGTGCTTTTGATAAAAAAAACTGAAAAGTTAGTTGATTTGATTGGAGGATGTTTGGTAAAATTAGCTGAAAATAATAAAATGACATACAAGTACATTATTAATTATTAAATAATGATGAGTGGAGGTGATTGAGGGATAAAGTTATAATAAATTTTCAGCTAATAGTTCAAAAATAGAGTATTTTAAAAAAGTTGCCTCAAGTAGCTTTTCAAGAAAAACTAGTAGCAACCCAAAAAAGTTACATTACCAAACACAGCTGAAATGATTTCAGCTACTAATTTTAGCTTTCAGCTAGCTAAAATGACTTATCAAACACACTAAAATTGTCTCACTCTAAGAAGACAACTTAATTGATAGAATTAGTTAAACAAGACCCCTTTTTAAAAATTGACCAAGAATCCCCGTGCAGATACTGTGTGTAGAGTTTATCTAAGATCACGGTTTACTTATAATGTTTTTTTTGTCAAAAGTTTACTTATAATGTTGTGACCAATACTATTGCATAAACAAAACATGTTTTTATAAAATCTTTATTTTTTTAGAGTAAGCTCTAGTTAGTCATTGAAACAAAACATGTCTTTGTGTGACCTTCATCCATCTCCTTTGTCATTACCATAAACATTAACCCCTCCCTATAGTTCTTCCCTTTTCTTATTCGCTCTTTTGGTTTACTCTCAGGTTTGCTCTTTTGGTTTGAGCATGTGGGTCTCTTCTTTAATCTAAGTTTTGATAAATCTACAATATTCATGGATTTATAGGTTAGCTGTCAATAATTTTTTGTCATTTAAGATGTTTGTGAATTATAGTTAAAAATGTTTAAAAATGTGAGTGTGTTGTTTTAGGTGATACTAATTAAATATTAGTAAATATACTTTAATTTATCACTAATTTGATGGATTTGTAGGAATTTAATTGAGTAGTGGAAGTAAATGAATGAAACGAGAATTACAACAAAATTTGGTATTAGCGGCTATTTTTTAATGGCAATTAATTAATTGCCATCATTTCCCTATTTAACCGAATATTTTAGTGGTCAATATTTAATAGCCAGTAAAAAGTAAATTTTAATGGCAATATTTGTTAATTGCCGGTAAAAAGTTAATGTTACTCTGTACACATTTTACCCGCTTAATTTTTTTTTATCATTTATTCTCCTCCAAATTAAAAGAGAATGGTATTTATTAAACTAAATTAAAAAAATGAAGAGTTCCTCTTTGTGAAAGCCGCGAACCCTTCCCTCCTTTTTCTCTGCGAATTGCAAATTGTGAACCTTTCCCTCCTTTCTCTCTGTGCATTGCAAATTGCGAAAACCGTTCCCCCTTTCATCGTCTTTGTTGTGAAATTAAAGCTTTTTGCTGCAAAATGCAAAATTGTTCCACTTGAGCCCAAGCCTTGTCGTGAAACCCTCATTTTCTTCTCATTCTTGTTTCTTCCGTTGTTGTTCCCATTCTTGGTCGCCACCGCGACTCCCACCATTCTGGACGTCGCCGCTTCTCCCGTTGTTTCTGGTCGTCTTCGCCCCTCCCGGACGCCATTGAGACCCCATTCCTGGAACGAGGCTGCATGCTCATTAACCCTTCTCGGAGCTCATTAACCTCCTCGTCGTCCATTGCAGGGTGGGTGTGCGGCACAGACCTCGACCTCCGAATTTCGGCACAAACCCAATCTGCGATGGATCGTAATCGCGATTGGGAAAAAGAAGAAGAGTGTTTCTTCAAAAGTGTGGTGTTATTACTGCGATCGCGAATTCGACGACGAGAAGATCTTGGTTCAGCATCAGAAAGCGAAGCACTTCAAGTGTCATGTCTGTCACAAGAAGCTATCCACCGCTGGCGGCATGACCATCCACATCCTCCAGGTCCACAAGGAATCCGTCACCAAGTATGTCCCTATTCCCCAGATTTTTCCTATATTAGGGTTTGCTATTTTACACTCTTACTGGATAACAGGGACAATCTTATTGATAAGGTTTACGTGTTTTGTCTCTTAGAGTTGCCTTCGTGTTATATTAAGATTCTAGAGATTTAGCGAATGTTATGGTTGCTGGTTACTTTTAAGGAATGTTTATAACTGGTTGAGTGACAGTGTGGTTTTTCTTGATTACTAATGATTCGTTCCTGAATGAATTCATATCTGAAAAGGGGAAGGTTTTGAATTCATATCAGAAAAGAATTTTGTTAGTTGGAAAATCAGTATTTAATTAGTTAGGTGTTGAAATTTCCTTCCCCTTTTATCCAATCCATGCGACATTCTCTAGTGCAAAGTATTTGTTTGATTCATATTAGAAGTTATAGCCCCTGTTATCATAGATGGAAAATCTTGTAGATACTCCTAATAGAATCCTTTTCCTACTTTTCCATATTTTCTGCATAATCAAACTATGATAGAACTTAGAACTAACAGCTTTGCATAGGTTATAGAAAATGAGGGATTTCGAACTAATAAAAGGCAATGTGTTTCCAAAATTGTTTGATTTAACTTTACCCAAAACTGCATGTTGATTGATTTACTGTAGTTGTGTGAATAGAATATAAATAGGGAAGAAAAAACCATTGCCAACATGTAGTTGAGCCCCTGCTTCTTTAACCATTGCTGCTTAATGCCTCTGTTCACAATGTTTTGGTGTAGAGTTGAAAGGATTTATGGCTATAAAATGAATACAAAGGTATGTTGATGAGTTCTTTAACAAGTACACATAACACATGGGGTCACACACACATATATAATAGCTAAACAGTGGCTGTAATATTAGCAAAAACAGTATAATATTTTTGCATTGAATAATTTACCCTTTTTCCCTTTTAGCATTGCTTTAATGACTATGCATGTTGATTGATTTACTGTAGTTGTGTGAATAGAATATAAATAAGGAAAAAAAACCAGCAGATTTTATCAGTGGTTAATCCATTTTTCTGATATGGCATTATCAATGTGAGAAGTTGTTCTAAAAAATTTAGCTGAGAAGAACAATTAAGGAGAGGTTCTCATTAGATTTTGACTCAACTGGATTCTGTATCAGTGTATGGGCATAGAGGTTAACATTATATTTCCATGTAGGCATGCATTCCTAGTAGGTTAGTACACTGCCTAAGTCTAAGCTACAATACAAATTCCTACCCAATGCCTTCTTAGCTTTAAGCCTCTAGAAAAGAAATTGCTTTTCTTTTTCCATGGTCTTTGCACATGTGACCTTTTCTTGTTTCATGGCCTAATTTGGAAACTCTGACAGATATGATATCATGAATATATTTTGCATGTGGGGCAACTTCTGCTTTCATTTTTACCAGATTACTCTGCGACTATTTTTAAGTGTTGCGGATGAACGTTAAGAATAAAAGAATTATTGAAAGAAAAGAGTAAGTTGGAGATGACTAAATGTCAAATCAAATTTAAATATCTGAAGCTCCTCCCATAAAGTCTAGAGATGACTAAATGCATCCTCATTCATATCTTTGACTTTTTTAGTCTTGAAATTTATAAGTTGGAGTTTATAAATAAGGACAGAACAATCCGGCTTGAATTCTTCCCCACTGTCAAATAACCAGATTTATATTTAAGCTTAGAAAAATATGTTCAATTTAGTATTAATTATAACATATAGTTTCACAATTTAATCAAATCAACGCAAATGATATATAAATCATAATAAAGTGGTTTTAATTATTCATAACAATATCTAAACCCTAATATATATATATATATATATATATATATATATATATATATTGCATGTGCTTTAGAAATTAACCGGTGACATAATCATTTGGTGAAGGCTGGAGGGTACTTTGGGTGGTGAGGTGGCTTCCCATATGGAGGCTTGTGCACAGGTGCAGAGTTCTTTGCATATATAACTAAAAAAAATTATTAGCAATATTATAATATACTTTTTTTAAAAACTTTATAGCCATAATTCTTTATAGAATTAATAGTATCATTGATGTTTATGGTTTTCTAAACCAGGAAATGTGTTCAACTTGAACTTTTTTTTACCTTCCCCATGCTCTCACTTTGCTATTTTTTATCTTCACTTTTAGGCTCTTACAACTTGATTAAAAATCAAATGTTTCCAGGCTGAGATGAATAATTTCTAAACTTATTTAATGCAATTATCAACATTTGTTACAATATAAATAATTTTATCATTTTGATATTGAGATGTAATAATATTGAGATCTCATCTTGTGAATTTCACACACTCCTGTTTCAGTTTGGAAAGATTCATGTTGCAAAGAGAGTTTTATTTTCACTTCTCAGTTCTAAGCTAGCTAGTTTCGTGCACACCTTGACCTGAGTAATAACAGAGGTAAGCCAGTTCTAAGATTTCTTAATAGATGGAAGTATGTTAGCAATTTCTGTGAGTTAGAAGATTTAGTTGTGGATTCTCCTTCATGATAGCAATACTATTTGTTTCAAATGTATGTGCTCTTAAATCTAATTTGGTTGGGATTTAATTTGTACTGATCTTCCTACTTCTAATGATAAATCAAAATTAGAGAGAAATGAGGACATTGGATATAGAGAGATAAAAGAGAGAACTACCACTTCTCTTGAATTGCACGTGAATAGTTGTTATTTCTAAGTTATAACATATGTCATGAATTATATATATTTGAATGACTCATTTCTTTTATTTTTCATTTCAGGTCATACACTTTAATTTTCAGAAATCTAACATGGAAGAAGTTATTAGTATTAAGAGTTAGGAGAATTTGTTTTTAGATTGTATACTTCTCCGTATAGTGACTATGACCAGATCAAGTATTGGATTCAATGACACTAGGAATTGGATTTCAATGATGTTAATATTGTCATGTTTTGATACTTATAAATTTATAATGGTTAATATAGTTATTTGGTTCCTTGTTATGGATTTAGTAGCATACATATTTGTTTGGAAATATTTTTTTGGATGATTTATTGAAATATATCTATTATTATTTATTTTTCTGGGTGAATTTAAATATCTACAGAAAATTGATAATTAAAATATTCATAACAAAAAAAAAGACTTTCGGGCAACAGTAATGACCAAAATAATGTTATGAGTTTTAGCGGCCATAGAAAAAAGCTAGTAAATGGAGAAGTTTTTAGCGGCTATAGTAAAAAGCTGGGAAACATAGAGGTGTGAGAACGTGAAAGTAGGTTTTAGTGGCCATTATTAAAGCCACTAAGAATTGCCACTAAAAGCTAAAACTTTTCCCGGCCATAGTTGAGTCCTTTACCGGCACGCGACGCAATTGCCGGTGAAAGCTTTACCGACGCCCGCATCACCGGCCAAAAGCCATTGGCTGGTAAAGCCTTTTGTGGCTATTTTTATGGCCGGTAAAGGCGAAAATAATTGCCGCTAAAAACGATTTTTGTTGTATATGCTTATGGGGACAAGAAAGTGTTCTTGTGAGCATATTATTATAGAGCTACATATGAGCATCACATTCTGCCATTTTGTGTAGGGATGTCCAAACTCATAGGGTTGGGTGAGGTCATGAGCACACTAAAACTGGAAGAAACATGTTGTAGAACTGATGTAAGCATATTCAGAGCTTGTACGTGTGGGGACACAAAAAACACAAGAATGTTAATGAGGTGTCTGGCATGTGTGTGGGGACATCTAAAATTGCGATGTCTTCACATGCACCTGACATCGTTTACAAATAACCATTTTAACATTTTTTTTAACACATTTGAGAGTGGGAAAGTCAAGATCAAAGAGATTCTCTCTAGATTAGATTAAGAAGCCTTAGGAACAAGCTCTTTATATTTAACCATGGATTTTTTTTCTCTTCTTTTTTTTTTTATTTTCTATGTTGTAATGAATTTCTAAACTTTCTAGTTAGGGATAGATGGATCTTGATTTAAATCCTATGTGAATATATTTTTTATTTTAATTACATTGTTTACTTCCATTCTTAATGTTACTTTGACTTGATCAATCAATGTATGATCTTGAGGTAATTCTTTTAGTTGAAAAATTAAGGAAGAACTTGGAACTAAAGTAAACAACATAATTGACTAATTACCTAGGGATAAGAATTGGAGAGGGTGCGATCTTTATCAATTCTTGAGTGTAATGCAATTTTCTCTTGAATTCACCCGAGGAATTAGGGATTTTAATTGAGGATTACAGTTAAACCAGTGAGATTGAGATATTACTATATTTGTGATTTGGATCATAAATTGAAGAACAACCGCTAAGTTGAACACACTTTTTAATTCCATAGGATGAGAACTAAGAGGAATCAACTCCTAACCACCTTTGTTTGATATTGATTGTCGCATATATTTTGTCTTTTGTCTAGTGACCTAAGCATCTTAATTCAAAGTTACTAGTTTAGTTTTTGCATTAGCTTCTTATTGTTACTTAATACACTTGTATTTCCATTATTCAACTAGATGATTCCTTTCTACTTTGCTACTTGAATTCTTCAATATCTCTATAACAATATATTTATTCAATTTAATACTTGCGACAAAATAACGCATCTGCTAAATATCAACCAAAAGCCCCTTTCTTGTTCGAGCATATCACTTCTTTAGTTCTCTTCTTTGTTTGTGGTTGAAAGGTGGCTATCATGATGATTGCTTGAATGATTTGCTAGATATTAGAGTTGCACTATTTTCTTTTATGTTTTAGTTTTATTTGTTTTCAAAAACTTACGTGACCTATTAGTTGTATAGGACTTTATGAAATTTCAAATTAAGTTTAATTAAATGTTTGTTGTGATTTAGAGGTTTTTGATATATGCTATTTTCTATGCGCACATGTGCTTAAATATTTTCTTTTCATTTTTGTTTGATCTTACAATTATATATTACTATGATCCTATGCTCCTATAGCCCCTTCAATTCCAATATTGAAACTTGATTTTGACAACCTTGCTTTCAAGGAATAATTTGGTGATGAATTATGGTAATCTTTTTAAGGACTTAGTTGGTGATACAATTATTTATTTGATAAAGCTTTCAAAACTTATTTGGTGATGGGAATCTTTCAAGAACTATTAACTAAAAACACTATAATCTTTCATCATATGTTTGATAGCATAAAATAAATAAGAGAGAAATAAGGGAGAGATGTTTAACCAATCTCTTGTTTAATTCATTTACAAGAGAGAACAGGCAAGAGAAAAGAAAATGTAGGGGTGATGACTTTGTACAATCTCTCCAATCTTTGAGAGAAACAGGGGAACGAGAAGAGGTCTCTCTTTAATTTACACATATTTCCCTTATATTAAGTACACCTTCTGCTTATCACATTTCAAATAAACAAGGAGGCATTATTGTCAATTTCAGTCAAGTTACTTTTTTCTCATCAATTTCTACTTGATCAAATAAAATGAGGAAGAGTTACACATTTCTTTCATATTAATAATCTATAAATCTATTTTATTTTTCACAACTTTCTCTCTTCCGTATATCTCTCTTTCATGTTTCTCTCCTCAAACCAAACATAAGCTCAGTGACTAAATTAAGGGTTTGATAATTTTTTAAGTTATTTTTTCATTTTTTGAAAAAATATTAAAGCTTAGGGTTGTTCGAGGTGGTTGCGAATTTTCAATTTTTGGTTTTTAAAAATTTTGAATCATAGTTTTACAACTCGAAACCAAAAAGTGAAAACCACAAAAAGTGGTTTTCAAAATGTTTGTTTTGAAAACCACAAAAACAAGTTTTCAATTGTTGGTTTTGAGTTGTAAAAATTTGATTTAAAATTTTTAAAAATAAAAAACTGAAAACTCGCAATCACCCTGAACCCCTTAGTTTTTTTGGGGGAGTTTTTTTTACTTTTTTTGAAATATTATTTTTTGAAAAAGAATACAAACAAACATTTAATTCCAAATTTCTGCGTGATTGAAAGTTCTGTACTGATTGCAAAAACTGAAACATTTATGCTTAGTTGCCTTTAATATATTAAAAGGAAAGAAAAATTGAGGAAGAATTGAAAATAGAGCCTTTTCTTATTCGTTTGTCTACAAATGAAAAGGATAGCAGAAGAACAAAGATGTATCGCCTAGACATGGACTGTCTTCTCATTTTAATTTGGGCCTCAATATGGATAATTAGGCCATTACTTTTCACACCGTTATTTTTGCTATTCCTACCCCCTATATTTTTTCTTCCCCAAACTACCCTCCCCCTACCCCTACCCCTACCCCTACCCCATTCCCCCATCTCATTAGGCCCCTGCACCCGTCCACCCCCTCCCCTTCGCCCCCTCCTCTTCTCTAATCTATATTCCACTCCCTTACGAGCAGTGTTGTCCGGAAGTCGTTTTTTTAAAAAAATAACTTCCGGACACAATTGTCCGGAAACATTCCCGAACAACTTTGTTCGGATGTATTTTTTTTAAAAAAATAGCTTCCGGACACAATTGTCAGGGAACCGTTCCCGGACAACTGTGTCCGGAGGACTGCCTGAAAGGTATTTTTTTAAAAAAACATAAGCATTCCTGGACAACTGTGTTTTTATTAATATGTTTTATTATAAAAGATATTTTTTATGAACTGCGGGTATTCTACACAGGAGACAGTCTTGTTCCTACCATTTTATTTTTTCTCACACACTAATTTTCTTTTTTTATTATCCTTTTTACTTTCTTTTTATGAACTGCGGGCATTTATGAATCACGGGAATCCTCCACCGGAGACAGTCTTGATCCTATCGTTTTCTTTTTTCTTTTATTTTTTATCTCACCTTCATTTTCTTTTTTTTTTTTGTTTTTTTATTCTCAATTTAGTAATGGTTTTTATGCAATGAATAACGACAAAAGCAAGACTCTCATGTGGAGGATTCCCGTGATTCATAAAAAAAACACTACAATTGAAGATAAATAAATGGAGATATAATTTTGATAAAAAAATAAAAAAAAGGCAAAAAGAATAATAAAAAAAAGAAAATTAATGTGTGAGAAAAAATAAAATGGTAGGAACAAGATTGTCTCTTGTGTAGAATACCCGCAATTCATAAAAAATATCTTTTATAATAAAACATATTAATAAAAATACAGTTGTCCAGGAATGCTTATATTTTTTTAAAAAAAAATACCTTTCAGGCAGGCCTTCGGACACAGTTGTCTGCGAACGGTTCCCGGACAATTGTGTCCGGAAGCTATATTTTTTAAAAGAAATACTTCCGGACAAAGTTGTCCGGAAATGTTTCCCGAACAATTGTGTCCGGAAGTTATTTTTTTAAAAAAAAAAACAACTTCCGGACAACAATGGCCGTAAAGTATATTTTTTTTTCAAAAAAAATATACCTTACGGACATAGGGAGGGGAATATAGATTAGAGAAGAGGAGGGGGCGAAGGGGAGGGAAAAAATCTACAATCCTCCAGGAGTAGGTACTCCTTCCATTTAAAATCTAACACCTGACATGATTAGTTATGCATCCCCAATTTTAATTTAAAAAAAGGAAGTTAAAAAAAAAAAAACTGTCAAATAGCAAAGGGGGAGTACTGAGCAGTGGGTGCTCCTAGAGTACAGAAAATTTGTTCAAGGGGAGGGGGGTTGGACGGGTGCAAGAATGGGATGGGAGAGTGGGGTAGGGGATAGGGGGTAGGGTAGTTTGTGGAAGAAAAAAAATAGAGGGTGGCAATAGTAAAAATAACGGTGTGAAAAGTAATGGCCGGATAATTATTTACAACTTATAAGTGGTTTCTCATGGGTTTTAAGTTGTATCCACAAATATAAATGTTTGTTCAGCCTAACCCATTTTTTCTTTTGTTTTCATTTTGTTTGGGTTTTAAGTTTCACTATAACCAATCTAATAATGTTTTGTTTCTGGACCTATGGACCTTCCTCCAAAAATCAAGATATTAAAAAAGTATAGTGTACACATATATAGGCTCATTTTTGTCAATAAAAAAGGCTTATGGAGCCAATGTTTTTTTTTTACGGTAAATGGACCTAATGTCTATTGATGATAGCAATAGATTTTGCAGTTACTTCGGGGCTTTTATTTTTCAGTTTAGTTAATGTTTTTTGTTTTCCTTTTTGGAAATCATCTTTTCTATTTTTACTTGGAAAATGTTAGTCTCTTTAATCCTTTTTATAAGATCATTTCAGGAATTAATCTTCTTTTTAGAATATCTTCTTCAAATATGTGTGGTGCATTAATTATTTTTTTACAAAATATTCTTAATTACTTACATTTTCTCTTGCCAATAAATATTAAGTGTGATAAATTTTCTTGGACTTTTTCTCTCTCGTGAGAATTGGGAAGATGAATAGCAAAGCTGTCTATCTAATTGATAAGTTTGTTTTTTCATTAAAAAATTAAAAAAAAATTGCTGAAAATAATTGTGGTCGTTGGATGTTTAAACTGGACACTCTCTAGTTAAATTTTTAACCGGAGAGGATCCCGGTCTGTTGGAAAGGTATTATGATGAGTCACAATAATTTTAAGAATTATCTTGAAAAAATAGTAAAAATTGTTGATAACTTCAATGTAACTAACTAACATAACTAATTTTCTTAATTCTTGTGAATTATTGCCTCTAGTAATTTTTATACAACCCTTTTAAATGCACAAGAATAAACGGAATATCGTCAAGTTAGTTAATGGTAATAAATTTGTTAAAAATTTGTATTATTCTTTAAAACTTACCTTTACAATTATTACCACAGGGGAAACTCTAATTTGGGGATTTGTACTCTATACTCTTCTTCACTCTTCTAACTCTCTAGTGTATTTGCGAACATAGTGAGGGGTAGCTCGTCGTCAATTTTTCTGTAGTGTCGTACACATCGCTTCGAAAAATACATGCTACGGTCCGAAGTGCACTTTCAACTCTTTATCTCAAAAGTTGAATTCAATCTATAAAATGTAGTCTTTATCAAGATTGGAAATCATGTGTCCATATCTTTTCCCTCCATTATAAGCTTGAGTCCATTTATCCTTTGGTATTTTGTCTAGCCACTTTGTAGCTTGTTGAAACTATGATCTTAAGGCAAGAAGCTTTACTTCAAATCTTGACCGCATCACTTCATATCCTATAAAAATATTTTTAATAAAATGAGTTACGTACATAGTGGTTTATCATAGTAAGTACAAATGAAAAATAAAATTTTATTACCCAAGTTTATCTAATTAATATTTAAAATCAAATATATTAATTTTATTTATTTAGAAATATAAACATATATATTAAATTTTATAACTCACTTTTTTAATAAAAAAGAAAAACAAAAATTGTATTCCTTATGCAGGATTTAGGTTTTTTTTTTAAAAAAACTAAATCGTTTTCAAGGTATACGATTTGCTTAATTACAATCTTATTTTTTAAAAAAAAGTCATATAAAAAACACAAATCATATATTTTTATTAAAAAATACAAATGCGATTTTAAGGTGGGTAATGTTTTTTTTTAATTCTTATTTCTTCTCCATGATTTATATTTTCAACATCATATTTAGCATTTTAAATTAAATCAATAATTTTTTAAAAATTTACACCAGAATAATAAATTCCAAATAGCCTATAAAAATATTGTAAACTAAGAGAAAGATAAAGAGGCATGTTTTTTTTTTCTTTCTTTTAAGTAAAGAACAAATGTATTCAAACATTTTAATCATCAGTGGCACTCGTTCTCATTTTTTGTCTATGACTGCAATGTACGATTTTGTTTTCACTTTTTTGAAATACAGATACTCATATTTAATTTTTAATCATTCTCTCTCTCTAGAGATGAATTTTATTTCAGCTGGTAAAATATGGGGACACAAATTGGTGGCGGGTCCAGAGATATGCTATGCTCGACGAGCATAAAAATGCTATTCCGCATATTTTGCTCACTAAGCACATTGAGTGGTGATCATATTGCAACCTTTTACATGATAATAAATTAAAAGTGGAAAGATTTTATTAGAAATTGTAACCTTTTAATATTACCAAGGCATTAAATATTGTGGTAGTTACAATTTCTAATAAAACATTTCCTCTTTTAATTTATTATCCTGTGCAAGGGTTGCACATGTTAGAAAAACTATTCTTTTATATGTTTTGAAATGACATTTAGTTTAAGATAAACGGTTCATCTTCATTTATTTCCTTGTTCTTGTAATCGCAATAAGTTTTTAATATTATCATGTTTGATAATTTAGATTCCACTAATCTCTACCATTTTCCTTTTTTTCCCCCTTAGATTATCATTTTGTCTGATAAGCAAAGAATTAAATTGATATAGAAATACTGTTAGATATCAAAGGCGGCAAAGACTAAAAATGATGATAAGATGAGCGTGCTTCGTTCCCCTCCTCTTGGGCTTACTGTTGTGTTATTAGTTGATGTCATGTCATGAATAATATATGCCCAAGACCAAGACTTGAGCTTTTCTCTGCTTGCCTTTTTTTTCTTTTCCCTAAAATCTATAATGGGGACGCCTCCCAAGCCTCATCAATTCAAAAATCGAATATAAAACATGTTTAACTCGAATCTTTTCCAATCCATCTAACACATCACCCCTCAAATTTGAGAGCAAAAGAAATTTTAATTTTGTAAATTTACCTTTACCGTTAAAATTACTTATAAAAACTAGAATATCAGTCTGCAGCCAATTGTTGAGAAAATTTGATTTTATAATTAATAATTAAAAATGAGTTACACACAAAACACGTTAAATAACAATAATTAATTTAAAATCAATTATATTTATCCAGATCTTTATATTTTATTATCACATAAAAAGTTAATTTAATTTTATAATGGGACAGTATCAATGACACCTGGTGTCAAATTTGTGAAGTTTACACCACTTAATAACATTATATAAAATGAGAATTTGACCAATTCAACCGTTAAATTGAAAGTTCTTAGGATCAAATTTATAAATTTTCATAAAAATGAAAGACTAATTGATATTTCATCAAAGTAATTTGTTTTAACCTATAATATATTTTTGAAATATAAGTAAAAGTCTACTATTAGATAACATAGTTACGAATAATATTCAAATTATCTAAAATTTGATATACATCATCATAAAATTTGAATCATGTTATATTACCTTCATGACGCACATTATATAATTCAAAAAAGTAATTCATCTTTTTATTTACATCTTTTCTCGTTTTAATTTTTTGGTAGAAAATATCTTTTCGTTTAATTTTCCAAACCAATTCGTTTTCCGCCCTTGAAGATAATTCAGACAGGGTATACATGCGTTTTCCTAACATAGTAAGCTTGTGTCAAATATTTCTGCTTTTATGTTTTTGGTACAAGGTATACATGCGTTTTCCTTAATCACTAACATGATCAATGAACAAATTGGTGAGGTGACAGAAAGACTTCATAGTTGCGATGCACGAGCTAGCTAGCCAGTGAAGACCGGAGACCAAGTCAACAATAGTTACTAGCTATTAACTGTTCCTAATCACTAACATGATCAATAATTCTTGCATTGCATGGCCTTGGATTTCACTCACTCACTCACTCACCAACCATTACCAGCCACCTTGTAGGTTGACACATGCACCCTGTTTATTGTTTAACCCATTTCCTGTTCTCACTGTCATTGACACATAACTGACTAGCTAAGGTACCAACAATTAATTTTCCTTAAAAAGAATAATGATCTTTGGACACAATGGAAAGTATGTTTCCAACATCCCCCCCTTCCAAGTTTGAATTAGTTTCCTATAACCCGTCCCTTTCTTCTTGACTTCATATATATGTTGATAGTGAAAGTCTACTTTAATTTCCCATTATTTGCACAGGAGATTTATGTACATGCACTTTAATTTGCATATACATGTGTAATTAATCAATTGTTTAACTAATTTACAATTAATTCATTATTGAGATGGTAGAAAATAGTAGTGTTAACCATTTAATACCCCAGTTAATGGTACCCCTATTTTGTTGATTTCACAATTTTGATCTCCCATTTTTTTTCATTTATATAAATCTAATCCCACCGTTATTTTTTAATTAATAATTAATGAATTTTGCTAATATTATTTTTATTATATGACAATAATAGATGAAAACTCTTTAAGCTGATTTAAGGTTATCCATATAAATACTTCTGATCGCTAAGAATGATGAATAATAATGATTTTAAATATATAACTATGATTAATTTAATTAATGTGGTTTCAGAATTAACTATAATCGAAATCAAACTAATTGGTTTTCATGAAGAATCAGTTTTGTTTGGTATATTTTTTAAAAAAGATTTTAATTTTATTTTACAATTTTAATAAACCCTTAGAAGATAATTAAGAATGTGAGAAATAAAAAAGTTTTTAATTAGAAAGAAAAGTATTCTTTGTACTTTTATATTACTTATTTAATAAATATTTTTTATTTTTAATAACAAAATTTTCATTTTAAATATCTTTATACTCCGTCCAAAAGATTAATTGATATAAAATCAAAATCACTTTTTAATATTAATTTTGTTATGAATACATAGCGTAGAAACCAATTAATAACAATGATATACTTATTCTTTGTCTTGTGCCGAAATTAATTAAGGAAAAAAGCTCACTAAATTATGATAATATTATACAATATATATATATATATATATATATATATTACCTTATTTTCATTGAACTTCTTATCTAAAGCTCCGATCTTATATCATCGACGGCGTGAATCAGCTAATAAGAGATTGTTCCAGCTTAACCTGTGGTCTCGGATTCGAGCCCTTGATATGCAGTCGCGTTCAGTACTTGGAGTGAGAGCTTTGCCGCCCATAGAAGTCTTACCCGATCGACTCAAACAAAATTGTTTCCCGTGGAGGATACATGTGATCTTATACAAAAAAAAAACTCAAATCTTATTAGCTGAGATTTGGATCTTATCCAATTGGGTAGCAATCCACAACAAAATTAGCTGCTAAAAAGCTAGAAATTAAAATAGCTATGAAATCATTATGTAGTTAATATCAGTAGCTATTTCCTAGCTATTCCACAGCTAATCATGTGGCTGCAGAGACTACACCCCATGAGAGGATAGTTACTCACACTATATTATTTATCATGCGTGTATGTCTTAAAGCTAACACACTTATATTGAGGTATCAAGGGAGATCAATGCTCATTATTATTGGCTTTATTTATTTCTATTTGGACATGAAATTCATATTTTAGAAATTAGGTATATTATATATTCTATATTATAAAATATTAGTATACTAATTAAAACAATAAATATTTTTTAATGATTTGATTATAAAGAAAATATAGTAAATATCCTTGTACACTACATATATTATGCAAGTAGTACTAATGAATTCAAATAGCTATGAAAAAAAAGTGCCTCATTTATTATGAAACCATATATATAAAATAAATGTTGAATCACGAGAGAAAACAAAGACATAGTGAAGGATGGGTTACACAAATGTCCCATCACCTAGCTATATCGAGAAATTAAGATCACCATGAGGCTGTGTCTGCTTGTCTTTCACCAAAACATGAGAAACACATTGAGCTGGACTCACTGTTTTTTAGTCCAAGCCATTGAACCTAACTGGCTGGTGAAAGAATATGGCTGTCATCTCAATCAATCTGCATGCATGTATGCTAGTTCCATGGACGTTAGGAAGGCATCGATATCTCTCATTAATTTTCAAAACATCATGTTCTGGAAAATTGGAAGCCATATAATTATTATAATACAAAAGTTGATATTTGTTAACATATTCTATTGTTTGTATATATAATATTGGTCTTATCTTTTATATATATTGACGAGAGAAGAGATCCACAAATATGTCATAATTACAAAAGTTAATTTCTAATAAAATGTAATGTAAAATTAATGGTAATATAATGAAATCCATATACAAAAGGAGACAAGCAAGCTATAGACTATCACATATATATACCTATTAGGATTCCTCCATTTCTAGAGTCTAGATACCAAGTAGTGGTTTCGTGGTAATGATTGAAGAAGAAAAATACAGAAGCATAATTATGGCGAGCATAGCTGGCGGCTATTTTTAAATGTGTTCTCAATAAAATTGACTAATAGCCCGTTTGGTTTAGATTTTGACCAAATAAAACCATGATTTTGCAGAATTGATTTTAAATCACTTCCGTACAACGTACTTCGTAAAATGTGCACTATCAATCTCAACCATTCATTTTTAGAATCAATTTTACTCAACTGTAAACCAAACAGACACTAAACTTATATGATTTTAATTGTTTTTCTTTTTCCTTCAATTATTCTCTTTCTGTAATGCACTTTGGGAAAAAAATCACCAGAAACTATATAAAGAGTATAATATAAAGATATAATATTGTCTTTGTACAAAATACAGATTGACAAGAAGATCGAACGAAGCAAAGCAGGTGGAACTACATTAATTATATATATAATATAATATACTTTACTTTTTTTTTTCTCCCTTTCAAACGATCAATCAGACAAATTAAAAGGGCCGCGTTCTGCTCTCTAACCATGACAAGGACGAAATTTTATATGGCGTACAATTATCGCATGCATCATTGTAACACGTGCAACAAATGTTCTATTTAACATATTAATCATTTACAACATGGTAAAGTTAAAGTTATTTATGGTCCGTTTGGTTTATAGTTGAGTTGAATTGATTCTAAAAATCAATAGTTGAGATTGATAGTGCACACTTTACGAAGTAAAATGGACGGAAGTGATTTAAAATCAATTCTGCAAAACCACACGATGGTTTTGTTTGGTCAAAATCTAAACCAAACGATATGGTGGGAAAGTTTAATTGAACATGATCATAATTTTTAACGGTTATAAAAAAGGAACGAGTTAGGTGGATCAAAAATTTGGTCGACGTAGTCATCTTATATTTTATCAGTTAATTAATGAAGAAGAACAGGCAAGTTTTTTATTAAATGGTTTTTATATAACTATTTGAGTTTAATTTAAGAAAAAATATTAATTTATATATTACAATATATACATTCTATGTTTGTTTAGTTGAGAATTTATTGATTTAAAGTTGAAGGAAGGAACTTCTACATATGTACACCGTATTACCAATTTAGATTTTTATTTTTTCAATTAATATTTTATAAAATAACTAAAAACTGGTTTAATATCAATCATTAATATAATGACGGCTAGATCTGATAATAAGGGATTTAGATTCCTATATCACCCTACAAACCCTGTATAAAAGTATATAAAAGTTAATTATAGTAGAGAAAAATCTTTTCAAAACCAATAACAAATATATTTAATTCTTTTAAAATGAAATATCTATCCTAAAATAAAAACATAATTATAATTATTTATTAAATAATTAATACTTATTATTTAAATAATTGTGCGTGTATATATATATATATATATAATCAATATTGTTAATTAATTTTTTATATGTTTAAATATATTTTAGTCACCCTTATTATGGATAATGTGTGATTTAAGCTTCCAATAATTTTTTGTATGAATTTAGTTCCTCATTCTTTTAACTATTACAATTTAAGTTCGTTCATCACCCTATAATTATTGAACTTGGAAAAAAAAGGTATTAAAATCATTTTTATTGTACTTAAGAGCACGAAAAGTCAACACAATTTATGTGACAAGTTAAGACTGACTATATGATAATCAATTTAAGTATATGAACACGTTAGTCCTCGACTTTTATAGCGTCATGCAATTCAGTCGCTGAGTTTAGGAAATTCCTCCATTAGTCTCTGACGTTATTCTCCGTCTTACAATTAAGTCCAAATCGTTAAAGGGTGTTAACCGCATGTTGAGGTGTCACGTTATATGTGACACCTTAATTGGATGCTATAATGGATAGAAATGGTGTAGTTTTTGGTGTTTTTTAAGAGTGTAACACACCTAGACCTAATGGTTATATCAATTTTTGTTCCATGTTCACCCTTCTTCCTCCATTCTTCTTTGTCATTCCCAGTGCTTCTTCTTTATTATTTCTCTCACTTCTGCTTCGTCCCTATTCTTTGTTTCTATTCTTGTATGTTTTCTTTGAATGAAACTCACATAGAAGCCATGAATAGAACCACTTAAATGAGGTATAATAGTGGTAACTCGAGGTGTAGTTCTAAGTTGTGTAGCCCGATGTTTAGTTCTATGATACTGAGGTACATTTATGCTGGGATTTTGGTGGTAAAATTCAAAATTCCAAACCAACATTTTATATCAACACTTGAGATCGAACCTAACCTTAATCGTACTTTCACCCTCAAATGTTTCTTTTGGTATTAATTCTACTATTGGGCCTCAACCTTCTAAATTCCTCCAATTAACTTCTTAATAAATCAATTATCATTTCAGAAACTAATCACTGTTCATGATTTTTCTTAAATCAACCACCTTGCCCAAGACTAAATATTGAATTCCAATATTTTTTTATTTAATTTCCACATAAATCTTATTGGCCTTATAAATACATCTATGAAGTCATAATCCATCACTTAATTTATTATTTAGCTTACTAAGAGCATATTCAATGGTGATCTTCTCTTTTTATTTTTTATCATCCTTAAGTGGGTCCCACCAGTACACACACACATATATATCATCACTTTCACTTTTTACAATTTAAGCAACTCCTCCCACCTCCAATGGTGCAATTCTATAAATTTCACTAAATGGGCCTCATAATTCTACTTTTTCATTAAATTTTGTATTGCACGCATCCCAAAGTGAGGTGCCTGCAAAAGATGCTCAAATTTGTTAAGCAACCCATTTCAATCACACTTCAATGGTGTACCCTATTTTTTAGAGTTGCTTAACCACAAAAGTAACATAAGCACTCCCCATTGGAGATGCTCTAATATTTTGTATACTTTATGTAAAAAAACTAATCCTTAAATTGAAGAATTATATAGTCCTAATCTTGATTTTCATAACCTGGTTTCTCTTTTTTAGATAAGGTACTCACTATTAGGTCAAGACAACCAACAATATATCCATTTGACAACTTAATAAATCAATCCAAGGCATAACTCCACAAAACTTACTACTTGACCATAATGGGCTAATTTAAAGAACCCAATCACGAAATCAATGGGGTAGAAATCACTCAAAATTTAAATTCAAATCCAACCAAATAACTACACAAAAATTCACATCTTTAGTCTACATAATCATCACCTCCAAAATTATACTAAGGAAAAGAATATTAGGGAAATCCTAGAATAGGAAAAGAACTTAAAGTTAGGGTTTCAAGATTAGAACCAACAAGCTTCAAATTAAACCAAAGGATAAGAATATTAGGGATCGGAAATCCTAGAATAGGAAAGGTCCAAGTTGCTACTCAAAATCCCATGGCATGAAAAGTTCCCCCTAGCTTATGTTATGAGCCAACTTCCCTTAGGAGAAAGAGAGTGCTCCTAGGTTTCTAAATCTCTCAAATAACTCCAAGCTTCCTATTGACCCTTAAAGATTCAAGAAATTATGAAGCTAAAATTTTGAAACAAACCGTAGTTAGTTGAATTGAACAAGAGAAGAGGTAAAGATGAAGAACTTTCTTTGCCTATTCATTCTACAAGTTCTAAACATCCTCTCTCATTTCTAAGATAAATAGAATCAAGTTGAAAAATTAGGAACCCCAAGAAGCAAGCTTGGCTGAAATGGAGAGGAAGAAAGAGATATCCTTCATTACTTAATCTTCCTATAGCTTTAAGATCCTTAAATCACTTCCAATGACATGAGAAATAAGTCAAAAGCATAATAGAAAAAAACATACTTAAACCTTTCTATCTTAGCTGAAATTTAAGATAGACAGGGAGAGTACACTACAAGAAAACTGGTTATTAGACGAGAGTATTTAGCAACGGCCAAAAGGATGTCGCCATGTCGTCGCAAAACCTTTTTTTGTTTAATTTTGATTTAGTAATTAGTCAGAAAAACATAGCGACGGTGTGGATGTTGCTAACTTCATCGAAGCTAGCGAACACCGCGACCCTGTAGTCGCTAATTGAAAATTGAATTTGCAATGAAGTTAGTGACGACCAGGTCGTCGCTAGGCTAAAAAAGAGATTTGTGACGAATTCCTTTATATTTGTGATGACCCTGTTGTCGCTAATTGAAAATCGAATCTTGTGACGACTTAACCGTCGCAAACGTTGTCGCTAATTTGAAAATTTATACGTGTGTTTGATTAAAAAATTTACTAATAGCGACAACCTTGGTTGAGAGTAGCGACGGCCTGGCCGTCGCATACGCCGTTGCTAATTTGAAAATTTATACGCTGGTTTAATTAAAAAACTAACTAATAGCGACGAGCTTGGTTGAGAGTAGCGACGGCCAGGTCATCGCTATTTAAAAATTAATGTAGTGACGACTGAGCCGTCGCTAAAACCGACGCTGATTCTTAAACATATACGAGACCGACTTCCCCTTTTTTCTTTCTCATTTCTTCTTCCTTTCTTCTTCCCATTCTTCTCCCCTTCGACCATTGCGACCTCACCGTCTGTAGATGTCCCTCACTGTCCCTAAAGCTCTCTTTCTTCTTTAACCTCTCCCTCTCCCTAAACTCTTCAATTTGACCGATTATTTTTTGCGAGACAACCACTGTGGGAGGAGAACAACGACCAACCACCGTGGGAGGATATTGCTAATGATCAAGCTCCATCGTGGGCATCCAATTAGTACTATATTCACCCTTATGTGTGATAAAACAGATGCAATTTGCATTTCTCTATGTATTGTATGAATTGTTTGCTAGTAGAAAGCCAAGCTCAATAGGTGAGACCCTATGAAGGGTGTTGGTTGTGTGCTGATAACATAGTGCATGTGTTTGTATTGTATGAATTGTTTGTTATTTGTTAGTGGAGAGCTGAGCTCAATAGGTGAGACCTTATGAAAGGTGCTGGTTGTGTGATGATAATATAGAACTGTGCATGTGTTTGTGTTGTGATATTGAAAATGTTATGCTAAAATTATATAATTATTGAATTGTATACAAATGGATCGTAGATGGATGTATAATAGGATTAATTCTTCTAGGAGATTGAGTCATGAGTATATCGATGGGGTTTCAAAATTTGTTAACCATGTTATGGAACAACCTCCATTTATGTCTGAAGGAGGGATTAGGTGTCCATGTGTGAATTGTAATTGTGAGAAGATTTTGAGCCCACTGTTAGTCATAACTCATTTGTTGAAGTGTGGATTTAAACCAAACTATTGGGTATGGACTGAACACGGAAAAGAAGGGTCTAATAATGTTGAGTTGGGGGATGATATAATAACAGTGTTGAATATATAACATATTTAGGCCTATACATGATGAAACACATGATAATTACCATGAGCCACCTAACCCAAATATCCAATGATTTTATGATATGTTATTATCTGCAAAATCAGTCAATCTATGATGGAGCAATTGAATCTATGTTATTAATAGTTGTGAGGCTATTAGCAGCTAAAACTAACTGGCATGTTACTTAAAAGTGTTTGGATTATTTTATCCAAATGCTAGTTGACATAGCTGCAAAACCTAACAGCATTCTAAAAAATTATTATCAAGTGATGAGATTGGTGTCTAAGTTAGGTTTGAAGGCTGAAAAATTTGATTGTTGTAGGAATGAGTGTATGTTGTATTACAAGGATAATAACCATTTAACCGAATGCAAGTTTGTAATGCTCCGAGGTTTGTTCCTCGAAAGCTTGGGAAGGGAAGATACAAAGATGTTCCGGTGAAGAGGATGTTCTATTTGCCATTTATTTCAAGGTTGCAACGATCGTATGCGTCATTAGTGTCTGCTGCACAAATGAGATGGCATCATGAGAACAAGAATGATTCTGGTTTATTGCGTCATCCATCAGATGGGGAAGCATGGAAACACTTAGATAATGCGTATCCTAATTTTACAAATGAGTCAATAAATGTAAGATTGAGGTTATGTTCTGATGGGTTTACACATTACATTCAAGCTTCGATTTCACCGTATTCATGTTGGCCTGTAATTGTTACACCATATAATCTCCCCCCTGAAATGTGCATGACTAAGCCATATATGTTTTTAATTTGTCTAATACCTAGTCCGACTTGTGAAGTCTATAAATCAGTTTAAGTATTTAAACATGATTATAAGACTTAGCATCCTTAAGTTTTAATGATTAACAAATAAGATTATATTAATGATTAAGGACAAATGAGTTTATATAAGAATTGTATAAGATTATGTAAACAGATTCTACTGAGAAAGGTATTGGTTTGTTGATTGTGTTTCAGGTCAGAATAATTATTTGAGAAGAAGATAATCAGAATCACATTCAGAAGATCAGGATCAGAAGAACAAAATGCAGAATCCTAAGAAGAGGAATCTATAACCAAGATGAAGACTTGAAGACTATCTAAAGAATCGAAGATTATTTGAAGACTTGAAGAATTTATAGACTCGAAGAAGTGAAGACTCAAATATGCACCTATCTGAAGTACAGCTATTATCTGAAGAAATGAAGATGATCTAAAGCAGTCTTGAGACTGAAAGATGAAGATGTCAGAATCAAGAAATGATCTCTTAGAGACGTTTGATAAGTGCCAAATATTAGGATGTTTTGTATGGAAAGAATGACAATTTTTGGGTTAATTGCATTAATTCTTTAATTGATTTCCTCCAAATTCTAGAACATTTAAGTTAAGCAGTAATATCTGAGTACCGATATAATTGAAACCTTTTAATCCCAATTTTTGATGTTTAATTGCAGGAAATATGAAAGGAGATCAATCAGGAACAAAAGAAATGAAGAAGCAAGAAGAAAAGAGAAATTCCAAGACAAGTGAAATTTTTTAGCTGATGAGCTAAATTTTTAGCTCATGAGCTAAAATGGACCAGAGAGGATTGCTTTTGGGTGTTGAATTAGCTCATGAGCTAAATTTTTAGCTCATGAGCGAAAATGGGCCAGAGAAGAGTGCTTTTGGGTGCTGAATTGGCTCATGAGCTAAACTTTTAGCTCATGAGCGAATTACCTTACTTCACGTTGAAGAATGCTTTGGCTCATGAGCTAAATTTTTAGCTCATGAGCGAATTTTCATTAAACAGCACCTAAAACCAATTTCGAAGTTAGTTTTCGGCAGTTCGACATTTCTAAAAATAGAACGAAGACTCCGACGAAGAACGAAGGCTACGGAACCAAATTTCTTCATTTTCTCCTTCATCTTTATGGATTGTAAAGTCACCATGAGTGGCTAATCTCCTCTTTTGGGATTGGATGTAAATCGACTCGAACTCGGATATATTCTGGTTATATTTCTATATAGTGATTTCGTTTCTATCAATATTTTTATTTTCGTTCTGTTTATATGTTCTTGATTCTATCTGATCAATAGATTCTAGATTTAGATTTTTGGATCTAACTGGAAAGTATTTCTGAAAATTCGATCTGAACGAAAATAGTCGATATATCGTTATACTAGGAATAGATTTCGATATATTGAATGCTTTAATACTTGAACTTAATGCTGGATGATCTATTGAATACATGAGGAATCAATATTCAAGAGATTAATCTTATGAATTTTATATGTGAGGAATCAATATAAATGACCATTGTGTATGCATCTATATTGATAGTTACAAATGCTATATATTGATATACAACCAGAATATAGAAGAGGGAGATAGATGAAATTCAATCCCAGTTCTCTCACTGATATCTCAAATCAAGTTTCATACTCTGTTTTATTAATTGCTAAATTTTTACTTTAAGTATCTAAATCAATCATGAATCAAACCACTCTCTTTTGTATATATTTACTTTTGAATTAGTACAACTTTGAACTACCAACTCCTCGTGGGATCGACACTCTGAATTTATTTTCATATTACTACAGTTGACTAATAGGTACACTTGCCTAGGAGTTCAACAAGTTTTTGGCGCCGTTGCCGGGGAGGCGGTGTCAGTTCAAAGTTTATCTAGTTCATTAAGTACTGTGAATAATCTTACCTTTTTAGTTAGTTTTAGTTTATACTTTCATCCTTGTGCTAATCCTTGTTTGAGCTGTGTTGATTTATGTTATTGAGAGGTCAGGTGCCTGAAGACCAATTGGAATTTGACCCAGAAATTGAGAAGACGGCTCAGTAGAGGTAAAAACAGGAAGAAAAAGCGAGGACAAGCCACAGGAGAGTCTTCCAACACTCCCAACACACCAATTCTAACAGATCAAAGAATAGAAAACATGGCTGGAGAAAGAAGAGATCCACCAAGGAGAACTCTGGGAGACTATGCTTTACAACAGGGTCCCAGACATTTTTCAAGCATTGTAGTACCAGCTGCAACAAAAGCAATTGAAATGAAGCCTGCATTCCTGAGCTTAATCAGTGCCCACCAGTTTCATGGAATGGATCATGAAGATCCATATACCCACCTTTCTACTTTTTATGAATTAATTGCAACAATGGGTTTTGAGGAAGAGGACTTAGAAAGTGTATACTTACGTTTGTTCCCTTTCTCATTGGCAGGAAAAGCAAAGGAATGGCTTAAATCTCATCCTAATCAGAGTTTGACTAGCTGGAGTGTAGTAGAGGCAAAATTTCTGAATAGATTCTTTCCGCCCTCTAGATACATCAAGGCTAAGGCAGACATTTCACAATTCAAGCAAGGACCAGATGAATCTTTATTTGAGGCATGGGAAAGATTCAAATCCTTGCTGAGGAGATGTCTCAACCATGGATTTGAAGACATAACTCAGCTGAATACATTTTGCAATGGTCTCTTGCCTGATACAAAAATGATTTTGGATGCAGCAGCTGGAGGAACTATGTTATCAGTAGATGCCGAACAAGCAACAAGAATCATTGAAGGTTTAGCATCTGCTGATCAGCAAGCTCAATGTGAAAGGGGTACAGTGCAAAGGAGAGGAGTGCTTGATCTGAGTACTACTGATGCTATTCTGGCTCAGAATAAAATTCTTACACAACAGATTGAAGCACTTACAAAGCAAATGTCTAAGCTTCCTCAACAATTACATTCAGTGCAATCTGGTCCTGGTCTGGTACAACAACCTTTAATTTGTGATTTCTGTGGAGGTGACCATCCTAATGGTCACTGTTCTTATCAAGAAAACCAACAGGAGGAACAAATCAATTATATGGCCAACCAAGGAAGACCAGGTAATTTCTCTACCAATCCTAATAATTATGCTAACAGTTTTTCGCAGGGATGGAGAAACAATCAGAATCAGAATTTTCAATGGAGACAGGAAGTTGGACCTTCTAATAGACAACCTCCCTATCAACAACAACAACATTATCCTTCTATACATGAAAGAACATCAAAATTGGAGGATACATTGGAGAAATTCATGCAGACTTCTATATCAAATCAGAAAAATACTGAATCTGCAATCAGGAATCTTGAGACACAGGTTGGACAGTTGGCAAAGCAATTGTCAGATCAACAAGCTGGACACTTTTCAGCCAACACTCAAACCAATCCCAAAGAGCATTGTCATACTATCACTACAAGGAGTGGAAGAGTTGTAGGGAGAGGGATTGGTGACAACCTAGTTATGGAGGAGGAAGTCTTGGAGGAGAAAGAGAAAGAAAAAGAAAATGAGTGTGAGGGAGAGGAAGAACAAAATAAAGGTGAGGTTGTATATAAAAGAGAAGAAAAAGAAAAACGGAGAAGAGAAGGGGATGAGAAAAAAGAGAGTTATGAGGGTAATGTGCACCCATTGAAGAAGTTGCCTTATCCTCTTGCTCCCTCAAAGAAGGATAAAGAAAAGGCATTTGCTCGCTTCATGAGTATTTTCAAGGGCCTTCAAATCAACATGCCATTTCTTGAAGCACTGGAGCAGATGCCTACTTATGCAAAATTTATGAAGGATCTGTTGACAAAGAAAAGGAAATTTACAGAAGAAGAAACAGTGGAATTGGAGGCCGGCTGTAGTGCAATTATTCAGAAACCCCTACCACTGAAATCAAAAGATCCGGGAAGCTTTACTATTCCTGTCACTATTGGTGCATTACCCGTGAGAAGGGCCATGCTTGATCTTGGAGCCAGTATTAACTTAATGCCCTTATCCGTGTTAAAGAAAATTGGTGACCTAAAGGTGAGGCCAACAAAAATAAACCTTCAACTGGCTGACCGGTCCATTACACACCCTTATGGCATAGCTGAAGATGTTCTGGTAAGGGTGGATAAATTTGTATTTCCTGTGGACTTTGTAATTATGGACATTGAAGAAGATTGTGAGGTACCTCTGATTTTGGGTAGACCATTCATGAAGACTGCTAAGGTAATGATTGATGTAGATAATGGTAAACTCAGAGTTAGAGCACAAGACGATGAGATCATCTTCAATGTATTTCAAGCCGCTCCACAACAGAAAAGTCATCAAGAGTGTTTCAAAATAGACTCTACTGAAGGAATCTTGCATGATGACAATAAACTGCAGTTGGAGGGAAAAATTAAATTGAAAAATGAAGAGACTTCTGCAAGCACTAATAACAGAAAAGCAAAAAGAAAAGGCAGGTCAAGAAAATCAAATTCAAAGCCTAAAGTAAGAATGAGAGCAATATGGTCAGAAGTCAAGAATTTATGTGGGACATTAAAATCTGAAAACAAAGTTGAAGAGAAGGTTGGTGGTGAAAGCAAGGTTCAGAAGCTCACCACAAAATTTCAATTCCAACCACCTTAATTAAAACAGGCGTCAAGCTAAGTGACGTTAAACAAGCGCTTCCTGGGAGGCAACCCAGTGTTTAATTCTGTTTTGCATTTCAAATTTCACTCTTGTGTGTTTGTGTGTTTTTATACATAATTGTGTGTATTGGTGTTTTTATGCATATTTGTGTTGTTGTATGCTTTAAGTAAATTTTTAGCAATTCATTGTCTTAATTGGGCCAAACAAGTGTATTTGAGTGTTTTTAAGTTATTTAAACTTGTTTTGCATGCAAAAGAGTTTTGGTCCAAAATTGAGACATGTGGATGCTAAAAATTGCCTTAAAAGTAGTCACTTGTAAAAATTGAGTGTTTGATCTTAGATTTTGGTTAGGAAAATGTGAAACTTTGTCAAACCATAGAAAACAATGTGAGGAGTGAATTAGGGTGTGAATTAAAGTCTAAAAGAGAGCAATAATCAAGATTTGAGTGATTGAAATTAGTGAGAAATTTTGAAAGATGTAAAAGGGCTTGAGAAGTAAAATTTCTGTAAAATTCGCTCATGAGCTAAAAAATTAGCTCAAGCGAATTATGCAGAAAATTTAAAAAGAGACAATTTCTGCTAAATTCGCTCATGAGCTAAAAATTTAGCTCAAGCGAATTATGGGGTAAAAAGTGATGCTCTCTGGACAAATTTCGCCCATGAGCTAAAAATTTTAGCCCATGAGCGAATTTTTGCTAAATATTTTTCACTCCCTGGACAAAATTCGCCCATGAGCGAATTTATTTAGCTCATGAGCGAATTTTTTAAATATGCGCACCCAGCCTTATTTGACAGCAAATGTAGAGAGAGAAACATCATTTTTGCAAACCCCTTTCTTCTCTCTCTTGTGCGCGACAGTGAAGCTCTCCAAGGGCATTACTTCACTTCATTTTCAATCAACAATTTCACACTCCAATCTTCTTCCTCCTTCCTCCAATCATCCTTCAAGGTAAGTTTTCTTTGAATCCTCTTCAAATGAACCGAACATATCTCTCTTTTCTTGAGCAATTCAAACTCTAGGTTAGACACCATAAGGTTGAAATGTGATTGGGTTGCTTGGAAAGTGTTGATTATCACTTGAAATATTGTTGAAAGATGATTATGTGTATGATTATTGTGTAATGGGTGAAATATGAAATTTAATTCAAGTATTTTACACATAATCATAATAATGCATATCAAGTGTTTGATGAAATGCACCAATAAGCTTTTCACTTTTATAAACTATCATTCACTTGTTGTGCATTCTAAAAGTGAATTGCTTGCATTTGAAATTGATCATTTGAGTTTAAAAAAAGAGGGAAGAATCACCCTAATTAAATGACAATGTGAACAAACTTGTGCATAATGTGCTTCAATTGATGAAATTACATTGTCCATTTAAACTGTTTATGATACATGATGATTTAGTGATTTATTTCTTCTCTTGCAATTGAGTGTTAGAATTTTCACATGATAGGACAAATGCAAGACATGGCCGTTGTGGTTGCTACATCATTGTGCACATGGTTTAGAATGAATCATAGTCTGTCATACTAGTTTGTATGCATACTTGAAGCATATGTGCCTAATTGAAATGTTGAATATTTGCTCCAATTTTACAGAATATGGCTAGAACAAAGACCACAACAGAATATGACTCCTTCTTGAATGGCATTATCAGAAGGAATGAGAGGATATTAACTGATCTTTTACCCAAGGGAGCCTACCCAGGCATGACACCAAAAGAATTTTAGACTTACCTTCAGTGGCCTGGGGACAGTCCAATTTTTTTCAGGGGGGAGTGGAAGCTGTTGGAGCAAGTGGAGCTGCTGATTATGACGTGGGCTATTCTGGAGCTATGCCAGCAGGAGAAGGACCCTCAAGAGTAGCAGCCAGAGACATACCCTACCATTCCATCTTTCAAAACTATGTGACATGGTTTCATTGTTCTTTTGTTGATATTTTAGTACTGTTGTGTGATTATGTTGGCAGATAATTCTAGTACTGCAATGTTTTGGTGTGTTTAAATAGTAGTTGCTTTTGTGATATTTGCATTAGTTGTTTTAGTTTAGATGCTTGTTACTTTACTTTGTTAAGTTAGGATTAACTGTTTTACACTGTTTTTACTTAGTATTTTAGATATAGTACTGATAGATATAGTAAAATTTTTTGGGAATTAATGAAAAATCTTTCTTGAGGAGATTGGTTAAAAAGAAATCAGGATTCAGTAAGTGTCCTAAGGTTAGAACAACTGAACAAACTGAACAAAGAGGTGAAAAGGGGAAAATGTGGTAAATTGCATAATCAAATAGGATTAGAACATTGGTGCATGATAATTGACCAAAATAAGCAATCATAACAATAGGTGATATAATCAAGGAAATAAGCCACACATAACCCAGTGAGTGTGTGAATCCATAAACAGACTGAGAGTTTCACTGTTAATTAGCTAGTTGATATTGCTTGAGTTTCCTTTTTGATAATATCACACAAAAGGCATGGAAATGATTAAGGAAAGTTTTGTTATATAGAAAAAGCTTAGAGCCAAATAGCCAACCAGAAAATGATCAATTTTGTAATAAGCCCATTAGAGCCTAAGTTTTCTTTGATTATGTACCTTGACCTTAAATTTCAAAAGTTTATCCTACCTTTGAACACTAAAGGAAGGAGAGCATAGGTGCATATTATCATTACAAAGATAATGGGTTAGTGAAATTGTGTTTATAAAAGAAAAATGGTTTGGCTATACAATTTACTCCTTAATATGTATATAAAAAAAAAGAGAAAAAGACAATGAAAATAAAAAGGAGTAGATTGTGAATGAAAAATTTGATGTATTGAGGTGTTAAGAATTGAGAGTTGATGTAAATTGAATTGAAATGTAGTTATGCTCTCTTTTCTTGAATTGTGCTTTTGATTATCCTGAAAAACCTTAATTCTTGGAAGCCTAGCCTCATTACAACCTTTACAAGACCTTAAGATCCATGCCAAATGTGTGATTGTGGTTGAATTGGATATGACTAGCAATTTTGATTTGTGCAATTTTCAGTGAAAGTTTGAGAGAAACACTCACCAGTGAGAATTGAGAGAAAAATTTCCTTGATTAGAATCATTTCATTGTTATAATTGCTCCTTTTGGTGATTAATTGCACTCTTGTCCTCCTTATATTTGATATTGGATTTACCATATGCTTTTGATTTCAATTCTTTGGTTAGAATGTGTAGTTGTCTTTTGAAGGACCATGGAAATGATTTCCAAATAACCAATTTCAGAAATGAATTAATGAATAGGTGAAGTATGGCTGTTTACTTTGCTTGAGGACAAGCAAGATTCTAGGTTGGGGGGAGTTGATAAGTGCCAAATATTAGGATGTTTTGTATGGAAAGAATGACAATTTTTGGGTTAATTGCATTAATTCTTTAATTGATTTCCTCCAAATTCTAGAACATTTAAGTTAAGCAGTAATATCTGAGTACCGATATAATTGAAACCTTTTAATCCCAATTTTTGATGTTTAATTGCAGGAAATATGAAAGGAGATCAATCAGGAACAAAAGAAATGAAGAAGCAAGAAGAAAAGAGAAATTCCAAGACAAGTGAAATTTTTTAGCTGATGAGCTAAATTTTTAGCTCATGAGCTAAAATGGACCAGAGAGGATTGCTTTTGGGTGTTGAATTAGCTCATGAGCTAAATTTTTAGCTCATGAGCGAAAATGGGCCAGAGAAGAGTGCTTTTGGGTGCTGAATTGGCTCATGAGCTAAACTTTTAGCTCATGAGCGAATTACCTTACTTCACGTTGAAGAATGCTTTGGCTCATGAGCTAAATTTTTAGCTCATGAGCGAATTTTCATTAAACAACACCTAAAACCAATTTCGAAGTTAGTTTTCGGCAGTTCGACATTTCTAAAAATAGAACGAAGACTCCGACGAAGAACGAAGGCTACGGAACCAAATTTCTTCATTTTCTCCTTCATCTTTATGGATTGTAAAGTCACCATGAGTGGCTAATCTCCTCTTTTGGGATTGGATGTAAATCGACTCGAACTCGGATATATTCTGGTTATATTTCTATATAGTGATTTTGTTTCTATCAATATTGTTATTTTCGTTCTGTTTATATGTTCTTGATTCTATCTGATCAATAGATTCTAGATTTAGATTTTTGGATCTAACTGGAAAGTATTTCTGAAAATTCGATCTGAACGAAAATAGTCGATATATCGTTATACTAGGAATAGATTTCGATATATTGAATGCTTTAATACTTGAACTTAATGCTGGATGATCTATTGAATATATGAGGAATCAATATTCAAGAGATTAATCTTATGAATTTTATATGTGAGGAATCAATATAAATGACCATTGTGTATGCATCTATATTGATAGTTACAAATGCTATATATTGATATACAACCAGAATATAGAAGAGGGAGATAGATGAAATTCAATCCCAGTTCTCTCACTGATATCTCAAATCAAGTTTCATACTCTGTTTTATTAATTGCTAAATTTTTACTTTAAGTATCTAAATCAATCATGAATCAAACCACTCTCTTTTGTATATATTTACTTTTGAATTAGTACAACTTTGAACTACCAACTCCTCGTGGGATCGACACTCTGAATTTATTTTCATATTACTACAGTTGACTAATAGGTACACTTGCCTAGGAGTTCAACAACGTTGCAAAGCGTAAAGCACACTCCAACAAATGGAGTACACTCATCTCAGTAGATAAAGCTAGACATGCTTTTCTACCTCGATCAAAGTCTTGCACAAATAAGGAAATACTGCAAAGACTTTCTGCAACGCCTGCTGCACCTGCAACAAAAGGACTTGCGTGCGCAGACCTACTGCATCTACACCTGCTGCTGTCCAGATGGGTTAGAAGACTAAACAAAAGCAAGCAAGAAAGATGGTTGAATAAAATACATACAATTCAACATCTTTATCTCAGAAGAAGAAAATACAAGAAGAAGAAGAAGATACAAGAAGAAGAAGAAGAAGAAGAAGAAGAAGAAGAGGATACAAAGAAGAATGAAGCTACAATCCTATTATCATAAGGAAGAAGCCTTCTGAAGTTTCAACCAGTCCGAAGTGTTGAAGTCATCTGAAGAACGCAACCCGTATGAAGTATTGAAGTTGTCTGAAGCATCAACCCGTCTGAAGTGTTGAAGCTGTCTGAAGTTTCAATATGTCTGAAGTCTCAATCCATCTGAAATATTAAGGCCTTCTGAAATCCGACGTGGCACTAACTCGCTGAAGACTATGAAGACCTTTTGCTCTCTAAAGATTACTGAGAAAAGTCATTCTCTGCTACACGTTTCCCTCTCAAGCATATTTATGGAAATGAACACAGAGACCTTTCCTGGTGCTTTTGAATTTCATAATCACTGAGGAAATCTCTGCAACGCAGCATTTGCAGCAACAACGGTGGCAGCTTTATAGCAGCACCTACATTGTACTATGTCAGACATGTCAGAGCCCTCAGAAGCGTGTCTCACGATGGATTAAGGAGGATTCAATGCTATCTCTAAACGATAGTATTTCAACGAATATTTCCTCATTTATATAATCCAAAAGAAAGCAGAAGAAAGCTAGAGAAAGAAGAAGAAATTCAAGAGAGAGGATACGCATATTAATATCAAGAAACATCTCTCACAAAGAAGCACATAACAAGTGTCAGAACGGGATCGTATGTACACCTAGTCGCTTAAGGAGAAGCAACAGTTTGAGAAGCTATTACACAACGGCTATATGAGCCACATCATCATCAGCTCAACGGTATTATGAATCATCTTCAACGGCTATATTCAAGAAGAACATATAAATAGCCTTAAGAAAGAATTTGAAGATGTTGATCGATAGGATCAATCATGTTGATCGATAGGATCAATCATGTTGATCGACAGGATCAATCAAGTTGGTCGGTCCAACCAGTTGTTGTTATTGTTAACACAACCAAGTTGGCATGATTGCCCAACAAGTGGTGGGAGTTAGATTAACTGCCCAGCCAAATAGAGTTAACTAGGCTGAGTGCCAAATGGTTAACAAGAGTTGACTTGAGCTAAAATGGATCATCAATATGTCAACAAAGTTTAATCAGAGAGTTGGTTCTCGAATCAATCAGGCTACTGACTAGCTGGTCAGTTAGTCATGTTGTTCAGTTGATCTGTTTGATCAATTAAGTTGGTTGTTGTTCTGAAGACAACCATGCTGAGCAAATGACTATCAAACTGGGTACGGTTTGAAGCTTTGAATATACCTTGGTATTACAATGATACGGGTGAGAATGTAACCCATGGAAACCACTGGTTAGAGGATAAGGCTGGAGCTTAATTTCTTATCTTAGTTAGCCTACTCTCAGAGGATGTATTCCTCATAGAAAAGACAGGGATTGTATTTAATTCAAACACTTGTATCACTGTCTATCCTTGTATTTAGTTTGTAATGACTGTAACCTGAGTATGTACTCAGTAATTTCAATGTACAAGAAGAATCTGAGTTGAGAGGTTCTAGCGAACATCTAACTTAGATTGAGTAGTAATACTCTACACTTGAATAAGTGTCTGAGAGCCTGGAGAGGCTTGGTGAAACAAAGTACACTTGGTATAGAGCTTGGAGAGGCTTGGTAGAAAAGACTACTGCATAGGTTGCCTGGAGAGGTAATTGAAAACAAATAAATACTCGGTTGGTCTGGAGAGGCCGTGAGGAATACTCGATAGACCATGTGTGCCTAAGAATACTCGGTTGGTCTGGAGAGGCCGTGAAGAATACTTGGTCGGTCTGGCGAGGCCGTGAGGAATACTCAGTTGGCCTGAAGAGGCTGTGAAGAATACTTGTATCTGTGGTTTCAGATAGTGGAAAAGCCAGTGGTGGTTTGCCACTGGGACTGGATGTAACTCACGGTGATGTGGGTGAACCAGGATAAATTTTGTGTCTAAGTTTCCTTTCCCTTAATCTCTTTTATTTTTAGTTCTGCATTTATTTTGGGGATTGAAAAGTATTTTCATAATCACCATAACATAACAATTTCAATTAAACAAGTTTTCAAAGATAATTAAAACTCAAATCTCTTTCATATTGTTTGAGATATTACAGAGAATGTATCTTGAAGAAGTTCTGAAATAGGTGTCTGAAGTGAGTCTCTAAAGAACTCAGTTCAAAACCAGAATTAAACTTCAGACGATCTTCAGTCTGATGAAGTATTTTAGAAACCATTCTTAAAGATACTCCTTGTAATAATCTTCAGAAGATACTTTGAGAAACTTTCATTTAAAACAATCTTAAGACCGTTTTGAAAGATTATCAATATTATCATTCTTATTTTCCGCATGTTTCATTTAAACTTTGATCTTAAGATTGGTCTTTAAACGTTGTTCTTTTCAAATGAAATATTAAATCAAAGATTTCCAAAATTATTCAATAAAGTTTTAAAACACTATTCAACCGCCCCTTCTAGTGTTTCCTGTGGTTCTAACACGACTAACTCAAAATCAAACATAGATGTGTTTCTACAGCCCTTGATTGATGATCTCTTACAATTGTGGGTGCATGGTGTTTTGACGTATGATATTTCCACGAAACAAAACTTTCTCATGGGTGCATATTTGATGCGGACTATCAATGACTTTCTGGCATATGGAATGTTATCTGGATGGCAAACAAAGGGTAAATTAGCATGTCCATACTGTATGGAAGACATAAAAGCTTTCACGTTGCAACATGGTGGAAAAAACTCATGGTTTCATTGTCTTCGTAGATTCTTGCAAAGTGATCACCCTTTCAGAAGAAGTAAAAGAGGGTTTATAAGAAACATGGCTTAGCATGATGGACCACCTTGTATGTTGACAAGGCCTCAAATTTGGGAATTTGTGCAAGACTTTCCAAAGATGACAAATGGTAATTGTTCCAAACTGCCAAGGTATGGACAGTTTCATAATTGGGTTAAACGCACTATATTTTGGGATCTTCAATATTGGAAGGACAACTTGTTAAGGCATTAGCTTGATGTCATGCATATAGAGAAAATTTCTTTGATAATGTCTTTAACATTGTCATGAATGTTACGGGTAAAACCAAGGACAATGTAAAGGCAAGGATAGATGTGTCTGTGTTCTATGAGCGAGGTGACTTGGCATGAAAAGTCATGATTGTCATGTATTCAAGGAGTGTTGACTTCCAATTGTATTTCGATCCTTGCCAGATTGTGTGTGGAAACCAATTGTTGAATTAAGTCGATTCTTCAAAGATTTATGTTGTAATACATTAAGAATGGATGATGTAGTTAGCTTGGAACAAAATATACCAATCATTCTATGCAAATTAGAAAGGATATTTCCACCAGGATTCTTTGATTCAATCAAGCACCTACCTATCCATCTTCCTATGGAAGCAAGACTTGGGGGTCCAATTCAATATCGGTGAATGTATCCATTTGAAAGGTTAGTTAATAAGAATTTATTGCTTAGTATAATTTATGGTTTTTTTAGAATGATAGGAGATGCGAAACGATCAATGGGTAATTTGGTTAGGGTGGAAGGCTCAATATGCTCATTTCACTTACACTAGGAGACCACATATTTTTTGTTCACACTATTTTCAAAATGTAAGTTTGTTGGCAAACACTGGATTGAGAAATGATCCTCAAACTGGACTTCAATGCGGCAATTCCACATTGTCAATGTTGAACAACTCAAGACGCCTTGGAGCAATGTCTAGTGATCACTGGTTAAGTGACGATGAAAGGAAATCAACTCATGTCTATATACTAATCAACTGCAATGAAATTAAACTATACCTTGAGTAATTGGAAAATATTTTATTATTTTTAGGGTTTAAGGTTTAGGAATGAATGGGTTATTAACTATTTGTTCCATTTCAGCTTATTCTTACAATTTCACTCGATCGATGATCGGGATTCTTCAGCTCGAATACATGCAGACTTTCCAACATGGTTTAGAAACTATGTAAGTTTGATCATCCACTTTTCTTGTATGGATTACTCAATAATAAGAATTCAATTAATCTTAAATGGTTCTTATAATTAGGTTCGTGATGAGCGAAATGGAATGATCAACAATGAAGTTAAATCATTAGCTTGGGGACCCAACTCTAAAGCAAAATCATGGAACACATACTTTTTTAATGGGTACAAATTTCAGACAAAGGAATTGTGTGAAGCTAAAAAAGGCCACAAATTGTGATGTGCATGTAAAAGAACTAATTACCGATGACAGTGAAGATGACTTTTATAGCATCATCCACCATATCTATGAATTAGAGTATGTTGGTTTGAGTTACATGATTCATCTCTTCTATTGTGAATGGTTTGATCCAACCAGAAACAGTGGCATGGGAGTTCAACCACAATACAACATCGTTGAAGTAAATACAAGTAGAAGGTACAATTGGTATGATCCATTCAATCTTGCACAAAAAGCAAGACAAGTGTATTATGTCCCTTATCCAGAATTATGTAAAGACTTACGAGGTTGGATTATGGCAATCATAACAAAACCAAGGGGTCATGTTGAAGTTGATGGGGTTGAGGATGAAGCGCCTTATCAGGCTAATAGCAGTTCAATTGTTTTACCAGTTGTAAACATTGAACAATTGTCAGGCTTAGAAGAGAATCAATATGAACCAATAATTCAGCCTATCCCTGAATCAATGGTTGAGGATTAATCTGACAATGAAGAAATTCCATCAAATGAGGATGAAGAAGATGGGTGGATGACAATGAAGATGAAGAGAATGATGAAGATCAAGAAGATGAAAATGATATATAATTGTATTAATACTAATGTGTACTACTTTTTGGAGCTTTAATATATAGAATCCAAATTCCCAATAATCTTATTTTACGCTCACCACGTTGTTAATACCATTATAATTCAAAAAACAATTTTTTTTTAAAAAATAAAAAAACCAATTATTAGCGACGGTCAGACCGTCGCTAAAATATCTGTCGCTATACCCAAAGAGGTTTAGCGACGATTAAGTCGTCGCTACGAATTCTGACAGCCACAGCCGTCGCTACATAGTTACGGCGGCCAACGACGACCCAATGTTGTGACGATCGTGTATCTAGCGTCGGCGTTCTGCGACGGCCTGGCCGTCGCAACCTAGCATCGGTCGTAAATCATCGTCGCTACTGCATTAACAACGAGCTTAGCCGTCGCCAAATATGAATTAGCGACGGCTTTACCTACCTAGCGACGACTTTTGGCCGTTGATAAAAGTTGAAATTCTTGCAGTGGTAAGAGAGGGACAAAATCACCTTCCTAAAATGTTCTTTCTCTAACTTTATGTTCATATATTAGTCATTCCTATGGACTTTCTTATTACAAGGCTTAATGACCTTCTTTCCTAACAAGACATTATGCCTTCTAAGCTTTGGATAAATCTTGACCATCCATCACTATCCTTAACTTTGATTAATTTAATTAAAGTATCCAAACCTTCTTGATTAAGGATTCTAATCCTTTTTAAACAAGACAAAGCAAATAATATTTAAAATTAATGTTTTTAGATCCTTCCTTCAATCCTTCTCTAACATGGTTTCTAATTAAATTAACTAAATTTCTTGAAGTCTTCCAATACAAGGCAAAGGAAAATTTCAATATTTTAATGATTCTAGGTTACTTTATTAATCCTTCTTCAACAAGGTAAGTAATCCAGTCCTAATAAAATAATTAAAACTATATATTTTTCTAGAAAGCGTGTGCATAAACAGAGAGAAATGATTTCCAACTCCAATTGAATATTGTAAGTCTATGCATTAAATATTGTATTGACACATATCTCAAATCCACATGCTCATATCACATGAAAAGCAAATCAAATCTAAGTAATGATGATTTTGCCAAGTGTCTTTCAACCATTATCTCAAATGTCTTATCCATGTAATCATTACCAAATCTTTTCATATCTAAATTAATTTAATATAATCTAAATCCAAGATACTTGTCTTTTCTATTAAGTCTCACATTAAATCATGACACATGTCACAATCTCACTGATTCATCTTATCCACACTTTAATCCGACTAAATTTCAAATCTTACTACAAATTTAAGCCTGTTACATTTTAGCCCGGATCCTCTCCAGTTACTTGAGGGATCCAGTAAGAGAGAGAAAGAGAAAGAGTATGCGTGGGGCCCACCACATACCCTCTCTCTTTCTCTTTCTTACTAGATTCCTCCCGTACTGGTGAGTACTTGGACTCATTACATTTACCTGTAAGTGTATTGTCTCCTTAAAAACCATATCATTTTCATAAAATGTTATTTTCAAATCAATTCTCTTATCCTGGCTTAGCCACAATTAATTTCAATGCAATTGATTCTATTTTTGTTTTATTATATTTATCCATGATTAGTTTTGTATAGTCACTAAAATTATATTTTTTTATTAATTCCAACATAATTTTGACATTAATTATTAATTTATTGTCAGTTCTTTTCCATCAAATCAATCACCATCCTTGTGATGGATGTTATTCTTGTTAGTCTTCTGAGCTATCACTTCCAATACACGCTTTAATTCACTGCTTGGAGGGTTTTTCGGTCCACACAAGACTTTACTTTTATCGCAGTATAATTTTAAGGTTATTTTTCATCAAATAATTTTTTTTATTTATTCTTTTATTTTTCAATTATTTGTTTTAATAATATTTTTTAACAGTGACCCGAAATAGAAAAATCAGAGATTTTATAATCTACAACAAACCACTTGAATTGGGCTAGTAGTAAGGTATTTGCAGAGTTTTGTATGAAATTATATGTTGAAATTTTATTGTCACCATATATACAAAGAGAAAAGAACACAATCTATAACACAATATTTCTAATTGATATTTAATTACATTTTTAATTTTGTTAATTTAGGCTATGTGAGATTTGGTCCCTTAGAGTTTTTTTAGTAAATTATGTTTTTTTATTTTAAAATATAAGCAAATTTGATCCTTTCGTAATTTTTCTTCTACATAAAAATCCTTAATTTCTCTTTTTCAATCCAAATATATGGGGTTTATGAAGGATTTGGAATATAGAATATTTTGAAGTCATAAATTTAGTGAAAATTTGATAACTTTTGAAGGATCTTGTAGATGAGAATGGGGTTTGAAAATGAAAAATTTGAGTTTTTTTTAGTGAAATTTGATATTTGGATTAGTAAGTTTTGTTGCGTGAAAAAAGATATAAAACGACTTAATCAATTCAACTTGTAAAGAATTTGAGTTTTTGAAATATAAAAAATGTGTTCAATTGACTTAATTGTAATCATTAAAATATTTTTTTTTATTAAGTTCACCTAAAAAATAATTGAGGGACTAAATTACACATTAACTATAATAGAGTATGTAAAAATGAAATTAAATTTGATCCTTTCTTATTTTCTTAGTAACAAAATATGATCATGTTAGAGAAAGAAGATGCAATTTTTGTTTTCAAATATTGTGAGTGGGTTCTTATTCCTTCTATAATACTCCCTCGGTCCTTTTTATAAGGCACTTCTTATAAGTTTTTGTGGTTCTTTTTATTAGGCACTTTACATTTTCAAGAAAACATGTATTTATATTTTCTTTATTTTCCCTTAGTAACTTTAATGTCTTTGCAACTATCAAATAGTAGTGGAGTTAGTTAATGATAATAAATAAGGGTAAAATTAGAAAGTTAAAGTGTTTTTTAAAACTTCAATAAAATTAACCAATTTTAACCACTTTCATTGGTATGTGTAATTCAATTAATAGTACCTTGTAAAAAGAACCGGAGGGGGTAAGAATTATGTATTTCTCCCTCCGGTAGGATTAAAAGAAAACAAATGGCAGACAAAGGCTGTGAACCAATGATTGAGAAAATGATTTCTTCTCTTGTATTTTCATGAAAGCAAAACAGTATATTTATATACAACCTATTTCCTATAAAAAGACAAAACAGAATAACAGAAAATTGCAGCAGAGGGTACAACAGAGGGTGAGGTGTTGGAATGCCTAAATACAATACAGAATCCTCTAATATGTACTACCTAACAGAATATACAGTTGTATCAGGAAAAGACAAAATCTGTACAATGTGGGCTTATGTATTTCTATTCAATTGGGCCGGGGTTGCTGGTTTATTGAGCTGTTGTGGATCCTCTCGCTCTTCCTCTTTTAGCCCCTCACAAGCTGGAGGTTTGAAGATGTCAAGAAGCTCCAGCTTGGATAAATTGGAGTGAAACAACCGTGGAGGGAGCGCTTTAGTGAAAATATCTGCTAACTGATGTGATGATGAAACCGGTAAGCGGTGCATGAGGCCAGCGAGTAATTTTTCACGAATAATGTGACAATCAATCTCTAAATGCTTCGTCCTTTCATGAAAGACTGGGTTGGCTGCAATATATAATGCACTTTGGCTATCACAATAGAGGACAGAACGCTTAGTAATAGGAATTCTCAAATCACTAAGGAGGAAAGAAATCCATTGAAGCTCACAAGTGGCAGAGGCAAGTGCCCTGTCCTCTGCTTCTGCAGAAGATCGAGAAACTGTAGATTGCTTCTTGGCTTTCCAGGACACTAAAGAGTTGCCAATAAAAAAACAATAACCAGTGATTGAACGCCGTGTATCAACACATGTATCCCAGTCAGCATCACTGAATCCAAGAAGTTGTGTTGAGGACTTGCGACTGAAAAATAAACCCTTTCCAAGACATCCTTTCAGATAGCGAATCACCCTCAAGGCAGCTTGAAAATGAGTCTGAGTTGGTGCTACCATGAATTGACTGAGCTGCTGAGTGGCGAAGACTATATCAGGTCTTGTGCTAGTTAAATAGATGAGACGTCCTACTAACCGTCTGTATGACAAGGGATCAGCTAAAGGTTCACTGGAGTCTTGATGAAGACGCAAAGAATCATCCATTGGAGTGGAAGAGGGTTTGCAACCCATGAGACCAGAATCTTTAATCAAATCCAGACAATATTTGCGTTGACATATAGAAATTCCTTTGCTAGAATGAGCCACCTCTATTCCTAAAAAATATTTCAATTGACCAAGATCCTTTATATGGAAATGAGAGTGAAGAATGGTCTTAATTTTAGCAATTTCAAAAGCACAATTTCCAGTAAGCACGATATCATCAACGTAAACAACGAGAGCAGTGAAAGCAGAATCAGTAACTTTGACAAATAAACTATGATCAGCATGTGCTTGAACATACCCAGAAGACAGCAATAGGAGAGATAATTTTTCATACCATTTGCGGCTTGCTTGTTTCAAGCCATAGAGTGATTTCTTAAGCTTGCAACAATGGTTAGAAGGATGAACAGGGAGTCCAGGAGGAATTACCATATACACATCTTCTGAAAGGTCCCCGTGGAGAAAAGCATTGCTGACGTCGAGTTGTTGCAAGTCCCAATTGTGGATTGATGCCAAAGCTAAAAGGACCCTGACTGTAGCCATTTTTACGACAGGGGAGAAAGTTTCTAGGTAGTCAATCCCTTCAATTTGGGAGTACCCTTTCGCAACTAGGCGAGCTTTATAGCGCTCCACAGATCCATCAGGATTGCGCTTAATTTTGAAAACCCATTTGCAGCCGATGGGTTTGACAGAGGGAGGTGTGGCCACATGTCCCAAGTCTCGTTCTTCCTCAAGGCCGTAATTTCGGCTTGCATCGCCTCCTGCCAACAAGGTTGGGTAACAGCCTCTTGATACGTGTTTGGCTCTTCCTCTTTATTGAGACACATCAGAAAGTGAGAATGAGGAGAAGACAAGTAAGAATAAGCAACCACGGACTGGATAGGATATAGGATCTTCGAAGGGGATTGGTTAGAATCCTTTGGAACAATTGCCAAATCACTTGAAGAAGTGTTGCAATAATAATCATCAAGATAGCTTGGGCGAGTAGTGACACGGGTGGAATGTCGCGGCGGAGGTGGAGGGGAATTTGGTGGTGGTGAGGAGGGAGAGGGTTGCTAGTTCGGTGAGGGAGAGTTTCTGGTATGTGATGGAGAGGGTAAACTAGGACTAAGAGTGGGGTCCAGGGAGTCTAAGGGCGCTTGGTGAGTGGGTGACTCAAAGGGAGGGTGGTGGGAATAGTCTATTTCAGGTTCTGGGAGGGTGTGAATATGAATTGGGCTGGGGTCATGGTCAGGTGGTGTATCTGTTGTGGATTGTGAAGCTGGACAGGGTGGTGAAAAAGGAAAAAACGTCTCATTGAATGTGACATTACGTGATACAAAAATTTCTTTGCTGTTGATGTCAAAAATGACATAGCCTTTGGTTCCGGTTTGGAAACCCAAAAAAATCCCACGTCTAGAGCGGGCATCAAATTTTTGGCGAGAAGGATTTGTTGATGCATAGCAAAGACAACCAAAAATTTTAATCATAGAAAAATCAGGAGGTTCTTTATACAATAATTCAAAAGGGGTTTTATTTTTAATAACAGGTGAGGGAACACGATTTATTAGGAAAACTGCATGTTTAATGGCATAAGACCAAAAATGTTTGGGAAGGTGAGATTGAAACATGAGGGCCCTAGCCACATTGAGAATGTGTTGATGTTTTCTTTTGACGCGTCCATTTTGTTGGGGGGTATAAACACAACTTGTTTGATGTAAGATGCCCTTTGATGAAAAATAATCTCTTTGAAAAAATTCGGGCCCATTGTCAGAACGAATGCACTTAATGGTGGTATGAAATTGATTTTCAATTAAGGCAATAAAATTTCGAACATGGTTTTGGACTTCCCCTTTTGATTTTAATAAGACAACCCATGTAAAATGACTAAAATCATCAACAATAGTTAAGAAATATTTATGACCGTGAAAAGAGGGTTTAGAAAAAGGTCCCCAAATATCCATATGAATTAAATCAAACAAATTGCAAGATCTATTAATACTTGGGGAATATGACAAACGTTTTTGTTTAGCTAAATGGCAAATGTCACAATTATCATCAACATGCTTAGAAATAAAAGGAAAATTCATGTGTAAAACATTGAGACGTTTTCCGGAAAGGTGTCCTAGCCTAAAATGCCAAAGATTGGTGTTGTTGATAGGAGGGGTGGTGAAATTACTGATGAAGGAGGCTTTAGGTGATGTCAAACTCGCATGCTTGTTGATGTCCAAGTGATAAAGGCCTTGTTTCAATTTACCCAAACCAATCGTCTTCAATGACCCCATTTCCTGTATATAACAGTGGACATTAGAAAAGGTGAGAGAATAATTTTGAGAAAGAATAAGCTTAGAAATAGAGAGCAAATTAAAGTTAAAATTGGGAACAAAAAAAACATTATGAATTATAAAATTTGGGGAGAATTGAACAGAGCCCAAAAAATGTGCAAAGACAACAGCACCATTGGGTAAATTGATTTGGACAGGTTTGATTTTAGAATAATTAAAAAAAGAATGTAAAGAGGAGGTAATGTGATCAGTTGCCCCAGAATCAATAATCCAAGGAATGTTATTTTGTGAGTGTGTGACAGGGACAGTATGTGTATTGGACAAAAAATGATGACTATGTGACGAAATACCAAGCTTAGAGTTAGAAACATTTATTGGGCCTGTTGGTGAAGACACTTGGGTGATGTTGGCCCGTGAGGGCTGGACAGAGCTTGTACCATCAGTATCAGAAGGTTGTGGCTGGAGGAGGTTGATTAAGGTTTGATATTGGGCCTGGGTCAAGTGAAATCCGGACCCATTAGAGGATCCTTCAACAACAAAAGTGTTGTATTCATTGTTACTGGTCTCTTGAACCGCACTATTGGCAGAGGCAGTGCCATCACGTGGATTAAAGCGAGGACGACCCGGATATCGTGGATGACCCGGTGGGTACCCATGCTTGCCATAGCACGTTTCAACAGTGTGGCCGGTGCGGTGGCAGTACACGCACTTCTTGTTGGAAGCATTGCGTGTGTTGTTGCCCGCAGGACCTCCGGGAGGAACTTTACTGTTGCGTCCCTTGCCGGAAGAGGTAAATCCGGAGTTAATGAAGGCATTTGGTTCTTCCTCTCCACGGGGAAGCAAGTGTTGACGCTCCTGTTGCACAACCATAGAGAAAACACGGGATGTTGGTGGCAAAGGGTCCATAAGAAGGATTTGGGAACGAACAACAGAAAAGCGGTCTTCCAATCCTTTGAGAAACCGGATAATAAAGTCCTGTTGATGATATGTCTTGGCAGAACACTGGCATGCTGGGAAGGGGCGATAATTATCAAGCTCCTCCCAGAGAGATTTGAGGGATGTGTAGTATTCAGATACAGGACGGGAGCCTTGCTTTATGCCATATATTTCTTCTTGGAGTTCTGCAATATGGAGAAGATCACCTTGAGAAAAGCGATCTCTAAGATCATTCCAGATAGCAACAGCACTTTCAAAATAGATGACACTTTGAGCAATAGGTGGAGACAGAGAGTTAAGGAGCCAAGACATGATTAAGGTATTACAACGTTCCCATGGAGTGTGCAAAGGATCAGTAGCAGCAGGTTCAATGATAACACCGGTGAGAAAACCCATCTTGTTTTTAGAGATTAAGGCCATACGGATAGTACGGGACCAGGAATGGTAGTTTGAGCCGGTGAGAACTGGGGTTATGGTAACGGAACTAGGCCCTTCACTAGGATGAATGTGAAATGGGCTGGAAGGGTTAAGACTAGGATCTGCATTACCACCATTGGAGGTGGTTTCAGTTTCAGAGTGAACTTCGGACATGATGAAGAAGGGAAGGTATTAGCAGGGCTCGAAGAGTTGGAGCTCTGATACCATAAAAGAAAACAAATGGCAGACAAAGGCTGTGAACCAATGATTGAGAAAATGATTTCTTCTCTTGTATTTTCATGAAAGCAAAACAGTATATTTATATATGCTCTTCCTCTTTTAAGGATCATATATGTTATTCAATAGTTAAAACTTTGACGTGAAAAACTTGCTTTAATTGAATTTAGATACGGATTTTGTCCGATTTGCAAAGAATTATTCTTGCATCATTGAACCCACCTCATCTTTAGCGGGATCGTGGGTAGGGAAAACAAAAGCAAAACCCACCATATGTCCCACTCTATTGCCATGTTTAGTCATGTGTGATTTTTAATTTAAAATATAATGAAGTCGATTATATTAGTTCTAATATATAGTTATAATTAGATATTTACATTTCCCACAGTAACCAAGTGCTCTCACTAGATATATTTTATACATACGAGTATATATATACATATCAAGTGATAACGTGACAATGAGAGAACAACTAATAATCTTGATCATACAATCATAATGGATGGTCAAGAAGAATTTTTCTCATTAGATTTTTTTCATCTCTGTATATAGGTTTAATTGCATTTTTTAATCTCTTTATTATAAGTCAAGCGATTTTATTCCCCCTATATTCTTTTTTCATCAAATTAATTCTCTAAACCTTTTAATTGATACAATCAAGTTTATCTATTATTTCCTATCGTTGTGGTATAGAATAAGAAATGCAATTAATATTCTAGTTTTCATGAAAATTATTAACTATATTTTCCTATTATATCTCTTATCTTTTATATATTAATTAAAATAAAAAATTAATGAAATCACAATCAAAATGAATGGAGCAAATAGTTTTTATTTAAAATTTCTCGAAATCATTGTTTTCTTTTTAAAATTTTTAAAAATTGAATTAGTTAAATCGTTTTAAATCTTTCTGTCACCCAAAATACATTAATTAAAATATTATATTTCATTCAAAATCCGAAAATCTTATGATTTATTTGGTTTGTATTTTTATTTTCTATTTTTATTCTATTTCATGTTTTCTTAAATTTTAGAAAAAAAAAACTAAAAATGTTAGAAATAAAAGTATCATCATTTTTTCACTAAACTTTCACATTGAAATCGCGCGCGCGTTTTCAACCCCAAACTCGTTCAAAATCTCCAACTGATTAATTAGTTGAATAAAAAATTATACAAGTTCTTATTGTTTTAAAATATCATCAAGCAAATTCTAATACAAGTTATTGGATAAGACTTTGATCTTAATGCAAATGTTATTCAATGGTTTAAATAATGAACCTATCTTAGAGTTAGAGAGTTTATAAATGATTTGCGAGGATAAAATCTTACTGAAGACTAAATCATGAAATACTGTTATTATATAATATATTACTTTGTATCACACACACATATTACATATATATCTACATCTGTTATTCCACCAAAGAGCTAGCTCGACAAGCGTTGACCATGTTTGAAGCTGTGATCCATCACCATCTTATCCTGACGTCAACCAGCGAGCACCATGTATTGGGGTCTCACCATTGATGGGGATATATACATTATGAATGGTGGGTAGTCAACAAGGACTCCACACCTCCGAAAAGCCTTATTTTTTGGAATACGATTGGCTAGTGCTCTTTTATTCATCAAAGTGACAACACTATACTATATATATCTTCACTGATCAGGAAAACTTATACCATTATGCTTCAAAAGCATGTAACTGTTTCGCCTAGATTCGGCTTGCTAGTTGTAAGTAGCTAGGTACCGCTCAATATCAGTGGCGGATCTGGGACCAGAGGGAGTGAGGATATATAATTTATTTTAAAAAATAAAAATTAATAATATTTATTATCATATATATAAAAAAAAATTAAAGATGAGAGGAAAAATTCATTCGCTTGATTACTATCATTGTAGAATAGACAAAATTTAATTTTCGATCAAATCTAATATTTGGATAAAAATAATACTACCTTCGATCATATATATAAGAAACAAAAATGAAATTTTTTGATTTTATATATAAGAAACATAATATTATTTTTAGTTGCATTAATTGTTAAATATCTTATGTACTCTTAATTTATGGTCAGTAGTTAAAGGGGAACCCACTCATTCACTCATTTAATACTAAGGGTATTTTAGAAAAAAAATTAAATTCATGACACTATTAATTACCACTAACAGATTCTAATGCATTTCCATTGGTTTGGATGATTTTAATCCAATATTTCTTATGTATGGAACTAAATGCACTACAAAAAATTATGTAAAAAATGGCATTTTTTTGCTATTTTTGGCGGTTATAACCGCCATTTTTTACTATAATGGCATCTCTGGAAACCGTTGTAATGACGTCTACCATTCAGTAATAAATGGCGTTTTAATATTAACCGTCATAGCAACCGCCATTTTATAACGTTTATAAAATGGCAATTTTATTTACGTAAATAATGGTCGTTGTAACCACCATAATACTCTAATAAAAAATAGGTTTATGTTTACTAAATATGGCATTTAAAACCGTCATAACATATAATACGTAAGGGCATTTAAAACTGCCATAATATATATGTAGTTATATGTGCAAATAGTAAAATATGGCACTTGTAACCGCTGTAATATTTCTAAATTACAGTGAATTGCTTTTTAAAATTTTGACTATAAAATATGGTTGTTTCAATTATTAATTGAGGATTTACACGAGAAAAACCTGTAGAATATAAATATATAACTTGAGAATCATATTCCAATCGAAATTCATCATTGAATAATAAAATTGTTTAAAGTAGTCAATGTAATTAGTACAAATGCTTCAACAACTCTAAAATTACATAATAAGTCTTAAAAGTTAAAGTAAAGTACCCAATGAAACTGATTCAAGTGCATTTGTCTAATAGCCAAAAGATTACATAATAAGTCTTAGTTTAATAAAAATGTCATAAACAAGTCATATGTCATCTGGAGGTCTTGAATGATCGGCGGAATGTGTGTTGCTTCCACTTGTTGATCTTCTTAAGTTATTTGGTGATAAAGCCCCTCTTCCTATATCCGGTGCCTATAATAAATTAATTAAATTTCCAAGAACATATGTAATCAAATATCAATAGTTTTCAATCAAAATAGTAAGACTAACATTAAAGTGGATTGCTGACTTGCAAATAAAAGAAATATATAATTGTACCTCAACTTGTAAACCATGATTACATGAATACTATATACATTCTTATAAATTCAAACTTACCATAAACTTAGCTCAAACTTTGGAAATTAGAAAGAATATTCATCATGGCATCCTCTAATAAAAAGACAAACATTGATTAGCAAGCCTTGACAGCAAAGGACAAATCTATAACAACAAAAGAACTGTAACCAATGATATGTTAGCTATAAAAACTCATTAGCATATTTCACAGCAAAAGACTATAAAAAACATTAGCTATAAGAAACATGCAGGGTTATGAAACATGCAGGAACAAGATCAATCTTACATTAGCAAGTAAACCCAAAGTGCTTCTTCCGCAGAAATGAGTCTTCCACTCTCACTCAGTTTCAGGCTTCTCTCCCCTTTGATTCCCTTCCAAATTTCTCTACAAAACGCAGATTCTTAAATTAGCATCTCTCCTTTTACTCGTAACTAGTGTGACAATATTTAAGAGGAGAATAATCGAACAACAAGGAAGAAAGTATTTCAGACAGAAAAAAAGAGTTGCTACCTTTCTTTCTTTGAATGGTATCGTCGATGACACACTAGTGTTTGTGGAGAACCTTGTCACACACAATATTTGTCCACTGGTTGAAGCTACAAAATACACGGAAGATCCCAATGATTGACAGCAAAATAGCATTCATAAAAATAGCTCGCTTGCGAAACTTAGGGTTTGATTTGGGGCACAACAAAGACATATCTTCCGGGTTTGGGTATGTGAAGAGGTTTAAGAAAAAAGAACCAGTCTTTACGAGGGAAATTTGGGGGAAAAGGTGGGAAACTAAAACTTTGTAAAGTAAATGGTATTTAACTAATAAAATATTGGCGGTTGAAACCGCCGTTTTCTACATAAAATTATGACACTCTTGCAACCCGTCTTACTACGTTGTAAATTAGGGCAGTTTATTGAAACCGCCACAATTTACACAATTTTTTGTAGTGATGTAGTAATATATAGGGGGAGTGAGAAATCGAGGTACAATGAGTTCAAATATAAAAAAATAGAGGGGGGAATACATAACTAAAGATATTTACTAATAATTTTATCAAAGTTACGGGGTGTTTCACACCCTCAATATAACTTAAGGCTGCCACTACCGCTCATAAATCTAAAACTTCATGCAAACATTATGCAAAAGTCTTTTATTAATCAATTTTAATGGATTTCTTCATATTTTAATTTAGGTGAAAATGAAAATTTTCTCGTAAACTTATTTGCAGTGGTCAAAATAAAGAAATTAAAATGAAGAAAAAAAACTCAAAAGTAAGAGAATACAAAAAGTGTGTAGCGTTTAAGATGGTTTCAAGCGTGAGTCATTAAAAAGTTACAACACTTGTGGTACATAGTTTTTTACCCGTTATAACAAGTAAAGGAACTTGAAAAGGTGTAAAAGTTAAATTTAATCCCCTGCCCCTGCAGCCTCTCCAACAAACTTTATCTACAAAATAACTACGGAATCATTAGGTAAATAAAATCCGTAGCTATTTCATAGCTGACCTTGGTTGGAGAGCCAACACCGCTGGAGAAGATCCTTACATATCGCTCAACCAGATGCATCTCTTTCCTATCTTCCTCGTCTTATCAGTGGCTCTGTTGATCACATTTAGAAAATTCTTTAAAATTATTGAGCTTGGTTATTTCTTTTCAATGATTTTTTCCAATAACACACCGAATTCAACAACATTTTTT